>BCNH02000004.1:4859475-4885548 GCA_001662345.2 Metrosideros polymorpha var. glaberrima | reverse complement strand
AAATTCAATTTTGACACGTCATCACCCCAAAAGATAGATAAAATTTAAAAAAAAAAAAATCACATCAACATTTTTCGTTAGTCTAATTGGATAGGGTTAACAGAAAAACTCGATTGCACTAATTTGACAAGTTTTATGACTTAATTGCACTTTTTTACGATTTTAGGACTTAATTGTACTTTCGTGACAAGTTTTAGGACTTGAGCAAACATATCCCTAAAAAATAAAACCATAAATTTTCTTTTCTTAACAAAAAATTTACGACACATCTTGTTGCACTTTGACAAGCCTTGCTCAATTTTCCAAAAATAAGATTAAACCATCTATTGGATTACAAAGAAATCACCTTGATTTTATGTTTACAATATATTCGTTAAATTGAGATATACTCATTGAGGAAAAATTATCAAAAAAGTCCTAAACCTATTGTAATTGTGCTAATTCGGACATAAACTTTTTTTTACCAATTGAGTCCTAAACGTGCTATATTTGTGACAATTCAGTTCATTTGGTCAGTCGGCGTTGATGTAGACAATTTTTAATAATATATTTTTTATTTTATTCTTTCTTTCTTTTTCTTCCTATCTCCTTCTACCTCCAACCAATCACCGGACCTTGACAACCAGCTAGAGGCGAAGGCCGACGAGGTTGACCTCATCGCTGCCTCGCCAAATCTGGCGAGTTGGAACCTCGCTATCGAGCAAGGCAGGCGAAGGTGAAGGCAAGATTGACCTCGCGCGGAAGAAGAAGGCCGGTGAAGCTCACCCAGCGACAACGAAGGCAAGGGCGAGCCTCACCATCACTTGGCGAGGCTCGACCTTGTCGTACATGGCTAGGCAAGGTCGAGCCCAGCCATGAACGACAAGGTCAAGCCTTGCCTTTGCTAGATTCGGTGAGGGCGAGGCTCACCAGTCCTCTCGCCGACCTTCTTCTTCTTCCAGCCGTCTAGAGGAAGAAGAAGGAGAAAAAAAAACATTTTAAAAAGATCAAAAAATAAAAAATATTAGTTAAAAGTTGTCCACATCGGCGCCGGCCGATGAAAATGATTGAATCAGCATAAATGCAAAAAATTTAGGACTCAATTGGCAAATTTAAAATGTTTATGACTGAATTGGCAAACTTAAAAGGTTTATGACTGAATTGGCAAAAGTACAATAAGTTTATGACTTTTTTGACAATTTTGCCCTTTTAAGAAACAAACTCACTTAAAAAAGAATCAACTTGTTTCTCTCACTCTCACTCTTTCTCACCATACTTTCCACAGCCGCCCACGAGTCCACCACCTGCCGCCGCCACCCACCACCCTGGCCGCCATTGCCGTCGCCCACCTCCACCGCCGGTCGTCACCACTGCCTACCATCGCATCTACTGAAATTTTTATAATTAAATGAAAAAAATTATGAAGGTGGAGATGACCTGGGAAGAGAAATTGTTCTCGAGAAGATGCTTTTATTAGTGATACTATATAGCTTGTTTAAATAGACTAATTATGGATTATGAATGATTTAAGACCAAATGGTATTCATTTTATTAGTGATGCTATATAGGTTAACTTTGTAGTTCAAGATGTAATTATTTGATTTAAATGAAAATTTTAGGAAGAGAAATTATTCTCGAGAACAGAAATTATGTGTAGTTACTAAACGCATTTCTATTTTGAGAATAGAAATTTTATGTGGTTACCAAACGCGCTTGGATTCTCTAAAACTCATCTAGGAAACGCAATCAAAAAGAATAAGTTCTAAACAAAATTGATTTTTTGGATTAGAATTGTTGCCAAACGCACCCTTAGGTGCCATCAAAGATTGGAGGCGTAATGGAGGTCGCAACTATGGTCAAGGATGAACACAACACATTCGTTTGTGGTGGCGGTGGTTCTCGTGTTATGGCAACCCGTGGTATTGTTGGAGGTGGCGGCTGTTAGGAATCAGCGCACAATCACACGAAATAGAAAGTAAAAATTGAAGAAGAGAGAAAAAAAAAATTGAGATGTAAAGTTTTATCCTAGTTCACCCTTAAACTAGGGCTACATCTAGCAAAGAATTCCACTATAATTAGCACATCGCACCTCTCAATTAAATCGCTCAATTACAAGAAAAAGAGAGCATATATAGACAGTAGCTATTTATAGGCCTAAAACCAAACTACCAATAAAATACGGGCTTAGACTATAAAAGCCATTTGGCAGCTCAAGGGCACTACCCCTGCGACCCTCGCTGGAGCGGCCCCCCTGAACACTTGCCTGCTCATCAAGGGGCAGGATCCCCATACTTTTCTGTCGATGGAGAATATGAACCACACCCCAACAGCAGTAGAGCAATGTGGACGAACAAGGGAGAAGGAGAGGGCGATTGGATCATCGTCAAACTACACCGTGAAATGCATTTATTGCCCATCAAGCGTGGGATAGCACAGGGTTACCACACTTCGAAACAGTACTCCATCCTCATCACCCACGTGCAAAACTAACTAGATATAAATATGGACATATCCATGATTGTAACCCACCAATTCAAAAACTAGTTGGATGAGAACATGCGACCTTTTAAGCTTTTGAGAACTGCTTAAAAGAAGAACTAGGCAATTATTCCATGATCGACTTAAAAGAAGAACTAGGGAATTATTCCACGATCGGAGAGAGTGAGCGGTGGATGAAAACTTCAGAGAGCATCACATCGGGATCCCTAACTCTTAGCTTTTTCTAATCAATATATGAAGGTTAGTTTTGAAAATAACAAAAAAAAAAAGAGACAAAAGGGTCTTTATACATATACATCCACGTATGTTGACACATATTTCTTTGGCTAAGCATTGAACATAATTATGAAGAAAGATGCTGACATGAGGCACATCTCGGTTCCACAACAGGCCACAGAATGGCAGGTGAACGTGAGCTGGATCTCGAGCTAACTTTGCACACACCATATTGTACTTAAAATCAACCCAAGAATGAGCAATATCTTCACGTCGCCCTAAGGATCCATGCCTGTTCTTGTTTTCCAAAAGGGAAAAGTTATTGGAGAGCTGAAACAACCGCAATCTGTTGTATTAGATAAGAGGGCCCCCATGCTTGGCATGATAGCCGACTTCCCGGACAGGAAACGAGTCTTCTCAAGTCTGGTCAGTTCATCGAGAAAACGACACCCCTTCTTTTGTTTTGTCATCTTATGAACGAACACGATTAATTTAAGTTGAGTTCTATGAGAAAGAGTGCATAAAAACGTTCGTGTTTTGATGGGGGGAAAGGAGTAAAAGGGTTAATAGAACATCGAAAACGTTTTCTTTTTACCCAATCAATACCATGAATACAATTTTCTAGGACTAATTGTAAAGAGGTGTTAGTTTTTGAATGTCTAAGGGACGATTGATTAATCGCCGTTTTAAAATGCGACAATATCATCTTATTACATTAGGCCCATTTAGGATAAATGTGAGAGAAAAATTCAATTGCTTTTTCGAATATATTCAAATTAAAATTCAGAAAAACTAGCTTCTACCTTTTGCACCATATACAAATCCTTGAAAACCTTATTTTCTTTTTTCTTTTTTCTTTTTTGTTCACAGCATCTTGAGAAATTTTAGGATTTATATTTTCTTCTAAAATGTTTTAGTGATTTTGTCCGTCCTAGTGCCCATTTTTAGAAAACAAAGGAAGAGAAATGCAAAAACTGTAACAAAAAAAAAATATCTTTAGGAAAGCTTGTATGATAGGTTAATTTCGGAGAAATTATCCAATGAGTCATAAAACTATCGTATGGAAGTCAATTCAATCCTAAATTTTTCAATTTTGTCTATTGAATTATAAACCTTTATGCGAAATTCCAATTTAGTCTTTCTGATCAATTTTTGTCGAAAATCACTGACATAGTGGTCTAGTAAAATTTTGCGCAAAGGTTTAGGACTAAATTAGTATCTATATTATATATTTATGACTGATTAAATAATTTTTCCGGTTAATTTCTAAAGGTGTTTTTCGGGATGTTTTACTACCAAAATGATTCGTAAGTCCTAGGATCAATCAATATCAGACACACTACGAACGCAACCCAATCAAGATCAAAAGGCAATTACGGTTAGTGCACCTTCTTTACTCAATGTCACGGTGACACGTGGCATGTGATGATGTAGTCCACCATTGACCTTAGGGAAATTAAATGATTCTAAAGATCACACTTGACAGCCGATGCTGGAATCTGACACGGGATAGTAAGACGTCATTTTAATGAATTACCACCAATCCGATTCTCATTGTATCTTCTCTAGCAATTGCCTATCGGTCGATCGAATTAGATAATATCTTATTAGTTGCAACTGCAATCGGAACTTGGCAAAAAGAAAAGAAAAGGCTGTTTGCACAACTAATTATCAAGAATAGAGTATATTAAAAGACAATATTCAACCTCAAATATAAAAATTCAAACTTTTTAAAGACAAATCATGAAAGTTATTACTGTATGGTAGTAGGATCGTCACTTAAATAGCCAAATTATAATTTTTCAATAAATGCACGAACCCTTTCGCATAATTAAAATTTAAAATCTTTCACATCTCGCCTGGCCATTTAATTAGTATTAAAGAATTTTTTAATCTGTTCCACATGCATAAAATCGTATCTTCAGCTTTTGCTGCATATGCTCGTGGGTGTCACATATTCTTTCTAGTTTGGCTAAACACAAAAAGTTCATATGATATATATCTATAAATGGTATGATACGAATTTTAGAAAAAAAGAAAAAGAAATCGCCAATGTAAATGGTAAACTTTATGAAGGTGAACGAAAAAAATGAAATTTCCTTGCTTCTCGTTTGTCTTGAAAGCACTTAATCTTATGTCTTTTCCTTCTTCTTTTGCTCTTCTGAAAATGTACATTATTCATTTACCTGCATGTAATAATACCTATCAACTATAGAGCTATATAATCTACAATATATATAAGTCCATCTCGATCCTAAAATAACATATGTTTAAAATCCGGAAAAAAAAATAACGAGAGAAAGAGAAATCAGAGCATCTGATTTCATTATCTGTGGCCTTTGCCTGAGTATTACTTCCATTGCTTCTTGACTAATGACTATGAGTTCGGCCAGTTCATGCCGGGGAGTTGAAACTGCTGCCGGAAGTCGCCGTCCCCGATCGAACCCGCGAAAAACATATGCGGATGAAACGGCTCACTGTTTTGCGGAATCTGATGGAGCAAAGAGACAAAAGAGTTGCCGCCATCCATGCCATTGCCACCGCCATTTCGGTCATCGTGGTCGCCCTCGTATCGCTTGACCGAGATCGCCGATCCGTCCTCACTCCAGTACTGCATCGGCGCAGCACATCTGCGTGATTCATCGCTGGTGATCGTGGCCGAGTGGGCGATCGAGACATCCGGCTTTGCGGTTGAAAAAGGCAGCTGATGAGAAATTGAACGGTTGTGGATGGTTTCCGGTAGAATTCCCTCGAAAAAGGCTTCATCGTTATTCCCAGGTAACATCGAACTGTAATTTACGCCATTTGATGTCGATGGAATCGTGTTCTGCAGAGCAAAGTTCTCATTCTCGGGCTCGACCGGTCGGACCGAACTGCTTTTCTTGTAAATCCGGCATAATACCCAGTCATCAAGCTAATGCACAAAACAAGCAAATTCACACCCAACTTTATCAATACGACTGTATAAGAACATGCGAAGTTACCAAGATAAGATACATGAAATTTCCTTACGCGTAAAGAGCCTTTTTTGCTTGCCGAATCCGCCTTAGGAGGCTTCGGAGCCGAATTGCCGTCCATGAAACGGTATTCATGCATGATCCAGTCGGTCTTAGTCCCTTTCGGAGGCTTCCCACAATAGAAAACGAGCGCTTTCTTGACGCCGACCTTGCGGTTACCTTTGGAAGCAAATATAGGCTTATCGGTGCCGGTGGCTTTCCAATACCCGGACGTCGCGGCCCGATTCGGCCGTGCTCCGTTCGGGTATTTCCGTTCCCTAGGGCTGAAGAAGTACCACTCTTGCTCCCCAAATATGGCCTTACCTGAAAGTTCGGAATTTAAAGGAAGATTCAATCTGGTGCAAAGTTAAAGAAGAATATAAAGACGAACCGAGCATGTACTAGTAACTAATTACTTGGCAGCTCCCACGGGTCGAACTTGTAAAGATCGATCTCGGCGATGATCGAAACTGGAAGCGGCTCCAATGCAACCTTCTTCCCAAGGTAATGAACTACTAGTTCCTCATCTGTGGGGTGGAACCTGAAGCCGGGTGGTAAGTGCGGATGATGTGAATTCGTCGGTGAATCCGTGCTCGCCATTGGAGGTAGATCCGACAATAATCTACTCGAAAATCCGGGTCAGAAAGTATCTTTACTTCTAATAAAAGAAAATCACAGTGCACTAAAATAGGAAGAGATTGCAGAAAGTTGGTGATGAACTCATGACATATGGTTTCGGAAGAGAGAGGAGATTAATTGAAGGGGAGAGAGAGATGGGCACTGGAGATGGTGTGTTTTATGAGTCGTGACAAAAGAATTAGCTGTCTAGGTACTGATCAAAGTACCACATCGGACCGATGGCGGCACGACACGCGTCGCTCCTAAGCCAGTGGTTCGCCGACACGTGGCGAGGTGGGAGGGTGGGGACCGCAGGGAGGCATACGGGGACCAAAATGGAGGAAGCACAGGTTTTGTGGGGGTCGGAGGTTTTGAACTGCCTGTACGCCTTTTGGTGTCATGCCTTTCTTATGTAACAGCCACTATTTCTCACGCACGAAAAGGATAAAATATAGGAAACTGAAAAATAAACCATTAAATTCGGAAGAATTTTGGGTTTAGAGAAGGTCTCAGGTAGCTTTGACTCTAGGAATTGTAGAACATGAACAAAAGACTAATGTTCGACAAGAATTGACATGCCATACCACCAGAAGCACAGCATAATGAGAAAATATGAGACATCAAGCGCGAAGTTAACATTCATACATGACAAGAATCAACAGGAATTAACAGTTCTTTAGGACATTTCAAACTGAAATATCCTTAAACGTATATCCAACATTATCAAACGAATGCAGACGTCATGGGATATGTTGATAGAAGAAAATATTGGGTAGGCCGGGGGCCTCCACATCACCGTGGGCCCTAGCCAATCAGGAGTGGACACATCTCTCCATATTAGCCGAGTGGAGCCCATCGGCCTTTTGCGCCCAAAAAATTCTTTTTTCGTTTTTTCATTTAAAAAAATTTCCCCTTTAATAGACTTATACACATTAATTACGCTAGACTTAGACCTGCTTTTTAGAGGTCCACGGTGACGTGGAGGCTCGGCCTACCTAATATTTTCTCCGTATTGATAGGCCTTTCCAACTAACAAATCCAATTTCCATTAGAAAGTACAATGACAGATCTATAGTTGTTTGACTTTTCTTTTTAAATAAAGACTACCCCATCTTCAGACACACCGCTAAATCTTTAACAAACACAAAGGGAAACTAACACAAGCGTTACAATGTAAAAGTGTGTATGACAAATCACATTTTCGCGGCATAGTTTGAGGTATAGTGAAATTTTTTAATAATAAGTAATACATGCTTAGTATAGTAATTTCAAACATGTATTATTGACCAAGTTACTTCCTTTCCTAAATTCCCCAATAAACCAACCGTGCCAAAGAAGAATTTATCAACTTTAGCTACTAGTTTTTAACTAAGATGTTAATGGGCTTGAATGCAGGTTTTGTTTTTGTTTGAGTGAAGAATGAATTCACTATCGTTTTAATTTATTGGCTGACTACACCCTTAAAATCTTGCATTGCATCGGAACCAAACCCTAGGAACTTTTTGCACCGATTTCGTTGCTTCTTATTTGTGATTACTTCCCTGAAAACTAGCAAAAAAGGGAAAAATCAGAAAAAGGAAAGAGAGAGAAAACAAAAGAAAGGAGAAGTAAAGACACCATAACATGACATGCTTGACTCTCAATGTTACTCTGAGTTAGTAGCCTCGTAATTCGAAGACAAAATCTGTCGTATCTAATGTTAAAATATCCACTCCAAAACTTAAGCTAATATATCATGGGACCCATAAACAAGCAATTCACAAACAAGAGGAATTGGGACTGGGAGCGACCCGCACGCGCCACATAAACTGGGGCAGAATCTGACTCCAATACCATATTAGAAGCTTCAATTGCAAATCTTAAAGTTGTGGGTAAAATGAGACTGCACGCACATATAAAAAGCAAATTCCACAGAGGACGCGATGCGGGATACCGTAACCTCTAAATGAACCGCTTAACCACTGAAGAAATCTCGAGAGAGTTTGATTTCGCAAGGCTTGGAAGAACAGAACAGCAACTGAATACGTTTGAATTTGGCCTCTTAAGAAAGTTTTCAACGTCTTCAAAGGGAAGAAAAAGCAAGAGAAGCTTCATCTAATTAGTTACCTCAGCTGTTGTTAGTTCTGATGCAAACTCGCTTGCTTGGGATCGAATCCAAGAAAGCATCCGGCCGTCAAACAAGAAGTCCAAGTCAAAGTCGCTTGCTGCTGCAGCACTGCGCGATTGGATCTCTTGCTTTTATACTCGGTTTCCCGTTTTGAAGCGTCGGACGTTGGCAATGTTTATCTGATATAATCAAGAACTAAACATATCCCAATCAGCTACCCGTTGTGAATTTGAATCCCCATCTAGAAAGAACTTCTTCTTTTTCGGCCAAACCCTAGAAAGAATCGGTTGAAAGCAAGTATTGAAAAATTAATCTTAATGCATTTTAGTTGGATATTATACTCTTTTTGAAAAATTTATGTCAATTTTGAATGTAGTAATGATCTCTTAACAGCTTTGAATATTTCACATGCCGGTTAGGTGAATGAAGACTTTTTCCATAGCTATTTTCTCGAGGGTGACGGATGCATTTAAAATCGGAAGTACGTGTTTCAAGATTTTAGTTTCTCCACTTTTTATAATTTTCTGTTGGTTTTTCTCGTAATTAATTATCAGTTATGAGCTCCTCGATGTCTCATGGATAAAAAAAAAGTTTCAGATTAGCATGTTTAAATCATTAACTATTCCCTTTTTTATTTATCATTATGCTTCTTTAATCAAATATAATGTTACACTAGTTAAGTAAACATTTATGAGCTCTTTACATGTGTGAATGATTAAGTCAGCTCGAATAAAAGATGAAGACGCACTGGATTTTGACACGTGTGCCAACTATTAAAGCTTATTCTACCCAGCTTTTATAGTATGTATATGGGTAGTAATCAGTAGATCAATTAAGGAATATGTAGTCTTATTCGTCAAATTTGATGGCATATTATTTGTCAGTAATACTATTTTACAATTAAGCCAAACAAATCGTTGAAGAGATTTACAATATTTATTTATGACTAGAATAGACGATCAAAATTAAAGTGTTTAAAACTCTTTCATGGGATTCACACCACAAATAAGTTATTCTTAAATCCGATTACAAAATTATTTATTGGAATAAGTGTAGTGGAAGTCTTAAAACTTGTCAAAGTACAATTGAGTCATCTAACTTACAAAAAGTCCAATCAAGTCTTAAACATTGTCAAATCGATGCAATTGAGTCCTCCCGTTAACTCCGTCCAACTTACCTAATGGAAAATGCTGACGTGGCTTTTTAAAATATTTTCTCTCTCCTAAGTGGCAATGACGTGGCTAAATCATAAAACATAAAGCTAAAACGACATCGTTTCAGTCCAAATCTGATTCTTTTATATAAATTTAATTTAAATTTAAAAAATAAGCTAAATTTTAAAGAAGGAGGAGGAGGAGGAGGGAGAAACTTGCCGACGAGGGCTGCAAGCGCAGCCTCATCTTGCAGCCTCATCGCTGCCTCAACATCGTCGGGTGGACTAAATTGGCAAATCTTCAAAATGTTGAGGACTAAATTGACATAATTGAAAGGTTTATGACAAATTGGTAAATTGTTAAAAGGTTTAGAACTGAATTAGCACAATTGAAAAGTTTATGATTGAATTGACTCAGTACAATAGATTGAGGACTTTTTGGACAATTTTTCCTGAGATAATTAAGAGAAGCATTAGTGAGGCTAGCATAGAAATATCATTCTTCTCTTGACAATAGCATGTATGAGACTCTGCCTATTCAGTTCTCATTGGGCATAGTCCGCTTTCCATTTTACGCACACCAAATATTTGCAGAGCACAGTGATTCGAACTCGTGTCTTGCATGAGAAAGACATACGCATTCATCGCACTAACAATCTCATGATACAGCGTTAAAACTTAAAAGCCTAATTTTAAGACACCATACGAATGTATTTGCTTTCAATGCTACTTTTGTGGGTATGAATCGATGCTCCGGAAATTACTCGGTATACCTCGTCGCATTTTCCACCAAAATTTCGAGCAAATTCTTCTATGCCAATAACCAGATTCTCATGGTACAAACTACAAAGTAAGAACAATTGGGGTTGGGATGCATGTTGTTAGAAACCCAAGAGGAGGACAAAGCATCTTCTCCAACATGGGACTGGAACAAAGTATTAGGTTTCATAATAAGATATGAGTGACAATTAGGTGCACAATTTTGCTCAGTCACACGCATTACTTCCCCCATCGCTCACCGGATTATTGTATTGGTGTTGGTTGGTTCAGATAGATTTGAAGTCCACAAGTATAGTGACAACCACGTAAAAATTGGCCTACTTAATTTTTGAGTTTCAAAATATTAAAAATTTGATAGCTTCCCTAAGATAAGGTTGGAAATGCCAAGAAAGGAATAAAAATTGTACCATTTGACAAGTTTTAGAACTTGATTGCATTTTCGCAACAAGTTTTAGGACTTCTGGTGCACTTATCCCTAAATGTTATTAGCAAATATTAAACTGCATGTTTCTCCCTTGCTTCTCATGACAAAATGTTATACGACCTTTGGATCACTTATCTTGGAACAAAAAAATAACGTAAATCACTCGAATAAATAAGTTCATATAAGAGCTGTCCACTTGGTAAAATAAAAGAAAAGTTGGTATGTTATAGGCTGTAATAAAATTAGAAAAAATTTCATTGCTAGCAATATGAGCTTATTTGTGTCAAATGTACTGACTACCTATCCAAATACATGGCAATCTCAAAAATTTAAGATAGGTTATTCTTGATCCTTCGAATGTCCAGTCCCAACAATAAGAGGATTCATTTCAAAAGCAATAGCTAAATCATCATGGAAACCATTTTTGATATAATCTGTCTCCAATACCACACAGTTCATCACAGATTTACACTTCTTCACTTGAATTGATGCACTCTGTCCTTTCACCAAATGCGCCTTGCATTAGACGGGGAAGAACACGTACATCTTGCAAGCATGAGGAGCAACAAGTGCAGTCAAATGGAACCTCATGCTCTTTGAGACAAATGAATGCTGCCACAACAAATTGTCTCAGAACATGCCTTGAATTTGACAGATGAAGAGTAGAAATTAGAGATCGAGAAAGTTCAGTCGAAGAAAATCGGTTGGATTACCTTCCAGACATCTCTGATGATGACCGCTCGCGACGGAGAGAGCCCGATTTCCCTCCATCCGACCGTTATAGGGGCCTCGACACCGCTTCTGTTCCACAACACTATCACCACTCTTCTTCTTGACAACGGTCCGGCCCAGACCTTCATCATCAGAAACTCTAATGCTTAGAAAACATTAAGTCACAATAGCCATTTTCTGGAAATGGAAAGACGGCGACCGGTTTAGTTTTCCTGGGATGCGGAATTCTTGTACTTCACTCATACCAAACATCTTGAAACTACAGTAAGACAAGTGCTGGCCTCAAATACACTAACATTTTGGTGACTTGTATAATTAGCTCTTACTGTCGTTTTAAGTATGAATGAACTTACTTCTAGCCCAGCCTTTGATCGAAGCTTTCTCGCTTGAACTCCTAAAGGGTCCTGATTCACGTCGATCACCTCCTTGTTGCCAAGTATCGCAAGAGTTTCTCTGCTTGCGGACCGGATGTCGCATCCAATTAGCAAAGGAGCCTGTGAGGAGAACAAAATTCACAAATCATCCGAAATCTATGTAGGCGAAGATAGGAAGCCGCGGAGCAGAAGACGCACTTTCATGATGGCCCAGATGCTAAAATGGGATCGGTATTCCTCTAAAGTCATCCCTCCATTGCCCACCTCCAGCATGTCGGGATCTACAAGTTTGCACTACATGTTAATGTTTCGAGATGGCTACAGACCAAACACAATTTGACGATTGCTAGTAAATTTGAAAGCTCTAAACGCATCGGAGCTTCATGGCTCTTCTCCTCAATCAGAGAACAGCAGAAGCTAATCGAGGAAAAAGATTTGTCAGTTACCGTTCCACCGCCCGGTCCAGCAAATCTTCCCCATATGTTGTTGATATCCGCAATGGAGGTAACACTGAATAACAATGCATAAGGGCACAAGTGAGGCTATATTACATGCGTTTTTAAATTCAAAAGCCATCTATGAATGATTCGTTAATGTTCGAAGAGATGCAAAATATGCAACCTATCCCATCTGTCTTTAATATCCCCCGTCGTCCGCCAAGAATTGCCGAGCTGACCGGCCCATTTTGCTGGATTCTCCTCTCCCCTGTAACATAGTTTAGCAGATACTAAAGCCATATTGATACACGATTGTATCCATTCGTGGTGTAGTCAGATTTAGTGAAGATGCTTCAAAACATTCATTACAAATACTGGGAGATTATCACATCGAGTATTAAACCCGGAATACCATTCGCAAATAGAATAAAGTATTGGCCGTTTGGCTCTCTGCAACGCAAAGCTCATTCTCAAGAACCTGTCAAATGAAACAGAAGATCAAGCCAGATGAAAACTTTGGTTGTTTAGCGAGTCTAAAATGGCTAAATATATGATCATGCTAGCACGCGGAATTGACTTCCCCACAACAACATTAAAACCTAGAATTTCAGTAGTTAGACCTTTGTTGAGGTTTGGATCCATCATGGTAGCAATTATCATACTTCAAATAGTCCACTCCCTACAGCCAAACACCCCCACGTCATATCATATTGTATCTCTTAGTTCTGTCCCGAGATCAATTAAATCGAGGACACGAACCCAAGTGGCAAAAGTTCTCGCGTCTTGATCTTCATGCCCAAGAGACCCGGGCATCGTTGTGCTGCAGGTACTATACCTGTTAACATGAAAAAGAACAACAAAATCCAAAGAAGATCATCAGTGCTATGAGAAAACCAAAATAACATGTGTTATTGAAAATTTGAAACAATGGATAGAGACTTGCCCGGCATCCGAGTATATTCCGAGTTTTAACCCCTTTGCGTGCACATAATTCGCCAAGGTCTTGATTCCAGAAGGGAAAGTTGAAGACTTTGCCCTCAAATTGCCCATCTGATCTCTGTTTCTTTCAGCCCAACAATCATCTGCATTTTTGCCAACCATTTTGGTTAGGCTTTAGTTACAATGGCAGTCATAAACCAGACAATGCTATAGCATTAATTTGGTGGTGACTTGCAAGTTTGTCTCAGTCAGTAATCGTGTTTTACTCTTCGTGATGCAAAAAATAAAATTGAAAGTGTAAAAGAAAAGAAAATTATTTCCGGGTAGCGATGGCAAAAGTACCTTTGCTAACTTCCTCAACAGCAGAATATAAGAGTACATTATAAGGAATTGAGGACCGACACTTAGTGAAACTTACCAATGTTTACATACTTGTATCCAAGTGCAGCCAAACCAGTGGAAACAAGTGCATCAGCTATAGCAGGAACAGATTGTGAAACACTATTATAAGCTAGAAAACACATTTCACGGTATGAATAAGTCACAAACTTCTGCTCAAATCAAGTGATAAATGCCAACTCATGTGTTAGAGCTACTCACAGCTCTCAAACGTTAACTTCTCATCCCAATAATTTAACAGTACAACAGGATGCTAAGCGAAACTGTCTCTTCTATTCGATTTGAATCAGTTCATAACAGCTCTATAATGAATAATACTAAAGGCCCTTTGGGGCATAATTCCCAGATAACTTTCCACTTCTATGAAAAACCAGATAATAGTTCGAGATTTTGGCAGGACAAACTGTCTTCTAATGCAGTGCTTAAGAGACTTTCAAAGTTGATGTCTTTAGTTGTTTTCACCCAGATGTCCCAAAAACCCAAGGAACGATATTGGCAAATAGACCAACGAAACTCACAGAAGTCCATAACAAATATCTTTGCCATGACTATGAACAAGAAGTAGTGAGTAAAGAAGACATAATATCACCAGTGCTCTTCACAGTCCATTCATCAATGCTGCATTGAAAACGATTCCAACTGTTCCACCTACAACAAAAGCAAAAGAAAGAAACAGAAGAAGGTACATGATAAATCCACAATAGAACTAGCTGCAGAGCCAAAGAAGTGTAATGGGTAAAGTCAAAAGTGAGTGTCACCCCATTGGAGGAGTTCGAGCGACTCCATTAGCAAGAAGGAACTGCACATAATCTTCATGGCCACGATGGTCGGTCGTGTTCAGAGCACAAGCTGTTTTGACAACGCACAGAAACAGAACGAGAAGCCCATTTCGGGAACCCATCATAACCGCGTAACCTTCAATGACGTGAAAAACCAGTTGAAGACAGAGAACGGTGCCTGCATTTGCAATCATGTGAGGTTGGATGTCGGTGAGGAAGCAGTAGGATGGAAGGCTTTTAATGTGAGTATGTTCACTCGGTGGCCAGAAAGATATTTTGGGGACACTCTCGATCTCATCTTCCTCAACTTTATCGACTTTTTTTTTTTTTCTGGTCCTTTTTATGTTGAAAAAATGTACAAATGTCTTTGAACTTTATTTAATATTTAATGTTGTCCATAAACTTTTAATTTGTTCAATATAACTTCTGAACTTTTAATTTATTTAATGTGGTCCCTAAACTTTTGGTATATATTCAATTTAGTCTTTTGACTATTGATAATTTTCAATTTTGTCTTTTTATTAATTCAAGTTCAGAGACAGCATTAGACATTGATTATATTGAATAAATTAAAAATTCGAACATAATATTACACTTTGACCTAAAGTTCATAAATCACATTGAATAAATTAAAAGTCCAAGCACGATATTGCACATTAAATCAAAGTTGTGGACAATTTATGTAATTGTCACTTTTATGCTTTCACGTCAAGAAAGAACAAGTCCAGGATTCTATTTGAAACATAAGGCCCAGTTTGTTTCACGAAAACTGAACGATTTGAAAAATATCTTCCTAAAACTGATCACTTGAAATAATTAGTTAATGAAAAATGTTTTCATTATCGATAACAATTCATGTCTAAATATTTTTCTGGATGATGAAAATATTTGTCATTCATTTATTTTTGTAAACAATACAAGTTATTGTTTTTAGGAAATTGTTTTCTAAATCATTCATTTTCCACGAAAGAAACGGAGCCTGAAATTCAAAGATTTAAGACAAGCCAATTACTTCTAACGAATCTTGACCATGGACTTAAAGAATTATGTTGTCAGGTTAGTGTCCTCAGTGTTAGTGGAAAGCTAAGGATCACTAACACCATCGGCAGGGTCAAGTTACTTGAATAAAATCTTAAAGAAAGGGGGTACTTCGGAGATACATAAGTTAAATGACGAAGTATATATCATGGCAAAGAGGTAAATTCATTGAAATTTGCATTGGGAGTATCCAATTTGAATTTTTCTACAAATCGAAGGCTAGTGAAAAATAAATTAATTTGACGGATTACATTCTGATAATGACATGAGTTAAATGACCAACAATATACTTAGGGCGTATTTGGCAATGATTATGATCCAAAAAAGAATTAATTCTTTCGTTCTTTGGACAAGTTTCAGAGAATCAGAACGTGTTTGGTAACTACACATAATTTCTATTCCCAAAAATAATTTTCTTTCTAATTTTTTTTCATTTAAATCAAATAATTATATCTTGTCACTATAAAGTCAACCTATATAGCATCATTAATAAAACGAATACCACTTGGTCTCATATCATGCATATTCCATAATTAGTCTATTTAATCAACCTATGTAACATCACTAATAAAAGCATCCTCCCAAGAACAATTTCTCTCCACAAGTCATCTCCACCTTTCCAATTTTTTTTATTTAATTATAAAAATGTTAGTGGAGGTGGCGGCGACGGTGGTGGCGATAGTGGCCAGCGATGGTGGCTATGGGTAGCGACTGGCGATGAAAAGAGTAGTGAAAAAAAGCAAGAGTGAAAGAAAGAATTAAGTAAGATTGTTTCTCAAAAGTGATTCTGGAACAAAAATCAATTTTTTTTTATTCTTGTTTCTGCTCCAAATCTATTCTCGAGAACAGAATAAGAGATTTAGAAAATCTAAATCATTTATGTTATCAAACAGGTTTTTTATTTTTTTCTGTTCTGGGAAACAAAATCAAAGAATTAGGATCGTTGCCGAACAAACCCTTATGGTGTCCCCTTGCAAATGTGATCCATTTCATCATTTTTCGATGATCAAAATCATCGTGGTCCGTATCTTGGCAAGTAATTCATGTGAGAGTTATTTCTTTTAGAAATTTTCACTTCTGTGATCGATTAATGTGGGGATAAGTATAAACCAAAAAAAAAAATTGGGGATAAGTGAAAAGAAAAAAGAAATTTTTATTCAGTCCAAAAGAACAAAAATCACTGACTTAAGAGGCTTATGCCTTCTGTTGTAAATTCAATTGGGTTGGGCCCGTATGAAATGGCCGACGTAAAAGCGAAGGAGAAATAGTGGCTACGGCCTATATTCATATCTAAGCCCATCAGGGTCTCAATACTAGTTCTTTTTTAAGGAATTGTTTTGAACCATTTGTGATTATCATGTGTTTAAAGATGTGGACTCGAGTGAAGAAAAAATTGGAGCCTTTTCTTTAATTGAAGCCTTGTAAACTTACTTCCCCTTCCCCCAATCGATCGATGAAGTTTGTCCTTCGGAACTCTAGTACCATTCATTATCTCCTACATAATCGCGACATATGTCCATCTAATTATCTTTGGGGGGTTGGAGGCGGTAGTGGTGCAGCAGAGGTCGAACACGGCACCAGTGGTGGGAGATGCAGCGATGGCGAGCAATGGGTCTCGAGATCGAGAGAGAGAGAGTAAGAATTGGATCTGGGATTGTGCTCATATGCGGGTGCGTACTAAGATCAATGTTCATATTTCATTATCTCGTCTATGAACAGCAATTTCTAGTCCTCATTTATCTAATCTAGTTCTTTCATTAGTTGTAATGCACAAATTTATATTAAAAAGAAGGATGCCTTACTGAATGTCTAGCATTGCGTCGATATTAATATGCCACGTACTTGATCTCCATTTCAAACGGCACCCACTCAGTCCATTATGACGAATTCAGAATACATGTCTAGACTCGTCTAAATTATAAGTCACTGGTCAAAACCGCCTGATCAATGATAAAATTTCGGGAATCGCATTGTCAAGAAGACAACTCAATTAGTGTGGTATGGTCATTATAGTCGCTGTTAAATATTAATTAATGTGGTCGGTAGAATGATTTAGGAAGACCTGAGAAAATCCTGTGCAGAAGTCAAGATGGAAGGTACTCGACCCACATTAGTTACTTTACACAGTTGACAAGGACAACTAAAGAAAATTTTCACTTTCTGCAATGGTTTGACTTTGTCACTTCCGACGCTTTTTGCGGGAAAACAACATCGACCACGGCATCATCTTTTTCTGAATCATGCTCTCTTGCTTCAATTTGCAAGCGCCTCACATGGTGAAAATTTAATACTTCGGCGTCGCGTCACAAATTAGGAAAAATTGTCAAAAAAAAAATTTTAAGGGTGGGTTTGATTCAACATTTGAAATGAGCTTTCAGCCTAAATGCTCCTTTACGAAATACTGAACTGTTTAGCAAGTTTTTTCCAATGGAGTATTTGGCCAAATGCTGGTCTTAGAAAGGCTGAAATGTTGAAAGCTGAATACTGAATGCTGGAGGGACCAGCATTCAGCATTTCAGTCTTTTCAAAATCAGCATTTGGCCGAATGCTCCCTTGAAAAAAACTTGCCAAACAGTTCAGCATTTCACAAAGGAGCATTCAGGTTGAAAACTCCTTCCAAATGTTGAACCAAACCCATCCTAAATCTATTCTATTTTTACCAATTCAGTCTTAAACCTTTTAAATTTGTCAATTCAATCATAAATCTTTTACAGTTGTACCAATTCAGTCTTTTTGGCCGACCGACACTGATGTGACATTGCTGACACTGACATAGATAATTTTAATAATATTTTAACTTTTTTTCTTTTTTTTTTCTTTCTTTTTGGCTTTTCTTCCCTTGTGGTCAGCGATGACTTCGCGGCCCCAGGCGAGGGGAGGAAAAGCAAAAAAGAAAGAGAGAAAAAGTGAAAGATATTATTAAAATTGTTTACATTAGTGCCGGCCGGCTAAAAGGACTGAATTGACATAAATGCTAAAGGTTTAGGAATGAATTAGCAAACTTAAAAGGTTAAGAACTAAATTGACAAAAATACAATAAGTCTAGGACTTTTTTGACAATTTTTCCTCGCAAATTTAACTAAATCTCCTTGTTTGTAATGTCTGGATCTATGCTTGAGTTGAGATTATTTGAGCAAAATTACATGTTATAATCGTCACGAGCAAGAGTTTCTCGCTCACAACGATCGATGATCATTCTCTGTGTGTGTGGGAATTCTCCACTTCGCATGAGGGCAAAGAAGTCCAAGTTACCATGTCCACTTCGGAATAAATAAACCCTTTTCAAGTCATCAACCACATGATTCACAAGCAAAATAATTGATTATTGACCCTTTATGTGCGAGAAGAGAAGCCAACCGCATTATGTCGGGCCTCCATAGCCCCTAGCCACGTTGCTTGATTGTCCTAAAAGGACTCCTGGATTCGCACAATCATTCCTTTGTTAATTAATTATGACTAGCGCTATTTGTTTATCGTGCCTAGTCCATTCCATGCCTTTAATTATTGATTTATGCTTTCAGAACAGTTAGCAGCGATCCCATTAATTTTTACATGGTGCATAGTGACAGATCTCGATTTAAAATTTTTCCAAACCCCTATTTCTTCGCCTGTCAATTATCATTTATTTTCATGCTTCAATCTTAGGCCAATGTCTAGCTTGCACGTAAGAGAGAGTATTAGATTGTTTGAATATTAAGCATGTCTTTATCTAACAATCTAAACTTTTAACAGTTGACAGCGATATCACGCTTCTCTAAAATCCCTCTTATGTTCACTTTCGCAATCTCCCTTTCACGTGTGAAGACCTCCAATGATACGCAAGCATCCCTCTAATAGGGTCATCCTTAACACTAACATATCCTTGGTCTCTTATCTTGTGAGCCCAACAATGATGGCAATCTTCACTCAGTCCCATTGATGAGATTTCTTCCTTGATCCCGATCCATATCAAGATTTCACATATCAATTGTTAGTTTTGACACTACTATCCGCTTCGAAATCGCTCGTGGGACGCACAACCGAAGCCCCGTACCTCAATTCTTGGGATATCACAAGGAGAGGCGTAGGTATTTAAGCCAATCGACATATTTAGTTGTATCTGTCGTTACTAAAAAAAAATTAAATCGAAAAACTTTAGGCGGATTACAATAGAAGGGCTCCAAAATAAACAGGATATGTACGTCACGTGGTAAACTAGTAATGACATAAAACTTGGAAAGTGGTTCGAGGACGGTTTTCCTCACGCATTATAATTTGGAGATCAACGTGTGCATCCCCCATACGGAACTGTCAATTTTAGTGCTCTCCACTCCACAGACCATGTGTGGTTTTTTCTTTTATTAAGGGATCTGTTGGGTTCAATGGTCTCCAACTCCACAGACCATGTCCGATTCCCCTTTATTCGGCGCTGGTTAATTGGAAATTTGGAATGGATTACACCGTATTCCCTCATCTCGTAGCCACTCCAAAGGCAACCATTGGCCCGGTTGCAGCGACATCATTTCGAGAGATCATCATGAGATTGAAAAGCCATTGCAATAACCTTGCATGTGAGGAAAGTAATAATTATCCCTGAAGTTATACGTTTTATTTTCGAAAGGGTAAAGTGATTGTGACCACATCAGAGAGCTCCATGCCGTACATATTATTTTTTTTTTCAATTTTCGGTTTCGAGTAGTCGAGTAGTCGGTGCCATGGCTCCTCCATTATACTTTGGAAATGCTCGTAATGATTCGCTTTCCAAAGAAAAATGTTTTTTGAGAGTCACGTATGATTTGTTTCTGTTTCATACTCTATGAGAATCTTCGTTATGATTTTGTTGAAAACCAACGTGTTGCATGGCGAGGGGTCAGTGGTCGCAATCTCAACCACCATGGGTGTTGCCGCCCAACCTCGGGTTGGTCCGGGCTCAGTGACACCGAATTGTTGAGATACACGTATCACTTGTGTTTGAAAAAAGTTCCGTATCAAAAAATTGGTGTGATGGTGAGTAGTTAGTATTTCTTAGTTCGCTTATAACTCATTTATTTAAGTTTTTGAGTAAATATGGATTCGTCTTTATGTATTAACAAACTCGAACTTAGGCTCTCCCTCTTGATGATCTTCTCGGATTAAGGTATCAGGTTTCTGCTGCCTACTCTTAACTAATAGTGTTGGAGCTGATGATTGATTGGTGGCGCGCTCCCAAATAGTATTGTTGTTTAGTGAATATCTAAAGAAATGAATTTTGTTATTAATGCGGTTTCCGAGTCGCTTTCATTGGCGGAAGGGACATGGAGTGAAGGTGGTGGACATGGTAGTGCAGAAACGCGATCCCAATGACAGCTTTCATGACTCGGTCTAGAGAAAGAGGCCAGGGATTAAGATAGGTGTTGGAGGACACCTGAATTAAGAGGGAGCAAATCTAACATTAAGATCACCTGTGGGAGGGAGATTGTTGAGATACCCATGTAAGTTGTGTTAGAATAAAATCCCACATTGAGAATTAGTGTGGTGTAAAATAACTAATATATCTTAGTTGATCAATTGCTCATTGATTTAAGCTTTTGAGTAAAAGTTTGTCCAACTAAATATATTAACAGACTCAAACTTGAGCTCTCCCTTGAAATTCTCTCCAAGTGAATGTATCGGGCTTTTATTACTCACTCCCAACACGAATATGAGATCATAAGCCTTGAGCTGACCCACAATGGGTAGGATAGTGAGGAGAAGTGAGATCGAAAGAAGAATTGAGGTTGGGAAATCACAACTGGCCAACAACAAGCACATCGGGCTTTAGCAACATTGACATGTGGCGAAGGTCGTGGGTCGGGTCAACTCCATCTATACACATGTGATATCCCATCACCTGTTACTTAAGCTTTTAGATTGGATAATCTTACAATAAACTATAGCCAGGTTTAGGGTGCGCATGACTATCATTATGGAACATAATTTCTGTTCTAGAAATAGTTTTGGAACGGAAATTCGTTTGGTAACGCAATTTCATTTTTCTATTTTTAGAGCAAATTTCTATTCCAAAAATAGAAATCGACCAGAAATCAAAAGTAAAATTTTTTTACTTCTCTATTTCTTAAACAAAAATAGAAAAAGAAAATTTCTCTCTTCTCTCTTTCTCGGCTCCTCGCCTCGTCCCTCCCCTCCATCGCTCGTCGCCCGCACGCCACTGCCCACACACCACTGCTCACCTGTTGCCGCCCGCCACCAACTAGAGCCTGCCACTCGCCACCGACCAGAGCCTATCGCACCCCGACCGACATATGCCGATGTTCGACACTCGCTGCCAGTCGGATGTCCACCGCCATCTGCTCCCCGCCGATCGCTGGTCCGAGTCCACCATAATCCGTTCCCCGACACCGCTGTCGCCGTCAGTCGCCCTCCACCGGTCCAATGTCCATCGCCATCCATTTGTCGCCCCTGCCACTATTCGCCATCGATTGCCTACTGTTGGTGGCCGGTCTGACGTCCATCGCCACTGCTTGCCACCCCGCGAACAGCCAACGTCTGTCGCAACCGTCCGCTGCCGTTCTCCCGCCGCTGTCCACTAGTCGCTAGTCCGACATCCACCTTCATTCACTTGCAAACGGCCGACATCCATTGCCATTTGTCCGCCACCACCGCCGTAAAAAAAAATATAAATTTTATGTTGTTATCAAACAAATTTCCGTTCCTAGAACAAAAATTCTGTGTCACTATCAAACGCGTTTTTTTGCTCAGAAATTCATTTAGAAATTAGAAATTGAAAAATATATTTCAGTCCAGAAATTGATTTCTGAAACAGAATGGTTGTTATTCGTGCCCTTAGTGTCAGTTTATTTCGCGTGCACTGTCGTCCCTTCGTCAAATCTTACACGTCGTTCCTAATTCAGCTTACACATAAGAGAAAGTGTTAAAGTATTTTTCATAAGTTATCTACAGAGTTTATATGCTCTTTATATATGCGTGATTTTTCTTCGGTTCTAATGCTCAACAAAAGACTTTTGCACTCTATTGTTAGAGATGTCAGATAAAAGATTACTTTGTATCAATATGAGTCGTCCTATAATCGCTGATTCATTTGGAAAATTTGAAAACTAATCGAGGCACAACGTTTACCGGGCAATAGTTTTTAATGCTTTTTTATTTGTACAGTTTGGACTTCTACTAGTATTGGTCCACCTACCATTCTCTGGGCAAAATAAATTCGTTATTTATATATAAAATAAAATTTGAGATGTCAATTATAAATGGTTCCATCATGCCCAAACCGCATAGCTTTCCATGAATCTTTGACGTAAGATGTGATTGATGGGACTATAATAATTAAAATTGTTGCTCTGTTTTTGGTAAATATGTATTATGGATGGTCAGAGAATGGACGTCGAAGCTACAGCGAAGCTCCTTCCAGTTCCCTCAATAAACAACAACGAAAATGTCTCGCAGCTTACAATCTCGGTACCAAGTTTTCAGCCACTTTCCCATTATTCGAAAAAATATATATTTTACCAACGTTGTGCCAATATTATGTTGTCAAATAAATAATATATTAAAATAAACCTGTCAGACGATTCAGAACACACGAACCGAATTACAATATTTTCGTCGGTCAAAACAAGGATTCTGTAAAATAAAATAAAAAACCTTTCCTTTTAAATTCCAATTTATTCTTTGGAAGGTGCGTGCTGACTATCTACTTGCTTTTTCCATTGATTTTCCTATAGCCGTGACATACTCTTCCCAAACATTTCTGGGTCGGTAGCGTTGTCATCGATGGGCATGAACTGAAAACCCTAGTGAGCAATCGTTCACAGTGATGCCAAGTGTATTTTCCTTAGCAATAATGAGAAACTTCACATTTGGCAATGCGCGTATTAAGAAGTGATTGTGAATTGTGAGAGAAGTTTCCCTACATGTTCATGGAAGCAATAATATGGAGAATTTCTCATTAATGAAATGAAGCAAACAATCATGTATAATTCTCTCGAACGCATGTGAATTAGGAATATACTCATCGCGTTTAACGACATTTCCCGTATCAATAGAATTAGAAATTCAAAGTGATATAAATGATGTTCACGATCGTTTCTGAGTCGCATGCCATTCAGATATGTGGAGATATGATACAAGGGTGCATGTCATCCTGGGTCACTTGCACCCGGTACACCCGAATATATTGAGCCAAAGTGGCCACTCTATCTGTGAGTCCAATAATCGGACTCTCGTTTTGTTGTATCTTTGTATGATGTTTAGTTGCTTGTGGCTAAATCTAGTCAAGATTGACCTGTTTCTCTGGTTGAGCACGCGTCCTTAAAAGTTAATGAGCTTCCCAATTAAGCTAAGAGATAAAATAATGAAATTAATAGCAGAGATTGATCAGATTGTCGGGGCAAAAGTATAGACAAGAAGATCGACGGCTCTAAACAAATAGTCAATTTTATTGCATATAATACAAGAGGAGCTTACTGTTTACAATGATCCCACATGTCCAAGTGGGAAACCCTAAATGTCATTAATTACAGAAGAAACAAGAAAAAAACAAGAAAGAAGAAGAAGAGACATTAGAGTTGATGGTGAATCCGAGGATGGGTGTTGTTTTCTTTACACAATCAGCTTGCACTATGTGCTAGATCTCTCCTTTGTACTTTTCTACAGGATAGATTACAATTAAATTAACAAATCAATAAAGAAAGCAATCGATTAAAGAGTGAGCGTGACGCGCACTCGTCCTCGACCCCCGATTTGGGAGGGAGCCAAGAGCAATTTTCATGTTCTTGACCCAATTTTTTTTTTCCTCTCTATATCATTCAGGAAAGAGAGGAGAATTTCAGGTATTTTTGTGCAATGTACGAAGGGTTCTTGCTTGCGCGCTCTTCGTCTACTTCGATCACATTCCTCACCACCGCGTCTGTAGCATCGTTCAAGAGCTTCGACCAATCCCTATATTTCATAATGCCAAAATGAAAATAACATTAGTCTTCAATATCACGACCAAGAAAAAAAAAAATAAGGGAAATTATTAATCTGCATTTGGTTAAATAATGGACGTAAAATTAGTTAATAAGCATACCCAGTTGATGTGTTGAAAGTGAGTCCGACCGTGTCCTTAGCTTCGTCGAGAGCGTCCCTAAACCTCCTCAAGTCCGTGTCGGAACAGATCCCATCGTCCCCGACATGAAGCTCGGATGGCATCACGTCGCAGAAGATGGGGATCACCCTCTTCTTGTTCTCCATCAACACAGCGAGCTCGTGGAGGCAGTACGGCGACTCGCAGTACCGGGGGGAGAACACGGCGACCCCGACCTTGCACCCGCATATCGCCTCGTTGATACTCTGGAACAACGGGTCCCCGGGCCTCATGTTCTTGCGGTCCAAGAAGGGCCGGAGCTTGAGCACGCTGAGGTAATGGCACAGCAGCCCTGACACATTCCGCTTCGTGTCAATCCCGCGGTGGTTGATGAACACATCGGACGTCGGCCTCAGGACTTGGATCTGGATCTTTTGCCGGAGGTCACGGCCGCGGTGGTGGATCAAGCTCTTGGCCGTGGCCACTGAACGTTGCATAGCTTTAGCCAGAGAATCGAACCAAAGGGGTACAAAACTTTTCCTCTCTTTTTTTTTTTCTTAAGGTATATTGTAGGGTGACAATTACGCTTTGTCTTATGGGGTATTTATACTGAGATTTGCAAGATTTTGGTCGTGCCGACTCGACCGCCAAGCGAAAGTACTTGGTACTTGTTTTGAAAAGGCAGAGAAAAGAGCAAAGCTTGAACATTTTTTTATTGGAATTAGAGTTTTCTTGACGACGCTCAAAACCTTCAAACACGTTCTTTCCAACGTTATGAGACATTTGAATAGAATTTGTACTTTGGGTAAAGGTCAATTTCATGCGATTTCTTTGCGGCTTGTCTGCATATGTTGTTGCAAATTACCCTAATCGGCGCAGTTCAAGGATTTCATGCCTTTGGTTTCACGTACGTTGACCTTGAATTGGTGTTCGACAGGCGTTCGTCTCGTGATGTTTTATTGCCGGGCAATGTCCCCTCATACTTCGTTAGAGCTTACCACTCTTTGCTCGAGAGTTGATTTTCTCGAAACCTGGTTTCGCCTCCATTGACACGCGTGACGACAACGACACTCATGTGATAATTTCTCTAGATGGCAACGCGTGATGTCTCGTGCTGTTTCTCTTGCTGGCGACGTCTCCTCATGTTTCGTTAGAACTTACCACTCTTTGCTCGAGAGCTTGATTTTCTCGAAACCTAATTTCGACAGAAACCCGCCTTTGTCGACTCGCGATGATTTCTCTAGATGCGAAACAATTCCATTCGACGCGGATCTTCAGCACGCTCTACCTCTCCTCATTGTCGTCCCTATTGAAAAATTGAGTGCCCGATGGTCGCCGAACCCTCGCTCTATTTAGCGACTTATTACCTTTTCTTGTAATTGGATTTTTTTTCCATCTTTGGCATGAAAATATTCAACAACTAAAATGCATGGTCGATCGTGATCACAAATTTACTTGGAAATTGCAGCGTCTCTGCCTAGCTCCATCGCCAGTATCGTTCGTGTGAGATTCGGACCCAAAAGAACAACAAGTCCTCCGACTTTCCGAAAGGTCAAACAT
>BCNH02000004.1:4740893-4853603 GCA_001662345.2 Metrosideros polymorpha var. glaberrima | reverse complement strand
TTTATTAAAAAAAATTGTATCTAATATAGCTCAATGTAATCAATTCAAATATCTTGATTTCCAAAAATTGTGACAAAAAAAAATCAGAATTTTTTATCAATATTGCGAAAATCGTTTCTCTTGATTATTAAAACTTGGAACTCAAAAAAAAAAACTAAAAAAATAAATCATATCTTAATCCTTTAATAACGAAAATATGTCAATTCAAAAGGAACGCTAATCATACGCAAGATCAACTTAAACATGACATATTTTGTAATAAAAAGGATGAGAAATTATCTTGTTTGGAGATATACTTCCCAAATTTGAACCAGGTCGAAATCGGATCGGAATCTCAAAGCTCAGCTTGGGCACGATGAAGATTTACTGGCGGCTTCAGGACTTCCAGGGGATCACCGGAGCAGCAATGAAGGCAGCAAACAGCGGCGGTGCAGCAAAGAAAATTCGAACCTTCCTTGGACTTTTTTCGAATACTTGGCGGGCGTTCTGTTCAAGGGCTTATAAGGCTTCATCTTCAATTGGGCTTCGATTGAGGATACACCTAGGATGATTTGGGACCTTGCTATACGTCGGAGGGGATCGTCGGAGGTTGGAACAACGGTGAATGGCGGCGATCCGCGAACAGCCCCTGTTTTGGAGCAAAAACAGGGGCTCCAATGGACTGTTTTTGTCGGCTTGGTTTGTCGTACCGAGGACTTGTCTCATTGATCGGTTTAGATGGATGTGAAGAGCTTCGCACGAGCTTTGTTTTGACTGCTCATGGGCCTTGGGAGACGCCAGAAACTGGTCGGAAAAGGGCTCGGAAGATGGCCTGCCGGACTGTTTTTTCTGGGCACGAGATTGGTCGATGGACACTCTTCTTCGCCTCGGTTCTTCACGATGGTGGCTCATCTAGATATGAGGGCCGGAGGGAATTAAACTAGGATGTTCCTAGTTTGTGTTGGTGGCTCGCCAGAGGGAAAAGGTCGTGTGTGAAGGTGATGCTGTGGCAGCGAAGGTGGCTCAGCGAGTGAATTCTCGCCGAGCTCCTTTTCTTTCTCTTTGCCTCTCTCTTGAATTTTCTGAGCTCCAGAATTCTGATCAAGCTCCCCCTCCTTCAGAGCTCATAATGATGTATTTATAGACCAGCCGAGGGTTTTCATAATTTTAACTATTTACACTTTGGCCCCCAAACTTTTCATATTTGCAAATTGACCCCAAAGTTTATTTTTCTCTTCAATTTGGCCCTTAATCAGTTCGGACGGCCCATTGTGTTGGTTGAGCCAAGCTTGGCTCCCTCATGGGCTCGCTCGTCTCTTTCGAGCTTAATTCTGGCATTTTTCTCAATTAATTATGGATTTTTAATTACTAAAAAGGCTTTTTTTCTAGATTAAAATTTAAACGGGTTGAATTAAGCTTAAATTAGGCCCTTTATTCTTTTGAATTTCTGCTGCATCACCCCCTCACCTTGGCCAAATTTCTCAATCAATTTTGGCCTGGTTCGCGAGTCCTTTTTCAATCCAATTTCGTCTTCGACCCAATTTTAAATGCGAAAATGCGTGATTCTAATATGCTGAAAATTAAACTAAAACTAAATACAAACTATTATGGAAAATGATTTTAATATTTTTGGTAGGGGCCGGGATCAGTCCCTATTTTTATGCAAATTTAATATTTAAAATAAATTCTAACTAATCCTAAATAGAGAGTCAAAATTTAGGTGTCAACAGAAGTGCCATCATTTTCTTAAATAAGTGCCCGAAGTGGATCTTGTTTCATATAAGGGCATAAAGTGGCTAAATCATCTCAAATAAGGATCTAAAATGGCCTAATTGTCTAAAATAAGGGCTTGACCGACCGGCGACTATTCTGGCCATTGGAGAAGGGATATTTTAGTATAAAAAATTATAAGTATATTTTTTAATTTTCCACTTTTCTTTTCTTTTCCTTTTCTTATCTTTTTTCTTTTTCTGTTGCCCTCACCAGATCTAGCGAGGGTCACCCTCGCTCGCCCAGCCCAAGTGAGGGCAGTCCTTGCCTGAGTTTAGCACCTCCGTCGGCAATTGACGAGGTTCGGCAATGGCCGATGGAATGAAGAGGGAAAAATAAAGAAAAATAAAAGGAAAATAAAAAATTCAAAAAAAATGTAAATGACGAATATGCCCTTTGGCCAGCAAGATCAGGCCCTCTTTTGAAACTGATATGGTCACTTCAAACCCTTATTTGAAACAAAATCCACTTCATGCCCTTATTTGAGACAATTCGGCAACTTTAGGCCTTTATTTAAAACAATGTCCACTTTAGACCTTTATTTGAGAAAATGATAGCACTTCATGCCCTTATTTAAAATGTTCCCTTATTTTGCTTTGGGTTTCCCATTGTTGAGCCGTGATCACTTGGTGGAATTTAGCGATTGCGTATGTGCTAATCAAGAAATCAAGCTCCACTTAGAAAAAGATGACTAAGTTATAAATTTTTCAAGCGACCCAATGATCACTTTAAATAAGAAGAGAGAGGGTGTCGGGCATTTTATTTTGACTAAACTTCCCAATATGAATAAATCGTTCACTAATTATACTACATTTTCATTGCATTTTCAACCCATGTATCGCGAGACAAAAGAACTTAATGGACAGCTAAATAACTGTAGCTATTATAGTTGAGCAAATAAACTAAATCTACTATACATACATATTTAACTCTTGTTTGCACGAGATGTTACATCAAAAATCAAAGTCAAAATCAACAAACGCTGGAATTTGGTACCATTAGTCATTGATTCTTGGGATAAGTGCAATTAGGTTGTTAAACTTGTTACGACTAAAATTTGTCTTAACTTGCTAAATTTATATAGTTTTTTCCTACTCCATCGAATGTTCGAATTCATTAAAATTAGGGCAAATACCACAAAAAGTCTAAATTATGCCAAAATTATGGCACAAATACCCCAAACTTTTTTTAGGTCACCTAAAACCCTAAACTTGCTCCCTACGACATAAGTACCATAACTTTTTTGTGTCAGGGAAAAATTTCAATTTATACATGTGTGACATATATATCCGTTATTTCAGTTCCATTTATGGTATATAAATTTGAGATTTTTTAAGACCCAAAAAAATTGGGGTATTTGTGTCATAAGCCAGTTTAGGATTTATGGTGACACAAAAAAAAGATCAGGGTAATTATGTCACAATGGACACAATTTGATATTTTTTGTGATATCTATCCTTAAAATTATTGATTAATTTTGTCGAATTGAAACACAATGGTGTTAATTCGAGGTTCACGCTTTGTTGGAGGCTTGACCTCCAAGCAATCACTTGGAACTCCATGGAGGAACTTGTCGAGAAATGACCAAAGCACCCCCACTTACACGGAGCTCCCTCGTCCGTTTTTGTAAATTCAAGTCTTCTTTTACCATCTCACTCAGCGTCACTTCGCAGCCCAAAGAAGTCACACCCTTTCTTTGAAGGTGTGTAAAAGAATCGATGACCACCTCGATCACTCAAAATCAGACCGATCAATTTTGGGCGGTTTGGTCCGGTCCGGGTCTTGATTTCAGTATTGAACCGCTTACCCGAACCGAACCGAACCGATGCATATGTATATACATATTTTTTAATTACATGTTTTGAAATTGAATTGGAAAACCCTAATTTCAACTTCCTTTCCAAGTTTCCTACGTCTCGCTCCGTCTCTCGCCTCATCTCGCGAGACCTCTACTCCCTCTCTCACTCTCGCTCTCGCTCTCGGTGCTCCCTCTTCGCTGCGTCCGTTGTGTGCTTGGTTTGATTCTTCCTGTTCCTCTTTTCCACTTGCGAGCGCATCAAAGCAGATCAAGGAGCTCCAACCTCGAGACCGCCCCCCGCGCGCGCGCGCGATGATGAGGCTGTTCAACAGAGGCAGGGACACTCCCCCCGACGCCTCGCCGCAGCGGCACGCGCCTTCCCCTTCGTCCTCGCCGGCGTCGCTCACCGGGCCCGCGCGGCCGATTCGCCTCGTGTATTGCGACGAGAAGGGGAGGTTCCGTATGGATCCGGAGGCCGTGGCGGTGTTGCAGCTGGTGAAGGAGCCGATTGGCGTCGTCTCCGTGTGCGGCCGTGCTCGACAGGGGAAGAGCTTTATTTTGAACCAGGTGAGCTTTTCTCAATCCGCCAATGTTTGGCGGTGGTTGTGGAGTTAATCCAAATATTTGGCGACGGCTAGGGTTTGAGCTCTCTAGTGTGATTAGGATTCGAACTGCTTGACTTATTGTAGTTGTAGAGTGACGAGGGCTGACTTTGCTAGGTTTTGTCACTTCATTCTGCTGGGTTCTAGAGTAATTCCCGTGTTCTGGTGCTTGGTGTGCGAAATCCGGAAGGGGATGAGTTAGGTGTCATGCTTGATAGTGGTTTATGGACTTTCGGAAGAGGAGTTCTGGTGAGCATTTGCGTTGCACAAGTGTGAAGGTGAAACACTGTTTTTTAGGCTAGGTGGAGGCTAGGATATGTGAATTCTAATGTAATTTGGCCTGAATTGGATTTCATATGCCTGATTGTTGTGTTTTTGCAATTCTAGCTGTGTGGGAGCTGCCTTTAGCGGCTGGATGAGTAGGCTTTGCACTTTATCTCTCTGTTGGAAAGTGATTTCACGGTTCAGGCTCTAGGTTCTTGAAATCTGAGTTGCGGGAGTTTAGCCCTCATATTTTTTTTTTCGTCGGACAAGTTTAGGCCTCATCTAGATAGTGCTGTATGTGTTTTGGAATTAAAATCTGGCAAGCATCTAATGGTGGTGTTACGATCAACTTTTGTAAACTCAACTAGCGATTTGCAGCCAATCCGAGAGTATGTTTATAGTAGTCTTCGTTTGTGGCTAGTTAAGGTTTTGTTGTCTTCGTTTGTGGCAAGTGCCATATACATGCGTGTGGTAATGTCCTCCTTCGATTTCTATGCAAGATAAGTTAAAGTGGGCTATTACTGACTTATCTATTTAGCGACATCCTTTTTTCTCTTAATTAATGAATTGTCATGACAAGGTGAGAGCAGAATCATTTTTTGGTATATGTTAAGATATAAACAACTCTGGAGAATGGTGGACAGTATGCTCTACTAATTGTGTCATTGATGATTGGAGCATGGTTAAAGGTAAAGGCTGAAAGTCTCCTTTCTCTGAATTTATGAATTGCCATGGCGAGATGAGAGCTGAATCATTTATTGAAATATAAATACAACCAGTTCTGGAGAATGATGGTAAGTTTCATACTATAGGATCCACTACTAATTCTATCATCAACGATCAGAACACGGTTGAAGGTCTTGATGATGCAAATGACACAAGAAGTGAAGAAAGAAGACAAATTTCATTCCAAACAGCAAATTCAGAAATTTTAAGCATCAAACATTAGATTTCCTACTGCTGCTGCTTTGGATATGTCCTTATATGACCCTCGAAATAACCTTAAGATGGCACCTAGCTATTAGAAAATCTTTCATTTTAATGAGATGGAAGTTCTTCCAATTGTAGTGCATTTAAGATGTAGGAATTGCCGGCCTATACAATAATCTGAATGAAATGCAAGGGTTTAATACTATGAGAATATAGTGAAGAAGTCATATTGTGGCCAATATTGCATAAACGGATAAGTTATGCCAAATGTGATCAAGACAGAAGTTTCTAGTAAAAAATCACTAAGCACAGTAAGGAACGTCTTCTCTCTTTGGAAGCCAAGTGTAGTGCAGGAAAATAAACAAATCAGTTGTCTCCTAGATTGTTTTAAATCTCATTTTTGTCTAATCTTCTTATTAGTGTACTGGTTCTTCCGTTTGCCGCCATCTCTGCTTTGGTTCTAGTTGTACAATTCTCTTTTTTGGCCTGTGTAGGTGATCCGGTTAAGGTGCTATGATATTTATTATGATGTTTATTTTGTACTGTAGCTTCTCGGAAAGAGTAGTGGATTCCAAGTAGCATCAACCCACCGCCCATGCACTAAAGGGCTTTGGTTGTGGAGCACACCATTGAAGAGAAGAGCTCTTGATGGAACCGAATATAATCTCTTACTTTTGGACAGTGAAGGGATTGATGCATATGATCAAACGGTAGGCCAAGTTCAAGGAACTGAGTATTACTTTTTGATCGCCCATTTGATTGCTGTAGAATGACGAAATATTGTCCCATTAGGCTTTTTCTTTGCCCCAACAATAATTCTCATGGTTGCCCTTGCACTCTTTTTTTTGACAGGGAACATACAGCACACAGATATTTTCTTTGGCCGTCCTATTGTCTAGCATGTTCATCTACAACCAGGTTGGTAAAGTCTTGCAAAGTTATAGTGATATTGCTTTCAAGTACTAGATGTTTAAGATTTGTTGTATTAGTTTTAGTTATAAATTGCTGATCGTGTCTTAAAAGTTTTTCCTTTCTCTCAGCTTTATTACTGCTTTGCTGAAGTAGACTTCAGACTTCAGTTTTACGTCTTCTTACTACTCATTTTGCTTGACTATAACTCATATTCAGATGGGGGGGATTGATGAAGCTGCACTGGATCGGCTGTCTCTTGTCACTGAGATGACTAAGCATATTCGTGTGAGAGCGTCTGGGGGGAAGAGTAGTGCTTCTGAATTGGGACAGTTCTCCCCTATCTTTGTTTGGCTTCTGAGAGTAATTTCCCCAAACTATTCAGCTTCTTTTACTCTGGACACTGTGATTGTTAATTTTAGACTAGGTAATTGTTTGGGTACTGAACTATTGTTTTTGTTGCTATATAATGTAGGACTTCTATTTGGATTTAGTGGAAGATAATAGGAGAATAACACCACGTGACTACCTGGAACTTGCTTTGAGGCCAGTTCAAGGTAGTGGAAGAGATATAGCTGCCAAAAATGAGGTATTATCTGCTCTATTTTTTATCCCCTTTTAGTGTGGGATCCATGAATAGGAGCTCCCATAAACATTTTCTCTGACCTTATTTTAGCCTGGTTTATGTGAGGCAAATATCCATCTATGATAGTGGCATGTTTCCGTAGACAATTGTGTTTGTGTCATCCTAGTTATAAATACTACATGAACTTGTTTGGTTGCAACAAACTGCGTGCTGTTATAATTTTGGGTGGTCAAACATATATTGGAAGCATTAGCCCCCCCCCCCCTTCCTAAAGAAAAAGGAAAAAGGCTTTGGGAGTAGATGATTGTTAAATGACAAATTTCTTCATTTTCATTTGGATTGTAGAGTTAGACCACTTGCATAGACACTGATTCATTATAATGGTTGGGCTAAAAGCTCCTTTTGTCATGTTCTAGTGTTAAAGGAATTTAACGTGATGCTTCAGTGTGTCATCAGTTTCTTCTTTGCCCGGTTCTTGCTTGTGTCCATGTATTGATCTTTGCTGGAGGGGGTACTACCTGCTATTACTTTTTCAGTGCGTCTTTATGATGTTAGAGTTCTAATATTTTGAAGAAATGCTTTCCAGATTCGGGACTCTATTCGAGCTCTATTTCCAGATAGAGAATGTTTCACCCTCGTACGACCTTTGAATAATGAAAATGATCTCCAGCGGCTAGATCAAATATCAGTGAGTATCTTGCCATTGTTAGATGCGCTTTTATCTACTTCAGCAAATATTTTTCACTCTGCAGTTCTTATTTCATAGTTTGTATGTGTGATGTTGGATGCAGATGGATAAACTGAGGCCTGAGTTTAGGTCTGGGTTGGAGGCCTTGACAAAGTTTGTTTTTGAGAGAACAAGGCCCAAGCAAGTCGGGGCCACTGTCTTGACTGGCCCTGTTCTAGTAGGTATCGTAGAGTCTTACTTGGAGGCCTTGAATAATGGCGCAGTGCCTACGATATCATCTTCATGGCAGGTTGGTAGTAATATCTTGATTTTTTTATGCTTCCAATCTAAAAACTCGGGCAGTCTCCCAAACTGGGTTGGATCTGAGTAGGCGTGATAATTTTCTCCAACGATTGGTACAACAATCTTGAGAAGTGTTAAATGAAACCACCGAGTGACTTCAGTGGCGTTTGCAACTTATACAACTTGTCAGCCATGTTTAGTCATGATATGGAGCCCTTCGAATCCCCTTGTGCCCCTATGCCTTTGTCTGTTTTCTTTTTATTTTTCCTGGGGTGGTTGAGGCTGAGGATTTTTGTCACAAGTTGACTACATGACTAAATGGGTGTCTGTAATGAAGGGCTCGTTTGATAACATTCAAAAAAGAGTGCTGAAAATTAAGTACTGAATATTAAGTGCTAAAGTCTTTTTAAGTACTAAAAATGAAAATAAAAAGTTGTTTGATAATAGAAAATAAATTTTATTAGTATTTTACCAGACTTGGAATAGTGAGCATTATTGGAAGATTTTGGTTATATGATTGGGTAAGGTTTTAATTTCCATGGGATTTTATCACTTAACCCATTGAGTAAGGCTTTCCTTACTTACCACATTAAGTGATTTTTTAACAAAACGATAGTTGTGTAGTTAAATGTGATCAAACGCACTTAATGACATTAAGCATTGGAAAGTATAATTCTCAGAGATCTAATGTGGTTATCAAAACACACCCTAAGAGAGAGAATCCTTTATATTTTGGTGCATTTCTTTTTTTATTCACACAATATAAAAATGGTAAAATTATTCAGCTAATCAACAAGCCTGGCTATGAATTTTTACAAATTAAAACTAAGGCAATAAAGATGAACATTTGATCAATTCTGGGCAAGACCATGCATTTTATTGACCAAAAGCGTTATGGTCCCTGACAATGGGATTGCTTGATATGTTTGCTACCTTACACTTTGTGTCACTAGAAATAAAAAACTTTTTCATGAGCTTCTATTAAAGATTGAGTTGTTTCATATTAATGAGCTAAGGAACTTCTCCACTTTGTTTTGATGTCAGAATCATTTTCATCTTGCAAATTGACATGTCTGTTTTAAATCTGTGTTTTTCTGTTTCTTTCTCTAATGCATTGAGTTAAGTTCAAATGGTTTTATAATCTTTTGATAAGAATTATCAATTATTAGCAGAACAAAGCTAAAGAACTATGGGGTGCTGATCATCACTTGTCATTGCTATCTATTGAATGTGCAGTAGTTATGTTTTCACTCTTATTTTACCTCTTACTTTTGCAGAGTGTCGAAGAAGCTGAGTGTCGTAGAGCTTATGATTCAGCTACTGAGGTTTACATGTCTACTTTTGACCGATCTAAGCCACCGGAGGAAGTAAGCAACACTTTGCCAGAGAAATGAATGCTCTATTATTTTGATATTTTCCTAATTTCAGTTAATGTAGGCTGGCATGAGGGAGGCTCATGAGGAAGCTGTACAAAAATCATTAGCTGCATTCAATGCGAGTGCTGTTGGTGCTGGTTCAGCAAGGAAGAAACATGAGGAGCTTCTCCATAAGTTCTTCAGAAGGGCTTTTGAGGTGGTGCCTAAGTTACAAAATGCTAACCATTTTTCTGCTGCAGTGAAGTGGAATCTGTAGTGCTATTTTTATCATGGGCGGCTCCCAATAATCTGGTTCTGTGATGGTTATTACATTGGGGAAATTAAGTCTCTATGGACTTTGTTTATTCTTTTCCTGAGTGGCCAACATATTTGAAAATCTTGTTTACCAGGATTTTGAAATACTTAGTCTCAGGTTGAGTTTGATGCGGTTAAAAGATGATGCTGGCATTGGTAGATAAGGTTTAATTGTAATATTTCCTTCTCATAAAAAAGCTGTGGTGTGTTGACTAATTATGGTTAATGAAGATGGTCTGTTTTTGTTAGGTTATCTGATTTCTCTGTATTTGGACCAATAACTAAGCAATCTCTTGACTAAATTGGTCCATGCAGGATTACAAGAGGAATGCATTTATGGAGGCAGACTTGCGGTGTTCACATGCTATACAGAGCATGGAAAAGAGGCTGAGAGCAGCTTGTCATACACCTGATGCTAATATTGATAATGTTGTTAAGGTTAGTGGTCATGTTTGATGCTACCTATAAAGGATATTCCTTTTTCTTTTTTTCATTCTTTTCTCGGTATACCTTATAGTATGAGCTTGAATATGTTGTTTTGTTTGTTTATGAGACTTGGATATTGTTAACTCATCTTGTATTGATGTCTGTTAGATCAAATTGATTCCGACAATCAGAGCCTGTCTTATTTTTATAGCATTTGGGCTGTGTTTCAATAATATGCAGATTCGAAGTTGTCTTTATCTACTGAAAAATAATCTTGTAGAATGTTGATGATGGTGAAATCATGAGGTGGCCATAATTTGTGTGGGATCTGATTAGTGTCTAGTAGATGTAGATGTGTTGAAAGGGTGGAAGAGATGAGGGCATTTGGGAAATTTTCCATGTTTGTACCAAATGCAAACGAGGTCCAGTTCCAAATGTAGGGGAACTATGATGTATTGACCACTAGTGTTATGGACATGGAGTGCACTGTCAAAGATGATTCTCTACCTAATACTAAAGTTGGTAGGCTAATTATTGGTTGATCAATCTCATAAAAAGCATGCTGAGCTTTTATTTAAATCTGAGTACCTTTCAAGTTAACTGTTGCAAGCAAGTATAGTGATGCTGGGATCTGATTAGTGTCTAGTAGATGTAGATGTGTTGAAAGGGTGGAAGAGATGAGGGCATTTGGGAAATTTTCCATGTTTGTACCAAATGCAAACGAGGTCCAGTTCCAAATGTAGGGGAACTATGATGTATTGACCACTAGTGTTATGGACATGGAGTGCACTGTCAAAGATGATTCTCTACCTAATGCTAAAGTTGGTAGGCTAATTATTGGTTGATCAATCTCATAAAAAGCATGCTGAGCTTTAATTTAAATCTGAGTACCTTTCAAGTTAACTGTTGCAAGCAAGTATAGTGATGCTGGGAGATGAGATTCTCTTCTCTTTGTAAAGCATTTAGTGTGGAACAAGTATAATAGGAGTACAAAAGGCCACTTTATATTCTATTGCGCAGATCTCTGGTTCTACAATGTCTTAGCTCTTGTTATGTGATAGAGTTGCCCATTCCAGGTCAGAAACTCCATAATGCCAAGAGATGATTGGATCATCGTGGAAATTTCACTCTTTGAATAGACATTTCATGGGATTACTAAGTGCAAAATTATGGGACCACTGCCAACAATTCTAAAAGAACAATTTTAAAAGCTTTATTAGACGAAGGTGCGGTTTAATATTGGAATGGTTTAACACTCCCCTCACATAAAAAACTGGTGTTTGGCTTAAGACTAAAGTGTGGAAATATACATCGGGAGGCAAATAAGGAGTTAACAACGATTCGAACTCATGACGTTTTGCTTTAATACTATGTAAAATTTTGGGGAACCATTTCCAATTGTTTCAAAAGTTTAAGCTATTAGATAAAGGCGTGGTTTATATATAAATGGTTTAACACAAAGTAATCTTGCTTGATAAACATCCTCACCTCTGTCCTGAAGTTATATTTCATAGCATTTAATGAGAAAATAACAAATCAAGCCCATCATATGTCGAAATTTGAGGTCTAAAAATAAATGTTACAATTTTTTATGCTTGCTGTACCCATCATATTATGGAAAAGTATGGATTGTTGCTGTCATTTTGGGCATCATCTTGAGTGTGCTCTATTGATATTTTGCAGGTTCTTGATGCTCTTTTGTCAGAATATGAAGCATCATCTCATGGTCCATCAAAATGGCAAAAGCTTGCCATATTCTTGCAACAAAGGTTTGCCCTTATTCTTTCAACATTTTCTTCCTGTTTCCCGAGTTTGTTATGTCCATCTCTATGCTTGACTTATTGCTTTCAAATGACCCAGCTTGGAAGGCCCAATACTAGACCTTGCCAAAAGGCTAATTGATCGGGTTGGATCTGAGAGGAGTTCCTTTATGCTAAAATGTCGTGCCATTGAAGATCAGGTGGGGTTGCTTAATAAGCAACTGGAAGCCAGTGAGAATTACAAATCTCAATATCTGAAGCAATATAAAGATGCCATCGGTGATAAGAACAGGCTTTCTGATGATTATTCAAGCCGTATAACTAAATTACGGAGTACTTGTAGTTTACTTGAAGAGAGGTCTTCTAGCTTGCTGAAAACATTAGAATCTACAAAGCAAGAGTCTTTGGACTGGAAAAGAAAATACGAGCAAGTGTTGTCTAAACAGAAAGCTGAGGATGACCAGGCTAGTTCTGAAATTGCAATCCTTAAATCCCGGAGCAGTGCTGCTGAGGCAAGACTAGCTGCTGCTAAGGAACAAGCTCAGTCAGCTCAAGAGGAGGCAGAGGAGTGGAAAAGGAAGTATGATATTGCTGTTAGAGAGGCAAAATCAGCCTTAGAGAAGGCAGCAATTGCACAAGAGCGCACAAATAAGGATACACAAAAGAGGGAAGATGCTCTAAGGGAGGAATTTTCCATTGAATTGGCTGCAAAGGTCTCTCTCTCTCTCTCACGCACGCACACATTTGTGATGGCGCGAACACATGTTGCTTTCTTCCTGTTCCTTGTGCCCTATAATAGTGGAATCGATGTGTTACCATTTCTCGATGATTATGCAGGAGGAAGAAGCGAAGGAGAAGGTGGCAAAATTCGAGTATGCTGAGCAGTGCTTGATCACCATAAAGTCAGAACTGAAGGTAAGCTCTTATCATTTTGATCTAGAAGCGTTGAAAATTGAAGGCGATGATTTTACTTCTGAAGTTTCAGGGTGTAGCACATTTTTTGATAAACAATTATAGGAAAGCAACTTGTTAATTTGAATTTACCGTTCTGATAACTTATGCTTTCCAGGCTGCTGAGTCAAAAATAGAGAATTATGATGTGGAGATTATGTCCCTGAAGAATGAAATCAGAGCGTTGAGTGATAAGTTTGAAACTGCAAATGCTAAAGCCCAATCTTTTGAAAGAGAAGCTAGGATTGTGGAGCAGGAGAAGATCCATCTTGAACAAAAGTACTTATCTGAATTTAAAAGATTTGAGGAAGTTCAGGAACGGTGCAGAAATGCTGAAAAAGAAGCCAGAAGATCTACTGAAATGGCTGACAAAGCACGAGCAGATGCAGTCACTGCCCAAAAGGAGAAGAACGATATTCAAAGGCTGGCAATGGAGAGACTGGCTCAAATTGAGAGGGCCGAGAGGCTTATTGAGAGTTTAGGGAGAGATAAAATTGCATTAGAAGATCTACTTAAGGAAGCACGTATATCAGAGACGGAGGCCCTCTCAAAAGTCACTTTATTAGAGGCAAGAGTGGAGGAAAGGGAGAAAGAAATCGAGTCCTTGCTGGATTCAAATAATGAGCAAAGGGCTAGTACAGTTAAGGTCCTGGAAAGTCTGCTTGACACTGAACGAAAGGCCCGTGCAGAAGCCAACAGCAGAGCAGAAGATCTCTCGGTCAAGCTACAATCCGCCCAGGCGAAAATTGATTCCCTCCAACAAAAGTTAACTACTGTTCTTATAAATGAAACTGCACTGGACAGCAAGCTCAAGACTGCTTCTCTTGGGAAACGGATCAGAGCAGACGATGGTGAAATTGGCATGGAATCTGTTCAAGATATGGATATTGATAAGGTCTCCAGAGTAAATAAGAGGTCACGAAGCACGACCAGTCCCCTAAAGCACATTCAGCCAGAAGACGGTGGATCCGTGTACAGAGGCGATGAGGACAACCACAGCAACAAAACATCGCAGGAGGATTATACCAAGTTCACCATGCTCAGACTGAGGCAAGAACTCACGAGTCACGATTTCGGTGCCGAGTTGCTCCAATTGAAGAATCCTAGCAAGAAGGACCTCCTTGCACTATATGAGAAGCGCGTCCTCCAGAAGTCGTGAACATTTTGTATGTACAGGGAAGCGCATGTGACTTGAAAAAGGGTTTGAGTTGTAGATCGGGTATGACATAGGGTCAGCTTTTTTCATTCTGTAGATTCTTTGCCTGAAATTCCCATTGGGACTAGTGCAAAATATTATTGTGAGCGAACTCTCTTTTCCATGCAAGCATAGGCTCTGCGCAAGTGTGTCGTCGGGCTTCTCCGTGGATAGTGGTTTTTGATAGTTTCCACGGTGCCCTAGAGGAAGACTTTGTATTTGGTGTGCTTGGCTGTCTGGCTTAATCCTGTGCATTTTTTCGGTCTAATGACAAGCGTAACAAGTAATTGTAGGATGGAAAACTAATCTCTCGTTGCCGGTAAGGAGAGGAAGGACTACCTTCTGCTTTTTTCCATGGATGAGAGTGCTCCTGGTCTGTGTATGCCTGGCTTTCCTCATTCCCGGACTTGGATGGCGTCCTGATCCAGGATTTCTGTTCATATCGTAAGCACGAGCTTATATCCAATAGAAAATGCCCCCGTTGTCCTGTTGTCCTGTGTGTCGAAGTGCTCGAGGTCCATCTTTTGGTTCTTGCGTTGTTTGGTTTAAGCATTTGGTAAAACATGATAATTTGGTCTTGGAAGATGGCTGTTCCATGAGACATGTTGACCGGCGAATTTCCGCGACATTTACGCTTTTAGCTTTTCCAGTGAGAATGATTTTTACCCCTCGCCTTCGAAGCAAAACTATCTTGATGGTATTTCCATTGATCTCGGGGGATTCAAGACAGGTCCTGGTTAGGAGCTGTTCTCTTCTTCGGTTAGAATAGCTGCCTATAATTAAAAGCAGGAATTCAGAGTCAGTAATAGCCGTCAAAAAGCCTCCTTTGTAATTCTGAGTAGTTGTTAATCGTTTCTAGGTTTTAATTGTTCCACAATGATCTTAAATTAACGGTATGTTGTAATTTACTGGATTTAAATGACATGTTTATCGATAACTATACTTTATACTTAAAATTCGCATCATTATTCTTCTATTGTTGGTAAAACATGTACGCCTGAGGCATAAATAACTGTTCCGCAATGCAAACATAACCAGGGAGCTACTAAACCAACTATTCCGCTGAACAAACTTAGCTCCCTTTGTATCCCTCAGGTGGCAAAGTAAATATCCTTAATTAATAACTTTATTAGGATTTCTAACTGCTTTTGAGATTTTTTTTTTTAACTTAGGCTTATTCCATTAACTTTTTGATGTTACTTATAAAGGTTTATAAATGCCTGAGAATAAAATTTTTACAATATAGCATCTTTCAATGACAACCGTCATTTCACACCCAAATTATTTTTGGATATTAGAATGTTTATAATCTTTGAGCTCAAATTCTTTCAATCTCATATTTTGAGACTGTAGATTTCTAATTGAAGATTTAAAGTACGTAAGTTTAGAATAAGTAATCGTGTTTGCAAACTTGAGATTGTTTAATATATATTTTAGGTAAAATTATGTATATTATAAATACTTACTACGGCAAGTGGCGAGTGCCCGACAGGAACTAGACTATATTAGTGAGGTGGGTTTGGGATATAATGTCTAAACCTCTAACGAGTTTGAGACAGGTTGGAAAATTAATGGAACCGGTTTGGGACGGCGTTTTTATCCAACAAAAAAATATCTACTTGTCCTTTTTTGTGTTTTATCTTAGTAGGATAGTAGGAAAAAGAAACCACCAAATTAAATAAAACCAAATCTTTGACCCAAAAAATAAAAAATCAAATCGAATTGAATTAATCACCGGTGTAAAGAAATCACTAAAAATTAGAAGGAAACAATGTAATTCCTCCTCTCTTTTTATTTGGTTTTCTTCTGGCTTTGGAAGCAGGAATAGAAATGCAAATAAAAGTTTTTAAATGATTAGAGAAGGTTTTTTTTTTCGTCAAAATAAGAGAAGTTGGTGATTGAAAAAAGCCAAATAATTGCTGGTAATATAATAGGATAAAAGTGGGTAATTATTCTAGTTAGGATTGAATTTCTGAAAAAATTAAAAATTTAACGGGTTGGTAAGTAAGACAAATAAATAATTGATAAACTTAAAACAAAGCTAAATAAATATCGGTTAACAACTCAGGTGAGACTTGATAAAACAGATCTAGTTTGTAACCTAATGAAAGAAAAGCTAATAAGTCACACAAATAAAAACCGGTAAGGTTTTTCTTTTTGGTCGAAAAAAAATGGTAAGTTCTAACGGCTGATAAGTTTAAGGTGTCTGTAAGAGCAATAACAAAAGTTGGTGAGTTAAAAAACATAAACGTTCATAAGTAACTCAAATGAGGGTTGATAACCCAAAACTAGTTGGTAATAAAATTGGAAAAAAGTCAGCAAGTTACTTAAATAAAAATTGTTAATTCATATAAGAGGTGGTAAATTTAAGATATTGGTAACTAGAAAGACAAATTAAAATTAGTAAAAGGCAAGAAATGTTGATCATATGTAAACTATCAAAAAGAGTTAGTAACTCCATTAAAGTTTTTTTTACTGGTGTCTTTTTTAACCAACAGTTTTTCGATTGGGAAATCGGGTGATCGGCGTCTTTTGAAAAGACAGTTTTTTTTACAATTACCAATTTTTTCAGAAATCTACCGACTACGAAAAAATCCGTCATTTTAGGAATGGAAGAGTAGAGTCGTTCTATGCATTTACATTTTTTCTTCATCTGGTTTTGACTCTTTTGAGACATTGAATATTTAGTAGCTAAATGACCGAAAAAATTTCAAAAATCCAATGACCGGACTCCTAAACCAATAGATACGGTTTTGTTTCAGTCCAATTTGATCTGAAGTTCAAACTTTTTTTTTAAGGAAAAATTGTCCAAAAAGTCATAATTCTATTGCACTTTTGCCAATTCAGTCCTAAAACTTTCAATTTTATCAATTAAGTCCGAAAAATTTTCAAGTTTTTTCAATTGAGTCAATCTGGCTAATTTTGGCCAAAAATCACTGACGTGGACATCGACTTTCCCACGTGGCATGGCCAACGTTGACATGGACAATTTTCAATAATATTTTAATATTTTTTCGAATAATATTTCTTTTCTTTCCGTTTCTATTTACAACTCTGGCTGGCGAGGGTCTCTAGGCCATCGCTGCCGCAAGCAAGTTGGCCTAGCCCAGATCTAGGCGAGGTATGGGCTTGGGAGAACGTACTCAGAATTGATGGACCATTTTAGATTACCTATTAGATGTGTTCAGAGCCGTCTTTTAGGGATGATAATTCAGACTGTCTTTCGAGTAAGTACCTCTAGATCTATTTCCCGAGGTGGCTCCCTCGAAGGGCAAGTCGCAACAGATATGTGTAAAAAAAAATAAAAGGGCAATAAAAATAATGAATCAAAAGGCCTCAATCCGATTCGGTCGTGTTTCGAAGACGCGGTCCAGCCCATTTCATTCATCTGGCTGGCTGGTCAAAACCCATTGATTTTGGTCTAATTTGACTAATGTAATCTGGCCCCAGACCAAGCCTGTTACTCAAGATATCCTTTTTAATTCGCTTATCTGAGCCCAAACTCCAGGAATTAGTTCAGCCCATGAGCCTTTCTCTCTCCCTTCGACCATATATAAATCGTTTTGGTCCATTTTCGAGGAAAAAGAAGGGCGGGCGCCATTGTTTACGCCTGAGAGAGGAGCGCTCGAACGCAAAATTTTCTCTCGTCGAATCAAGTGCGAGAGGCTTCGAGAACACCGATCGACGCTGAAATCCGCCAACTACGACCATTAGCATTTACCGATGATCACCTTCTACCGCTCGCCACCGGAGTTACGGATTTGGAGAAAGGTGTTGTTCATCTATATCCCTGATTAGTGGCTATGAATGACAAAGGGCCAGTAAAATGGAGTTGTTCAATGACTGGAGCTTTCTAGTAAAAGTGAATGACAATGGTGCTCAGTAGAGATTAATGGAGAAGAAGCAGAGATGGCATCTGTTGTTGGCTGATATTGATAGGTGAAGAAGTAGACATGGGAGTGCGTCATCATAGTGAACTGTCATTGATTGTGACAACCGAAGTGCTATTCAAATTGCACATAATGATGTTTTCCATTAACGCACCAAACACATTGAAATAAACTGTAATTTCCATTCGATATCACGTTCTTTGTGGCACCGTTCGACTTGTCTCTACTTCATCCATTGAACAGAGTGCCGATGTCTTCATCAAAACACGTCCACCTGGGCATTTTATGGATCTCTTCTCCAAACTTAAGTTGACATCTTTCAAATCACCTTGAGTTTAAGGGAAGATGTTAGAGATATATTTATGATATTATGTGATTCCGTATATTTTTCTTAATTGGTCCTGATTTGTTACTTTAGCTAGTCATTGTGTAAAACCTATAAATAGGCTCATGTACTTTTCATTTGATAATGAATAGAATATTACATTTTTCTATCATCTCTATTTTCAACGGCCGAGTGGTCCAAAATATGATTTGCACGCAGAAGATCACATGATCGATTCCCCAAACCGTCGGCAGCCTCAGGAAATATGGTTAGTCTGCCAATGACGAGCTTGGTTTTAGATGTATCAGCGGTCCTGGGCTTCCCAACTCGCACCTGGCGAGGCTGACAAGCTCGTACCATGAGCAGTTGTTACTTGGTTGACGTCTTAATCTAAATTTCAACAGTGGATGAGGTAGCTTCCAATTCCGTCCAAACCCTTTAACTTGGGAACAGGAACATGGACTTGACCAAACCAGACTTTCATTCACGAGCGCTAATCATTTAGTTGGAAACAGTGTGATATAGCTGGCCCATATCCATTATCAAACAATGGCTCCATCAAGAATTGTTCTTGCATCTAACCCTACGTAGAAAAGATATTATTAGGAAAAATTATCAAAAAGTTATAAACCTATTAGACTTTTGCCAATTCAGCCTTAAACCTTTTAAGTTTGCCAATTGAGTCCTAAATCTTTTGCATTTGTGCTAATTCAGTCCTTTTGGCTAGCTGGCGCTGGCGTGGCGTCGCTGGCTGGAGCTTGCTATCCATAGGGGAAAGAAACCCAAAAGGAAAGAGGAAAAAAGAGAGAAAATAAGTAAATAAAATTTAAAAAATATTAAAAAATTATTAAAATTATCCACATCAGCGCTGGCTAGCCAAAATGACTGAATTAATACAAATGCAAAAGGTTTAGGACTCAATTGGCAAACTTAAAATGTTTAGGACTTAATTAGCAAAAGTGCAATATGTTTAGGATTTTTGGACAATTTTCTTGATATTATCATGTGATCCTCAAAACATAAATGCCATGCTTTGTGCCGTAGCGGGACTACCATCGGAAAGCCAGTTTTTAATTATTAAATATAATCGTATTAATCGGGCGTTGCAATCAAATGTTGTCATGGGTTTTTCTAGTAACAAACTAAGATCACATCCTTGAACCGATCAAGGACAGACCATCCACGCTAATACCGGGAAATTCGCGAAGAATTCTTTCCTTCTTCTTTGTTTTGTTTGGCCTTTTCTTTTGTCTTTTGACATCAAATAGAATTAATGACTATGGTTTGCTCCATCTAGTTTGATTGAAATGGTTTGAATCATCTCCACTTCCATTAAAATTCAGAAGGTCAAAATTGTGAGAAATCAAGCACAAAGGGACTGAAGTGTGTTGACACCTATTTTTGGCGATCCGTTTTTTTTAATTTCCGATTTAATATGATTTTCCTTTATAAAAAATGCCAATTAGCATAGGCACAAAAAAAATAGAGAAAAGTGAATAAATATGTACTTTTTATTTTTATTTAAAAAATGGAAAAAGAAAAATCGGCCCGTGCGAAGCAAACGCAGGCCTGCTTTTGGCCCGATCCGATTGGGCCTAAGGCCCGGTTCCTTCCGTTTCCTCTCATTTTGCTCGCACGACCCCATTCATCTTCCCCTCTTGATCATGTGATCTTTATCATGAGATTTGCACCCTGTCGTCGTCACGTTTTCCACCTTCATCATTCACCATCATCACTCATCATCACCACCCGCCTTTTCCCTCACGTTCTCACTCACAGCCGCACAAATTCTGCACATTTCTCACCCGCACACCCACACTTGGGGAGGAAGTCAGAAATAGTATAAAAGAAGAGAGAGGGAGAGGGACACAAGGGGGGGAGAGAGTCCAAAAAAAAAGGAGAACGGACAGGGGGCTTCGGTCTCTCCCTCGCACGCGAATGCTCCGCCGACCGAACGACGAGTCTACTATCACCATCGCCCTCCCTAGTCTGTCGGAAGCCGTCATCCTGCTGCTTCCTCTTGCTGACACGACGCCATTCCTCTGCCTTGCTTTGTTGACCCACGGCTTGCTGCCATCGCCCAAACGAGACGATCTCAGGTGGTCTCGCCGCTGTTCGACTGCAATCTGTGAGACCTGCAAGAGGCGCTGCTTCGTCCTCCATCAAGCTGAACCTCCCTCGCCGGTGCGTCTCTGGCCGTGCTCCGCCAAGCCGATCCACGAGGCGAGTCCCCGGCGCAACGAACCGGGTCTTTGAAGATGGCAAGAAGCTAAGTGGTTCATTCCCCTTTTCTGTTCTTTTTTACTATAAATCGCTATAGATTCTGATTCTTCACTAACTTAGTGTGTTTGTTAAATAACAGCTTCATCATCAATGGATGTTGGACATATCTGAAGGTAAGTAACACGTAAACCCATGTTTAGGAGCCAATAGATGAGAAATCATTGCATGTTTGTGTTTCTGCATTTTCCTAGTCCAGTGAACCTGTCTCGGTTTCTGCCCCTTTTGAGCCAAATAAGGACGGAATCTGGAAAAATGCTCAACTAGACAATCGAAGAGGACTTTCTAAGCTTCGATTTGAGTGGTTGTACGTAAAAAATGAACATCGTTTGCTTGGTGATATTGACTTTTCCGTGAGTTCACAGAATCGATCCACATTCTGCTGCTGTTCTGTTCTTGCTGTTTTAGACCTATTCTGCTGCTGTGAGATCTGACCTTGCGTCAAGATTTATTTTTGGGAGAATTCTGTGTGCATTTTTTGAGAGATCTTTCTTCATGAAAGTTGTAGAAAACATCTGGATCTACAACATATAAAATGTTCAGATCAAAATGTGCATTTTAGCTTAGGACTAAATGCTTCGATCTACGCTGCTTGTTGAGTCAGTTCTGGAACTCCAAAAAAATTACAGAAATGAAAATGCAAATACCACGTAGTAGATGTACTTTTTTGTAAAAAATCAGAACTACAAAGTTGTTCATCAGGGTAATAAATAGTAGACTGGAGAATTTCAGGGCTTAATTGTAAGTTTCGGTATTTTTACAAAAATCAAAATGCGGACAAGGTCGGTGTTGGCCTCTAAAACTGTTTTCAGAAAAGTCCTTGCGAAGTATCGAATTACTGGGCAAAATGGAGGACTCCTTTGCAAAACCTCAGAACATGAAATTCGTTCAGCACGTGGTTGTCCAGCTGTACGCCGAAATTTGGCACATTTCCACCAGGTTTGCTATTTTTACTGAATTTTCTTCCAGAGTGTATCAGATACGGGTCAAATCCTGACCACTTTTCTTAAATCACCGAAATCGGATCTTTCGGGTTAAAATTGGATGAAATGGTTTTCTTCAACATTGAAGAACACTTTACAAGCTTTCTAATGACACCAGAATCATTAGATTTGAACCCCGTTTGATATGTTTTCTATATTAATTCGTTCGACCCGAATCTGAAGTATAAAACCCCAAAAAAAATGGTCAAGTGATCCCTCTTTTAGGTTTCACTCAATTGTTTGATTGTGTGATAATCAATGTCTTAATTAATTTAAGTGCATGTTTAGATTAGTTTTAAATGTATGTCTATGCTGGATGTATGCTGGGGCGATGTAAGGCAAAGGCCAATCCCGATGCCATTTTGATTGAATTTGATTACAAACTAATTGCATTAGATGTATGCTTAAGGGTGTATGTTGTGAGCAAATGTCAAAGACTCGACACCTCAAGGCGACATTTATCCTAAGACGGTTCTAAAGACGGTGATCGACCGATGTCCCTTTCGGTCCCCTTTTAAACTCATGTAAAGTTTGTAATTATTAATACTCGACAAATTGCGGGTTTTGCTTAGAGTAGCTCGCTTTAAATAACCTAGGTGTTTACTTTATGCATCGTTCTTCAATACTTTGCTTGTTAACTTCATTCTCGTGATAGAATCAGCCTAGATTTGTAAATGGGAAAATCACAAAAACATTTGCATGATCATTAGCGACTTTGATTTTAAGATTGTAAAACGCTATCAAGATTGTATGACTACGTTAGGTAAACAACCAACTAGTTAGGTACCGAAAGGGCGCTAATTAGACAATTAGCGTAATCAAGTCCCCGACCTTAGAATTTCTGGTTGCGTAGGAATCGAGACGACACTCCCGAGTCTCGATTGGTTTCTAGCCGACTCCAATAGGCTAGTGACGATTCCTAGTTAATTTCTTAGGTTGCTAAAGAATTTAAAACGATATCCAATGTCACGCAAGGTATGGGCTTGGGAGAGTCCACGCTCTATCCGACGGGCCCATGGTCCGTTCTTTTGGGCAATACCCCTAAACCTATCCCCTTTTTCGATGCGGGTCGGGAAAAATAGGCCGCGACAAAGTGTAACTAAAAACACATAGTGATAAAAATAGTAATGAGACCAAAAAAAAAAAAGTTGCCTTTGGCTTTGTTGCTAGCCACTAGATGCCCTAATTAACGAAGTAATTCAGCTTACAAGGATACATGGACGAGAATAGATAAACGAAGTAATCTTGCTGAATTTTATTGAGCGAACAACAACTTATACACCTAATTAACAGGGTTATTGATCACTGCATGGAGACTTTCTGGTGAGAAGTAAAAGAAAACTGCTAGAACACTTGACCAGTAATTCTTTTTTATGGATGATTTCAACTGGAGAGATGATGCAGAGGCGACTGCTAATGACTTCCTAGAGAGTTCAACAAATGTAAATCCAACGGGTGAGTCTTTTTCTAATTTTTTTTTTTGGTCATTTTCCTGTTTTATTTTAGTTTATTGTTTTTTCTCCCGGATCCTTCACTGCTTAAGGTTATTTTCAGGTTTTTCGGTGTCACATAGGGTTAGCATTGTTCTTATTTGATCTTTTCGATGCAGCATGCAGCCTTCTATATATTTTAAAGAATAAAAAAGAGGAGATTTCTCTTTATAGTTAAGCCTGTGAGCATGTTCGCTTGATTGCGGGTTTACGGTACGTGGAGTTCATGTTGCTTATCTATTTCTTTGCAATGTTAGTTGATACCAAGATATGGTAATTTTATTTTACTAATATTTACAAACTCTTTCATAAACCTACTAACACGAGAAAAAAAAAAAATCCTTTTTCTCGATAACAAGCGGTCTAGGTTTAGTAAAAAAACATCGTGTTCATGCTCTACGAACGAGAGATTTTGAGGATAAAATTCATGCACGTACGCACCCGTGTGCATGTGTGATATAATCCTCTTTCACAAGAGGAGATAATAAACAAAAATTCCTGGATATAACGTCCGAAGAAAGGGATACAAAAAAGCTTCCAATGATATCAATCTTATTGAATTTGCATTATGGCCACAGAAAATGAAGGAAACAATCATTTTTATAGTGTTCTAAATAAGAGCTTATTCTTTAGACTAAAGATGGTACAATTTTATTATCATCAGAGATTACGAGAATGACACTAAATTTATGACAATACTAATTACAATGCTGAAGGTCCCTTATACCATGTGGTTAGAATGGTAAACCACTATTTATTATTTGTTACAAAGAATCAACTAAATCAATAAATTTGATTAAGGAAATAAAGCAAATTAAAGCTTGGAGGGAGATGGGGGCTCCAATCTCCTTTTGGATCTCTCCATGCACAACCCATTATATGCTTTTTAGGTAGTGCTTTGTGCACAACTTTTTATTTTTTTGGCTCTAATTAGGGCTTCTCTTCTTCTGCCTCCAGCAAGCTGTGTAGCACTGCATCGGATGCGTCTCTTACTAGCTTCGACCAGTCCCTGTTCCAACATGTAGAAACAATATCAGGACCCACAAAAAATAGCGACCGGCCACAAGCAAAGACATGAAAGGCGGGCGAGGGCCGCCCTCACCTACCTTGCCGGTGGCTTGTTGCCAGCCATCAACAAGACCAGCCGTAGGCCAAGAGAAAAATAAAAAAATAAAAAATCAGAAAATAAAAATAAAAAATGTAAAAATTGTCTATGTCAGCACCGCCACTGGTCACGCCACATATGACGGTCGGCGTTGACTAGACTGTCATGTTAGCGATTTTCAGTCTAAATTGGTCAAAATGACTAAATTGGCAAATTGTTAAAAATTTTAGAACTAAATTGGCACAATTAAAAGATTAAGAACTGAATTGGCCGTCGAACAATAGGTTTAGCACTTTTTGGATAATTTTCCCTTTGTAACAAGTCATGATATAGTTCCTAGTGGAAAATTAGAACAAAAGAGATTTAAAGAATACCCTTTTGATGAATAGAAACTGAGACCAACGGTGTTCTTGGCTTCCTCGAGAGCATGCCTATATCTTTGCAAATCATTGGCCGAATGCTTCACATCGTCCATGACATGAAGCTGAGACGGCTTCACATCGCAAAAAATGGGTATCACCCTCTTCTTCGTCTCCATCAACAAAGCGAGCTCGTGGAGACAGAACCGCGACTCGCACCAACGCGGTGAGAACACCGCCACCCCGACTTTGCAACCATGAATGGCCGCATTGATCTCATCGAACAGCTTATCTCCAGGCTTCATGCTCTTGCTGTCCAAGAAAGGATGAAGGCCGAGCAAACTCAGGTAATTGTGCAACAGGCCGGCAATACTCCGTTTGGTCTCGGCGCCACGGTGGTTTATGAACACGTCGCACGGCGGTCTTAGGGTTTGGATTATTTGGCTGTTGTGTCCAAGAACGTGGCCGTGATGAACTACGTTCTTGGCTATGGCTGTTGATAATCGCTGCATGACTTTTTCAAGAAGCTAAAGTAAGTAACAAAATGTATTTTTTTAAAGCAATAAACGATTTTACTCTGCTATAGGGTGCAATATACAAGCACAGGGTGTGTTCCCATATATATAGAGAGAGACTTGGAGAGAGAGAGAAATGTCATGAAAGTTATAATTAGACAGAAAATGGTTTGATATTCAAAAGAGGAATTATTCAAAAGTTCATCGTCGGACCGGCCGACCGTATCGCGTAGAGAAACTACTTGGCATTTGTTCTGAAAAGGCAGAGAAAAAAGAGCAAGAAGTCAATTGATTAACACGTAATTACTCGGGAAGTGTTGTCTGGACCTTCAAACACGTTCGTATCTTGCCCCCATAAGGATTTTAATACCTGTGTTTCTACTACACCTGTCACTATCATTGTTTTCAAACACGTTGTCGCCTTTGGCTGATAATTTGCATGGTCATTCGAATTTCGTACTATTATTTAGCAGGCTCAATCGAACGTCAATTTCTTGCGATCTTTTGGGGCCCTTCTGTCGGCGAAAATTACAGGTTTGTTTTTACGAAAACAAGTGGTCAAACAGTAATAAAAAAAGGGAAAATGAAATATATTTTAAATTTACCTAGTTCGATCGATTTGGCATACGTCCGCATGATTTCACCTTAGATCATTTTGTTTCCTCGAAACATATTTTTAATCTCTTTTAGTAATGATACATGGGAATTTTAACTTCTTGTGGGCTTTTCCTATAATCATTTTGTTTCCCTGAAAATTCGCGAAATGCATTTCAACCCCCTCACTGAAGACTCTACAATGAAGGCCAAACTTGAAAAATTGGCAAATATGGAAAAACATGTAATCCTTGTGTTATAGATCAAACGATTTACAACTTAGAAAGAAACACAAATTAAACCTATGGGTGACTCAGAGCTAAAAGCCGATAGTACATGCTCAAAAGTCCAAACATCGTATCCAATTCTCTCGGTTCAACACCGTCATGATCTGGCATTATCCAGCCTCTTCCTAGATTTTAAGGGATTTCCATAATTTCCTCTTACAATTGAATCCCCTTCATTAAAGCTTGGCACCGCTCATTGCCAATCTCTTATTTTCCATCAACCGATGCCAAACGCTTTTCTTGTGTCGGCCATGCTAAATTTTAAGGTCCCAACTCATTTCAATCATTGGACAGTGCGATTGAAAACTGACCCAAGCAGCATCAGACCGTTAAATCAACCATTTATGCATAGTGATGGAAGCCTTTCAAATCAGCATCACTGTTTACTTGAGCTGATAAAGAGATGCACACGTCACATCATCAAGTTGTATAAGTTTGGTAAATTAAATAGATCATGAGAGGATTTCTTGAGTCGAGATATAATTGTTGACTTTATTCGTTTTTTTTTTTTTTTAATTCACCCGGGGCGTGGAGATCCATGAAACACTCCGCAAACTCCATAAACCTATTAAATCAAAACTTTTGGTGTGTACATTGGTTTAGGCTCAGAGCGGTTTGCAGATAAAATTAGTAGGAATTCGAACAAATAACGTCTAGTTGTTGTTGAGCTGGAAATCTCGCAACACTCCGTCCGATTACGACAACTTTGAGGAGTTCAGTAGTGGTTAACACGTAGTGCGCAGTCTGTTTACCGCGCCTTAAATACCACAAAGAGTGCGATAAAAGAAAATGCTCGATACAATATATAAGCAGATTATAATTTTTAAGTAGGTCTACGGATAGGAAAATTTTAATAATGATACATGGAAATCTTAAGATCGCCCGATCGAAAGTTGACCCAAGCAGCACTAGAACGTTAAATCAAACAAGAAGAACGCGCTACAACATTACCTTTGAATTGGCATAAAAATAATTGAAGCAATATTCCGAGTGCTTTGAACAACTACTCTCATGCCTAATGTGAGAAATCAACCATTTATGCATTGTGATGGATGCCTTTCAAATGAGCATCACTGTTTACTTGAGCTGATAAAGAGATGCACACGTCACATCATCAAGTTGTAAAGTTCGGTAAATTAAATAGATCATGAGAGGATTTCTTAAGTCGAAATATAATTGTTGACTTTATTGGTTTTTTTTTTTTAAATTCAGGGCACGGAGTGGAGACCCATAAAACACTCTGCAAACTCCATGAACCTGTTAAATAAAAACTTTTGGTGTGTACATTGGTCCGATTACGACATCTCTGAGAAGTTCAGTAGTGGTTAACACATAGTGTGCAGTTTGTTTACCGCGCCTTAAATACCACAAAGAGTGCGATAAAAGAAAATCCTTGATACAACATATAAGCAGATTATAATTTTTAAGTAGATCTACGGATAGGAAAATTTTAGCTCTTCGTTTTATCAAATTACGTCACCTTAGACATCGTATGGCTGCCAACACTTACCTTTCTTTCAGTTTCCAGATTCTCACATGACTCGGTCTTTGGCTAGGAAACCTGCGATGCCTTCCATGAAGCTGCCCAGCTTCAAAGAATTCCCTACGTCGTACGAAACTTGGACTAGGTTAGGGTTTTGGTGGTCGGTGTTGTTCCCGTTCCTTCGCTACTTCAAGCTCGAACATGAATTTCTTCTATGGCTGAAATTACAGATCAAGAGATTGGAAAATAAAAAATACCTCTTCCTTTTTATTTACAATAGCTTGTAAAGTATAATTCTTGAGGATAATTTCCGCCTTTCAGAGAATGCAGAAGTTGAACTTCAAATGAAAAAGTAACTATAGCCGTCGCTTTCTAGAGATATTAGATGAAGGAAGAGTCCGTTTTTCTAGATTAAAGTTGAAATAATTATTTTAATAAGCTTTGACGGAGCCTTCCTTGTTGATCAAGTCTTCACTTCCTTGAGTTTGGTTTTCAGAGTGGTATTCTTTCACCACAATTCCTTATCTGTCCGAAGCAAAAGAAACAAAAGGAAATCAATGAATTCAAGTCCCCTGTTCCCACTGTGCCCAACACTTTTAATTCAAAAGAATTGAATGGTAGACCTGACCTTTTGAATTTAGTTCTGGATAGAGCTTCACATGTTACAACCAAGAAGTCGTCTCTTTGGAGATGTGTACCCAAATAAATCTGAACTGTTAGAATCGACTGGTTCCACAATGAGTCTTGCCACATTTGACGGTTCAGATTCGTTTAGTACACGTACCACAATCAACACTTCTTGGCTATCATTCCACTGAAGCTACCAATTTGGGTATTGGTGTATCTAGCCCCAGTCTCAAAAGTGATCGCATACAAATGTCGTACCGAAGAGATCCCAAGAGGGAACTTGATATCTTTAATGGGAGGGACATTACCGAAAGAGAGCTCAAGTTTGAGCTTATTACAATATATAATAAGATCTTTATATTTACTCGAAAATTAAGAAATATTAAGAAATTATTTGTTTACAATTAAACAAACGCTAATCAGATATTGTTTTACTTTGGGAAAGTAGCATAAATGGTCACTTAACTTTGTCCCAATTTGCAATGTTATCCCTAAACTTTTAATTTGTTCAATTTTATTTTCTAAACTTTAGCCCAATTTATAATGTCGTTATTGAACTTTTAATTTGTTCAATATAATTCTTGAACTTTTGGTACATGTTTAATTTAGCCCCTGGACTATATGAAATTTTAATGTTATCCTCCCATCAGTTCAAGTTAACGGAATTTGTTGATTTGGATTCCAATCCGATACGTTTGAACGGTGGATAAAAAAATAACGTTATGTGTGAATTATTCACGTAAGATATTCAACTCAAATTATAATAAAATAATTCTTTTAATTTGTTCAATTTGAAAAAAATGATTATCCATATAATTTGATGACGGGGATTGACCGTGAAATTTCAAGTACACAAAATCACAAGAAAACTTGCTGAAATTTCACAAGAAGAAGATCATTTCCCCCATAGTTTAACCGTGAAATTTCAAGTACACAAAATCACAAGAAAACTTGCTGAAATTTCACAAGAAGATCATTTTCCCCATAGTTTGACCGTGAAATTTCATTTTCTATTTCTTTCATTGTTGGCACAAGAAAATAGGAATTTCACAAAAACAATTATGTATATATGCATAGTGACATTGCTGGCGTTGGCCGTGATAACCAACGCGGCTGCCGGTGGCGACTTCGATGGCCGAGGAAAGATTAGACTTGGGTTGTGAGTATTAAGATTTGTGGTGATGCCTAAATTCGATCTTCTTCTTTTTTTTTTATTTCACTCTTTGTTATAGGAGGGGTAAATTTGACATTTTAGATATGCGATTTTACCCTCGCAGTGCCGAGTGAGTGGGTATTTGAAAGAGTTTTTTTTATAGTCGTCCTTCGAAAAAAGGCGAGATAGTAAGACTCATACATTAAATGGATAAATTGAAAGATTCGACAGGTCGTATTTGGTTATAAGTCGGCGAGTCCATTTGAGCATAATCTACCACATCACCTAAATCTATATATTATATGAGTCTTGATGTCTCGAGCATTATTCTTGTCCTTTTAAGATGTCTTTTTGCCTCTTTCCTGCAAAGTCTATCCCAATGTCATCTTGTTCATTGTTCCTTCGATGTTGGGTACTTTTTGCACAACGGGCCAATGAAAGCCCATCGTGAAAAGGCCTCAACTTTAGTCGCTGAAACATTACCAAAATCAGCCCCACTATGCAAGCCCATGAACATAGGGTGGCGTATTCTAACCCGAGTCGAATGCAACACTAACTTGGCGAGTTTGAGTTGAAGCTAATCGTGTTTGGTTCGATTTCGTGTTAACCAGCAAGACATGACTAATAATCGTGTCGTGTTCGTGTCAAACTTGGTAGACACAAAATATACTAGTATAACTCGTTTAAATTAGGGATTAGTGTTGACATGACTTGCGTGTTGCCCTTTTAGACACGATTGACTTATTTAATTAACTATGTACATGATTTTATTAGATTTAATCGTAGTTTGTAGATGGATATTGCAATTTTTAAATAGATTTTATAAAATGTTGGGGATACTATCGTGTTAGCTTCATGCCGGTAAGGTGATTTCGTGTCAACGGTTTAACTCGTGTCATGGCATATCATGCAATCGAGTCCACTTGTCAACTCGCTATTTAATCGTGTTACACAATGAGGAGGCTAGCACTATTATATGGAGAGGGGTGAATAGGCGATTGTAAAAAAAAAAAACTTGACAAATAATGCGAAATTAAAACAATCAAGTTAAAAGTTATGAAGGACGAATCAAAGTTACTTTGAGTCTGATGAGATGACCAGTGCAATTGTGCAATAACGTTGATATAAGAAGTTAAGGGATAAGAAAAATTGCACACAAGAATTATAGTGGTTTATCTTAGTTCAAACTTACGTCTACTTTCCATCACAGCCTACTAGCTGAATTCCACTAGTCAATCTTTAAAGATTACAATGAGTGATGATACTCAATTTGATAGACCACATTATCTCACAATCAATCACTCTTATAAGGTCTCTCAAATATCACAGTTTACCACTCAAGAAAGACAAATGTGTATGATCAAATCTCTCGTCAGACTTTGGAATTTCAGATTTTGGAGTCTCTACTCTCTTCAGCGTCTTGGTCTTCTTATAAACTTATCCACTTCCAAATTACCTATTGGACAGCCTTCAGAGGATCATTCTTCAATCAATCCGTTAGAAAGAATTGCCAAAAGAAGATTAAGTAGCCATTGTGAGATGATATCAAAATCTCCTGTTAATTCAGTCGCTCATACAACAAAATCTTAGGTTTCCATAAGCAGAGAGTTCTTCGTTTGGAAAGATTATCCTGTCTTCCAAAAAAAATTGTTAATCAATCTAAGATGTTTTGCGTTAATGATGTCGTTGCAAAACAATTTATAGATTTGATCTCCAATCAAAATTTTTATATGTGAAATCCAAGCTAGATTATTGGCCGTCGCGAATTATATGATCGTTGGGTTCTGAGTCTAAAAAGCACTTTTTCATCAGATGTTACTGTCTGGGTCTGAATATACTCCAAGTCTGAATAAGCTTCACTTAGAGTCTAAATCTGAAAATGTCAAACAACTTGAAGCTTTGTTGGTATCCTCATGTTATACTTACACAATATGTATGTAGTACACGAATTGATTATCCAATGCTTCGGATGTAATATCCATAAGGCAATAGATAAGGTCTGAATGAAGTTTCCTTAGATGTATCACCCGAAAATACTTTCATCATATTTAATAAACATTCTGGAAGGTTTTGTCCATCTTTAAAACGTAGTGGGAAGTTTTCTCAACACACGAGTTGTGTCATGTGAGCCCGTTAACATTCGGGTCATGTTTAGATCAAATAGGCCGGCACGATTAACTCATCATGTCGCCCAAATGCAAACAATGCCATATTCGAATCATCTACCCCAGTTTTCACGGCTTTTTTAGATTATTGACACGACATGCATTATCAAGTATGAGAACATGTTCTCAATCCTTCCACTTTGAGCAATACAAACAGTTAATCTACCTCTCTATCTTTTCAAAGACACAGCACTGTGCCCCTTTTCAATAATCAAGTTTGAAATATAAAGGCAACCCTTGGAATCTGGAAGAAAGGTACGGGGTAACCTGAAGACCATGAAGAATTGGCCTTTGACTCCGGAAAATGGTGGGGAGGCACTAGGGAAGAAGGGATGTTTGTCCACTTTGCCTTTGGCATTGCTCACTTTGCTCTTGTCAATAATTATTTATTTTTACATTTAAAAATAAAAAATAAATGCATTAACTGACCACGAATATATTTTTTTTTCTATAATGAGGATTTATAGTTCAGGTAAGTAAATCTCGAGTCCATGAAATATTTTCGCAAACCTTATATATTAGGTACGAATGAGTGCTCGGGCGACGAGGTTATATTTATGGTTAATAATGCAGCGTAATTGTGGATTGCTTACCTAAATCCCACATACAACTTTGACTAAGCCAACTGGGATAGATCTTCCAACCGAGCATTTTCAATTGTTTGACGAGAAAACTTTGGGCCTTTTTCTGTTTTTTTTTTTTTTTTCAATTTTTAATCCCCCCAGCTTATGTATGCCAAGCAATTCTGGCATAGGGATTAGGTGATTCGAATGCATACGAGCCGATGCATATGAATTATTGCTGTCATTGGGTGTCGTGCGAGACTCCCATGATCTAATTTAGGGATTATTGGACTCGCATGCACCCGGTGTAACCTAAAATGTCTTCGAAATTGGTGATGAAAGTGATATGTTCTCAACTACGGCTAACGATTTGACCAAAAAAAGAAAATCACTCTAGTTCACACGCATATAAAACCTTGAGAATCATGGGATGCATCGAGCTCACATGCATCGGGTGTAACCCAAAATGTCTTCAGAATTGGCAATGCAAGTGACATGTTCTCGACTCTAGTTCACGCATATAAGGCCCTGAGAATGTGTCGTAACCTCCCCTTGGTTTACACTTAAACAAAAGCAAGAGATACATCCCGTCAAAATTTAAATTATTTTTTCGAATTTCAAAAAGTTATTGAAAAATCATACGTGAACCTCGTCAACATTTCAAGGAACTTTTTGATGAATGTGATGTATCTCTAAAAAATAGTAGGCTTTTAAAGGAAGTTCTAGCGCGAAAAAAGAAATGGACGAGAGGAAAATGAAGCTCTATACTATGGAAAATTAGCTCAAGATTGCCCCTTTACTTATGTAATCTTAACCATGAGCATTACATTCGAGCACTCGGATAAATGAGAAGACTCTCAATTTATGTACTTTTTCCGCTAAATTTATGTACTTTCACGATCGAATTGACCATCTGAGGATGGTTATTGTGAAGAAGTAGCATGCGATGTAACTCGAGCGGAAAGAGTTCATGCGTTTTTCTGGGACAAAGAATCAATTGAGGATGTCGAAAAGATTCAATACAACATAGGATGTTGAAGAGGATATTAGGGGCAATGGCATTATTTCCTGCAATGATTATGACTTCTTCCACCGCTCAGTTCCCTGAAATTAAGGGGTGGATTCGTTAGCCGCTGGAGAGATAAGCCTCCTAGAAAACCCCCCAACGAAACCAACACCAAAGAACACACAACCACCAAAGACAAAGCAACTTTCCGTAACGAACATTTAGCGACAGTGCCTCTGTGGCCCGTCCTTAAAAAAGCCATTTACCCTTTTTTTGCAACCTTGACTCTCTCCCTGAGAAAGTTCCAGACAAGAGCAAGAAAACCTATTCTAAGCCCTTCCGAAATGCTCTGCACGTAGCGACGGCAACAATAACAACGACAGCTTCTTCTTCTCTCTCTTTTTTTCATTTTGTGCAAGACATTTTTGCAAATCTGAATGTTTCCTTGTCTGAAAGAAGAGTGCTGCTTCACCTGTTTCTCCCCATATAAAGATCCAGGTCTCTCTCGAAACGGAAGGAGCTGGCGAGGAACCGTCGATCTCTCGCCTTGACCGGTCACGATCCGCTCTGCCAATTTTGACAAGATTCGGCGCTCGTCAATGACCACCATGGTGACCCAGAGCTGCTGTGGTGTTTCGCCGTTCTTGCGTGATGGCGGCTCATGCAAGTCCTGTGGTTACGAGGTATCGTAGAACATTACGTTGGGATAATATATGTTCTTGATCTTCTTCTTTTTCCCCTTCTGTTTCATTTCCCATATGCAGTTTGATGAGGATAGACACGTCCATGATGCCAGAGACTTGCGTTTGGCACAGCTACCATCTTTTTGCTGTTTACTTGTCTTGAACGAACATGTGCAATTCCGATATGTCGAGATGCATTCGCTTCTTTTCTCGGCATCATTTTCACCGAAATTTTGTAAAACATTTCATCTTCCCGGTCTTTTAACATTTATTCGGGGAAAATGTGCTAGGTAATTCGTTGTTCAAATCTTTCATCGAACATTTCTTCATGATTTCTATATTCATCTGTGATCTTTAATCTTGTCCACATTTTCGCAGAATAACATCATTTACCGTCAATTCGCCATAACGTGAAATCAGTTGTCGTGTTATTCCTAAATATGGCCGAAGCTAATTGACGATGTGACCATCTTAACGATTTTGGGAATTTGCTGCTGCAGGTAATCAAAGAATCCAAGATGTCGAAGCATCAAAAGGGCGTCGAGGGCTCGAAAAACGCGAGCTCGCCCGGATGCAGAGACGACCTTATGGCAATGGAGCTCCAGAGAAAGATTTCCATCTTCCGTGATCTCATTGACTTGCCGCCTTGTCGGGGTTCTATCTCCGTCGACGAGGTAATTAAACAGAACGTTGCTCATCCCTCTAACGTGAGTCCGGCTAGCATAACAGTCCTTTAATCCTCCGTGAGAGTAACAGCCCCTTCTGGGCCACAAATTTTTTTCAAGAAAACCTAGAAACTTTGTTGTCCGGATTCTGCCGTAAGTTGCCTTGCTCAATTGACTTTTTTTGTGGCATAAACCTTTTCTTTGGTGGTAATATCTCTGGAAAATTCTTTGCACAATTTATTTATTTAAAGCCTATCTACAAACTTGCTATGCATGGTGATACATAAAATAAAGAAAAGATACCGGCGTCAATAATGTATTTGTAGAGGACAGGTTACCAGCGCCAATAAGATATCACTCGTTGTTCGGTTGAATTTTAATCCCATCTTGACCTCTAGCATCAATCAAATAGCCTTCACTATGAACTCCATCCATTTGATAGACTTGGAAAAAAAAATTAAGCAATTTTTTTACTACAATATATATATAGTTATATTGACGAGTTTCAACTAAAATCAATGTCTAGTATTTTGTTATTTTCTTGCGACTAAAATCAAGGGAGACTAATGTTTTTTGTTCTCACGGAGAGAGCCCGACTTATATACCAATTTATCAACCAAAAAAAGAAAATGTTCTACCGTTGTATATTGTAAAACATTAAAAGTAATGCATAGAATTTATAAATCAATTAGCCAATATATATTCTCTTTACTTGCTAAATTCGATATTTAGCGACCAATACAACCAATTTATCCACTTGGCCACTTCATCCGAAATCGACCAATTTTTAAGCAAATGTATCGTAAAGGTCAATTGAGCAATCTCCCTTGAAGATTTTGTACCGCAAAAGGCCAGCAAATAAATGGAAGGTGTGGCTGGAGCTGGATATTGTGTTATGTCAATTGAGCAATGCCTGTAGAATATATAAGTGGAAATCCGACTACAAAGTTCCCGGATTTGTTTGAAGAATTTGTGGCTCAGAACAGGCCGTTACTCTCATTTCTCCTCTGAAATCCTACGTAAATAGACCTTTCTGATATCAACATAATTACAAATTTAAGTGCCTTGGTTTCGCTTCTCTTGCAGCTGGTAGTAGAGACAATGGAAGATCTCCAAAAGCTTTACCCTGAAATCATCCCGAAGGCGCAAGTCGCGGAAATGAAGACAGCAGCAATCCATCGGGTACGCTATTTCTCTTTGCAGTGCCCGAATATGGCTAGGTGAATGCAGATTCCTAACTTTGGAAAGGGTCTGCTCAATTAACCAAACGTATTCGAAGCAGGGATTGAGTTACTTCTGCACTGCTTTGAAATCTATTGGAGATTCGTGGAAGATGAACAACGCATGGATCGACAAGACCACCGTCGACGAGATTGCTGACATAGAGGGCAACGATTTGGAGAAAATTGGTATGCTCAAAATGTAGTTGGCTTGTAGTAAAAGTTGAGTTTCTCCTGAGATTGGAAACCCAGTGATCTTATTCTGCCAATGCAGTGGGAATAGTACTGGCGACCCTCGATGGCCTGATAAAACTAGTGAGAGAGAAATTCGACCTGATGGACGAAGACAATGAGGAGGAAGATAACTGCCAGTTCGAGAAGAACTTCACGGGGTGTCCCGACAACCAGAGCCCCTATGGCTCGCCAGTTAGTCCGACCTCGGTCCTTCCAGAACAGCTCAAGGTCGCGAAATTCGCAGAGGTCACCTACACGCCGCCACTGCTCTTTCCTCTCCGCGTTAGGGCTGTGGGGAAATTGAACCCGATTGACGTGAAGCGCCTTTCGCTGTACATGTTTCCTAACGTCACAGCACAAACCGGCAGTGCTCCAAAAGCAACTTGTGAGAAAAAAGAGGAAACTAGCAACACTGACGATGAGAAACAAAAACTTGCAAAAGAGGAGGCTTTGCAAGAAACGGTGCAGCCACTTAAGGTGTTGTCCAGTGGATTGCCATTGCCTATGTTGCCACCTCCGCCGCCGACACCGCTGTTGCCTGGCAGGACCTCACCAATAGAGGAGGCTTTGCAAGAAACAGTACAGCCACTTAAGGTGTTGTCCAGTGGGTTGCCATCGGCCATGTTGCCGCCTCTGCCTCCGCCACCGCCGCCGCCGCCGCCTTGCAGGATCTCACCAATAGAGGACGCTTTGCAAGAAACAGTACAGCCACTTAAGGTGTTGTCCAGTGGATTGACATCGCCTATGTTGCCACCTCCGCCACCGCCACCGCCACTGCCTTGCAGGATCTCACCAATAGAAGTCCAGCCAAACACTGTAGCACCAGCACCCCCACCGCCTCCACCGCCTCTACCTTCTTCATCAGTCAACTCACCAAATGTTACAGCTCGGTACCCGCCGCCTCCTCCGCCACCGCCACAAGCACCAAAGATGCAAGGGAACGTCACGGTGCCCCCTCCACCGCCACCTCCGCTTCAGACACCTTCAAAAGGATCCACACCTCCACCATTACCTCCCCCGCCATTTGGAAAAGGAGGAGCTGCTCCACCACCCCCTCCTCCACTCGGCGCAACCAAATCCTTGCGCCCCAAGAAATCGAGCACAAAGCTGAAAAGATCAACCCAAATCGGCAATTTATATCGGCTACTCAAGGGAAAGGTTGAAGGGTCGAGCCTAAATGGTAGATCCACCAATGGCAGGAAAGGCCAGGTCGGCTGCTCGAGTGGTGGAAAACAAGGAATGGCCGATGCACTAGCGGAAATAACAAAGAGGTAAGTCCTCAAGGACCACAAATCCTAACTGTATTTACAAGAGAAGATTATGCTAGAAAAACTAACCTTGTCTTCTATGTAATTTGCCAAAATTCTATGTCTCAGATCGGCATACTTCCAACAAATCGAAGAAGACGTCCAAAACTACGCGGCAATTATAAATGAGTTGAAGAGTACCATCACTTCTTTCAAAACCAAGGACATGGCTGAGCTGCTCAAGTTCCACAATCATGTCGAGTCTCACCTCGAGAAGTTGACTGATGAAACGCAGGTCTACAATTAATAGTTTATTCCATGTTCTTTCCTTGACAGTCGATCTAAGAATCACTATCAACTCAAGATCCTAATGCTGATTCTTGGAAGCACAGGTCTTGGCGAGGTTCGAAGGATTCCCCACAAAGAAGTTGGAATCATTACGAACAGCCGCAGCACTGTACTTGAAGTTAAACGCTATTATCGTTGAGTTGCACAACTATAAAATCATGCCCCCCTTGGGGCAGCTACTCGACAAGGTCGAGTGCTACTTCAACAAGGTAAACTGAATATCTATTGTTTGCCCTCAAGATATCAAGAGGCTTTGCCATGAACCTTTGCTTGCGCTTCGTTGCTCACAGTTTTTGCCATATTGAACTGCAAACAGATCAAAGGAGAACTCGACAAACTCGAGCGAACAAAAGACGAAGAATCCAAGAAGTTCTCAACCTATGACATCCAGTTTGACTTCGATATACTTGTAAGGATCAAGGAAGCAATGGTGGATGTATCTTCAAGCTGCATGGAACTGGCTCTTAAGGTATCACATTAAAAGAATTATCGAAGCGCGAGTTCTATTAAATTAACAGAGATTATAAATGCAATTGGACAATCCAGATCTTGAGTTTCATCTAATAATTCTGGTGCTTCTTCGGTTCACCCTTTCTGTTGATGCAGGAGAAGAGGGACGCCAAGGCCAATGAGGGTTTAAATGCTGGAATAAAAGCGGAGAAACGAGCGCAGGGATACACAAAAATGCTCTGGAGGGCTTTTCAGTTTGCTTTCCGGGTGTACACATTTGCTGGTGGCCATGACGACCGGGCCGACAAGCTCACTAGAGAGCTGGCTCATGAGATCGAGTCTGATCCGCAGCACCAGTAAATCTGTTTCTGCAGTTATATTTGTATAACCAAGACGGGCACTGCATTGAACCCCGATTAAATGACAAGTTTGAGGCTATTCAGCATATCTTATTGGAGAGTCCTTTTTTTGTGGCTCATATTCTTTTAATCCCTCTTTTGAGAAATTCAAGTAATCTCTTACTAGATTTCTTGAGGACACCGGTTTAGGAGATGCCATTCCAAGACTCTCTGGCAGATATACAAGCTAAACTCAAGCTTTGCTCATTGTTGGATAGAATATATAAACAAGTATTATTATGTTCTGAGTGTTTGATGTGGCATTCAGTAACTTTTAGTTACTTCCCCACTCAAGTTTGTTCTAGTTTATGAAGTGGAATTGTTGTATGGTGATCTGCTGTGGTAGATACAACCCAAATTGGAACATGTCACAATTAGGCATTTAAGATTAAGAACTTGGTAATGTAATGCGAACACGCCTGTGAAAGAAATGATGGATCTACTTCTGGATCGAATTTCTGTCTTATGTACCACTCATTTTGCGCGTCACCGATGAATGAGGCAGAGATTAAGTTCAAATCCAATCAACATAACCTCACATGAAGTTCTAACATTTCACAAAGTTGCGATCATGTTTTCGCACAGGCATCCTAAGGAGAAAAAAGATGGACCAACTTCATCTGGAAAAAATATTGCGAAAACTCAAAGACACTGAAGCAAGATCACTCTGCTCCTCCAGTAACTGTGACTAGACAGCACTGCAACTTGAATAAGAAGGGTCTGTATCTGCAATTACAATGGAAGTTGAACGCAGCATCCGGTGATGTATTGAATGCGAGATCGAACACGTATCAGGAACATGCTAAAGCGATTGCCAGTGACAAATCAGAGGTTTCAATGAGCTGAGGGCGTAAGGAGTACCGCGAGGTCGACAATCTTGGGAGCCCGAACGGTGATGTCTATAGCCACCAGTTTGTTTCGAGGAAAAGCAACATGGAAACGAATTGGTTGTGAACAGTCTTAGGTTTGCTGGCCTGTTATAGATCGATACATGTATTGTTATAGTATGGACCTAAGTAAGTCCTTAAACTGTTTCGGCTAAGGCCACGTCCAGACCTCAAGATTCCTTAGACGTAAAAAACACATAGAGTACTACTGTCAAGGATGGAGTAGGAAAAATATACTATACCAATTAAGGGGGCTTGGGCGTGTAGGCACCGACACATTAAAATAAAGAACACATCTATGTAGCCTGCCTAGTTATAGAACAGGCCATGGAGGCCCCAAGTAGAGTCCAATTTATTTACATACTTTTTGGCACAATTTGTGTTCTTCCTCTAGGAAAATGGAAAATTTGTCCAAAATTATTATTGTACGACGTCCAATTCAGTTCTAAACATTTCAAGCTTGCCAATTTAAGCCTAAATCTTTTGATGATTTGCTAATATAGTCTTTTCAGCAAATTTTGGTTAGAGATCACTGGTGGACACTAGCCATCCTACGTGGCACGGCCGGCTTTGATGTGAACAATTTTTACAATTTAAAAAAAAATATGTATTTTTCTTCCTTTTTTCTTTTTCTTTTTTACCTTAATCGGATTTCTGGCCATAAAGACAAAGGTGAAAAAAGAAAAAGCAAAGAAAAGAAAAGGGAAAAAATTTTCAGAAAATTTAAAATATTGCAAAAATCATCCATATAAGCGATCTCAAGCCAAAATAAGCTAGAATAACTATATTGGCAAATCGTCAAAAGGCTTAGGACTAGCTTGACAAAATTGAAAATTTTAAGATTGAATTGACCGTCGTATAATAGGTCTAGAACTTTTTGGATAATTATCCTCTGGAAAGATGGAGAGTAGTAATGAACATAAGTTAGGGAATTGCAACAAGATTGATTAACTATACTAGATAATGAATTTTTTAATCATTTAATTGAGTATTTTCTTATTAACAAAGATACATACATACTTAATACAGTGGAAAAATTACCAAAAAAATCATAAATCTAATACAATTGTGCTAATTCATTCCTACACCTTTTTTTGCCAATTGAGTCCTAAACCTTTTACATTTGTGCCAATATAATCAATTTGGCTGATCCGTGCTGACGTGGACAATTTTTAATAATATTTTAATATTTTTTGGAATTCTTTATTTTTTTCCTTTTTTCCTTTTCTTTTTATTTTTTTTTATTTTTTTTCCTTCCCTTCTTCAACCTCTAGTTGGTCGCTAAGGTCCGACGAGCGATCAGCAAAGGTGAAGGCTGGTGAGGTCGACCTTGCCAAATCTAATGATGGTCAAGCCTCGCCCCCGCCAGTCACTAGCGAGGGCGAGCCTTAATGTCGCTGGGCAAGGCTCGACCTCGTTGCCAGTGGCTGGCGAGGGAAAGCTTCGCCCGAGGCCGGCGATGCCTCTTCTCTGGCCAGTCACAAGGGTTCGGCAATCGGCTAGAGGTTGAAGAAGAAGGGAAGAAAAGAAAAGAAAAAGAATTTTTTTTTGAAAAATATCAAAATCATTATTAAAAATTGTTCACGTCAGCGTCGGTTGGCCAAATGAACTGAATTGGCATAAATGCAAAAGATTTAGGACTCAATTAGCAAAAAAAAAGGTTTAGGATTGATTGCAATAAGTTTACGACTTTCTTGGTAATTTTTCCAAATACTAAAAGTGAAATAACAAGTTATGGATCAATGGCTGGCAATGAAAATTCATTGTCATTGTTTTACCAAATTGTTGTGGATAATATGCAGATGTGGTTCTTTCTATGTGTCAAAGATAAATCTGTCATGCATATATCGTCAATTAAGAGCAGAATGTAAGATAAATAATCACTGGAATCTGCCAAAAGTAACCGAAGTGTCTCGTGAAGGTATCTCAATGATGAAATTGCCAAAGTTGCAAGAGAAATCTAGACATGCCATTAGTGATCAAATGCATTTAACAGCATAAGGATACTTGAAGCATATAAATATGCACTTGTTCACATAAACTTTCTTGTCAAAGCACTCTCTATTTAGTAGGGGTGAGCGGTTACAAGTTACAGGTTTCATCTGAAACCTGGAACCTATTCATCGGAATAGGTTTTACCTTAAACCTACTATGCATACCTTGGAACCTACCTTATCACACGTTTTAAGGTCGGTTCCAGGTTCCACATGTACTCTTAATTGAACAAGTGCAGTGAACCATTACATTTAATGACCACAATTTGCTGCTACAATCTACTAACCACAATTTATATTTAGACACATAAAGAATATGAAACATTAACAAAGTAAAAGTCTCAATCATAAATATCGTAAAAAATAGAAGCTCAAATTAGTGATTACAGATTATACACTTATCATCGGACGTCAAAGAATATCGTAGAATCGCACAAAGACATGACCAAGAAAAACACAAAAACTTGTTCTAGGTTCTACCTACCTAGAACCTGCTCATCGAAATAGGTTCCATAATTTTTGGAATCTAGAACCTACCCTGCACACTCTAAAACCATGCTCATCGGATCTATATGTTCCAAAAACCAAAATCATTCTTATCAAATCTGTCGATTCTCATTTTTCCTTCTTCTATCGCTATCAATTCACTCTAAGTCAACTAAGTTGGGGTTTGGTAACGATTGTAGTGAAAAACAAGCAATCAAACACAATAATAACCAAAACAAGGAAATAAATCACACACTGAATTTACACGATTGGGTTTGTCAGACCTACTCCACGAGGAGTAATATATGATTCCACTATAGATCAAGCAATACAATAGATATTATAATTACATTCGAGTAACTCAAACACTCTTTCCCAATCCACAATGACACCAAATAACTCACACAGTGCTTAACCCTTACAATTTCCCGTCAAACACTCTCACAAAGGAATTCACAAATCTTATCATGAGATTTATAAGCACTTGCAATTTCTTCATGATGTAATTCACGAGCACATCGCACAATTACTTATTACAACCAAAAGCTCATTTGCTCACTAAGAGGCAAAAACCGACACTCACCTCTTGTATATAAGATATTTGGATTTAAAATAGGATAAACCTATTCAAACTATAAAACCACTCAAACTACGATATTTACTCAAACTAGAAAATGTAGTTGGGTCGGATTTTCTTTACGGGGTCAAATTCGAGACATATTTTCAACAATATATAATATGCATTTATGGAATTTTACGAATGTCCGGTTGAATAAAGACAAAGAATTTGGTACGTATATGTATTAAGATATTAAGAGCAGATGAAACTAGTACATAATGGGGTTGTTATTTCATGAGCTAAGCGCTTATCTGTTTACTTTTATATTTAACTTTGATTAACTGATTAATCCAAAATCTTCTCCATCTAACTATCAACGTAGAATGGTAGCATGAGAGTGATGCACTTTGACATAATTTAGAATTGCAATAAAGACCCACCCACCAGGCCTTGTCATGTCTTAACAAATCGGTTGACCGGCGTTGTCAGTGGCTTTGAAATTTTTTTACAAGCCTAGTAATTAAGTACAAAAACTAGATGGGATCTAAGTAGGATATTTGTAATTATATGTATTAGAATGACAATTCCAAAAGCTTAAATCGATAAGTAGAGGTATATAAATAAATGACGTGGGATACTTTAATAATATGAGTTGAATCTAAGCGTAATACTTTAAAGTCTGTGCGTAGCCACAGCGATTATATATATTTTATTTATAAAGATATATTGTGATAATGATGAAAATTAATTTGAATTAATTAAGTTAACAGTTAAGGTGATCATAAAGAGAAAAAGTCTCCTCCCACGTGAAAGTTGGTGAGGTGAAGAAAGTCTTAAACAAGTAATCCCAATTTGTCGCCATGGTGGTTGCTCTGGACAATTAGGGTGCATTTTTTTTTGGCGGAAAATCAATGATTTGGAAATCGTTTTCCTAAAAACGATCGCTTGTATCGCTTAAAAAAATGAATTAACGAAAAATATTTTCATCGTCCAAAAAAATGTTTTAATATAAATTATTGTCGTTAATGAAAATATTTTTTATTGGAGTTTGGGTGCTAAAAGTACAAAAAAATTATTCCAAGTGAAACAATCCTTCATTTTTAAAACATATTTTTCAAATCATTCATTTTCGCAAAACAATCGGAATCTTAAATTAGGTTTCTTTTTCCTTTTAATGTTAATCTATTCTATCACAATCCGATTTCTTTTGATCCTGTACTAGCTACACTAAATATTTTATAGGGAGAGTTATTCATATTAATATACATTAGAATGTCCAATTCAAAATTTTAATCTAATAAATAGAAGGAGACCAAATGTATATGTACTGTATATAAGTCTCGTAAACAAGCGATGTAAGATAATTTAACAATATCTTAAAATCATATATCCGTAATATTTTGAAACAGATGACACGATATGACAATCTGGACAACATAATTATCCGTTGCAATCCCATCGTAATCAAATTTTTATAGCCTGACGATGATTAAACACATAATCGTTATTGTTAATTCAAGAAATCATGCATCTTAGAAACAGCTTTGTACTGCAAAAGAATGTTCGTACTACACCAAGAGTATTGAGTTCTTTCTGTACTTCAGCTTCATCTCAAGAGTGCTGTCAGTACTTAACTAAGATCTTTCATCAGCCCTACAGTACACAAAGGTCTAAACACCCCAGACACAAGAGATGATCAGTGAATCATTCACGAGAGCTGCAACAGAAGAAGCAATATTCATGACGGGAGATGCAGAAATACTCTACAGGTAATCGACTGCGTTCGATTGTTAGCATTTCTCCAGGCTTTTCCCTCGCTCGCACGCACCGGGAACCAGATGTGTTCTTCGGTGGCAATGAGTTGTACACGACACTCGATTGCCGAGGCATCGCGAATAAATCAACTGTTCTACATGCAGGCACATACTTATAAGAATGTACATACACATATATGTACTTATGTACGTATGTTTGTATGCATGGTTTGTGGTTAAGGGTCTGTTTGGTAACGCTCATGTTTCTCTGATTTTTATTTTTTTGTTCCCGCGAATAGGAAGAAGAAGAGAAATCTGTTTGGTACAAAATTATTCTTGGGAACAAATTTAGAATAGAAAGAAGAAGCAAAAAAAAAAAAATCTACTTCTCTGTTCTCGAGAACAGAATTAGAAAAAATCATTTCTGCTTAGAAATTGTTCCCGAAAACAGAATTGTTACCAAACATGCCCTAAGTTATTAATCTTGATTGTTCTTTTGTTCAGTCTCTATTTTTCTGTTGACTTATTGGGTATATGTATCCGGTATCATATCTTGCCATTCATGTGTGTATATGCACTTGAGTCATTTGATCTTGAGCGTTGAATTTGCACGTTATAGGATTGTCAGCCTTCATCATTCAAGCTGTTAGAATAATCCCAATTGGATCTTCATCTCTCCTCATTCTCACTAAAAATAGCAGAGAGAGATGGCAATGTTGGAGTTGGCGAATACTTCGGAGACTCTTGTTTCTCATACCGGGCATGCCCACGTGAGCTTAGGGAAATCGAAATATGAACCGACGATATTTGACCCCTACGCACGGAATGTCGGGGGTCCCGCTGCCCGGATAGCGGGCGGGGGCTCGGGGGCAGTGCCCCCGAAACAACAACGGTTTTTTCTTTTTCGTTTGTTGTGGGACTAAAGGGTTTTTTGATAGGCTTGGGCTTTGAGCCCATTTTAAGTCCTATATATATTATACTCATATGTGAGAAGGCGTGGTTGCGAAAACCTAAAATTATAGTGGAATCCCTTTGCATGACGTAGCCCTATTCTGGGGTGAACCTGGGTAAACTCATGTGTCAATTTTTCATTCTCTATGTGATTGTTCTGATTTGGTTAGGATATAACCCATCAGGCAAGATTCTCGAGTTTTTTTATGAGAGGGTTGGTGATTAGTCTGAGTTATTTGACAGTGAGACCCGCAGACAAGATTATTTTCAAGAGGGAATATGCTTCTTCATTTAATAGCACCACTAATTGTAATAGGCGCACAGATCTGTATGGATTAAATAAAATAACAACCTTACCTTTAAATTAAATTAATCGTAGCCATTTAGGGTTTACAAGAGCCTACCACATGCAAGGCGGCGAGCACTTTATTCAAACACGCAAATGATGTAGGAACTAAGAGAAACGAGAAAAGTCATAAGGAAAGAAAAACGAGTTCACGTGTGTTAACCAAAAAGATTTGACCGCTAATCTTCAAACTTGAGATAGAAGAAACGTCACGAGAGAACGCCGCCGCCGCCGTCGATTTCAATCGACAAATTCGATCTTGATGTTGCCGATGGTGACATCGCCGCTCCCGACCTTCGGTGCCAGAGTCACCAAGACCTCCTCGTCGTCCTCGCACACCAGGTCCTCCAACAAGTCCGTAATCCCCAGCCTCAGCCGGGTCTTCATCTTCTTGCCGTGCTTGTGCTTGTGCGGCACGTTCACGAAGCTGCCCGCGAATTCAGTCTTGTCGGGGCGGCTCAGCGAGTCGTGCTCGTCGTTGATGTAGACATCGAACTTCACGAACGCGTCCCTCTCGAACTCGATCCCTTCGATCAGCAGCACCTCCTCTTCATCCTCCTTCTCTTTCTTGCTTCTCTTTTGCTTTGGCCTCTTGACCAGAGTGCTCACAACTTTGTCTAGTTTAATAGGGAATTGAACAATAGGCCGTGGTATCTCCGCGGCATGAGCAACTTTCCCGAAGGCCGTGGCCACTTTTTGGGATATTTTGCGTGGGGTTGGCTTAGATTCTAGCCATGGGATGTCAACATCTTGGTACACATAACCTAAATTAGTGGTGTCTAGGCAATCTTGGACCTTCACACGCACAAGCTGCGCGTTCTCGTCGTAGAACAGGAAGCCAGCATTGAGCCAGTCCGGGTCCGTGAACTCGGTCCTCTTCTTGCCTCCTAGGGTTTTCCACAGGGTCCACATGCGGTCCACGTTGGAGTGGTGGGAGAAGAAGATCGGATCTCGGCCAGCAGAGTACAAATTGCCCATGTCCTCCAGGTTGGGCTGCCTGGGGTCGCCGCACCACACATGGACCGGGCCGTGCGGGATGTTCTCGATCGACCCGGCCCCCGGATCCGCCTCGTCACCCGCCCGGTAGTCACTGCCGAAGAAGAGCTTTGCGGACTTCCCATTCGACACCATTTGCCTGCTTAGACCGAATTCATCGTATCATTAAATAAGAAGAAAAAAGGTTTTCTGAGTTAATTTCAAGTATATAGTCTGCGAAGTTATTCACACAGTCCACATACATCATCATTGATTTTAATAGTTGGTTTATTTTTCAAACTATATAACTACCCACGTCCACAGTTTATGTCATCTTATTATTATTACTAAGGCAATTGAATTAAGCAGTTACCATCTCGAAGCATCAAACATTTTTCTTTTTGTGGATTCTTGTATATTAGTTTGACTCTTGTTACAGTACCTATAATAAAGTCCTGAATAGCATCCTCGCTAGTCTAAATATATAGGATTCATCTATTTTCAGTGCTTACGTAGAAAACCTATGGGAGAGATTATTATAAAACAAAGGAAAAATCAAATGTGACAAAAAGAGAATTTACCCATCCCAAACTGAAGCATTGCCTTTTGACTTTACATGGCCAATTAGATGGAATCGATCTAGATCTGCACCTACGTTCACCCAACCTAGAGTTTCTCATTCTTGTCAAACCTTATTTACCTGTACATGATGGATAGGTTGCTGGACAACTGGTCCTGATTCGATGTGGTCGGGTCCTTGCCGTTGTAGTCGAGATCCACGAGCATAGGCGGTGCATGTTTCGGGTTTCGGTTTGCATCATAGAGCGACGACTTCGGGTCAGCAAACATGGCCGGCATCCGCATGCCGGCAGGCGCATCCCAGTTCCAATAGGGCAGTGTGAAGGTTGGGTCTCCAATCAAGCTCCCCAAGATCTTCTCATAGAAGTAGAGATAGTAACGGTGGAATGGGAAGAATAGCCAAGAGTTGTGGACTTGGATTTCCAGGTTCGGAAACCCGACTTGGTGATAGGCCCCGTCGCAATAGGCGCAATGCACATTGGCTTGTTGCGTGAAGCTACGCGGGTCGTCGGCTGGTAAGGCCTTCATGAGTTCAATGGCCTTGGTGTATTTGGCGATGTAGTCCTTATCGGCCAAATGAGCGGCTGGTCTCACACGCATGGCCGAGTTTGAGGGTGGGAGCTTGAAATCTAGGATCTTGGTGGAGGACGGTGGGCAACAATTGGTGGCCTTCACGCCGGCCGGCAAGTCGGCCTTGCCACACTTGGTAAGGTCTGGGGCAGATATCGGGGCTGCGAGTGCAAACGGGTCAGATCCGAGCCCGACCGCCCCGTAGAAGCCACCTAGGCCAATGAGCACATTCCTCCTGTCGAGCCTAGCCAACATAGGAGTTTGTTCGGAGTCGTCATTGCTCGGGGCCTTGCATGAAATGGCCGATCGCAACGTCGAACGTTTTCTAGGGTTCGTGTAAAGGGAGACTGGGGCACGTTTGTGGAAAAACGGACCGTGTGTGGAGATGGCAGCGGAGGAAGAGAAGGAGGAGAAGGTGGTGCCGCCGCCGCCGGCTGTGGCCAGTGAAGGAAGAGAAGCCATTGGGCAAAGTTGGGGTGCTTAGGCAAAAGATGAATGGCCCTATTATATAAGGTTGTCAACACATGGTTAGACTTTTTCCCGTTCATGTCACTACATATTATGAAGTTGACGGATAATAGTAAGAAATGACCGACTCCCCACGTGGGAAATTGAAGGAACATCAAGGTACAGCTTCCTCCAATTGCGTGATAGAAAACCCTTGTTTGAAAATCCTTTTTTTCTGGGCTTATCCCACGAAGTCTATGTAATCAGATCAAAACTGATAACTATGAAAAGAATAGTCAGATCATTGGTGCTCGCAATTTCTCTTTCATCGTGTGATGCCGATGCAAGAAAGTTAGGTTACATACTAATTAATTATCAATATATAGTTTGTCCGTTTAACGTGCAATCTGACATAGTTTCATCTATTCCATTATTGATTTTCTTTCCCTAATTAAAATTTTGCATTGGGCTCTTAAGTATTGAAACCACACAAAAAAAAAAAGAAGAAGCGAAACTAAGTAACGGAAATTGGAACGGCATGTTTTACATATTGGATTTAACCATTTTGTAGTTTAGAACTTGAAAATTTGTGTTAAGAATGCTGAAATTCAACGTGAAGAATTAATACCAAAAGAATAGGTCACTAATTATGGTTAGTTGATTGAGAATTTACATTTCCATACAAGAAAGTCACAAAATAAAAACAGTAACCGAAGTTGCCAATTCAAATCCCGCCAATTAAGTGCGAAACGTTTTGGATCATGGACACTTGCATATATTAAAGATTTGGACTAAACCAGTTTGTTGGGCTTGCAAGGTGTTTCATGAGTCTCCAGGTTGCCAGCATGTGCCTGTACGTCTGGATTATAAGAAAAGAAGTGAGAGAAAATACCCGCATAGACCCTAATCTGCAATAATCAATCAATGAACAATTAATATGTGGAAGCCGACCTAGGTAGTTTGTGTTCCTTTTGTAGCGAGACCTTCTAGTGACATAAATATATACCCAACCATGAATTAAACCATATGTTATCCAAAGCCTTATGGGATTCATAGATTATAGCTTGTGCTTGTATTAAATTAAGCACTCATTTGATCCTTTGAATATTCATATGATATAAGTAACTGTTATCATTTTGAATATGATTATAGCACTGTCAAAGTGCCAACCAATCCCTTGTTTATAATTCCAACTCGAGAAAAACGACAAATTATGGGCAGCCATTAGTTGAATAAGGAAAAGACAATGTTGCTCCATCATTTCTCTTTATTTTCACACTCGCCCCTTCATATTAATTTCATTTCTAAGGCATTTCTAAGATTTTGAAGCATATTGACTTATGTAACATGGGGGTAATACTTAAGAAATGACGCATTTGATTCACCGTTCTCTTTACTATAGATGGTAGCAAAAACATATTTCGACTATGTCTCCTAAATCCTAAATTCGCACCCGAGAAAAGCACATTGATATTCACGTTGGATGAATAAGATAAGGACGTATAATGCATGTATAAACATGGAAATGTGTTGGCGATGAATAGAGAGAGTTCGCAACTCAGATCGTTTCGAGGATTGATATCCCTTTAAAAAAGCAACTCGAATCTTGTTGAAACTCCCAAACTTGCATGGATCCAAGCCAACCCTATCGCATGTGTCGACCACCAAGAAATACATCTCGAAAATCAACCTCCTCAAAATCAAATCATCCTCTACATCGATCTAGCTTCATACACAAACAAAACAAAGCCATTTTAGTCAAAAATATCATCATGACTTGTATGTTACGTGGCCAAGATGATCTAGAAAACCTAATGCACGATCTATTTTTTTGTCCCCTTTTCATCAATGTTGACATTCTATCAATCTAACGAGACCCAAGACGGCAATTCAACTCAATCTGCCTCGAACGTCAGGAACGGAACGGGGATGGAGATGAATATTATTTGTAAGGTCTCTCGATCTTAAAGTTTGAAGTGAAGCAATCCCATGAATTGAAAAAGTCAGATTCATGGAACATCCCCTCCATGTAGTGGAGGGAGCCAACCATGTGAATAGTTGTACTTTGTGATCCATATAAGACAATTCAAGTTGCGCACGTTCTCCAAACACCTCTCTCTCTCTCTCCTATCTAAAAATTCACGTTGACTTCTTCTCTTGTGTTACTTCGATTGCTTCTTCTCTTGTGTTACTTCAATTGCGTCGGGCGAGGTTAGCCTTGCTGGCCTTTCTCCGGCCACACAAAAAGAATGGGAAAAAGAAAAAGGAAAGGAAAAAAGAAAAAATATATATTTAAAATCGAGAAATATTAAAATATTATTGAAAATTATTCATATCAGAGCTGACAGTGCCATATAGGACGGCCGGCATCCACGTTAGCAGTTTCCAACCAAAATTGGCCGAATAGACTCAACTGACAAAAAATGAAAAAGTTTAGGGCTTAATTAACAAAATTGAAAGATTTATAATTAAATTAGCAAAAGTGCAATACATTTAGAACTTTTTGAACTATTTTTCCCCTTCTTCTCTTGTATTACTCCAATTGCAGGATGATGTTCGATACAACGCAATATACTCTTCTCCAAGTTGATTTTTAACCTAATTTTCTATCCCATTATCGCCCATATCAACCTATTAAGTTAAGACAAGGGGTGGGAAACGAAACCCCTGTTGGCATTTGAATTTTGAAATCAATGTTTGGGTTCTTCCGGGGGTTGGCGATGAAGCAATCTAATTTGACCGAAAAGTCTCTCAATACCTAACATACTCCAAAGGAAGAAGATTTGCACAAGGAATGAAGAAAATAACTTTGAAAAGCTTGACAAGTAAACCATGACTAGCAAATTGTCTAATTCGGTTTAGGACTTCTAGCCGGGAGAGTGCAGTATTTGTTTTACCCATTCAACGTGCCTATTTATTAGTATAGATCCAATATTATTTTAAGGAATTAAAACCTAGATCATGCAAGGATGAGATATTTATTAATCTTGACTTAAACCTTTTTCCTAATTTAATCGAAGTCCATCTCTTCGGGGAGGGTCAAATCAGAATGATTGAATCTCGTTATAGGTGGCAGCCAACACATGCTCGATTCGATAATAGAGCTCCCGGAGCATTTCATGGTCTCTCGAGGAACCATTCACAATGAGTCACCTTTTTTTGTGGTACTTTCCATGTGAATGAGTTGTGATATATAAACCACTTGAAAGTATACAATCTCTATAAATTTATGCTCTGTTTGTTTGACGGAAAATATTTTTTCGAAAAACATTTTTCTTGTTTTCCGGCATTTGGTTCATTTAGAAAAATGAGCTAACAGAAAATGTTTTCCTACTAAAACTTAAATTCGAGAAAATGATTTCATTTTTCAAAAATCGGAAATCATTTTTTAGAAGATGACCGAGTAGCAATGCTTAGACTAGAAATTCTGCGTTTGGGCACGGGAACGCCCAACGCTTGTTCCCGAGCCCTTGGCAGCAAGGCTAGGTCCCCGACGTCTCGGCCTAGGTCCATCGAGGGCGGACCCAAGTCTATCTAGGTCGTACTAGAGACCTAGCAACCGTGTCTGAGTCCATCTAGGCAAAGTTCGAGACACCATTGCCTCTAATGTTTCGCTCAGAAATTGCTAATATGGATGTCAACAGTCCTACGTGGCATGACCGGCGTTGACGTGAACCATTTTTTGAAAAAAAAAAGAAGAAAAATTTTAATTATTTTTTAATTTTAGTTTTAATAATTTTACTTTTTACTTTTCTTTTCTTTTCTTTCTTAGCCGTCGTTGGGCCTCGGTGACGGCCGGCAAGGTCGAGCCTTGCCCGATCTCGGCTAGCTCAAGCCTGGCCAAATCTGGCGAGGCCACGCTCAACCTTGGGCGAGGCTCAAGCTCGTCGAGCCTCCCTACTAGCGACCGATGGAGGAAAAAGAAAGAAAGAAAATAAAAAAATAATAATTTAAGTTCAAAGTTTTTTCCTTACCAAATGATGGAAAATGTTTTCCAATTCATTTTCGGGTCTTAGCCAAACACCGGAAAATACAGTCATTTTCCTGAAAAATGACTTTTCAAAAAATATTTTCCAAAAATGTCATCTTTATTTCACAGAAAAACGGAGCCTAGTGTGAATGGACTAGACCTTTTTATTTTTATCTGAGAAATTATCAGCTTTCAATGGATTTCTCTATGTATTGTAGAACCCCCATTGTGCTGTTGACTATCCCATTCCAAGAGCCAAAGATATGGTTGGGGAGCCTGATGGGTTTCGCGCAATCGTACCTCAAGTCTCGAGTTAGTCGCTTCGGTAGGAAGTGTAATCACACGTTTCAAACTAGCACTCATATGTCCAAAATCAAATATAAACTTGATCCACACAAAATTTGATTGGAAGTACTGTTCTTTTTCCCTCTCGTGCATCTCCATACTCGTGTATATATCCCACGAAATTATAATATCTATTATATACGCAAGCAATTTCTTAAAGAATCGACTCCAACGAGCATATCGATCAAGCGACCAGCGAGTATACCTGCATTAAGCTTACCATACACTAGTTAAGGTTAGGCAGGAGTCACTGTAAACAATCTTGTCATATGTCCTAGACTCAATTCGTTACACTAATTCAAGAACCTTTGATCTCTTAAAAAACGTGTTTGATTCTATCATATACTCATAATCAGATCATAACCACTTAAGATAGGCATGACTGATCGGCCGATGAATGCATGTCCCTATGTAAACGCACAGTGGTCTTCCTTTCGTTACTCAAATCTCTCCATCTCAACCTAGCTGCTTTCCTAACTTGTTCCGAAGGCGACATCATTCTTAACCGGAAGAAACATGTTAAAATAGCAGTCACTAGATCAAGATTTTGAAACTTTGAAATGCAAATGGGTTGGGCTTGGGTCAAGCCCATTATGGGCGGCCCAAGCCCAAAAGCCAAGAAACCAAAATTAAGAAATGCCTTCGCTTTCATCTAATTTGTTTTCCAGATGACATTCAACCAAAAGTTTGCTCTCTTGTCCAATTTCAAGAAATCGATTGTATCAAAGTTTTCTATTCTATTCCGTAAGTCCAACGAAAAAAAAAGTATTTAAAATCTTTTCATGTAAAACATTTCTTTTACTCCAGAAGACTGGGAAAATTATCAAAAAAGTCCTAAATCTATTACAATTGTACCAATTCAATCCTTTTTCTTTTCTTTTTTGTAAATTGAGTTTTAAGCATTTTGCATTTATGCCAATTTAGTCCATCAGTGATAGAAAATGAAAAAGATCTGGAGAATGGAATTGGATTGTATTGCATTGCTTTCTTTCATGCACATGATAGTATATATATTACAATTGCAAGAAACGGAAAACAATATACATAATGATATTTTCCTACTTTACGGACTGAGTATCAAATCTTGTGGATTGACTGAATCAATTTACCAAGTCAAGGTCTGCATAATCAAGGGTCGTCAGAGCTCGCCGGTTATTGGGCGAGGCCATGGCCGCCTTAGCCCGCGGTTGCACCTCGGGCGATAATTTTTTTTTTTTGGCCAGGAAAACCAATAAGTATAACAGAGCAAAAGTAGGCAAAATGATTTTGAGATTTGTAAATTTAGCGATGTCTTCCACTCAAAATTTAGCACTTCCTAAACTATAGTCAAATACTTCGGAAAAAAAAAATGTAGTCAAATACCATCTTAAGTCGACATTACGCATTAACTCCAGTAGTTCAACATAAATCTTATAAAGCTCGTTGCATTAATTGGAGTCATAGGACTAAAGAAAATAAGCAGGAGTGGTCAACTAAACAAGATGTCAGCAACATTAAATCATTTTCTATTCAATAACGTTGTTAGAATAAGACAAATATTCAAATTCTAAATATTGATCGAATAGAAAATGACATTTTATTCTATCAAAGTCCTGGAGATTGGATTGCTTCGACTAAGGCGGACAACGGGCAAGTGTTTCTTTTTTATAAAATGAAATGATTCAAAAGGAGCGACCAGCGTTAACAATCATCTCTGGACGTCATCGGAGAAGTTCTGCATTATGGTCCGAATATTTTGTTTGAACAACTCATTTAACGGCCCGGAATTGTCTTCTTCCGCCATAGCCAAATTAACATTTTCCTTCTTTAGATCAAGGAGCAATAGAGAGATTCGAACTTATAACTAAAGAGGTTCCAAACCACGTAAGAGTAAGGCTTAATTAGTTAGTCCGACCAACCACCTTGATGGTCGACGACGCCGATGGTGCGATTGTGTTCTTAGCAGGGGCAAGACCTCTTTTTCTTCAGCTGTTGTGTTTTTCTCCTATCAAATTTTAGTATATGTTTTGGCTCTCTTCTTTTTTTACGTTTGAACCCACTAAAAATTAAACTTCATTAATTTTGACCCTTCATAACTTAAATCCATATGGCTTTCGTGTCTTGTATTCGGATTATGCTTAAAATTTGACTTAATTCTCGAAATCACCCATAACTCATCTGACACCATGAGCTCACGCCAATTAGAAAATTGCGGACTACCCAGGATGTGCTTCTTACAATTTCAGGAGCTACATGAAGCTATTCACGTATTATGACTTCACTGATGCAGAAATAGAAATTTCTCGCAAGCAAGCTCTAGTCTTTCGAATAAATATTACTAGATAATTTGTCTCTTTGATAATGCAGAGACTCAATTATCTAAAGATCTATAAACATCTTGCAAGCCTAATAAATTGAGTAACTATAGCAGGTATTCGGCCTATGCAAGTGGCCTTGAGTAAAACAGTTTACACGTGGGATCTTATGCATTTCGAGGCCAAAAAGCGACCGGTGAACCACCGGGCAATCAGGGATGGCAATGTGGCGGAGGAAGGTGATCCCTTTAGGAGTGTGCATGGTCCAGGTTGGTTCGGTTCCCCTCGAACTGCGGACCGGACCGATGGTCCCGATTTCCCTATTTTCGGAATTGAGGACCGGACCGGGACTGAACCGTTGGTCCGGTCCTAATGGAACCGGTAAATTTAGAGGAGGAAATCAACAAATCAAATTTCTTTGAGTAAATTTGAATCTCAAAAACCCAATCGTCATTCTTGAAAATGATTAAATTCATTGCTAGACACAAATTTCAACTATGCAATTTGTTTTATGAAGGAAAATAGCACGTAAGTTTTCCGCACGAAAACGAAAACATACGGTTCACCACAAAAAATAGCATGTAAATTCAATTGATATCTCTTGAGATGATTTCTCAACCAACAAAGAATTCATTCATCTTAACTTTCTTTCAACTAATTTAATTTTAGCTTAAGAAATAAAAAAAAAATTATATATATATGTAGTCCGATCAAGATGGTCCGGTCCGGTCCGATCCAATCCCTCCTGGAACCGAGGACCGGATTGCCCGGTCACCGGTTCCACTTTTAGGAACCAGGAACCGGACCGGGACCATTAGGACCGGACCAAAATGGCCGGTTTGATCCGGTCCGGTTCGGGTGGTCCACGATGCTCACCCCTAGATCCCTTGTTTGAGCCCAATGAACTGCCAAGTGATCGACGTGGTCGGAGAATGTGGCGACAGCGGCGATCATGTTGTTGGAACACCTCGGCGTCGCTCGGAGCAATGGTACTTTGTCCGAGGGTGTCTCATGAAACATAGGCCGTGAAGAGCAGAACTTTGAGAGAAAAATCATGGGTCGGTTATTCAAGCCCGACCCATGCAAGTTTTGCGGATCCGGATTAAGCCCACGTTGGTCTTCCACCATCTGGTTTTGTAAGATCTTTCGGCTTTGTGGGATCATCACGTCTCAGAAAATAGAACTTACTCTACCATACATACATGACACGTGTACGGAAATATAGTAACACCCCGTAGAGGAAATTTTCAACAAATAATCTTATCCATGGTTGATTTGAGGATTACAATTACATACGTTCTCAAAGTAAATGATGTATAAGGCCTCATGTGTAATACTTTTTTGAAACCGCGGCATGCGCTATATATAATCGACGTTTGCAGATATAAATAGGGAAAAAAAAAATCAATTGCCCTCCGACATCGATGTGGATGATACCACGATCTCAAATCTAGCGTTCCTTCGAGGACAAAACGAAGTCGGGGCATATATCATGGAAGGACGAATTTTGTTGTTTCATGAGAAATTGCATGATGGGTAGACGATGTTGTCGAGTTGGAAGAAGGAAGAAGAAGCAAATACGTATTTTCAAAAATGGTGGTACGTAAATAGATGATAATATTGTTAAATTGAGGATGCAAATACATATTTTCAAAAATGACAGTACTTAATCCATGCGTATTTTTGGATGTTATGGTTATCATGGCATTACAATAAGGAAAATTTTCAAATAAAGATTTAAAGTGTCATCATTTTCTCAAAAGAAGCTCAATGTGAAACTTATTTCGAATAAGAGCATGAATTGCCTATGGCAGTTTTGAATAAAGGCCTGACCTCGCCGGCCAGCCAAATATTCTAACCAATCAAAGGCATTTTTGTCCAAAGACAATTTTAACTTTAAATTATTTCTTTCTTTTTCCTTTTTCTTTTTTTTTCTTTGTTGCGACCGGCGAGGGCCTGACGACCATCGTCGACCACTAGGTGACGGCCGACAAGCCCTCACCAAATCTGGGGGAGGGTCACCTCACCCACGCCCTCGCTCACCTGTGGTCAACGAGGCCGTCCCTCACCTGTGGCCTTCAAGGGCGGCCCCTGCCCTGCCCTCTTTGTGCATCGCCAATGGCCCTCTATTGCTTGAGACTGACCATCGAAGAAAAGGAAAGAAAAAAACATAATAAGAAAAAAAAACATAGAAAAAAGAATAAAAAAAAATAAAGGTGAAAATGCCCTTTACCAGTCGGCGAGGTTAGATCTTTCTTTGAAACTTACATAGTCACTTTAGACATTTATTTGAATAAGATCCGCTTTGAATCTTCTTTTGAAAAAATATGGCATTTGAGACTTTTATTTAGAATTTTCCTTTACAATTGCGGCAAGACAAGAACATTAATCAATTACACGCGTCACTCACTGCCCGAGGCAACGAGTGTCTTTGAACTTGCACGATGGTCGGAGACTCGTGGCTAAAGCGTGACGTCCTTCAATTTTTTAACAACAGAGCCATAAAATAACGTCGCTCTTTCAACAAAAAAAAAAAGTAAAAAAAGGAAACAAAGCCTGCCGGCAAAGCAAGGTTTATCAAAGTGCCCGGGTCCCGCTTGCTGCAGAGCCCCCGATCCTGGCCGTTGATTCTCCCGATCCGACCGCTGGGTTTTTGGTTTCAAGAAGATCTCCCTAGGCGTGCGAGCACCAGATTATTTCCGTTTATTCTATCTTACAAGTATCGAGTCTCGCTTCCGCTCCTTCCACACTCTCGTTTTTGGGCCCGCCTGCTCAACCATAATTCCCCCGAGGCCAGGCCCACCCACGCGCCTCCACCCTTATTTGGTTTCACGCGCCTCTATACACTTTCATACGGCAAAAAGCATGTCGTGAAAAAGTATTTTCGTCCATCGGATGCATCATGCGGTAATGACACGTATAGCAACCCTGAACACCGAACTTGGCTTGTTTATAAAAATTTCAGAAAAAATTATCAAAAAAATCTTAAACCTATTATAATTATGTCAATTTAGTCCTAAAACTTTTTTTTTCCTCTTCAGCCCTTATTTGGTTTCATGCACCTCATACGGCAAAAAGCATGACGTGAAGAAAGCATTTCGTGCATCAGATGCATCATGCGGCAATGGCACAAATGAACAAGCCTATGTGGAAATTGTTTGGGATGCATAGTGTGGGAGCAATGTAACTTATTATTTACATTATGTCATTTGAGTAATCAATATGGGAAATGTTATTTTTCTCGATTTGGCATGAGAAAGTAGACTTAATTGTGGGCTAACGGTCTACGGGCGGGTCCAAGTCCGACTCGAGAGACAAAGGCCGAAAGACTTTTCCAGTGGATTTGCACGATAACTTATTGTGAGAAAGCATGACCTAGCTTGTGTATAAATATTTCATGAGGGCGCAAGTTCGGACAAAAATTTAGACTCGACTTTAAGATCCAGTCCTACTCACCTCTACTAGGGAGTGATCGAGCCTAGTCCTCGTGTTCGAACTCAACTTTGCTTAAATCTTTAAAACTATTTTCTTTTACTAAGGGCTAGTTTGATAAAAATGTGCTTAAAGACCTTAAATGTTGAAGATGAGAATAAAAAGTTGTTCGATAATAATTAAAAATTGAATAATAGACTTTGTTGTTTTCTTACCAAGCCTAGAATAGTGAGCATTATGAAAGATTTTGACAATATAAAACCATTCGATGATATAAAATTTTAATATTTGGAAAAAAAAAAAAAAACAGACGATAGTTACCTTTAAAATGATTTCGTCATGACTATCTCATTAATGCCCTTGGTGAATTCTCTATCTCACTCAATCTAACGATTGATAGGTAAATCAACTTTCTTCACTAGCCTCAACCTCTCCATCCCCATCCACAAACGTATGTCTTTATCTACCTAACTAGCCCTATTTAAAGTATTTATTGCGTCACGTACTGTCATTTGACATTTATTTTAAACTAGTATATTTGTTCATGCTTCCTATGAGTTTGATACATGATTTTTGAAAGAAAATATATGTTTATTAAAACTGCTCATCTACTCTTGCTCATCCAATTTATATGAAAATGGTACTTTGAGAGTTATAGCAATGACAATAATCATGAAATTGTGAAAAAAACATCACTTAAAAATTCATTTATAAGATAATTAAATATAATGGGATCATTTGCTTTATATATTATTTCACTATATTCGAAGCAAATATTTTGTACGCCATATTTTACAATAGTCGAATTATCATGACCTAATTCTATTAACATCAACTCTAGCATTTATTTTACCACATGCATGAAACGACATCGATATAATTTTACAGTATATGGTGTATTATATTGCAAGTAACAAAATCGACTTTTTTCCTCCATATTATTCTATAAATATATGAGTAGATTATTTTTTGTTATTGCATAATAGAGTCAAATGACATGAATTATAGATATAATTACTTTCTCATTCTAGTATAATTAATTTTACGACTTATGATTGAAGATAATATTAAATAGATGTAATATTCCATACTATATTAAGTTTTTAAAAAAATTTCCCTAATTTTTCTAAAAATATCTTTTGATTCTCATCGGTCATTTTTACTACAAATTGTTCAAGAATCCGTTAAACTTTCCCTATTTCTTGGAAAAAATCTTAAAATTTCATTAGGAAAATAAAAAAAAACTTCCTTTATTAAAATTTAATGCAATTAACGTTCAAAAGTCACTTACAATATGGTACAATATATTAGATTTGGGGGAAATTACATTTTTGATAGATGTAGTGTTAGGGGAATTTAATTGTGATCCTTATACTTTGTTTGGCTATGATTTTGGTCCTTGTACTATTCTTCGACAACAATTTAAGACCTTAAACAAATTTCCGCTTAACATTTTCGGGAAATTACTGAGTTAATATGGGCTAGTGACTCGTGGGTCCTACATGCACAATCCTGTAAATTAAAGCTACATTTTGTTGTTTGATAAATTCAAATTTAGTCCTTATACTTTGTTTTTACAACAATATTAATCCTCATATCATAAATATCTGATCTTTTAAATATAAAAAAAAAATCGCATTTCCATTCTATATAAGACTTAAAATTGGCTCTTTTTTTTTTTTTGGCATATACATGTTTACAAGTCATTATAATGAATATCGGCGGCTTTATTAGTAATAACTCAAGTAACTTTTCTTTGAAGTCACTTAATACTCAACATCTAAGATTGACACTCAATAGTTTCATTTTCAATCTCCTCACCACACAAATTACAATCGATGTGATTTGAACTTTTTGGTGTAACTCGAGTAAAAAGAATTCCTATAAATTGCGCATAGAAATTTTGCCAATCAAATACTGAGTTAAAGACGGGTTAGTAGAATTAAAAGTTGTCCATGCCTATATGGCATACGAATCTAACAAGAAAAATGAGAAATGATATTCCTATGCAATAGACAAATGATGCTATAGCATGAGTCAATCGTGTATAAAGGAGTAATGGAATGTGAGTCAATTTTGTATAGAGGTTCGGCTGTCCACGCCAAGTCCCCTCTCTCTCAGCATTACACCAGCCTTCTAATCTTCGAAAGCTGTACTCCGCCGCTAAATCAAGTAGATCACGAGTAACAAAAGCTTTTCGCCACCACGGCAGCAGATCCTGCCACACTAGTATAAACCTAGTAAAGCTAGGTATCTCTCTCACTCAGGGATAATTATCAAAAAAATTCTAAATCTTTTACAATTATGTCAATTTAGTCCTAAACTTTAGGCAATTATTCCAGTTTTAATCAATCCGGCAAATTTTGGCTGGTCGGCACTGGCGTGGATGCCGGCCGGCTGTCGACAGGATATTTTAATATTTTTTTGAATTTTTATTTTATTTTTCCTTTTATTTTTCTCTCTCTTTTTTTTCCCTCCTCTCCCCTTCTTCTTCCTCTAGCTAGTTGCCGAGCTCCAGCAACTGGCTAGAAGTGACGGCCAGCGAGGACGACATTGCTAGTCGTTGGGCAAGGCTCACCCCCGCTGCCGATGGCGAGGATGAGGCCCAACCTCGTCGAGCGACGGTGAGGCTCGACCTTGCCTTGGCTGGGCAAGGCCAAGCCTCGTCGCCACTCTGGCCGGTCGTCGAAACTTAGCGACCAGCTAGAGGAAGAAGAAGGGGAGGGGAGGGGAACAAAAGAGAGAAAATAAAAAGGAAAAAGAAAAGAAAAGAAGAAAAAAATTGAAAAAATAAAAAAATATATTAAAATATTCTATCCCTGGCTAGCCAAAATTTGTTGGATAGACTGAACTAAAACAATTACAAAAGGTTTTGGACTGAACTAGAAAAAAAAAAAGTTTAGGACTCAATTGGCACAATTACAATAAATTTAAACTCTTTTCGTAATTTTCCCCGCTCGCTCAACACACCCCGTTTGTGTTTTCGAGAGAAATTCTTACCCCTTAACTCTCGGTACAATCACGATGTTCTAACATAAGATCAATTCCCCGAGCACAAAATGATTCTCAAGAGGATCCCCAAATCCCCATAGAACTGCAGCATGATTCTTTCCCCAAGTACTTCGATCACCAAACGGTCATCTTCCTAATCAACGGGATTCTTTCTTAAGAGGCTGCAAGAAACTCTTTACCACTTGGTTTAAAAGTTTCCCTAACGCCGCGTCTTCTTATTTGTATATCAAAGTCAACGACACAAACTTTTCTTATTTGATTTTCGTGGGAAAATTATTCAATCAATCTTCAATCTATTGTATAAATATCATTTCAATTCTCCAATTTTGTCAATTTAATCATTAATATTTACGCGAAATTCCAATGTAATCATTCTAGCTAATTTTTGACGGAAATCGCTAACGTGATGGTATGTCACTTAGGATGGCCAAAAATGACTTGACTGTCGTACCATCGATTCTGGCACAAATTGGTTGGAAGATTACATTGAAATTTCAAGTAAAGGTTTAAGACTGAATTGTCATAACAAAAAAGTTTATGACTGAATTGGTATCTGTACAATAGATTTATGATTTGATTGGGTAGCTATCCCGATTCTCAAATGATTCGTTCCGGATTCATGATGCAAACATATAGGAATGGTTGATGCTACATCTTGTATTTGAAGCACTTAATAAACATCATCAAGTACAAGAGTGGTTTTGTGGTAATCAAAATATATGCTTAAAGCACAAAGGGCAGAGAGGAGACATCTCAAAGCTTTGGATGCTAATGTTCTTGTCGAGTTTAAGCAAGAAGTTTTGCATCTTTGCTTGGTGATGAGAAATGGGGGTGGCTGGCAATTGGAGATAGGTTGCTTAGTCTTGAATAAAGTAAGGTTCCGTTTGTTTCGTGGAAAGCAAATGATTTCGAAAATATTCTTCTAAAAATGATCGCTTGTATTGCTTGAAATAATTAGTCAATGAAAAATATTTTCATTATCAACAACTATTTATGCCTAAACACTTTTGTAGACGACGAAAATATTTTTCGTTTATTCATTTTTGTAGGTGATACAAGGAATTATTTTTTAGGAAAATGTTTTCTAAATTATTAATTTTTCATGATACAAACGCAACGGAAGTGTCGATTCGAGATCTAAGGTTGTAGGTTCGCAACGAGGAGCATGTGCATCTTTTTTTTTTTTGGGACCTACCTTTTGATGGTGAGAGGCCATCTAGAATAGATGCTGGATGTTCTTTGAGCAGCTCTGTTTTAGTAAAAGAGGGTAGGGATGCTGTCTTTAGTCTTGTAGTGTCTTCTGCCGTTTGGTGATGGATGTAACTGTAGACATTTTGTGGGATTTGCTATGTTTTTTGGATTTAATTAAAGATTTTTATCTAGACCTTGCATTGTGCTACGAGGTTGTTGGAGTTTCGAAAATGAAATGTATTGTGAATTTCATTGCATTCAATACAAATTTGGTTTATTAATGTCGAGGTAACTACTTCTGCTTTTAAAAATGTCTTAGAAGCTTCAATAGTGCTGGGTGATTTCATAGAAGTCGAGATAGGGGAAGCTATGTTGATTGATTGATTGATTTTGAGAACACAGAGGAGTGGTTTGGTAGTTTTTATTTTAATTCAAATTCCAAGATGAAAAGAAAAACATAATTTTCGTTTCCATTTGAAGGAAAAAATTAACTTATATGCTTAATTGAACGTGTATCGTATTAACCGATGGAAAACATGAACATACGCATGTGGCATAGTTGTATCAACAAGAATTCTGTTATCGTATGGTAAAATGCCAAATTGAAGTATCAAAAGTTAGGATAAAGTACACTGAAAGTCTTTAAACTTTGTGTAAATAATACAATCAAGTTATAAGCCTTTCAATTTGTTCAATCAAGTCGTATTTTTTATTCAAAAACTACGATGAATCCTTTTTCAATGAACAGTGCTTAACGTAGCTCATGTGGCACTCAAAAGTTGCCTACACAACAACCTTAAATTGTCCTTTTCATTAGAAGTTAGGATATAATTGCATTTTTTTCAGTAAAAAGTTTCGGACTTAGTTGAACGAATTAAAAGTTTTATGACTCGATTATACTTTCCGATTAAATGTAATTGAAACGATTGAAAGGTTTATAGTTTTATTGTGTTTTGTTCATAAGATGTAGGACTTGCGATGCAATTTTTCTTCAAAGGTAAATGCAAACTATTGCATGTGGCACAATCAAATCAACCAAAGTTGTTTCATGTCACAACATGGTCTACTTTGGCGAAATGCTATTCACAGGCTCGATCTCGCTTCTTCTCTCAGTTGACAATTTCTACAGTCGAGCTTCTAATGAACATCCGTCGAATGTAGGGCGAGCCTTGTATCGGCACGCACGAAAACAAAAGGTCCATCCTCACAATGTCGATCAGCACAAGCGGTTTGGTCGCCAATTTAATAATTTCTAATGGTGTGCACGGTCCAGGTTGGTTCGGTCCCCGTATGGAATTAGGAACCGACCCATATTTTCGGGATTGGGAATCGGTAAAATTGCATGATGGCAAAAGCATTCTACTAGAATGTCCAGAAAAATTTATTAAAACCATGGACATACATCGACAATTTAATCATCAATTCGTCGCAACCTGACCAAATGGCAAATAAAAGGGCAATTCATTCATCAATGATCAATTTTCTTGTTGCAGCCTGACCATGGTAGCGACAGGTGAGATATAGGGAGGAGAGGCGAGAGACAGAGACTTCGAGCGAAAGGTAAGGGCATGAGGGTTTCTACTTTCTAATTCTCAATTTATTTCTGACAAAAAAAAATCTCAATTTATTAATTTAGGGTTAAGAAATTATATATATATACCAATCCCATACTCTTGAAACCGAAAATTGAATGGTCTAGCCATAGGTTCCATTTATAGGAATTGGGGACCGGACAGATACCCTCAAGGATTGGACCAAATTGACTGGTCCGATTCACTTTGCTCACTCCTAATAATTCCCTATTCACGCCTCAAACGAGAAAGGCGAACCCGCTTGGAAATTCCGAAGGCTGAGGTCAGTGTTGTCTTTTCACCCACAACTGGCGAGTGCATAACCGACGTCCCTAGCAGCGCGTGAAGCGAGCTTAGGCTTAAAAACAGCACACGATGAAATTGAAAACGTACAACTCCCAAAATACAACCAGCCCCCCTCTCCCCCCTCCCTCCCCATTTTTTGAAAGATAAACCATCGCTTTGTCATCTCTCTCTCTCTCTCTCTCTCTCGCCGGCTCTCCGCCGTGACAACCAGTGAAAATTGCAGAGAGTGCCTCTCTCTCTCTCTCTCTCTCTCTCTACGAATCGATCGGTTCTTCGAGCTCTGGAACGGTTGATCGGTGTGGGCAACGGCTAGGGCTGCAAATCGCGGCGTCGGAGGAGGGGTTGAACCGCAATGTCGGAGGAGGAGAAGCTGTTGAAGGAGGCGAAGAAGCTGCCGTGGGAAGATCGGCTGCTCCACAAGAACTGGAAGGTGAGGAACGAGGCCAACATCGATCTGGCCTCCCTCTGCGACTCCATCGCCGATCCCAAGGACCCTCGCCTCCGCGAATTCGGTAAGTTGGCTCGTTCCTCGAACGTTGGTTTGCGTCGGCTCTTAGATCTGATCTCGCTGGCGGTGATCTGCGGTCGATTCGCTCCCCCTCGGAACTGTTTATGCTTGGAGCGTTGGGGCTTGTGTGGGGGAATGTGGTTTGTGTGGCGGATGAGCTGAGTGATGATGCGAAATGCTCGATTTTTGGGTTCATTTTTGGTTTGAATTCGTGAATGGGTGGGTGTGTGATGCTCTTCGTTGGTTTATTCGATGTTAGTTTTGAATGCATGTGACTAATTGGCAATGCTGCTCTCACCTTGAGGGAATTACTTGAGCCTTCTCCTCTTATGGCATAATTAATTGGATTTTGTGGAAGTTTGAATACTTACAAACCGCCAATGCTTACAGAGCCTCTTTGTTTAGATGATGCTTCCGTAAATTTACCTGCCTGATGGTTTATCCGACTGTCTGAAATTCGGTGATGGTATTGCCCATGCCAACTACAATTGTTGCCTACCAATTCCAAAACTAGTAGTAAAGTTGAGTATTTAAAGTGGAAGTGGAAGTTTTCTGTTAGTGAAGACTTTTAAGCATCTGTTTTCCAGCAGAGTCTTTTCTTGATTTGAGAATCTCTGACATTTTCTGTGGCGTTGATGCTCTATGGAAATGTGTTGTGCTTTAGAGGACTATGATTTAATCAACTTTCTTTTGCTTTTCATAATCCCATATTGCTGGAATGTAAGTTTTGCAGCAGGGCTAACTTTAGGTTACCAATTAAACTCAATATTTTTTGGTGATGCTATAATGAAGGTGAGCTTCCAATGAATCAGGATGTGTCGTTGTACTTTGACTTGTATTTGCAGTTTCTCTGCCTTATATTTCAAAGTAGAAGGGGATTGAAGTTGAACAAAATGCTTCCTTATCAGCAGCATGGGTAGGAGTGTAGTATATGGTGGCACTGGCAAGCAAATTTTATAGGGCTAGGGCGGGTTTAATTCTTGTGTGTGCTAGAATTATATCGATGAAATAAGGATTGAGGTGTTGAAATGCTAAGATGAATATGGAGAAGGCTGATTTATGTGATGGATAACAGAGCATAGTTAGTCAATTACTTGTGCTGAACATTACTTGATTCAATAACTTGATGGTGAAGCTCAACTTGAGCTTAGTGGAGTTGCATTTCTTGAGCTCTTAGAAGATGGCTCAATAGTCTCATGTTCAAATGTCTAAGGCAGTTAAATTGACATCGGTTTGTAAACAAAATAGGTCCCTGAGCTAAATCACTAGCATTTTTCCGAAAGACTTGGGAAAACTATCCATGACCAATAACAATGAACATGTTTTATACCTAAAGGGCGTTGGGTGCACAAGGCTTCCCACACTGCAGGGGTTTGGGGAGGGGTTACGTAGCATTAACCCTGATTTTCCAGAGGGGCTGTCTCAAGAAATGCAAATTCATACCTTTAAAGAAACATGAACATGCATGTGAAAGCCCAATTTATTCCAATTGATTTCGACCCAAAGGGCAAAATTCACAACTTATAACTATTAGACTTTTGAATGGGAGCATTTTGGTATTTCTCTATGCAATCTCGAGGCCCTAAGATTAAGAGCACCGAAAATTGCTTAGAAGCACCAACACCTCTAATCTATGATATCAAATCCGAGCAATGAGTATTGTGATCAACTAATCAATAATGAACATGACTGTATTATTATCAAGTATAAAAAATGTGAATTTAGAACTCGTGAATATGCAAGAAAACTAGGGTCTCCTACTATATGGTCGACATGATACCCTCCAACCAAATAAAAGAGGTATACTTGTACATTGGGTCATTGTGCTTGAGTTTGACTGGATATACATTGGCTAGTGAAAAAAGTTCCAGTAAATTAATGAATGCTGAGTGTCGGAAGGTTGAAGGAATTCATTGGATTGCGGTGTGTGTATTTATACAGCTCATTAGCTCTTATACTAGTTTCGCAGCTTATTGCCTTAAACCTTACTTAACATGAATGTATCTGGTAGTGTCCTTGTAAGGCATTAAAAACAATTGCCAAGTAGATAGATGAGAAAACAGACTCCAAGAGCTTAATGAGAGGAAGTGTTATAGAATAATTTATTTAAAGCTGATTTGTGTAGAATTTGTGGTATGCAATGTTTACTCTTTATCTTTCCTTTTGTTTTAGGGCCACTTTTCAAGAAGACCGTTGCGGATTCTAATGCACCTGTCCAAGAGAAAGCGCTAGATGCTTTAATTGCATTTTTACGAGCTGCAGATGCTGATGCTGGAAGGTATGCTGTTGTGCAACTTTTAGGTTCAACTTAATTGTATGGATTTGTTATTTTTCTCTTGTTTGTGATTTTGATTATTTGAGCCCATGCCTTTAGGTATGCGAAGGAAGTATGTGATGCAATTGTTGCGAAATGCTTGACTGGAAGGCCGAAGACAGTGGAAAAGGCTCAGGCAGCATTTATGCTATGGGGGGAATTGGAGGCAGTGGAAGTTTTTCTGGTACTTTCTACTTGAGATATATACGATGTGGCACATCCTTTAATAACTTTTTATGCTTTCTAATAATTTTGGTTCACTAAGTATTGTATGAGAATAATCAGTGTGCTAATGGCAGCAGTCACTTAGAGGATTCGAAGCTTAAGATGGCTAAAACCTTTTCTAATATTTTTTAGCTGATTATGCAAAGGGAATGAGCCATTTCCCTTCTTTTTTTTATTACAAGCATGTGAGTTAAGTACATGGTGATTATGTCTCCTTGAAATTTATTTTGAAGTTCTATTAGATTCTAGCTGATACCATGTCTTCGCTGTAAAATGTCATTCTTAGTATGATCCAAGGGCGAATTTATTTTCTTGGGAATGGTTTAAGCTAGGTTCAATTCTATACTGGCTGTCCCTCATTAGACTTTGGGTTGTCCGGTTAACGTGGGAGCTGGTGTTGGTAGTCTCTCTTTGGTCACTTATAAATTATTTAGTATAGGTTGTCAGTGTTTATTGTGTTATTAGTACACTATTTATGGCTGTCACCAATTTATTTGTTTGGTGCTCCTAGATGAGATCATCGTCCCTGCCTTTTTAGCCAGCCCTCAGACATTTACAAGGTCTTGTGTAATGACAGGACGCTATGGAGAAAGCAATCAAGAACAAAGTTGCTAAGGCTGTTGTCCCTGCAATTGATGTTATGTTTCAGGCATTAAGGTATTGTGATGAAATACTTTGGTGAAGGCTTTTATGTGATTTTCCTTTGCTCCTTTTTCCCTTATCATACCTGATATTTTGATCAGTGAATTTGGGGCAAAAATTGTACCGCCGAAAAGGATATTAAAGATGCTTCCTGAACTCTTTGACCACCAAGATCAAAATGTTCGGGCATCATCCAAAGGATTGACCCTTGAGCTTTGTCGTTGGATTGGGAAAGACCCTGTTAAATCCATATTGTTTGAGAAGATGCGAGATACGATGGTAAAACAGCTCTATGTTACACCTTTTATCAAATTTCTTTTTCATTCTTGCAAACAAGGTTAACTTTTTCTCTTATTAACTATAGAAAAAAGAATTGGAGGCTGAGCTGGTAAATGTCACAGGGACAGCAAAACCATCACGCAAAATAAGGTAATCATGTTTATTCAACATTTTTTTCTTTCAAGTTTGCGCATTATTGAATATTTGCTCTGCACCATTATTTCTTGATAAGACTGTGTCTCAATATAATCAACACAGTTGATGTATGGTTTACCCTATAAAAAAAAAGTGATAAAATGATGACTGTAAGCTTTTGATTGCTGAAAGTTTATTACATTAGATGTGTATCTGGGGATAATGAGGTACATGTAGCTTCTTTCTGTATGAATGTTACATAAATTAAGTTAGAGCCGATAAGTTACATCTTGATTAAGAGAGAGCAGAATAACTTTTGTTTCTGGTTTATCTTGATTGACAATGCCGCATAGTCAGGTATTTTGCCTTGCTTTTGCTTGATTTGCTTTCTGGCATCTAAGAGCTGATGCCTGTCTCTGCTAGGGTTGCTAAATCTCCTCACTTAAATGTAGTGTAGCTATAGCAACAATAATATCTTTCAGCCTTTGCCTTGCCTTGTCAGATCTGAACAGGACAAAGAGCCAGAACAGGAAACTGCATCTGATGTTGCGGGTCCTGGTCCTTCCGAAGAAGCTGTTGCTGATGGTATGTGTCTTGTCACCTCACGATTGAACTTTTTGGCGATTGGGTTTTTTTTTTGGAGACATTTTCTTATTGTTCTTGTATGAAAGAACTGCTTAAGTTGCAGTGAGATGAACTGTTGATGCTATGAATTTCTACTTACTACTTTCCATTGGTATTATTGATCAGCCCCTCAGGAAATAGATGAATACGAGCTTGTTGATCCGGTTGACATTCTGACTCCTTTGGAGAAGTCAGGTTTCTGGGAGGGAGTGGTTAGTAGTCCCTCTAGAATGCGTTTTTCAGGGAAATGCCTTGGCATTCTTTGTCATCATGTGTATGCTTGCTTCATAATGTCAGATATTTGTTTGTTACATAAGTTTTTCTATTGACGCCTCAGAAAGCTACCAAATGGTCAGAGAGAAAAGAGGCGGTTGCAGAGCTAACCAAGCTGGCTTCAACCAAAAAAATTGCTCCTGGTGACTTCACAGAGATAAGCCGTACACTGAAGAAGGTATCTGATTATTTTTTGCTTCAGTGCAATTATCTGACATTGAATTTGCAAGGAGTTAATTGAAACTTTGTCAATCACACAGTTGAATTGAGCTTTGTTGAAGGGGCAATTTACTTTGTACCCTTGGATCTGCTGAAAGCCTGTTGAATGTGCTATTCTTTTTTTTGGGTGTAAAATGTGAATATTATAGCTCAGATGAAATACAGCAGCTTAGGGGCATCCCCCAGCATTACACATGAAGCTAATAGTTAGAAAATATGGAGGAAGGAAGTCTCCATATAGTAGCCAATACAACATTTGTCTGAGAAGGAGTAATATTTTTGTAAAGCGAAGCTCTACCCCTTACATTTTTCCGCACCTTTGCCAAACTAAGATGGATTTCAGTTTACTTATTTTGAATGCTATTCAATTATTAGCATAAGAGTTTATTTGGAATTTTGCAACTCTTATCCTGAAAAGATCTGGTACTAGTGTTCCAATTGTCGGAGTTTGATGACACTTCTCTTCCTATCATTGGGTGTCAATATGCCATTATAGTTGCACTTCATTTGTTCGCTGGAATGGATATTCTATTCCCAGTCTATGCTCGTTTAGTTCGGAATAGATATCTACTCCCAGTCTATTCTTGATAGAACAACTATTCCACTGTCTGGTTCCTGGGCCCTCACCAGTTTCATGGGACTATGAATAACTTCAGGTTTTCTAATGAACCAACTAAGTGATTTTTCTCGAATAGCTAGTACATCTTGTGAACCAAACTATGGAATATCTGCTTTTTTACAATTTTCTTTTTATTCTACACACATTGATATAGCTCTTCTTTTTCTGCTATAGTCTACTCTGCGAGCCAAGCGCAGTGTCAGAATTCTGTAAGTTGATGCAGGCCCTGTCACATAACCTTTGTGATGGAAAAAATCTGAGAAGGATTTGTCATTTTTTGCACTTGCTCATATAAATGGCGGTTCAGCCATGCTCTGCCTTGCATTTCTTATGTATGTAATAATGAGAATAAACCCCAGATTTTTTATCGTTGAGAATTGTTCCTAATGATGGTAGTCCTTTCCTTGAACAATTTACACAGACCACAGTTATTTTCATTTCTTTTTTGCTCTTACAACTCATGTCAACTCTTTTAGCATAAAAAGAAAAGAAATCCTTTTAACACTTCAAAGCTTTGACATGTCATTTAGGAGCTTTATTTGGAAATCATGGATAAGCGAAATCAATTTTGATGGTTACAAGAGCTTTGACGTTCAGGATTTAGAGAGAGACAGAAAGTAGCTAACAAAGCTGTGAATGTGCAAGTATCTTTTAATGAAAATAGTGCTTAACCATTTGACTTGTCATTGAACTGATAGTAGGCCTTATTCCCATGGCCAAAAAGGTTGGGTGCACAGCTTTTTGCATGAACGGATGGGAATGCTTTCTGTTTTAAGCAGCCCTTCTTTCTCTCTTATTAATCTACGGCAATTCCTCTGTATCCTGAGTCAATAGTAATAATGATAGATCAACATTCCTCATGATTTGAGCTTTGCAAGGAATGATAGGACCTGCTATGATGCAGAATTTGGTTGCTTTGTAGAAGATTTAGCACTTTCAAGTGACATGTTTTTGGGTAGCAAGAAATAATATGATTGTGCCTTGAAGAGAAGTAATCAACAACAGGATTAAGGATTTTGAAATCAAGATTCTAAGACTGATTATATGAGCTTCTTTGCTCTTGAAGGCTCCAGGCATCTAGTCCTTCTAATAAAGTCTCAATGAACTATTATTCTCTTTCGAATTTTAGGTCTTATAGCAACTTTCATTCGCAAAGAGTAAACACATAATTTAGCAGTCAATCATCCCAATCGTTTGATCTTTCATGTGCTGCTGGTGAACAAGGGAAAAGAGTGAGTTCAACGTGTCTTCAGTCTCTTGACTTCTGGCTTCACAGTCTCAGATAGAAACGCACCATCAAAGAAAGTCATTGACTATATCATATTGGGTCAATTAAATCAGTGGTTATATTAAGCTGAATGCGGAATTGGAAGAAGTGAAGAGCAAAAAGGCAAAGCTGTTTCGCCACCAAAAAGAATGTGCACCCAGCCTTTTAGAGTGTGGAAAAGTATTAACCTTACCGGATGTTCCACCATGGACAGAAAAAACTTACCGATTCACCGAGAAGAATGGTTTAATCAATTGTAGATTATAAAATTCACTTACACTTATTGAGCGCTTAAAACACTGTATTGAACAGTGAATAATGCAAACTGCATCCTCTAGGAAAAGGTAATAAATTCTAAGTCGGTAGAATGGGTGAGTGGTATCAATTTGATAGATTTAATAGTGAATCGATCAATTGACTTGTGATATGTATTCGCAAGCTCCTCTGGTGCATAATTTATTGGGGATCATTCCCAAAGCTGAAAATTGGAACATAGCATACCCTGCCTGAATCAGCATATTCATATTGTTTGGTCCTGGAATTAAATTGCATTGTAAGATCAAAATGCGGAATCAATTGACTCAATATCTATACTCATTGTGCCTGATCTTCATATTTTCTATAGTTGTGTTAAACTGTTAAACTCTTTTGCTATTTATAATTTTCAGCTTATTACGGATGTGAACATAGCTGTCGCAGTGGAAGCCATCCAAGCTATAGGAAACTTGGCAAGGGGACTGAGATCCCATTTTTCAGGAAGTTCCCGCTCCTTACTTCCGGTGTTACTGGTAACAACAACAGCCTTTGTTAAGGAAATTTTCTTTATATAAGAACAAGAAAAGTTTCTAGGTTTATCTTCATCTATTAAAAAATTTCTGGGTTTGATTCTTTGTTGTGTAAAAGGTCATATTTAGACTGTGCTTATTGCTTGGTACCAATTTGCTTGTTGAACAGGAAAAACTCAAGGAGAAAAAACCTACCATGACTGAGGCACTTACTCAAACTCTTCAGGCAATGCATAAGGCTGGGTGCTTAAATCTGGCAGATGTTGTTGAAGGCAGGTTCAAATTTGATTATTTGCCTTCAATCCGAGATTGTTGAGGACAACCGAATGCAATCAGCATAATAGTTTGCTCACATCAGTCATTTTTTTTGTACTTGATCATCTGTGGTGGACAAATAAGCATATGTTGTATTTTACCCCTGGTCTATGAGGGGTGTTGCACTTTACATCCTGCATAAGCACCATTTATGTCCGTTAGCGAAAGTTGGGGATATCAAGGTTTTATGTAGGGTGTGAAGTGCAATAACCCCCTTAGCGTGAATAAAGTGTAATACTCCCGATTTCTTTCTTTTGGGTAATGCTCTTAAGATGTGGCGTTCTTGGTAGCTGCTGGGTTAATAATATATTGTTCCATTGCAGATGTTAAAGCTGCGGTAAAAAATAAAGTTCCTCTTGTGCGATCATTAACTTTGAGCTGGGTGACATATTGTATTGAAACAAGTGGCAAGGCAGTTGTTCTCAAGTTGCACAAGGATTATGTGCCGATTTGTATGGAGGTCAGTGAATTCGAGTTGGAAGCATGGTTTGTTAGCTCAAGACATTCAAATATTGGAGTATCACAACCTTAAGTACTTGTTTAAATTTTCTCCAGTCCTTCAAGGAGCTGGTATTTCACTGATTCACTATTCATGCCCTGTTTATCTCATGAGAAGATTAGAAAATTCTGCAGACAATGCTCTTTTCTTAGAAAATGTAATCTTTGTGAAAATATGGTCCAATGAAGAGATAGTTCACTACTTTTGAACATCATGGTCATGGCTGCCTTTCTGCTTAATGTAGTTTATCAACCTTTTGCTCTCTGGATTCCTTGGCATGCAATTATTCGAAATTTAAAATTACTCGCTATCTTTTAGTGCCTCAATGATGGGACGCCTGAAGTCAGAGATGCGGCCTTTTCATCTTTGGCAGCTATAGCTAAGGTAATTTATATTGTCCCAGTAGTCTTAAATCCAGCATTCATTGTGGCTTCTGGATGTTCTTTTGGTTTCAAAATGTAGTGACTAGTAAATATGACTTGCTTGAATTATTATCCGAGGCTTTTCAAATGATTTTGCCATAGCAAATGATTGAAACATGTAATTTAGTAGTGAAACTTTTCCTCTTCACAGTTTGTACGTATCTGATCATGCGAAGTAGGAGTTGGTCTATATAGTGCTCTTAAGTTATAGAATGCCAATTTATCCAAAGGGTCATACTTTGATTAAGCCTAGTAAGTAATTACTAAAAGGGGCTCTAAACTTTTGATTGTTCACATCTGGTGGTGATACATTTCATTTCCTTTCCAGTCGGTTGGCATGAGGCCTTTGGAAAGGTCTCTGGAAAAACTTGATGATGTCAGAAAAAAGAAACTCTCTGAAATGATTGGGAGTTCTGGAGGTGCTGTTCCAACTGGCACCGGTGCAGGTATTCGAAACATTCTTTGTTCTGCAGATATTAAAAATAAACCTTTCAAGTGAGTATATTCTAAAGTTTTAATGATGTCTCAGCTACTGTCCAAGCTTCTAGTGGGACCTCTTCCTCAGTGGAGGTTAGCTCAGTTCGTGCCACTGTTATTCAGAAGTTCATTTGAATTCATTAGATATGCTTGTATTTTCAATTTTGGACCTCCTTGGTGCTTTTTGTCTGCCACTGCATATGCAGTCAGTATACTGAAGCTTTGGCACTCAGCAATGATTGTCAACGAAGGGGTTACTGGTATATTTGAACGGCAGCCATAGCTGAACTGTTTTTACCAACTCCTAAGGCTTTTGGCCTTGCCTGTGGTGTGGCCTCGACACCTGTTGTTTCATTGTTTATCCAATGACTGACCTATGTATTCTATTTTTGCCCTCAACGGGCTCCACAGGGAAAGGGAAAAGAGGGGGGGGGGGGGGGGGTGTGGCTAGTACAAAGCAAAAGTACCTCACAATAGCGTAGCTGAAATGTCCTCTCTTATGGTTTTTTGTCAACCAACTCTTTTGTAGTTCAGACCTGACCAGACCATGAACTACTTCCCTGTTATTCTCTAATAAAGTAAGCTGGATGCTTTCAATTGGTAATAGACAACAGGTGGGGCATTTTTAGTCGGTTTTACCTATGCCATCTATTAAATTGTTTTCAATTGGTGCGAGTGATTATGGTATACTTGGTTAAGTAGTAATGCTCCATTGTGAAACTTGTTATGTTCTCTTTACCATTTCAGTCATGCTCATCTTGTTTCATTCCATGTGATTTGGGAGTTATTTAACTTTTTGGGTCATGTAAAACGGGTTTATTTGTTTTTAGTTTTGCTTATGCCGGGATTAATACTTCTCTACACAGGTTGCAGACAGTTCATTTGTTAGAAGGTCGGCTGCTAGCATGCTTAGTGGAAAGAGGCCGCTTCCTGCTGCGGTTAGCATGACTATTTGGTTTATTAAATTTGTCTGCTTTGCTGCTTGTATTTTTCATTTAAATGATATTCTAGTTTTGTCAGAATCCTGGCAAAAAGGGAGGCACTGCCAGATCCGGTGGCAGTAAGAAGGGAGAGGGAACTGCACAGGCTAAACCTTCGAAAACTGTTGAACCTGAAGATGTGGAGGTGATAAGACTCTCCTTCGAAAATTAATTGCTTCTTTGTCTAGAAATTATTGAACAAGTATGTGTCATATCCACAGCCTGCGGAGATGAGTCTTGAAGAGATTGAAAGCCGAATAGGATCTGTTGTACAGGCAGATACTATCTCCCAATTGAAGAGTGCTGTGTGGAAGGAACGCCTTGAAGGTTTGGAATCTATTTTCCCTTAAACAATTCTTCAAATGAGCAATAGGTCAACCAAGCTTTCACTGAGCTCTTTCCTGTCATTGGTGTTTGTGTCACGTTATGGATTTAACTTCTTTGTCTATTGGAACCATATTTTTCAAACAGAAACCATATTTTTTCAAACAGTAACTTTCTGTGTTTTGCTAAGGGTTCATTTCATTCGTGAAAATGTTTTCATTTCTAATTAAAATGAAAATTATTCCTGTATTCAGTAGTCTGTATTCCTGAAATCGTGTTTGGTTCATGAAAATAAAATTTTCAACATGAGCAAAAGTTTTTTTGACATAATTGACGCTGAGAAGTGTGTTTTCATTTTATAAGGAAATTGCTTTCTTTTCTGTGATGAAAAATATGAAAACTACTCTTTTTCTTTATGTTTTCATTTTGTAGTGAAAAAGTGAAAACAGTTTGTCCTTATTTTCATTTGGAACAATTTTTAGTCAATTGACAAATGTGTTGTCAGTACTGTTTTCATTTTCAGACAAATGAAAACAGAGAACTGGACCAGTTTTCTCATACCAAATAGGCCCCAAACTTGTCTTTTTTTCTTTCTTTACCAAGCAGTAGTTAGTGGAAGTCAACATCGTGTGATGCATCTATAGTTGAAAGACAGATCCAGAAACAGATTTTGTCTTCCTTTGTTCGATTTTGAATTGTCTTAGATAGGCTGAGATCTATAAGACTATGTTCAGATATTCTAGTTGGAAGTCAACATCGTGTGATGCATCTATAGCTGGTAATGGGATGTTGTAGTCGATATAATTTTTGACGTCTCCTTTTGGTTTATGAGTGAATGCCTGTTTTGGTGGAGGAATTAGACTGTATCTTCAGAGTGGATGATAGTTCAAATGTTTGTTCCATTCTACTTTGAAAGCATAGTACTTAATTTTTTTTGCATTAATGTTTCCTATTGGTTAAACATGTACGTGCATATTTCATTTAGTCTGAATCTGTTTCTTTGGGAGGTAGAAAAATGGCAGATCACTTTGTTCAAATCAAATCAACTCGTGACATGCGGCTTTTAATTCATTTTGTAAAAAAGGTTGCCCTTGTTTAATGATTAGCTCTGCATATCCTTGCAGCAATTGGCTTATTGAGACAACAGGTGGAACAACTACATGACTTGAACCAGTCAGCAGAACTTTTGGTTCGATTGCTCTGTGCTGTGCCTGGATGGAATGAGAAAAATGTTCAGGTTTTAGAAATACTCTTCTACTTGTTTACTTGTCAGAATTGATTGACTTGGTTAATATGGGTTTCATTGGAGTATTTCAGGTCCAACAACAGGTTCTTGATGTCATTACATATATTGCTTCCACTTCTGCTAAATTTCCAAAAAAATGTGTTGTCCTTTGCCTCCTCGGTGAGTATCCAATTTGGAGATGCTTTCGTTTGTTCCTCTGATATATGGACTTATTTTGACTTAATTAAATATCAGGTACAAGTGAACGTGTAGCAGATATCAAAACCCGGGCTCATGCCATGAAGTGCCTAACTACTTTTTCTGAAGCTGTTGGTCCTGGATTTGTTTTTGAAAGAGTGAGTTCTTTCATTTAAGAGGAACATTTGGCATAACTCATCTGCGATTGAGAAGAACCTAAAAAGACATAACTATGTATGTGTTTTTTCCCAAACAATTAGGTGTCTTGTGTTGACTGAAGATACGTACTTTGTTCTTGCAGTTGTACAAAATTATGAAAGAGCACAAAAATCCTAAGGTCCTCAGTGAAGGAATTTCATGGATGTTCAGTGCAGTTGAAGACTTTGGTGTGTCACATTTGAAGCTGAAGGTTATCTTAAACTGTTTTTTGCCATATGTTTTGCAGTTATTGCTTTTTTCTGTATTATCTTCATTGTTACAATGCAAGTTATGACATCTGGTAAATATCAACCGACACAGGATTTGATTGACTTCTGTAAAGATACTGGACTGCAATCTAGTGCTGCAGCAACTAGAAATGCTACTATCAAGCTTATAGGCGCTTTACATAGATATGTTGGTCCAGGTAATTTCTTTCTCAAAAGACTATCGTCTTAAATTGTTTGGATAGTCCCACTTTGTGAATTACATGGATGTAGTCTTTATTACTCTCTAGATATTAAAGCCTTTGTTGCGGATGTTAAACCGGCCCTGCTCAGTGCACTTGATGCAGAGTTTGAGAAGAACCCATTTGAGGTATATCATATTGATGTTTAGACTTTATTTTATAGTGCTTTTTGAGTGCTTGCTGGAAGTATCTACCTGTGAACATCCTGCAGGGTAGTGCCACTGTTCCAAAAAAAACTGTTAAGGCCTCTGAATCCATGTCAGCTGTGTCTACGGGTGGGATAGATGGCCTGCCACGTGAAGATATAAGTGGGAAGATCACCCCTTCCTTGCTGAAGAATTTGGAAAGTTCAGATTGGAAGGTCTGGCATCTGAGTGATGAAGCTGTTTAAACAATCTCTAATATCTGGTTTTTGCATATTCTTCATGATAATCACTGATAAGCAAATAATGATCATATCAATGCATACAACTTTCGATCTCCAGGTTCGTCTTGAATCCATTGAAGCTGTCAACAAAATGTTGGAGGAGGCCAACAAGCGCATTCAACCAAATGGAACTGGTATGAGTTGGTTATGTTTTAGTTGGTTGATTCTAAATGCACTGATCCCAACTCTTGTTTTGACAAGTTTGATAAAAGTTGCTTTTCTTATTTTGCGTATCAAGATGATCTCATTCATTAACAATTGCTTTGACATGCAGTTGAGTTGCTTGGTGCCCTCAAAGGACGCCTGTATGACAGCAATAAGAATTTAATCATGACAACTTTGACTACCATCGGTGGTGTTGCATCTGCGATGGGTCCAGCAGTTGAGAAGTCAAGCAAGGTTCTTATATTCCTGTTGGCATTTTCTACTTTTTCTCTATGTGCTGTTGAAAGCTAATTATACTCAGGAGTGTTCTTTTCTCTATTCGCAGGGTATTCTTTCTGATGTTTTGAAATGCCTGGGTGACAATAAAAAGCATATGAGAGAATGTACTTTGGCTGCGATGGATTCATGGCTTGCAGCTGTTAATCTTGATAAGATGGTCTCTCTCTCTCTCTCTCTCTCTGAGATGCTCACAGGAATGCATGCACCTGTGCTTGTGTTCTTGCTTCTATGTGTGTCTGTAAGCTATGGTTATGCTTTATTTATGGCTCCACTGAACCATGATGAGGCCTCTGCTACAGGTTCCGTACATTGCAGCTGCTCTAATGGATCCTAAGCTTGGGGCTGAAGGGCGCAAGGATCTCTTTGATTGGTTGGGAAAGCAACTTTCTAGCTTAAGTGATTTCCCTGATGCTGTGCATCTGCTGAAACCAGCTGCTACTGCTATGACTGTAATGTTAAAACGACCTGCTACGAAAGTATCTCTTCTTTGGACCCAAACCTTTTCTTCAGATTGATAAGGAGCACTGCTGTAACTTTTCAGGATAAGTCGGCAGATGTTCGTAAAGCTGCAGAGGGCTGCTTTGGTGAAATTTTGAGAGTCAGTGGACATGAATTGGTACGTGTACGTGCTATAAATTGCAAAAGTAATTCTCTGGCTTCTTTAGTATGTGGTGATCATGACTACTGCTGTGTTCAGGTTATGAAACACTTGAAAGATATTCAAGGCCCAGCTTTGGCTATTGCTCTTGAACGATTGAAGCCTCATGGAACATTCCAAGGTGCTCTCTCTCTCTCTCTCTCTCTCTCTCATGTGTTCTGTTTTGAACCTGAAATATTGCTGGCAGAATCATTTGAATCGACCAAAGCCATACCCGTGGGTTTACCTTCCAAAAGCAGCTCTAAAGTTGGAAGAGCAGCTTCTCATGGTGCATCAAAGCCTGGAAGTCGGACTGTATCTTCGGTATGTTAAGCTCTCGTTAATGACTTAAGAATAATGTTAGAGATGGGGTGAGAATCTTTTGTTTATTACACCATAGTTGTGTTGGTTCTTTCTAATTTACATGGAGTGATAGATTTGTATGTGGAATGATGGGGATTTTGATTATTATTTTCCCATTTGCAAAGAGGGTTGCTGTATCAAAGGGCTCAAGAGGAGACTCGATGATTTCTGTGCAAGACATTGCTATGCAGTCACAGGCTTTGATAAGTGTCAAGGACTCAATTAAGGTGTGAAATAATGCTTCTAAAATAGGTTGTATGAAAAAGACAACTTTGGCTGGGCCACTACTGTCCGCATTTTAAAAACTGACTTTCCTATAGGAGGACCGAGAGAGAATGGTTGTTCGTAGGTTCAAGTTCGAAGAGCTGCGGATAGAGCAGATTCAAGATCTTGAGGTAACTGTTGTTGGGTGTTGGCTGGACAGTTGGAGGCACCGTCCTTCTCTTTGTAATTTTTTTTGGTTCTACACCTTTGTTGCAGAATGATATGATGAAATATTTTAGAGAGGATTTGCACCGGCGACTTTTAAGCTCTGATTTCAGAAAGCAAGTGGATGGGCTTGAGATGCTGCAGAAGGTATCTAAATGGATATTCTTAACTTGTTGGAATAGGTGTGAGCATCTTGACATTGCGTTATGATAATGTTTACTTTCCCTTCAGGCTCTCCCATCTGTTATAAAGGAAATAATTGAAGTTTTAGATATACTGCTGAAGTGGTCAGTTCTACGGTTCTGTGAGTCAAATACGACATGCTTGTTGAAGGTGACTTTCTTGGTGAAATGAATTTCTGTAGTTTGTTTTTAGAATTGGTGATTTTGCAGCGTTGCTCTATCTCTGAACATTTTAACATGATGAGTAGGTGCTGGAATTTCTCCCCGAGCTTTTCAACAGATTAAGGGATGAAGATTACTTGTTGACTGAATCAGAAGCAGCGATATTTCTTCCATGCTTGATAGAGAAGGTGTTTGAAACAAGCCTTGGCATTTTCAATTTTGGATGCAAATGCAACTTCATTAAAGAATGTGAAACCGTTGTAAGACTTATAATCTATGCCTCTTTTTTGCTGCAGTCTGGGCATAATATTGCGCAAGTGCGAGAAAAAATGCGGGAACTGACAAAGCAAATTGTTCATATATACTCTGCAACAAAATCGTTTCCTTATATTCTGGAGGGGATACGTTCAAAAAACAATCGAACTCGGATTGAATGTGCTGACCTTGTGGGATTTTTGATGGATCATCATGCAGCTGAGGTATGTTCTCATTTGTCATTATCCTTCTTTTATAAAAATGTAGTCTAACATTTCTTTTTTAACAGATTACTGGACAGCTAAAGTCCCTTCAAATTGTTGCAAGCTTAACGGCAGAACGTGATGGTGAAACTAGGAAAGCTGCTCTGAATGCTCTTGCTACGGGTTATAAGATTCTCGGTATGGAATGACATAGCTATAGCTACATGTGACCGAAATTTATGCTCTCTGTCTCTGTCTGGGTCTCTCTCTCTCGTGCGCGCACCTTAAGGGGCTGAACTTGATTGTTGATTGTTTATATATAAATCTGTGATCTTATTCATGCGCCTTTTCAGGTGAGGACATTTGGAGATATGTTGGGAAGCTAACTGATGCTCAGAAAAGCATGTTAGATGACAGATTTAAGTGGAAGGTTGTCTCTATTTCACACATGTAACTCTACCTTTTATAGTTTACATTTGATAAACTGATAGTAGTTCAATATACTAGGCCCGAGAAATGGCCCAAAGGAAGGAGGGTAGGCCTGGTGAAGCTAGAGCAGCTTCTAGGCGATCAGTCAGGGAAAATGGGTGTGTTTCTGATGTCCTTGCTCTTTATGGCATTATAGCATTTGCCTTGTTTTTCTGCTTGAAATCTTTGCTCTCCATATATTGAAGATTAATCTTCTGTCAGCTTATCATCAGTCTCTTCATGCTCAACTTCTTCTTTTTGTGATTAGTCTGGTTATGTAGGCTAATAAGTTCTTACCATGGTATGCTTCATATAAAAGGAAGAAAATTGGCTCTGCATCATGCATACTCCGAAAAGCACATGCTAGTGTACACCCATGTTATACATTTCTATACACATACAAAATATGGAACTGGATGCTTATGCACAAATTAAAGAGAAAAAGCTCATAGTTTTATCTGTTTTCTGCACTAGTATGTCCTGTCAGTTCATAATGGTTGGAAAAATGTCAATGCATGATTGTTTTCTACTTCACTTTTAACTGGTGATAGCTGATAGATTATGATATTCACTATTGTGGTTTTATGTGCTCGAGAAAAAGTGAGCACAACAAAAAAATACTGGAGATTTCTTACTCGCGAATTGAATAAAATAGAAGCAAGAACAGAGATTCGAATTTTAGGTTGTTCTAGTCATATCGTAAGTGAAATCAATTTATTATAGGCCATAGGGTAAACAAGCAGCATTGCGATAATAAAGCACTTCAGGAACAGTACTGAAGAAAGTAAAAAAGTAACTATGCCACCTTTGAGATATACACTATTTCTCTAGCAATAATTTGGATCACTCTTGCCATTTTATGGTACCCTAGCAAATAAAAATTTCAAAATCAATGTTCTCAATGTTTTGCACTTTGAGTAATAAATTTACTTTCACTCGACTTGTTAACATATAAAAAATGCTGGTTCTTTTAGGCATAACCTTTAGAATAAACCTTCTAAATTTTATGTGATGGAGTCTTTTGGCAATTCATAAACCATAATAGTCCAAGTTCTAAGTACAATCAAATGATTATGTCTCATCTCAACCGTATCATCTAATGAAGCCTACCTATTCCATGCCACATTTTGGACAACCCCCCAATTCTTAGTTTTGTTCCCTGTACTGAAGCTATTTTCACTCTATGTAATCAGTCTATTCTGCACTCATGAGATTTTTTATGTTTTCTTATCATCTAAGGAAACCTATCTCTATCATGCCACAATTTAGACATGGGTTATACGTGTTTCTGATTTTGTTCCCCATACCTTAGCTTTTCATGCTCTAGATAACCTTTCTGTTGTGAATTTCTAAAGTTCTTTGGTTTTTTTTTGGTATTTGATTTTACTTATGTTCATTTAAAGAAAAGTTGAAATATCTGTACTTCAACTTTTTGGAAAGATAAGAAGGATGAGGTAGGTTTGATGGTTTTGCTAGAGTTTTGACCTTTAGATGCAGTGTCAAAACAAAACAGTCCGTGTCATTGAAACTATTTTCAGCTCTAAAGTATGAGGTCCTGCTTCTACCAATTGAATCATCAGCCCTCTGGAATCTCTTAATTTCAGGTCTGACATGGCAGAGCAAAGTGGAGAAGTGTCACGGTCTATTTCTGGTCCTATATTTGCAAGGTATCGTGGCTTTCCTTCAATTTTATTCATGTGTTGACTTTGATCTGTAATTTTCTTCTTCACCCTCAATCACTATGCTGGGTCCATTTTATTTCAGGGAGAATTATGGTCATGCTGAGGTTAATATGGATAGGCACTTAGTGTCTCATGCTAGTAGCTCCACAGACTGGAACGAAGCACTGAATATAATTTCATTTGGTTCTCCTGAACAGGTTATGTTTGACATTTTATTACTATGTATTGGGCTATCTTAAGAAACAAGAACGAGTTCTTTGCATTTCTTAGAGTTCTCTCTCATACTTGTGCATAGCAATCCATATTTAAGTTGTGCAATCACAAGTTTAAATTGTGTCCATGCCCAACCTTTACTATCTTGTACCTGCTCACTTTTGTATTGCTTTGGGGAGCACATTATTCCCTTCCTTTTACTGAAACAGAGTTTCCTTTCTGTGCTTTAATCTATTTAACAGTCTATTGAGGGGATGAAAGTTGTGTGCCACAAACTGGAACAAGCCACTAATGATCCAGAAGGCAGTGGTATGGAGGATCTTGTGAAGGTCGCTGATAGACTTGTTTTATCCTTGGCAGATAAGGTGAATACGACAGTGAATTAAGGGGCTTAACACCCCACCCTTCTTCCATCTGCATCTTTGTCTGTGTCAATTTGTGGGCGTGCACTTTTGTGCTCTTCTTTATTTTGTTTTTATGTCTCTGTTTCTAGCTGTAGTTGTTATTGGAACTTGCTTGACATTTTTTGTCTTTTTGGGCTCAAAACGTTTCTTGATTTCTCGGCTTGTTATTAGGTTGCCAAGACATTTGACTTTAGCTCAACAGGAGCTTCGTCAAGGTCATGCAAGTATGTTTTGAACACCCTCATGCAGGTGAGTTAACTGTTAGCAACTTCAATGTCATTTGGCTTAAATACAACCTTGTTCCTTTTACATAGTCATTTACATCTTTCCTGTATGTAAAAGAGCCTATTGCAGAATTGTGTGACAACTTTCCTTGCTGCAGACATTTCAGAATAAACAACTTGCACATGCTGTCAAGGAGGGCACTCTTGACCGCCTTATTACGGAGCTTCTACTTAGACTTTTGGATGAAAGAGTTCCACGTATGGATGATGGAAGCCAACTTTTGAAAGCTCTCAATGTCTTGATGCTTAAAATTCTGGTAATTTAATATGAAATTCAAATTCATAATTTACTTGGTGGTGTCTTGTTCAGTGGTTTTGACTTGTCATTACATATCCAGGATAATGCAGATCGAACTTCGTCGTTTGTTGTCCTTATTAACCTTTTACGTCCATTGGATCCTTCAAGATGGCCTTCACCAGCTGTTAACGAGACAGTTGCCACTAGGAACCAGAAATTCTCCGAGTTGGTTGTCAAATGCTTAATTAAACTTACGAAGGTGATCTTCAGTATCCCTCAAAAGTTAGTTCTGTCTATCGATGACATTTATTGCACCTAAATATGTTATCTGTTGCATTATTTTGTCCTTTCAATCTTTAAAGTTAGAGGTAGGGTATTATAGGAGAATGTAATTTCAACTATTAAGCTTTATCCGTTTGAGATTATGTAGTTCAAAAAGTTTAAGCCGTTAGATGAAGGTGTGGTTTGATATTTAATTACATTAACACCCCCTCACACGTAGGTCTAAAGCGTGGAGATATATAATATGGGAGACAAATAGGGGCCTAGAAACTCAAGATCTCTTGCTCTGATATTATGTGAGATTTCGTAGGATCAGTGCTGAATGTTTTAAAAACTTGAACTATAGATGAAGGCGTGGTTTAATATTTGAATTCTTTAACAATCAACTTGGCTACTGAGTGCTTGAAAAAGTCACCTTTTCACTTCCACAGGTTCTTCAGAGTACTATATATGATGTTGATCTTGACCGCATCCTTCAGAGTATCCATGTCTATTTACAAGAACTGGGAATGGAAGAAATCAGGCGAAGGTTTTTACCAACTTTATTTAGACAATCATGTGATTATTTTTAGATGATTTAGTACTATATAGGTATCTTCAGTCTTCATGAACTGATGTTTTCTCCCCTCCACTTGCTAATGTGATTTACTTGGGAAAGAGCTGGGGCTGACGATAAACCATTGCGTATGGTTAAAACTGTCCTACACGAACTTGTAAAGCTTCGTGGTACTGCAATCAAGGGTCACCTTTCCATGGTTCCTATAGATATGGAGCCCCAGCCAATTATTCTTGCCTATATTGATCTTAATCTTCAGGTATTACTGAACAAATCAAGTGCACATTTTGGTCAAGTTGAAACAGCTTTATCTAATAATTCTGGTTTGTGCGAAATAGACTTTGGCTGCCGCTAGAATGCTAACCCCTTCTGGCCCGGTTGGCCAAACACATTGGGGTGATTCCACTGCCAACAATCCAACTCCCACTACGCATTCTGCAGATGCCCAATTGAAGGTTAGTTTGCAGATGGGTTTGTTTGTTGTCAAATTTTGTAGTTTGTTCGCCCTGATGCCACAGCATGTTTTTTCTTTATTTTGTTTGGGTTTTTCTCTTAGAGTCTCTTCCTTTTTTTGCGACTTCTCCTTCATTCCAATAATTTGGTGCATTTGCAGCAAGAACTTGCTGCTATATTTAAGAAAATTGGTGACAAGCAAACGTGCACCATTGGCTTGTACGAATTATATCGCATCACTCAACTTTATCCTCAGGTAAATGAGCGACCTTATTGACCTTTCTTGTGAAACTTTTCATTCGCTAGGTTGGTTTGTTTGTTTTAAGTTTCATTTCACTCTTCTGATAGTGGTACTCTTATATAATCCAGGTTGATATATTCGCTCAGCTTCAGAATGCTAGTGAAGCCTTCCGAACTTATATTCGCGATGGTTTAGCCCAGGTCCGTGGTTCTTTTAGCCATATTCCCTGGATAATTTTTTGTATTTGCTTTGACATTGCTTCCTGTTGCTCAGATGGAGAAGAGTGCTGCTGCTGGAAGGACTCCTTCGACTTTGCTAATGTCTACACCACCCCCAGCTGTCCTAAACCTTTCTTCCCCCAAATTTGTACCGTTGTCTCCAGTTCATGCAAATTTTACAGCCGATGTAAAATCTATTAATGCGAAACCTGAACCCACAAGTTTTAGTTTACCGCCATCATTTAGCGAGGATGACAGGGCTCTCACTGCCATGAGTTCGAGAGGCCCTCATACTGATGCCCCATTGGCAGACCAAAGAAATGAAAGGTTGCTCGCTGGAGGTAAATTGTGCGAGTTAGTGTTTTCTCATCTCCTTTTCCCATTCATGTATTTGTCTATTAACACTTTTACTGCTGTGTGCCAAATTGGTAAGTACAGTGAGCAGTGGTACATTGGACGCAATTAGAGAGAGAATGAGGAGCATCCAATTAGCAGCAGCTTCTGGTAACCTCGATTCTGGAAATAAGCCACCGTTCTACACGAACGGCAATGTACCCTACGGACATACCCTGAACCCGAACACAACAGATAACTTGAGCACGGACAATTCTGGACAGGGTGGAGTTCGTCCGATGGATGAGAAGGCCCTGTCTGGCCTGCAGGCCCGAATGGAAAGACTCAAAAGTGGGACTCTCGAGCCGCTGTAGGGGAGCGGTAGTTGCAAGCTGTAAATCGATTTCTCCACCTTGTTAAGCGAGATTGCAGATGTTTGCAATACCATCACAAGGCCTGCAATTTGTTCCAATTGAACTGAACTGCCTATCGAGATATGGCAGAATCGAGTTTGCCCAGTGAATTCGGCTCAGAGCCTACTTTAGGCATTTTTTGCTCCCCATCCAACCTGAAATTTTGCAATAGCACTTTGAGCATGCTTGCAGTGTTACGCTTCTGGCAGGTTCTTTGTATATGCTTAGTAATTTTTCCGACACCTATGTGCCTTTTTCTTTCCCTAATTTAATTTATATACATACTGAGGTTTCATGGTTGTCCAAGCTATGCTGCCTGTATTTGATTCTGTTAAAACACAATGGGAAATATATGCTTAGAAACAAAGTTTGCTTTAGATGAATTTGTGAGAATGCCTGCACCACCGATGGATGAACCATTCTCTGCTCGAAAGAACAAACCATTCCAGCCGGAATCAAGAAACCTCGGACCTTTAGGGGAAGATTGAGCCACCTACTCCGGTACCACTAAAGGATCGCCTGGTGAATTCTTGAAGGTATATTCCCCACGACCTGTAGCTCGGCCCGCTCTCTCGCTTTCTTCGCCTCTCCCCGATCCTTTCTAAATATTGTCTCGTCGCAAGGGCTCACTAGTAATTTCGCGAGTGTGGCAGTATTGTCGACGAAGTACTCGGACCAGTTCAAGATCACTAGATACGCCATAGTAATCATGAACTTCAACCACCTTCAAATACTTTGACAAAAAAAAACCACCTTTAAATACAAACGTGGGGATCTACCAATTCTTTCCGATTCTCTCTCCCCGACCGGCCCTTCCCCTAACCTCCTCAACTGTGGGATAGTTAGAAGGCAAAAAAACTTTAAAAAAAAACTAAAATTAAAAATATAATCTATTTCTGAACAAATTAAGAGCCTCTGTTAAAAATATACGAGATGGAAATTATATGGTTCAGGACATGGATGGTATGTGTCGTCCTTTTCCTTAATATATGTGAAAGAATTTCAGCTTTGCCATAAGAGAATTGTAAAATGATCATGATTTTACATTTATTGTATCATAATAGACGAAATGCTTATATATGCTTTTAATTAGAAAAATCAGGAAAATTGTCCAAAGAGTCCTAAACCTATTGTTTCGTGGTCAAGTCAATCCTAAACATTTTAATTATCCTAATTTAGTCATAAAAATTTTGATCATTTGCCAATTTAATTATAAACCTTTTGAAGATTTGTTAATTTAGTCTTGAACCTTTTGACGCTTTGCCAATGTAGTCCATTTGGTTAAAAATCCAAGTAATTGGTTTATGACTAAAATGGTAAATCTTAAAAAGTTTTAGAACTAAATTGACACAACTGAACTATCGTGATATGGAATATATATATTAGGGATTAGTGTTTCTTCTCATTAAAATGAAGATATTTTTCTTCCTTTTTTTGTGAAATTGTGATGAAGTCCTCTAACCAGATTGTTCTGTTTGCAACCTCAAGCCAGAGAAAAGGCTCAAAAGGAGGGATTTGAAGTTAGTGTTGCCAAGACATGTTTTAAGGCTAATACTAAAGCCTTCTTGATATGTACAATCACTTTTTAACAGGAAAATTTCAAATAAGGGCCTGAAATGCTATCATTTGCTCAAATAAAAGCCCGACGTGGACATTGTTTCAAATAAGAGCTTAAAGTGCCATTATTTTCTCAAATAAGAGCATGAAGTGACCATATTAGTTTTAATGAAGAGTCTGACCTTACCACCTGGTCAAGGGCATTTTCATCCTTTTCTTTTTATATTTTTTCCCATTTCTTTTTTTTTTTCTCCGTCGCTAGGGCGAGGGCTCGGCCGGTCACAAATGAGGCGACCTCGCGACTATCAAATAGGGGTGTGCATGGTTCGGGTTGGTGCGGTTCTCGTGTGGAATCGGGGATCGGACCGATAGTCCCAATCCTCAAATTTTTGAGATCGGGGATTGGACCGAAACTAATGGTCTGGTCCGATCCAGTTCCAGTGGGACTAATAAATAAATACCGTGTCCTTCTTTGCATTTCAATTTTTTATACATGCGATGCATCCGATGGCGATCATGTAATTCACTTACTATGCTAATGAAAGGAATTAATGACTTCCATTGCAATACCGTGTCCTTTGCATTTCAACTTTTTTTTTACCGTCGACTTGTGAAATAAGAGTCCAATTTATAATTCCATAGGGGCTTTTCTTTCACGTCCATTCCTGTAATTAGTTTTGTGATCGGTGGATCATGAATATAGACATCATCGACATCTATTTGTGATTAAATTTGCACGTGAGCAAACGATGTTTATGTTTATAACCAGTCAATTGAAGACTATCTTCTCCAAGGGAAAGTGGGTTCAGCCCATATTTTTTGTTAATTTTCTGAGAATTGCAAATTATCTAGAAGAGGGCAATTTCCCGGCCATATGCTGCACGTGGATTTTTTATTTCCTTAAAGAGGTATGAAAATAGCATTGTGAATATTACACATGAGGAAAAAAAAGAAAAATGCATTTTTTTCAAAGGCAAGAAGGAGACATACACAACTTTTGGGAAGAGCAAAGCTTAATTAGACATTGGACATATACTCTCCATGGGTCCCAAAAAAGAATCCTTGTAAAAAACTCTTTTGAATTAAAAAAAATTAAATAAAAACTAATGGTCGAAATAACAAAACTAGTATATATATTATATTATATATATTTGGACCGGTCCGGTCTGATCTCCCCCAAAATCGGGAACCGACCTGGTACCCTTAAGGATCGGACCAACCTAGTCGGTTCGGTTCAGTCTCAGTCCGATCCGAGCAGTCCCGATCCACTTAGGCCCTTGCTAGCCATGTGAGGGAGAAAAAAAAGAAAGAAATGGGAAAAAAGAAGAAAAAATGGAAAAAAGGAAAAAAAAAGTGACGAAAATGCCCTTAACTTACTGGTGGGGTTAGACTTTTTTATTGCGATTGATATGGCCACTTCAGGTCCTTATTTGAAACAAGATTCACTTCAAGTTCTTATTTGAGAAAATAAGAGCATTTTATGCCTTTATTTAAAATAAAATCCATTTTATGCTCTTATTTGAGAAAATGAGAGCATTTTAGACTTTTATTTGTAATTTTTCTCTACTTGAGTGATGAACAAACAAGAACTAAGTTTCGACGGTGCGAGAGAGCAAAAAATAATGAGTACTGTAACTTAAGAGAGCTGAAAAGAGACTAACCCGCAACACAAAGCTCTACAACGGGGACTTGCCTTGATCAAGGGAGTGAACCGAAGGTGTTCCTTATTTTAATTTGTCGGTGCCCGCATGCCCAAACCCTATAATTGCTACGTATCTTTTTCTTGTCTTGTCCTTGACAATACCTTCTGACTGTTTTATATTCAAGTAATCCCGAGATCCGGACGTGAACCCAAATGCAGTCTTTTAAGGGCCTGCTAAAGTTCAAGTGGGCACTCATCTCCGTCGTACATTCCAACCATCAGCTCTAGTTACTCATGGAGACATGAAGGCAGGCGACTAGCCGCGGATTGTTTTCCAAGCGGCAGGCTTACCGGCCTTCCACAGCGAGCGAAGGAAATGAGATTCATGTCGTAAACATCGAGACTTTTAAGAGAACTGCGCCAATCCAGGCGCGAATGTCTCCGCCTAAGCGATCGGCCAGAAAATGTCGGCGCCCGAGAAGTGGACAATTGGCGAGCAAGTACTCGATGGCCTCTCTCTTTACCTTTACGTAGCGCAGTTTGAGGACTCGGAAGATGCCAAAAGCAAGCGATAGCATCTGCGAGCGCCTCGTGCTGTAATGGATACGGCGGCCGCCTCATAAATTCATCCATCAGCTGATGAAGATACCACCGGATCTCCAAGAAAAAGTCCAGTCGAAGCACGCTCACTCGCATCGACAAAGCGAACTTGATCCACCGGTCGATGCTCGACTTACACTGCGCAGTCCTAGTCGAAGCACAACCTGAAAGTGTCTAACGTGCGGCCTCCTCTGGTCATCGCAGCAGCAACTGTACTGTCGCAAGGCATTGTCCACCCAATCCGCCTACCTCACTCTCTCCCACGCAGGCCACCCAGGGTAGAAGCTGGGCTCCGTCGGTAAGTATGCAGCATCGAATCGAGGGCCGCGACCTGGGTCCACAAGTAGCTCTATCTCCTGGATGGAGCAGTCGTTGCTTGCGCTTCCCTGAAGCTCAGCCGACTCCATATGAGGCCTATCACTTCGTCCGGCAAACCGCCGATTCGATCCTCCGCACCATCGCACCTACCATTCTACAATTAAAATGCCAAGTTGCCAACTGATTTTTCCATCATAGTCGTACTGCTCCAGGCTAAAGAACGAACTTGTGGACAAAGAAAGGTTGTCACCTTGTCGTCCGTTGCAGATCCTGAATCCATAGACGAGATTTAAGAGAGAGAGAAAAGCGCACGCTGGCGTTGGAAATCTCCTAGGATGAGTTCAGACCTCGAGCTCTTTTACGAAACACTAATGAAAGGACTCTTGCATGGACACGGCCATTCGCAGTTTTATTTTTTATTTAATGTGTTCCTCAATTTTAAGATATTAGAAAAAGAGTCTTGTGACTACATTAATATTATCTCATCTATCTATCTATCTATACTTACTTTAAGGCTCCATTTGTTTCAAGAAAAATAATTGATTTGGAAAATATTTTCTTAAAAATGATCGTTTGTATCTCTTACAAAAATGAATAAACGAAAAATATTTTTATTGTTTACAAAACTATTAAGACATAGTTTTTTTTGTCAATATTGATAACATTTTTTTATTAACTAATTATGTTAAGAGATACAAGTATTCATTTTTCGCGAAAATGGAGTCAACCAACTTTCAAATTTTTGTGTCCACTGTTCACCCCTAAAATTATACCTAACTTAGAAAGTTATTAGTTAGGAGACACTGACAGCTTTTGCAATTTTATTGCTACAATCCCATAATCTTAGGAAAATTGAGGTTGAGATTTTTTATTTATTTCGAGATGGTGCGAACGGTTTCCTTCCTTATCTTCATCATATGTGTTAAAAAAAAAGGAGAATGCATCTGTTGTCGAAGCATACAATCGATCACATTGATTTAGACAAATGATTATCGAACACAAATTTATCAAAAATCATCTCAACAAATGTGTTTTGATTTGTTAAAATTCCACTAAGCAAAGATATCTATTTGATCTGTCTTCTTTTTGCATTTATGAAAATCGAAATCGAAATATTCTGATTACTTTAGCAAACCACCTCGACAAACATATTTTGATTGGAGAAAAAAATTCACAATGCAAGACCCATTTTTTAAAAATCTATCCTTATTTTAGAATATACATAATTAATATTAAATACCGTAGAAACTAAACGAGGAGAGCGGATTGAATGGATATCTTTAAACATAATATATTTTTTTTTCTTCAAATGAACATCGAAACTGTTTCTTAATTTCTTTCCCTTTATCCACTCTAAATTGCTACAGCCGAAAAATTAAACATCAAGTCTTAATGATACCTTAGAATGCGCTCATTTCAAGGAGACACAATAATCTAGAAAGAAAAAACAATCCGTTTCCAAACATGCACGATATCATCTCCAACGTATAGTATATCTGTCTCTCCAGACGCTAATGGCTGACCCTAACCCGCCACACGAGCTGTAGCTCGAGCCCAGTGGTCCAGGATGGCTCGAGCAGGAGCGGCTGGGCCGAGATGCCTCAGCACTTTCTGTGAGAGATTGCACGGAAGTCGTGGCGTTGTAGAGTTTGTGGCAGCTGAAGAGCGCAGTGGCTTGCGCGCCGGAGTTTGCCGGCACTAGAGGCTCCAGGTGAAGCAGTCGCCAAGATTCCAGAAAGTTGTGGAATGGTGACCTTCCTATTGTCGCTCCGCCCGGTGAGTCGCGGTTCACACCCTTTCATCACATGTCTTGCCCAATTAAGGTTTCTAAGTAGTCAAAATATCTCCTTTGTCGAGAACATAGAACTAGGGAGATCACAAACATTGCTTTCTTGTGATGCTCTGTGTCTGAGCATTTTAAACATGATCCATAAAATTGGTGAAGTGTATAAAAACTTTCCTTGTCATCCAAGGGGAAGTATACGTGTGTTTTTCATTTCAGTGAGTTGAAAAACATGACATCTCCAGTTATTCTCTTTGAACGAGATTCTGCGCGTTTAGGCCCCAAATTGACTAATCTAATCCTATATTTTGTGAAAACTCAAAGCCCCAAAAGACCCTCACGTTCTCTCTGTCTCTCTCTCACCTTCATGAGCGACAACTCACAGATGGGCCTCGCCGCCATTCCATTCCAATTTCAGGGTACGTTGATCTCTAATATCTCTCTCGATGTTTTCATGGTACTCCTTCTTTTGACAATACAAGTTCAAATCTTTGTTAATGAGGAGAAAGCACTTCACTTTTATATTAAAGTATCCCACTTTACTGGCAAATTGTTTAAAATTCGGATTGGATTTTCCACCATGCATGGAATTGATGCCATGTTGGAGTCTTTGTGTCACTTGCTTGTGATCCTTATTCATGTTATTTTACATTCCTTGGCTACACCAGCTTTTCGAAATTTATATGAATTGATTCCTTTTGAAATTGTGCATGAGATCAATGTTCTTAAATTACACTTTGCTTATGTACAAGATTAATGAAACTGTTATTAACTTAGATGTGATATCTCTCTAACTAATAGTTTTGTTTTAACTTTCAAACACGTTCTTTTAATCTCAGCAAGAGAGCAGGATATAGAGTTCCGAACTTCTTCGATAGAGGCCTTCCAAACGACGACAAACAACGCCCTCCCTCATAGTAGAAAGTTCCATTCCTATTGCCGTCCCGCCAGAACAAGAAACATCCAGAGATTCCTTTTCTTAAGTAGCCGCAATGAAATGGCTAAAGCGATAATGTTGTGCTTTACGACAAGAGTGACGCAAATTTTGTAGATGTGATTAAGCAAGCTTTGGCCAAAGTTCTAGTCCATTACTATCCGCTTGCAGGGAGGTTAGCTAAAAGTTCTCGAGGGATGTTGGTTGTTGATTGCCAAAAGAAGTTAGGAGTATCATTTCTGGAGGTAATAGTTAATTGTGACATCAAAAATCTAGGTGATATGAGAATTTTCAATTATGATGTTATAGGTAAGCTTATTTACAAATATCCTATGGAAGAAATACATGAAGTTGCCCCCCTTCTAACTGCACGGGTAAGGAACGATTTTTGTTTTTCTGGTAATACTTAAGAGTGCTTTATGATCTGTTTGTTTCACTTCAGTCCAACGTGAATTAAGTCTAGCAAAACAAATTCACAATCATGTTTAATCGAGAAAAACAAATAAAAGGGCAAAAATAAGTATTTATAATCTTTACATAGCAATCGATTAAACATGATTGTGAATTTGTTTTGCTAAACTTAGTTTTTCTTTGCTAGACTTAATTCACGTTGGACTGAAGTGAAATGAACTAATAAGAAAGCACTCTCAAGCATTACCAGAAAAAAAAAAATTTGTTCCTTACCTGTGCAGTTAGAAGGGATCAATCTTCCATGGGATCTTTGTAGATAAGCTTACCTATAAGCTCATAATCGAAAATTCTCGTATCACCCAGATTTTCGATGTCGCAATTAGCAATTACCTCCACAAATGGTACTCCTAACTTTTTTTGGCAATCAACAACCAACTTTACTTGAGAGCTTTTAGCTAACCTCCTTACAGGCGGATAGTAATGGACCAGAACTTTGGCCAAAGCATACTTAATCACGTCTACAACATTTTCGTCACTCTTGTCGCAAGAATAAACGCACAATATCATCGCTTTAGCCATTTCATTGAGGCTACTTAAGAAAAGGGAACCCCGGGTGTTTCTTGTTCTGGTAGGACAACAACCGGAACAAATCTTTATACTACGAGGGCGCTATTGATCGTGGTTTGGAAGGCCTCAATCGGAGAAATTCGAAACTCTATATCCTGCTCTCTTGCTAAGAGGAAAAAAAAAACATGTTTGAAAATTCAAACAAAATTATTAGGTAGATATAGATCACATTTAAGTTGATAAGAGTTTCATTAATCCCATACATAAGCAAAGTGTAATTTGAGAAAACTGATCTCATGCACAATTCCAAATAAAATCAATTCATATGAATTTCGAAAAGCAGGCAAAATCAAGGATCATAAAATAACATGAATAAGGATCACAAGCAAGTGACTTGAAGAATCAAACATTGCGTCAATTCCATGCATGGTGGAAAATCCAATGCAAAATTTCAAACAATTTGCAAGTAAAGTGGGATACTTTAACACAAAGTGTAGTGCTTTCTTCTCGATAACAAAGATTTGATCGTGTCTAGTCAAATGAAGGAATACTATAAAAGATCAAGATAGATGTTAGAAACAAAAGTACTATGAAATTGGATTGGTTCCTCTATGCGGATTTGGAAAAGTGGCCTATTCTGCGGGCCGTTTAAATAGATCTGGAGTTTATGTTTATGGTGGTCGATCACACCTTTAATATAAAAACTTTGTTGGTGGGTCGGTCACACCTTTAATATGAAAACTTGGTTGGTGGGTCAATCACACCTTTAATATAAAATTCTAATAATATGATTTTCCAAATTCTATGATCACTTCGATGGGGCTTCTTGAAAGTTGCAAGTGCATGTATTAACAATTTTCATTGTATAATTTTTTATCAGGAAAAGTATCAAAAAAGTCTAGAACCTATTACATTAGTACCAATTCAGTTCTAAACTTTTCAATCGGGCTAATTTAATCCTAAAAAATTTCACATTGGTACCAATTCAGTTCAATTGCTGAAATGGATGCCAGTAATCCTATATAGCATGGCTAGCGCTAACTTTCGATTTTTTTTTCCTTCATTTTCTCTCCCTACTCTTTTTACCAGTGGCCAGCAAGGGTCTGCCTTGCCGAGCCGCGCCTGGGCGAGGGCAAGCGCCGACAAGGCCTCCTCACCAAATCTAGTGAGGCCGACTTTCACCCAAGCCAGGGGCGGCCTTGCGACGAAATCTGATGGAGGTCTTGTCGCAACCCTCTTGAAGTTGAATCACATAGGGGTTGACTAATGGATTACTAAGTCTAAGCCTCTCCCAAGCTCATACCAACTCGCAACTTGATTTAAGTTCTTAACATGCAAATCATTTTCATTTAGGAGTCACCATTAATCTATTTTTGGTGGGTCGATTAGAAACCTAAGTAAAGTATTGGGAGATTTACTTTACTTCTACAAACCCAGAAATTAATGAGTTCGAGGACTTGGTTATGCTAAATTACTCTAACGCTATTTTGGTACCATTACATTATTATGAAAATAACACAGACACTAACATGCAAGGGTGATCACGTGAGTACGCAATCATTAAAAATAACAATTAATAAACAAAGCAAGCAGATAAATTGTAAGAAAGCAAAGCAAGCAAATCTACCAAAACAATTCACTATTTTTGAGTTTTCTCTTATCTTAAAAAAAATCTAATCTATATGACATGCAACTCTACTTAAATTAACCTAAACACACAGTTGATATTTTGATATTTTCTTTATTAATATTCGAAATTAATAAATGACCGAATTAAAATATCTAAAGTGAATAGTTATCTATCTTAGAAAAAAACTCTTTTTCGAACATGCAATACCAGTTAAACATGCAATGCTATGTAAGTTATACTAATCCATTAAGGAAAATTCTATCTTATTTATTCTAATCTATTCTAGAATTTATCCTAACATGCAAACTAATTTAAACGACAATATTATCTAGAATTCCTCTCTATTCTAACATGCAATCTTTTTTTATTTTTGTAAATAGGGAAAGCAATCAAACATCAAATTAAAGAAAATATTATCCACCACTAGAAATAGCAACCCATCAATTCAAACAAAGAACTGAAAAAAAAAATCCAAACAAAGAAATATTATCTAATCAACTTAATATTTTCGCAATAATAAAAATCAATATCCTAATCTTAAGAGATAAATCCCAATCGATAATGCACAATCACTCAAAGGAATCAAGTTAGATATAATAATGCAAATTAGGCAATAAAATATCTAAATCAAATTCGGATGAGATTTTATCTAAGCTTACGGATAATGTTGCCAAATTTGAACCAACGGAGCAGCGGCGGTCATGGCAAGGATGGTTCGTCGCGGTGGCTGCTTCGTCGGTGGTGCTGTTCGGTGAATGCTCAGCCAAGACCCGGTACTGCTCGTGACGGACGTTCGTCGTGATGGTCTCACAGCGAACCTGCAAAATAGATAGAATGGACTGGGCTCGTCAGAAATCGCAGTTGCAGTAGCGGTTCGAGTATGAGGATGCGGAGGAAGAGGCTCCGTGACAGCACCAGTCGCGGCCAAGGAGGACACGCTCGAGGAAGGAGACGATGGCTGTTTCTCTCTGTCTCTCTCTGTATTGTCTCTCTTTAATTATAGCCGCGAATGTCTGATATCTTTCCCCGAAAACTTGATAAAGCATGAACTTTGACAATGGGCTCGGCCTCATTTCTAATCCGCGCGTGTTTGATTAGGGCCTATTTGATAACACTCCTATTTCTCGAATTCCTGTTCTTTTGTTTATGAGAGCAAAAAAGGAACATAAATCTGCTTAGTAATGTCAGTTAATTTTTCTATTCTCGAAAACATATTTGGAACAAAAAAAAAAAATCAACTTCTTTGTTTACAGGAACAAAATTAAAAAAAATAAATTATAATAAGAAATTGTTCCCGGGAACAGAATTGTTATCAAACGGGTCCTTAAGTTTAGAGTATTTAATCAAACCTATCCATCGCCAGTCCAGTGAAATGCATTTAAATGACTATATGTTATATTAATTTTTTTTTTTGTTTAACGGTAGGGGTCAACCCCTAATTTTCTATGCAATAAATAACTAACTGGGTTGCCAAAATTTAGGTGTCAATAGGCCTTCCAAACCACGACGAACAATGCCCTCATGTCCAGCAACAAGGAGGAAGAAGGAACAAAAAAGAAGAAGAAAGAAAAGAAAAAAAGGAAAAATAAAATACATAACTCAATAATTCGAAATAAATATTATTAAAAATATTCACGTTAACCCCGTCTGGCTAAATGTTTAGTAGGGATGAGCAAAGTGGACCGAAACTGCTCGGATCAAACTGGCCGGGTTAGTTCGGTCCGGTTCTCGGTTCCTATAAATGGAACTCGTGGTTGAGCGTTTCGATCCCCAGTTCCGGGAAGGATGGGTCCGATCCCCGGTTCCATGAAGGATGGGACCGGACTGAACTGGTCCAAATATATATATATATATCTGCATCATATAAAATTATACCATCATATACTCGGTAGAGTCATAGAAAAGTGCAAACTGAACATTACTCTCTCAAGGCAAGTTTGAATCTAAAAAATTTACAAGCAAACTAATGGTACATGATTATCTTTTAAACATGAAAATAATAATCGAAGCCAATGGTCAATTCAACATTGATGGTCGAACTGATTATCTTTCAAACATGTCAGTTTGCTCAATCTCATTGGAATCGGATCGGATCGGACCACTGGTCCTAGTCCTGTCTCGAAAATTTGGGGATCAGGACTACCGGTTCAGTCCTCGGTTTCATACAGGGACCAAATCAACCCGGACCATGCATATCCCTAATATTTAGGACTAAATTGGTAAAAAAAAAAAATGTTTAGGACTGAATTGGTACAATTACAACATGTTTAGGAGTTTTTTGATATTTTTCCCCAATATATTTGTATTCTTAAGGAGCAATTTTTCTAGTGCTTAATAACTTTTCGATAGTCAAAAAGCGAATATCATTTTTTAGTAAGTTTATTTATTTCTCCAATTAATTAGTATCCTCTCTCCAAGACAAAGAATATTACGAAGTAGCGTCTTCATGAGTCCAAAAGAAATGGAAAATTGGCAACTTCATCATTAGTAACTTTCTCAATACCATTATAAACTTTCAAATCCAACACCAACTTATAACTATCCGTCCAGATAGTAACTTGCCCATAAATAAAAAAAAGGAAAATAGAGAGGTTCTTCCCTACCGTGTACCGAAAGGAGACGTTGGACAAGTCAGACGAACCAATGCTGCCAGTTCGACAGCTTCCCGCTGACTATGTTCAAGTTGTCACTCTACTCGCCGGCACTCATGGCCTCATCCGGTGCGTCCAAGGTGACCCGAAGCTAGGGGCGGAGGTGGTCCATGTTGCTAGGCCGGCACGATCTTCCTCTGTGGTGCAGGCGCTCTCGTAAATGCTGTCGCTCAGAACATCGCTATGCTGATCATTGGCCAGATTATGCTCGGCGTCGGAGTCGGCTTCGCCATTCAGGTAAAGCTCCTTAATTGCTTTGCTTTTTCAGTACCAAATTCTCGTTACTCACTGTATCATAGGTTAAATGTATATACGTGCTTGTACGTATGTTCTTTGCCATTAAACGCATCATTGTTTTCTCTGATCTAGATTCATTGTTACTTGAATTTTATAGATTTTGCTTGTGAAAAGATGACTAATTACTAGACTCCCATAGTAGATCTCTCAAAAGGCCATCCAAAAATTCTGTATTTAAGGCTTTTAAACCATCACCATTGGACGTTGGGAGCTCGTCACTCCCACCACCTCGATTTTGGGTCAAATGCCTGAAAAATCACGACATTATATATGTAATACCAAAGCTTGAGATGAGAACAATGTAGTTGCTCTTTATTTTGCGTGCTTCAAACTAATAAGGGGAACTGTTTTGGATTCTAAAAACCTTTTTTTTTAATCCAAAAAGGTGGGTGCAAATATTACAAACTTAGATCATTGATATAATTATAATCAAAATAGCAAGTTTAAATTGTTGATGACCAAGCGACCAATTTCCCTTTTTTCTCCATTTTTTTTAGTTACTACCACGGAAAATCTCAAACTGATATATCTATAATAAATTTACCAAAAAATAATTTTTTGATCACCAAAAACTCCAAACCGGTACACTTGTGACAAATTTATCCAAAACTTAGTTTTTTAAATCATAATAATAATAATGACTTAGTTTACGTTTTTTCAATTAGCTCACTTTCTATCGATAAGACTTAGTTCATCTTGTCTGACAAACTGTAATTTAGGGTAAATTTGTTACAAGTATACCAATTTATGATTTTTTATGGTCGAAAAATTAGTTTTGGGTAAATTTGTAACAAATGTATCAGTTTAGGATTTTTCGTAATAAAAAAAATTAATTTAAGGTAAATTTACCATAAATGTACTAATTTGAGGTTTTTCATGGTAATAACTTTTTTTTTTTTTTTATAAATGAATTTGCTCATCAATTCACGTCACAAACTTTATGCCAAAGTTGCGTTCGACTCGGATGACATTGAAATGTGAGGAAAAAAAATGTTTTCTCAATTAAATGTCCTAATCCTTGACATGGTTTAGATTATCACGCTAACCATGTATTAGTTTAATTTTATAATCTTTGAATTGTATTAAATGCTCTCTCTCTCTCTCTCTCTCTCTTTCTGTGGGCGAATGGTGCGATTAACAAGAGCTCCACTCGATCTTAATTAAAGATTACTTATTAAATATACTCTAATAATAAGTATATTGATAGATTTTTCTGTTATTTGAAAATATTATTTTTGTGGCTCATCAAATGCTTAACATAATCACACGTAATTAATTAAGACCGCTCCTTTTTTTTGAGTTGTCACGCAAGCTTTATCGTCTCTGTCTCTTTCGCTCGCTCAAACGACACACTTTTTCACCTGTTGCTTTCCTCAGGGAGAGACAGAGAGAGAGAGAGATGGCTTCGACGCTGGTTCTGTTGGTGGTGTTCGTGTTCGATTTGGTAGCTTTCGCGCTCGCCGTCGCGGCGGAGCAGCGGAGGAACACCGTGAGTGGTCGCTGTTCAGTGTGCTCAGCTAAAGCGTTAAGATTTTTTTTTTTTTTGCTGTTTCTGTGCGTCTCTCTCGCTCCTCTTTCCTTCGCATCTTGTGGGTGTGCTCGTTCGTGTCCTGCTGAAGCTTTTTGAGCTTCTGGGTCTGAGGCTCCGGAGTAGTCTGGATAGTTTTCCCGAGGAATCTTCCGTGAGCTGTCTGCTCGAGTTGGTGTCTGAGAATTTGTTAGATATGTGTCGTTCTGTGAAGGTTGATGCCGCGCGAGTGCTTTGCTCGGTTTAGAACTCGCCTTCTGCTGAAACTGTTGAGTGTCCTGTGTGGGAGACGGGCTTGGGATTTTCTGGGAGAAATTGCCGGCGGTTTCGAGCTAGAACACATGTTTGATCGTTTAAGAATATATTTTTTGTTTGACTTCAGTAACGTATAGTTTTGCTTGTGTTGTAGTTGGTGGAGCTTTATGTCCTTGCCGAGAATTTATACTGATTCCCTATGTCCATAGTAGGTGTTTTTTCTGTTGTTTGGATACAAATCTACTTTTGACTTTTGTTTCCTTTTGCTATCTGTTCTCTTCTGGATGGGGTATGAACTTTGTGGAAGTATTGCTGAATTTAATTCTTTAACAAATGAACTTGAAGCCTTAGCTCTTGTTATAGCGAGCTTATTGAAGGACATGATCCGGTCTGTAATAGTCAGCTTCTCTTGCTTTTTTTTCTGGTGAGTATTTGTGCTCTGTGCTCTGTTTGGTTTCTCTATTGTCAGTAGGGGTGCAGATGGTTCCTGGATCCACTCTTTGATGTTCTTGTGCTTACATTTGATTTCCAGAGAGCTCGGACAGATTTGTGGGAATTACTTGGGAAAGTAGTAGCTTCAGAGGAATGGCTTCGCAAACTAAATTTTAAGTTCTCAATCATGATTTCATCAGCTAGAAAATAATCTTAGATCATGTGTCAGCAGTTAAAAGTGACTGTGACTGTATGCATAACTACTTAAGTGGCTTTACTAACTGTCCTTTCTACATTTCCTCCTCTGTGTTCTGCTTACAAGGCAGCTTTAGTTGTATGGTTTTTGTGTAGTTGATGTGAGTGTATTCACATTAGCTCGTTAGGCTTGTATTGAGGCTAGTCATCCTGAGAAGTTCTTGATGAAATGAAGTTCAACTTACCTACCAGGGAAAAAAAAGGGTTCTGGTGTGTATGCAGTAACAAAGATCTTCGATAATTATACAAATGATTACAAGTCCCATGACCTGATTATGAAGGCTTGAAAGAAACAGTGAATTGCTTTCCTTTTCCCTTCATTTTTCCTTCTTTGGAGAGGATAGGTGATTTTGGGATTGACCGTGTTGTTGGAGTCTCCATATATATGTTAATGTATGTTGATTGTGTAATATCCTGTAATCTTGGATTTCCTATTCTTTCATACTTGAACACAGTATAAATACATGTGTGGTCTCAATGACACACACGGTTGTTCTCCCTGATCCTCTCTCTTATTATCACAATATATGTAGTTAAGATGGCTTTATGATCCTTTGCATTTGACACTTTTTGCACCTTTTAGTGTCTTATTTTGAGTATTTGCCTCCACCTTCTTGAGGCACCACACCACATAGATCATAGATCCATAAAAAGTTTGAACCTGTACATGGTTTGTGTATCCTTGTGGTCATCATCTTATGCTGCATAGGATCTCCGCTGTTCATGTAACACCTGTTGTTTTCTCGTTCTCTTGTCTTGTTCTTTAGGAAGCAGTGGCATTCAGCATACCTAGGATAACAAGCTTACAGAAAAACGCAATTTGCCAATTTTATTAAGTGTCTTTCATCACTGACTTCCAGTTTGTGATGGTTCTGTTGTTGCTTTGTGCAATATGAACATTCAGCTTGAGTCAGTACCTAGTCAAGCTAAGACTCTGGAACATGTCCACCAGGATTTTAACTGTTGTCACAGACCAGTCCGACAATACTCATGAAGTTTCTCTTGGGCTTATAATTCATATCAAGATGTGCAGTATAAGACGTACATAATGTGTATATACTAGTCATGACAAATATAAGTAGTGTGGACTGCTTACTCCGGTCGATCTCATCTGGGAATGTCATTTCTGCAGGCCACGATTGTGGAAAATACTGCAAAAAAGTTCAACTATTTTCGTTATGATTCGGATATTGCAACCGGGTTAGGCGTGGGATCACTATTGTTCCTTTTGGCTAGTCAGGTTCTGATAGTGGCGGTGAGCAGATGCTTATGTTGTGGTAAAGCTCTGAGGCCAAGTGGTGCTAGGACTTGGGCTATAGTACTCTTCATTACTAGCTGGTATGTGCTCATCCAGAACTCCACATTCCCCTATCTTGAGACGTGACGCGGGTTTATTGCTAAAGCATCTATTTCACTATGCTATGATGCTTGTCTCCACAATTTTGTAGTTCTGGTCGTATCTTTCAACCCTCGAGACCTTTGGCATTGACCCCGTGATTATTTTCTTGGCTTTTATCTTGTAGGTTATTCTTTATTATTGCTGAGGCTTGCTTGCTGGCTGGTTCCGTGAGAAATGCTTACCACACCAAATACACTACACTAATTTCCAATAACCCTCCATCATGTGAGACCTTGCGGAAAGGAGTATTTGGGGCTGGGGCTGCATTTATCATCTTCACGGGCATCGTTTCCGAGCTTTATTATGTTAGCTATTCCAAAGCGAATGAAGCTATCGCACCTTACACCAGAGATACTGGCGTGAGGATGGGGAATCTGTAGCTGACTTTGGTAAGTGGATGGAAATGTCTCGGTGTAGTTGTTGCACTCTTGCATCAAACATAGCTCGGAATTGCTATTAATAGCTGTATGCATGATAGGAAGTTCCAATTAGATGTCGGTCATTGTCTTGACTGCATACATTAGTTGGGTTACTGGTAGATGTTTGCTCGTTCGGGATTGTTCAATTCCGCTCCTGAAGTAAAAGTAGCTTTTCTGACCTGTAAACTTTACGGTTCATGTAGTATCTCTTTCTTTTTGGATAAAAAACTGTTTGATTGCTTGCTTTTCACTCGGTTAACACAAACGTGATTGCAGAGGTTTCATAATTGACCCTTCTGGGTGTACTCCATGCCATGGTTGCCTTTTAAATGCGGGCATTTACTGGTCTATCATCTCCTAAAATAAGCTGTCGATCATCTGGAAAAGGGTATCATGCAAGTATAGTAACAGGTCCACACAAAGGGTTACCAGAAGGCAGTTGGTTCATTTTAGGATCACCATTATGTGTCGATTCAGAGTTTATTTGAAATGAATTTGTCTGGTTCAGTGCAATTTTCCTTAGATCAATGTGGTGCCCAGAATGTAAACTCCTGCACTTCATACAAATCCAACCGGTGAGGTTCACGCATTCAATACACGGAAACCATGCATATTCACAATATGTATATCCACGTATTGATATGTGTTTGCAGGATCTTGAAGGTGATACTATCGACAGCTTGGAAATCCTCAATCGGTCGATCTCGGGATCAGATTCCTTCGATTTCTCTAGCTGAATGTTTCGATCACAAGTCGCCTATAATGAGAAGCATCATGCTTTGCATCGAAGTTATGTACATGGCCTATGTAAAAGTGTGGATTAGACAAGTTAGCGGATCTCTTGATGAATGATCATGTTTTAATCTTGACAAGTGATTCATGCATCCATGCATGCAAGCACCTATGTCGCCAACTCCTGTAGCTATATATAAACTCAACATTCTAGTGTTGTTAGTTAGGTAATTGGGATTTTCTATTTCAATAAGCGTAAGGTCTCGAATTCAATTCCTTCTGGACCTGATCTCTTTGGTCAGTTCAAAAGGACTAATTTTCTAAGTATCGTCTATCGCTTCGATCTTAGCCACGTACGTAAAGATTGGCCGAATATCATCATTTGATCATAGATTCCCAGTACTACCTACCCAAACAAAAAGGCAAGAACTTGATGACTGCATTTAAATATCGATCTTGTTGCCGAGCCTCAAATTTTTGACCTGCCATTTATATGCAAGAGTAATGTTAGGGAATAATTTGTAAAACAATTCATAATTCGAATCATCAAATTCTTAATGAGTAATGAAAAACGGGACATCTCAAAGTAATTAACAAGAATTCATCACTTCACTTGGTAGATTACTTTTCCTACTCCGAACACGATAGTTGCAACAATCGTTACTACTTTGAGATGACAATGCTGTGATTGGAACACGGGAAATGTTGCATTCGAATTAAATGCTTAATCACTCAATTAATCCTATTAAGAGTTTTGTAAACCTTGAAAGTTTGAAATCTAATTGGACGTCACTAATTGTTCTTATTTTTGTTCATATATCCACAAAATCACTCTTCGTTCATCATGGATTAAGTTATGCCCAAGGTCTATATGCTAGAAACTCTTATACCTCACAATTTACTAGAGAGCTGGCAATAATACCACATGCATCATGCAATCCCAACACAAAATACACATTCTTTGAAGATAAATTCAGTAATAAGCAGGTTTAACCATAGTCTTGTCAATGTTTAAAGTTAACATACAATAACAAATGTAATTACAAATGCAAATTGCTAGTAGTACGTTGTGATTAAGATGAGTCATGTACATCTTTAACGTCTCTTCTACCATATAAAGTAGACAAACGACAAGAAATGAGATAGAGAAAACACGAACGACACGAGACATCAATTGAGTTTCGAACGATTTCCTGATAAAGATTATACCATAACTTTAACATATCAAACTTAGATTCGAAATCGAGAATAGACCGACCAAGTGGACATATTTGGGTTCTTATATTTTTGCAGCACAACAGGAACAATATAACTATATTTTTAGCAGCTGCTAACTACTTTACAACCAGCTAGAGAGCTGTCTGGACAGGAGCAGAGAGAATGATTCTCTCTTCAAGTGGCTAAATAGATTATGAGTAATCAAACAAAACCCTTCTCGCAAGATTCAATTATTCAGGGCAAATATATATTTGGAATACACGTATCCACAGAGAATCTTCCTATCTCATTTTGTCAGTCCACTCCAGCTGGAGGAAGACCCTACTCATCTAAATCACCATCCCTGTGACAAGACATAAAATCACAACATTCCCCAGAAGAAAGAAAATAGAAATCATCAGAAAAACCAAACCCCATCGCAACTCAAATTATACATTATTAATTCTTGCGCTGCACATGCATGCACTCACGAGCATTCACAGCTTTGCTTACATGAATGGAGAGAGAGAGAGCTGGAGATGCAGGCACACAAATAGACGGCTTCAAACAGTCTAGTCTATCTCTATGCCTAAATTTGTTACAAGTTATAAGAATCAAGTCACAGACACAGTTTGACTTTAGAGATTCAAAAACATCAATCATCACAGATATATCCCGAAAGAAACAAGAAAAGGAAAACCAAGGTTATGTATAGTGAAAAACTAAGCTGCCCTCATAGCGGTTTGGTCTCAAGATCATCCCAATTAGGCAAACTCAGATTGGTAGAGACCAACTTGTCCATATCATCCCAAATCCAGTTATGACTGGCGCTGTTCATCACCTCCATGCCGATATTGCTGAAATTCCATGGCTGAGTACATGTTGAGGTGGGCATGACACTGGTGGTGATGATTGTTGAGCGCTCCTCAAGATGTGGCTTGTATTCTCTTGTTTGAACATCCACAGTTGACGAGAAGCTGAAGGACGAGATCGGTGTCGAAGAGCAAGTGTTTCTCACCAAAGGGCTTGAGCTTTGAAGCAAAGGGAAGTGAAGATTTGCAGTTTCAGGTGTGGAGAGTGATGAGCCCAAAAAGATGTTGCTGTTGCTGCATAAGTTATCGAGTGGAGGTGGTTGAAAAATCAATGCCTGATAGAGCATTTCGTTGAAGTCTTTCTGATCACAAACTTCACCTTGAAGACCTTGAAATTTTTGCTTTTCACGAGCTTGAACCGGGGCATCGGAGGCGGGGGCGGCGTTGGTGGTCGAGATTCTGCGTGAGGCAGCAGAACTGGAATTCGCCGCTGCGGAGGAAGGGCGAGAGGTTTTCGGCCGCTTATTCTTTCGACCGCCGCCCACCGGGACGTTGCGGAGGGTCCCGCCTTTCGTCCAGTGCCTCTTGCAGGTCTTGCAAAAGTGCCTCGGTTGTGACTTGTTGTAGTTGTTGTAATAACAAAACTTGGTGTTTGTGGAGTCACACCTGGGGCACTTCAATGGCTCTGATGGCTGATGAAGCTGGTTCTGGTGTTGCAGAGGCCTCTTCATTGGAAGAGATTTTGGAATCTCTAGGGTTTGGTGGTGATCCTGCAATAAAGACTGGTTCCAATCAAACCCATCATTGGAAACTTGTTTTGTACTCAAACCCATCTCTAGTTTTCTCTATCAAATTCACCCTCCCAAGCTAGCCGGGTTTCGAAACTAGCAGTTGATTGAATACCAAACACCAAAGGAGAAAGGGAAAGTGAGGAAAAAGAGTTTGGATCCTAGTGCAAGGAGAGAGATCAATCTGAAGAAGATGAGGAAGATCAGACTGTATTTGATGAGGCAAAGGGTGCTCTGTGCAGAAGAAGAATTAATGGATGATGATGGCGACGGTGATGATGGTTTTGGCGTGTGAGACGATGCCAAGAAATGCCCAGGAAGGTGGGGGAGAAGTTCGCATATCTTGAAGTCTCTCTCTCTCTCTCTCTCTCTCTCTCTCTATATCTACCTGTGTATGAATGAATCTATCTGTAAAAGGAGCATGAGAAAGAAGATTGAGGGGGGGTTTTCGTATGGTCCAAGAGAGTTTTGGTTGGTATGGGTGGGACTTGGGGGTGTGTGCGTGCTTGTGGTGAGAGAGCACTATATAAAAACTATACAGAACCAAAGCAAATTTTGCATTGTTATTTTCTCTTCCCTCTCCACACATTATCATTTTATAGAGAGAGAGAGAGAGAGAGAGAGATTTTACTTAACCCCGAAGGTGAAGGTGGGTTTCTGACACGTGGACGTGTGGCTGCCGTTGATAGTGCTTTTCCTCCTCATGGTTTTTTTTTTTGGTGAAAGAGAATATAATTCCCTCCATGCCACATTGCCAATTGCCATTGCACGTGCATTACTTTTTCCCTAGCAAACATTAAGCTTTGAGTGGAAGTTGCACGAACCATTTCCTTGGATCATTCCATGTATCTTTCCCTTGTGACCAAAGCAATCCAAAAATTACTCAGAATAAACATCCAGTATACGTATGCTAGGCTGCTGAAATGAGAATAGAGAGCTTGAGAAGAAATTCACATGTGTTGTATTTATTACATGTTGGTATTTAAATAAGGAGAAATGCTCGATATAGTAATAAATGAATTTCACTAAATCTCGTGTACCGAACAATGTGTATAGTTTTAGTTAGTGAGCCGAGTGGAGCAAGTGACATTAGCCTCGTCTGAGACCTTAGGAAATTTATAGTAAAATGTCAGTAGCTCCAACAATATTCTTAAGTAAATGGGTTATATTCAAAAAGTTAATGTGAAAACGACAAACCCCTCGATATTCAAGGCATTATTCATAGTTGTTTTGCCCTTTTTCAAGCAAGAATTCACGAACTTTCTCTCACTCCTCGTAGTCGTGCACGAATGCTCCTCTTGCAATTTTTATAGGTTTCATAATAACACTTGTCATACACTAACATTGTAAGAGACAAAATTTAAACTTGGTTGATCAGGCGGCTAAGATTCTTTACACCTTAAAACATGAGATCCCACATGCAATTTCCAACATGAATCAATTCTTATTAGCGTCGACCCGTGAAAGAGACAACTCATGAATTCCTTAGTCACGGCATGAATAACTTGCTTTCATGGCTTTAAAAATGATCGATGTTTCGTGGAAAATTACTCAATTAATCATAAATCTATTGCATGGATATTTAGTCCTAAGCTTTTTCATTTTGCCAATTAATCATAAATTTTTGTGCAAAATTGCAATATACTTCTAACCAATTTTTTTTTATGGAAATCGCTAATGTTGCTGTACGTCAATGATTTTCGGCTTGGAATTTCGTGAACAAGGCTTAGGAGTAAATTGGTAAAATGAAAAATTTTATGATTGAATTGGCATCCGTACATAGGTATAAGACTGATTAAACAATTTCCTCATATTTGTTGGAATGGATCGAGCCTTATGTACTCACATTTCCTTCATTGTGTCTTTATAATTGATTGTCAAAAAGAAAAATTTATCAGCTTGAGATCACACATTTGGTGCATCAAATCACACATTAAACTATCCTACATTACTTGTCCACAAGGTTCATATCCTCTTTATATACATGGAACCTCTATTTACCTACTAGCTAAAGTTCTTTGGTCAAATTTTCTAACAAGATAACCGATCAGTTCTTTTGTATGTCGCTTGTTTATAAAGTTTATATACCCATTATATTCACGCTTTTAAGTTTTATCCTACGCCATTATCACAATCTCTACATAGCCTAGAGACCAGAAATGGAGATTCGATGGGTGCATGAGATCTTTGGAGATAATTCTATGGGCCTATAGGCATGTGATTCCACGATACCAAATTGAAGTACATGTTTCATCATCTCATGCACGTGTAGGGCGGTCGCTTGTTTCATTATATTATTGGTCGATTCGTGCTTTTCTTTAATAATTTTTCCAATTCTTTTTTGTATACTTTCTTAAGAGGGAAGGACAATCATGTATAGTCTTAGGTTTAGCTAGAGAGATAGGGATTGCAGCAAAGAATGTGGTAATTTCAAGTACACATATTATTGCGAGTTTGGAAGACAACGTGTGTTGGAAATACCGAATCTTAGGTCTTGTCAAATTGGTTGTCACTCACCGGCCACACACACACATATATATGTATGTATGTATGTATGTATAAAGAAATTATATCAATCTACTAAATAAAATGACGCATGCATGCATGCATGCAAAGATGCTGGTTATGTCAAGTGAAAGGTGACAACATCTGGGGCTATATGGTTTGTTCTTATCCCCATCTTTCCCCCTTTTTTTTTCTTTTCGTGTTGAGTTTGGAATAAAAAGAATGACTGGCTTTTTTTATTTTCAGAAAACAGCATACTCCTTAGCTACTTTTCAAGTGAAGATAAGAAATTTTATTACCACGTTTTATAACTACTAAATTTAAATTTTAAAAAATTGCTTCCATTTCATTCAAAACGGAATTAGTCTAATATTTGTATAAATTCGCTCATCAAAACTTTAAAAACAACGTAGCCAAATATGTTTTCGAAATTGTTATCCATATTGAATATCCCAAATTTTCTTCGTGTCAACAATTTTTTTTTATCTTTACTCGCTAAACCCAATTCGAAAAAACAAAAAAACTAAGAAGAAAAAGACATTTCCATTTTCATGGAAAATAAAAAATAAGATTATTTTCCACTAATCAAGTAGGCCTTATAAATACCGATAGTCTTGCTCAAGAATTTGGTGATTAGATTTAGTTTAGCACACTAAGAATCAATTAGACAATATCTTTGATTAATAAAAAAAGGGGCTAACGCTGCCAAAAGAATAGTCGATGTCTAATCCCTATAATTTATTATTCCCAGCTAAAGATACAATCTCTGTAAACTCCTGCTTTGTCTCATAACAAAACAAGAGAGAGCTCTGCCGGCGGTTTACAGGAAAATCACTAATTTAATATCATCCAAAACAATTAGAGTAAACCAAATAAATTTATTCTCGCAATTAATAATTTTATTGCTCGCTTTAGATTTCCTAATCAATCAAGGGTTCCACTCCCGACACAAATAAATAAATAAGATTCCTTCATCATTATCAGTCTCAATAGTCAAAAAAATATAGCTGTTGTGCGGATCGAGTCGAGTTAGGTCCGGGCAGTTCGATTTCTTTCCTAGAGAAATAGCTATCGACCCTTGTGCATATACAATTAGGACCCTAAGAGCCACGTGCAAGTGATTGATTACGGCATGCATGACTGGAGAGAATATTGTGATCAAAATCAAACAATCGTAGCTTATTCAATGAAAGATATTATTCTCAGACAACGCGAACACAAATCAAACATGGTCGGTCGGTTAGGTAAAAGCTATGACGTTGTGGTGGCGTTTTCCACATTCTCAAAGAGAAATAAACGTAGCAATCAAAGAGAATGTTTGTCGGGACGACTTTGAAGACAGACCCCGGGGAATTTTTAAAATTAATCCCACGAAAAATTCGTACTTAGATTCCGATTTTGAAGGGGTCTAATTATTCGACCTGAGAAGCTAAGACCATCATTCCCCCCCTTCGTACTTTTAGACGGATGTTTATTATTTTTTATTAGTGAAATTTTAATTGTGAAACCAAGGATTATTGTTTATGATTGACTAAGCCAGTAGGTACTGCGCATGCCGAATTAAGTATGGTTTTATCAGATGATGAGATGGTCGCACGTGTTGGCAATTGAGGAGTCCAGGTTGGAGGGTAGATCTATTGCTGGGGTTAGTGGGATCGATTAGTTCGATCTGCTAAATCAAACTTAATTCAGCAAAGAAATCGAGTCGAAGTGGTCCAAACCCAAAAGATTAAGCGGGATATTATAAAGCCGTAGACAAGCGGCGTGGGATTAGTGGAATTTGACAAATAGAGGCCCGCCTGCACGCATGAAATGTATTAAGGCAGAATTTGGGAGGGAGATCACGTGTATAAAGAACGTATGAACTCTGTAAACAAGCGATGCGGAGTATTTTTAACGGTTTATTTATTCGGGAAATAAACTATTTTGTGGCAGCGGTTTATATCTCCACTGCTATTCAAATTATATTCTCATTATTGTTTCGAAGAATGAACTGAATCGACGAGTTAATTGCATCTCCATATATGATGGATTTTTTTGTCAAGGTTGAATGGAAATTGCATAATTGCAATTCATAGATAGACAAGGTGGGACAACTAGGGATAACCATGGTCATCATCATGGCAAGCAAAGAAATAATGGATGGTCGAATGGGATCGGGCATCACTTCTGAAAGGGAAGTGAATACTGTTTTTGTTCCCTGCCTTTTTATTTATTTATTGAGACACTAAAGCTAAGTTTATTTTACGGAAATTAAACGATTTGGAAAACATTTCTCTAAAAATGATCTCTTGTAACTTTTACTAAAATGAATAAACGAAAAATATTTGCATAGTCAACGAAAATATTTAGACGTAAATTACTATCGCTAATGAAAGCATTTTTCATTGACTAATTATTTCCAGCCCTACAAACGAATAATTTTAGAAAAATATTTTTCAAATTATTCGTTTTTCGCAAAACAAACGGAGCCTGGATTCCACATCGTGTTATAGTCCGAATTTTTCATGTTGGCGTAGCATACGTGCTGAATTGAATTTTTTATGATTTCGAGACCCGTTAGTTCTGAGCATAAAGTTGGTGCATCTTTATAATTGAGGTACCAAGGTAATAATCTCGGTAATATTCACCATTCTGCTGTGACACGTGATTAAATATGGATAGATATAGAAGGTTAGATGTGTCGAGAGCGGCTCTAATTTTCCTAGACTGAGTTGCGGTTCTCATAGGTTTGGGCCAAAAAGGTTTTGTTTTGGTTTTTTTTTTTTTGGGAATAGCATACCTTAACTCTTTTTAATTAAAAAAATTGGACAAGAAAGAGAGAAAGAAAAATCAGCTTATTGTTATTTTGGCCAATTTAGTTATGAACTTTTTGACGATTTGTCAATTTAGCTATTCCAATCAATTTTGGATGGAAATCGATGACGTGGATGCCAGTGTTGACGTAGACAATTTTTGCAAATTTTAAATTTTTTATAATTTAATAATTCTTTCCTTTCTTTTGTTTTTTTTACTGTTCTTTTTTCTTGAAGGACCGGGCAGGGTCATTGGCCATAGGCAAGGGCTGTGACGCCCTCACGTCACACAAATCTAGTGAGGTGAGGGCATTGCGGCCCTTGCTCGTATTTAGAGAGGGCTTCGCGGCCCTCGCCAAAGGCCCGGTGATTCCTGTCGGCCCTAGAAATTAAATTAATAAAAAAATCATAATTTTTAAATAAAATACAAAAATTGTTCACATTAGCCCCGGCCATGCTACGTAGGATGGCCGTCATCCACCTCATTGATTTCTGATAAAAATTGGCTAGAATACAACAATTGACAAATCGTTAAAAAGTTTAAGACTAAATTGATCAAATTAAAAAAAGTTAAGGACTGAATTAGCCATCGTATAATAGATTTAGGATATTTTGGACAATTATTTCGATTGCGCTCTACGTGCTCTAAGTGAAGTGACCACCCAATTATACATATTCTTTTGTAGTATGCTTGTAGGTAACAGTAACACATGCCCCATTCTTTTCGAGAACCCTCCAAAGAGTTTCCCCCGATACTCAAACCATATATTTTCTTCAAACATACGAAGTGCCTATTCAAATTCTATGTAGGTCCGACAATATTTGACAAGAAAGATCAAAGCCGAGAAAGAACGAGCGACACGAAAGGCATCATAATCCTCCCATTTGATCAACATCAGAAGTGTCCCTATGGGACACAACTTCTTTTGACTTCCATCTCTCACTTGTTACTTCAGAATCTTAAATGAAAATGCGTTCTAACTCTCGAAAATTCCTGAAAATATATGTATATCGAACGATTTTACGTAGTTTGCATTAAACAAAACTCGAATTATGAGGCGCGCGAATTCGACGAATCAAAAGTTACGATGCCGCCTCAATCATCCTAAGTCTCAAGAATTAGTAGTGATGGGGGTGGGTCCATCAAAGAACATGGTAATATATGTCTGCGCCGTAACGAGGAAGTAAAGAATGTGGGGGATAAAAAGTGGTGATGTTGATTCGCCTATTGCGCATGCACGTCTTGGCCTCGTCCAATTTTATTCCTTCCTTGCTTTCTTAGAGATCCCCATTGTTGAAGCCTCTTTCATTGAATATACTAAATCCAAGAGCCGTCGCATTAGGGTTTCCACCACCAAAAGGGTTTTGATCGGCGACTCGTGTCGCGTTCGGACTGCCCGTCTTTCTTCGTCAACTACATTTCTTATCTTAATCTCAAAGGTCAATCTTGTCGTACGAAGGAGAGATAACACAAAAAGAAAAAGAAATATCTCATTAAAAATCCTCAAATTTCTATCGTGGGATGCCAACTTCTTAAGTTACTTTTAATCTAACCAATACTTCCAAGACCTGAAAGCACCTTTCGCGACAATTCCGTCCATCATGGCTGCTAAAGATCCGACGCAAGAGCATGCATGGACAACACCGCATTGGATTTTTAACGGCCGTTATGGATGAAAATCTATGAAAGGTACTTTTGGGTTATCAAAACAAGTTTGGAGGTTGAAGAGATGAGAAAAGTTTGGGATATTGACATCCCAAATTTTGGAA
>BCNH02000004.1:4728986-4740835 GCA_001662345.2 Metrosideros polymorpha var. glaberrima | reverse complement strand
GGGGGGAAGGGAATTTAGATGAAATTCGGATACCATCAATAAAACAGGGAAATTGAAAATATATTCCAAAGTTAGCTCTTTTTTTCCCCTTTATTTAAGGCATATGGTTTTTCTTTTCCTCCTAACTCTATTTTCAATAAATAAGATGCTTCACGCTGTATTTTGACGATGATGATGGTTTAGTTCAGCCATACACTGTTTCCCGTCAAAACCATGAGCAGTAGTAATATTTAAAAGGCACATCGTTCACTTGGTGCATAATATAATAATAAATAGGATAATAAAAAAATAAAACGTGGTGTCCACTTTTGCTCACGTTCCTTAACAGCGAAGAAGCTGCCAGGAAATGACGCAGATATCAATCGGAACGTAGGTCGTCCGTGATACGACGGTATTGCTTGAGTGGTCAAACGTTTGGATCGAGTTCGATAGAATCGTACTAGAATAATCGTAGGGTTTCGCGCTATGACAATTTCACCTCACTTTGCTTCTTCATGTAGCGACGCTTACAGATCAATCTAGAAAACTCGAAAGAGCAATTCTCATGCAACAACTCCTTATTCGTTATCAGCTTAAGGGCCCGTGCTAGGCTCAAGTGCCGTCTTTTACTGTTTATAATTAGTCAAGATCATGATGAAATTAGTATGCTAATTTATAAAATGTAATGATAACGAACATAAGAGGATATATTAAATGATTTTTCAATAGAATGATTACTTTTTCCAGCATTTGGAATTTCCAAACAGGTTATCTCAATTATCTCATTGTACATTTTTCACGTGGGATCGCCGTCTTGTCATCCAAAAGTGCAGCTACAATTACAACATCATAGAGGACTGCTCTATTAATTGTGGGCACACGTACCATGCATCTAGTCAACTCATCTAGAAATTACTTTAATTTAATTGCTTCGTGATTTGTACTCGTTGCCAAGTACAAATCAATATATATGATTCCATAACTATATCATAACACTTGTGAACTCGAATTCTATGCCAATTTGAGAAATTTTCTACCTAGAGATTTTGTGGATCATGTGTCATAACTTCATATGACATGAAAAAGAAAATGCCTTGTAAAGATCAAGGGCACACATAGTAACACTTCTGAAGCAGAAGTAGTTTGTCAATGTAATTTCAATTTTTCATTTCTGGAACACATTTTCACTTCTAGAGCAAAAATGTGTTTGATAAAATAATTTCAAATTTCTGTGCCTTTTCTCTTTAGAAGTTGTTTTGGCCTAAAAAACAGAACTATTTTTTTTCCTTCTCTACTTCTGGAACACTTTTGTGTCTGTCTATTTGGCCGGCTGACACGGACATGGCGCGCAAGCCAGCCAAAATAATAATAATTTAATATTTTTTATAATCTTTAATTTTTTCTTTTTTCTTTTTTGCTTAGAAGTGTGGCCGGCGAGGGTCGCTATTGGGCAAGGACCGCAAAGCCCTTGCCTAGTCGTGCGAGGCCGCAGGCAAGGTAGCCTCGCTGGCTACGGGCAAAGGTGGCCTCGCCCGTGGCCAGTGAGTCACGAGTAAGGCCAAGGCAAGACTCGCGATGCGTCATCAAAGCTCGCGATGAGTCGCAATGGGTTACTGAACTCACGATGGGTCGCGAGTGAAGCCGACCATGGCCTCGCCTGCCGAGGGCAAGGTCGCCTTTACTTACAGCCAGCGAGGCTGCCTCGCGCGCCTGGGTGAGGCCAAGCGAGCTCCAGTGACCTTACACTTCTTGATGTGCAGTCCTTCTCTTGCCTTTTGTAACGTAATGTTATATTGTATGATTTGTATTATGTGTAATTGAAGATTTGGTACCAAGTCTTCTTGTAATGTGATGTATTTTTGAATTTTCATTCTTTCTATTTGAGAATTTCCTATGTTGTACTGGATTTTGCCTCTAATATCATGCATTGTAGGTTAAGATAAATAATTTTTTGCAAAAGAGTTTGGATTACCTTTTTTTTGCGGAAATAAAATTAATACGTTGTTATCAAACGTATTTCTCTTCCAAAAGCATAAATTTTGTGATGATTTATCAAACGCATTTTTCCTCTAGAAATCTACTTTTGGAGCAGAAGTGTTGCGATTCATACCCAAGTGACCTCGACTTCCACATTGGTCTACCAAGTACCTACACCCATTGATCTCTTTCTCAAACCGGGAATTTTACCAAAACACCATTTTCGACTTAATTTGATGGACAAAGCGCATCCCAACAGAACATGAAGCCGCGCGGAAGCACGCCGAATATGCCACACGCAACAGGAGCACATCCGCCATTCAAACTTACGGGAACAAAACCAGTGACGTTGCATAAGCCTAAATACTAACAAAGAGGACAAGACACTAAGAAAGGTTTGTAGCATATACATTAGCGCACAAATGAGGAACCATGTTTTTCTCAAGTAATAAGCTCAGAGAAGGCGCGACTAAAATAGGTAAACTTGTTAATTCAGGTGTTCGACATCGTACAACAGATTCCCGCAGCTAGCAGGCTAAGCCAACTGCATTTTAGTTATTACGCATAGTCTGATCCTGCGCTACAAAAATTACTCGGAGACATACTAAACCCGTCATACCCAGTGCTTGAGGAGAAGGCCTTCCAAAGCTCCAAACACGTAATGCCTCTAGAGACAGGAATGAGACGAAAGAACCTAAAACTTGAAATCCTTTTTCTTCGACTTCCCCTCTTTATCCTGCACTTTCCGTTTCCTCTTTTTCTCATTCTGCATCAATCCATCTCATCGTTAGATCTTTGACAAAACTCAAAATGCAAAGGGAATGATTGCCAAACAGGAACGATGTGAGATAACAGGGAATTTGGTCAACAAGATCAGTCAAACATTAGGTGGGAATGATACAAATATGCAAGAAAACTACGGTAAAAGAGACGTTTGTTCTGAACTCTCATTACATCTACATCAACACACTAGTTAAGGTATGCTCAGGGATGGAGTGTATTCTACTGTCAAACAATCAAGAACTGGTTGACTAGCAATTGGCCCAAAAGGAGAGAAGCACTCTAATGGTTTCCCACTCGACCACTCTATCCATAAGCAAGCAAAACAACCATAGGAACAAAAGTGGAATTAAGAAATACCAATGTGTATAAAGATTTCAACTACTTGAATAATACTAAAGGCATCGTATTAGCTATCAGGAGAGAAAGCCCTGTAAAAAAAAAAAAAAATCGACTAACTTGACTTCATATAAGCAAAAGATAAAAATAGCCCGAGAATATGTAATGATAGAAGACTATGATAATCATGAAAGCTCTATAGTCATCAGACTGTTTTTGCAGTCTGTCTGAAGACCTTCCCAAAGGAGACAGAAGAGTAGAATCTCAGCTCAAATAATCTGGCGCATATTGCAACTAGAGCTAATAGTAGGATGGACTTCAACTTTCCTAATCATGGACCGAAGACTTAGCATGAGGAATCTAATTCACAGCCAAAGAACATTGGTTCAAGACACTCAGCCATGCAGATCGAGCTCAAAAAGCTGGAAGCAAAACTAACCTCTGCAACCATGTCGCTGAAATCCTCCCGCTGGCTCCGCAGCTTCTCCTCCTCCCTGGCCTCTTCGTACCTGATGAATACACTTGGTTAAAACCTTCTTACAAGGAACTTCTATGTTGTCCCACTTGGAAGTATTATACTTACTTTGCGGCCAAAACATTATCCATAACTTCCAATTCTTCTGGCTGAAGGGTAACGTCCACTTTATCTGTTTTTTGTCCTCTGAGTAAATCAACCTGTCAAAAGATTGACGTTTTAAAGTCAAATGGCAGAGACAATCATTAGGGCAAAGGACAAAAGGAACATTATAAAGCAGGCATCACTCTGAACAATATAATCACATGTCCATAGTCAATTGAGTAAGAATGTTGATGCAAAGGTGTTGCCTTACCCTTTTAGCTCCTGCCTTGTCCTGGGTGCCACCTGTGCTGACCACATAACTGCATGCAGAAAGCAGGAATCACCACAATAATCACCATCATAGGATAATAAAACAGACATGCACATCTGAGAAATGCATACGTATGCGTTGGTGCAAGCAAGGTCCCTGGAGCAATCTTTGCTTCCTTCTCCTCAAGTACCTGCAGCCAAAGAACATCAATGAGGACAAACAGCATGTGTGCTACTTGAATTTTGCCTCAAGAAAGTGATAAAACCCAAATAAGAACTCACAGTATAAAGAGGCTTATCAGCCTCCTTCCTCTGCTGCTTGCGAAGGTCGATTACATCAGGTGTCTCCACACCAGTCGGAGTGCTGATGAACAATCATATCAATCATGAGAATAAAAAAACTGGAACCTAAGTAATACCAACATGTTTTTGACTGTCCACTTGGAATATCCAGATGTAAAGAGTTCCTAGTTTTGCACAATTGCCCACATATAAAGAACAGATGAAACAACATGATACCTTGAAAGACTATCTACAGATTCAATGCCTGCTTCCAACTCCTCTTCCTCAATCTCCTCTTCCATTTCCTCCTCCTCTTCCTCTTCCTCCTCTTCCTCCAAATCACCCCAATGCTTGGTCTTATCTAGGGGCTCTTCCTACAGTAATTAAGCATCCCACAAAATGGTTACAACAATTCTAGTTACATAATGCATCATAGTACAAGTGAACACAAACTTTTGAAAACCAAATGGTATTGGGGGTGAACACAAATTCCATCAATCCATCGCCAGCTTCAGATAGGTAAATAAGTTCAAGGGACATACCTCATAATTAGGTTGCTCTTGCTGTTGAACACCAAAGACATCACCGTACAGAGGCCGCCCAAACTGAGTAAAGAAATAATAGTGTCAGAGCCTAGTGACTTGGGTTTGGGCATGCAATTTATACTAGATCACTCAAAGAAAGTAGGAGATTTACTTCATCAACAGGGGGCTTGCCCCAGCCACCAGGGTGGTAACCAAAGCTAGCTCCAGGTGGAATGGGAGCATTGAGTCCAGGAATTTTCAATTGTGGATATGATGGTGGAGGGCCATATCTCTGAGGGAAAAGGAGTCAGTTTGATAGGGGAAAGATTGACTCATATGAAGAACAACACCGAGATTTAACACTCATAATCAATAAACTTATCCGTTACCCAACCTGCATATTAATAAGCCAAGGAGGAGGAGCACCCTCAGGCATGCCAAGGGCCTCTTTCAACTCATGGGATAACATCCCAGGTTTCATTTCCCTCAATTTCACCTGTCCAAAAATTAATAGGGAAAACCTTCAGTTCAGTTATTGCAGAGTGATCATATTTCTTAGGAATCAATGATGATCCTACATGATAATTATAAAAAAATCCACAGCAGTATTGATCAAACACAGAGAAAACAATCAATTCCATTAACATAGGTATGTCCTTTTGAAAAGCCAATTATGGATGTAGAGTACGCTGCACAGACACTTCCAAGAAAGACACTGGCACAAATTCAATCTAAGAAGCACAACCAAAAGCAATATACACTTGGAAATCGGAACTCATATCTCTCTAAAAGGATAGGTTGCTCCCAACCCCATCCACCCAAAAAAGGACTTCAATACTGGTTGGTGCATTAGCTTATAACTCATGTTTCTCCTTCCGAAGAAAGTTCTACAAATTTTACTTTGATTTGCCACGTGACACGTCACTACGTACAACTAGGAAACCAAAATGGAGGCATTTTAGATGGCACGTTGCACCTCAAATTCTTTCCCTTCAAAATATAGGTCGCCGTGGGTGGTTAGCTTTGGCTTTGTCTGGTACTTGAAGAACGCATCATGCAGAACCTACATAAGAGGAAAATCAGTCTCACAACAAAAGCTAAATGCACATACCAGCCATAAAACTCAGGCTGCTAAGCAACATAACTTGGGATATGAGACAAAAAAACAAAAGGTAATACAGAAGTTAAAAACCTGATAGTCAATATCCATTTTCCCCATCTTCGGCTGCATGCGCTCACGTTGCTTTTGTTTCAATTTCTTACTATCTTCTTTCTCAATGTAAGCCTGCATCACAGCCACAACACAAGAATTAGGCACTGCAAATAGCATAAATTAGTAGCGTATGCTGCGGTGCACCCACAATGGGTGAGCATGTGTACGAGAGAGAGAGAGAGAGAGAGAGAGAGAGAGAGAGAGAGAGAGAGAGCGAGCGAGACATAGAGAGAGAGCTCCAAAACCAAATGCTACTTCAGAGAAAATATCAAGTAAACTGCATATACGAAACAAGACTTAACATCTCCATCTGGCGGTCATCAAAAGATTGGGAAGAAACAGAGTCAAGATTCAAAATAATCAGACAGCCAAATAAAAGCTTTCCCCTCCCCACCATCTCTCTTCTCCCGAGTCAGACCCACTACATTGGAAGAGAGAGAGAGAGAGAGATGAAGCTCGAGTTTCTTTGTGTCTTCTCCCTATGAGTTAAGAGTGAAATTCAGGTGGCTTGAATATTATATCAAGTGAGTTCAAGCTTGAAAATATAGTATTCTAGCAGCTCGCAAACCTAGCTATGTAATTGCATTGTTACATAATTCACTTATCGATTTACAAATTTTAATCATCTATAAATCAATTTCTGAATACAAAAAATATCATTTTGCAATTTCATTGTACTTATAATACTCAAGTTGATGCTTAAATCGAGCTTAGGATATTTCTTAGATGATAATGGAGTTGAGTCAAATCAAGCTCAAGCTTGTGAAGCACTTTACCAAGTCGAGACCTAGAGTTTGAGTATCTAGCATCCCATATTTGAGTACATTAGACTTGAGTGATAAATAGTAATGAATAGATTTGGTTCAGTCACGCCCGAACCCAGCACCAAAGGGTACTGGCAAAAAATTAAAAATTATGACAATGCAGCAAAATAGAGAGATCAGAGAAAAGGAAACCCAAATAATTTTCCCACTCGCTCATTATGTGTGAAATGACCCATCTTAAATGGAGTCTGTCATATATCCTCAAACATCCTTTTGCGATATAAATAAATTGGAAATGGTGTAATAGACATTCAAATCAGTTACAATATATGCTAAACTATGGCAAGCTCAATGCTTAAACAAGTTTGGAGTCAAAAAAGGTGATTTTTTTTCAGGGGTCGAGAAGCAAGGTAATCGACTCATTACAACATATGTAAAAAAAAAACGAAGAGGTCACTATGACAAAATGTCAATATACAAACAGGGAAACTATATCACTCTTTAGTTACACCGTCCACCAGCTACTAAATAGATACAAAACTTCCCTTAAAGACAGAATGTCATGGCCACACTGAAAATTGGGAGTATTAACAAACAATACCTGTCTTATTTTTTCAATTCCAGTTGCAGCAATAAAATCAGGAAGCTGAAAAGGCTGTTTCTCGATACCGCGCTTTCCCTGTAAATTGAACATATGATTTGATGAGATACAATGATAATCATCTGTATAAAAATTCGTCTTTTATGCTCACTTGTGAACATATACATAAAAGAATCTCAACTCGAGCTTAACCACAATGTGAACAAATCTGAAATTCGAACCGAAAAATGAATTAGCAATTTGATGAACAACTCCGTCATGTCCAGCAAGCAAAAGGTTATTGGCAGACAGATCTCTTCCACTATAGTCAATGCCACACAACTGCCTAAAACTACATACCACACCACAGTTGTCTACATCCCCACTCAGACTAGCAGATATATTCAAACAGAAACCAAATCTAAGGCCCCGTGGCCACTACCTACCAGTTCAGGCTCCATGATGATCACAGCCAGTCCCCTGCAAGAACCAGATGTATACACATAAGAGAGACCTTATCGACTATATCTTCCCTTACCCTCTACCCTTCAACCCTCATCATATGTACACTAAGCATGCATTCAAGTTTGTCAAGTTTCCAAAAGAACTAACCTGCAGAAATTTTCGTTTCTGACACCAATGACGAGGCACAGGAACAGTATTGCGGTATGATTTTAAAAAGACCAGCAACTTTGGATCTGCTGCCGTAGCATCCCATATCTGAGTGTGCAAATGAGGATTTAGCAAGACAATAGTTAAGCTGCTGATGAATTACAACCACCATAAGAAGGCAGATGGTGACACACTGTATGAACCACATATGGCAATTGTAACATGTAACGAGAGAACGCAATTTGTTAGAAGTAGTTAAAAATATCATCAATAACTACTACAAGATCGGATGCCATACAGATTTCAAATAATCAAAGCTTACCGTTAACATAAGATTTTATGTTCAAAAAGTAATTGTGATAGGTGGGCAAAAGTTGGGTAAAACTTTGATTTTTTAGAAGATTTTATGTTCAAAATAGGAACTACGAGATGGGGGAAAAAGTAATTGTTTGGTAGTTTGGTAGGAAACATTGAGATATGACGACATAAACTTTAATCCATCCCCGGCATATCACTACGTTTGGACTAGCATTTAGCATGCAAAGATGTCCTCAAGTTCCAAGATTCTAAAATACAAACCCCATATTTTAGAAGATTTCATGTTCCTATAGAAGGCTACTGGATAAGGGCGAGTAAGAAACATTTAAGAACGACACAAATGAAAAGTTTAATCCATAGACTGCATACCTCTACATAATAATTGGCATTTAGCATGAACAGATGTCCTCGAGATAAAAAATTAGCAGTTAACAACTAATCAAAACACCAGAGATTCCTTCAAAAGCAGTCTATACACAGAAATTATCAATTCTTACCTCAACAACATCAGGTCTTGAGGAAAACTGTTTCAGTTCAGCAATTTTCATTCGCCTTTGAAGCTGGAAAATGGCATTGATACATTTGTCAACAATGAAATCACAAAAGTCATGATATCTAGGTTAAAAATCATGTCATGGTGGCAATACAATGATATCGACCAGAGATGTACCTTTTTCTTCTTATTGGACACGCCTTTCTCCTTCTGTTGGTTATCTTGCTCTTCCTCATCAGAGTCTGAATCATCCTTCTTTTTAATGGTTGCATTTTGAGCATCCTCATCCTTGGTACCGTTGTCCTAGATTACAAACCAATTTACCAAGGCAGTTAAAGGCGAAGGCAAAAACAAAACGTATCCAGTCAACCAACAAATTGAACATTTACCTCGGATCCAACAGCTTCATGGAAACTAAATTTCTCAAAGACCTTTCTGAACTCATCATCCAACCCATCATCTAACTCTGCCTTCTCAGGAACATACTCCACCTCAACTTTCTCTACAATCTACATTATAGAAAGAAGAAACGTCACAAAAAATAAAAATAAATAAAGCATCTACTCAAGCCAAATTTCCTCCCAAGTTACATTTATAGCAGGTCCTATATGCAATCATCCGTAAAATTTTCCTTTATGCATGCAGTCAGAATAGACCTATCCACGGCCATCATCAACTCTGAATGTTATTGCAATCCCATGTCGTAATAAAATAAACACAAAGAATTACCATGAGCGAATAGAATGCAGTAGTAATAACTCATACTAGATGCCAACTTATTTTTCTCTTTTTCAAGTGTAAGAGGATAAAAGCAGATTCAGATTAAAAAAAAAACAAGAAAGCCAAACTCAACCAGAAACCCGTTTGTCCTGTTAAACTAACCCAAACAAATCGCAATTAACCACTGTAGTACAGTTCTCCCTCAATAATTGATAAAGGGGAGGGGCTAAAACAGAGCATCTAATGGCGCATCCTTAAGTGCAAGCGATTTGCTCATAGAGAATGCTAAATAAGCCAGAGAGAGCCTATTCACGCGGTTCAACCACAAGCAAGAGTACCACACAGTTTTTATTCTTCATTCAAAAGTTTCTCATGTGTAGCATCTCTAACTACCACTGCCAACGCCCCGGAAAGCAAAACATTCCTTCTGTACCTTCGCAATCGTAGGCCATCCTAGATTCGCCCTAATCATTATAGCCACCAACCTAAAAAAGACCCCTCAGACTAGACAAACCGTAGCTCCTACATCCTAAAAGCACATCGTGATAGCGCAATCGACAATCCAAAACCCTAGGAGCTGAAACGAAAGCGGGAAACCGGGGTAACCTGCCGAGGATCAGCGTCCTCCTTGCCGCCCTCGTCCCCTGCGCCGTCGCTCTCCCCTCCGGTGTCGGTGGAGGCGTCGGCCGCCTGGGCGGCGGCCCTGTTGTTCTTCTTCTGCTTCCGCCTCCGGCGACGCCGCTCGCTCTCGCGGGACTTCCTCGCCTCCGCCGCGCCGTTGGAGCCGGCGCGGCCGCCCAGATCTCCGTTGGCGGCGAGGCCGTTCTGGTAAGGAACCGTCTCGACGGTCATCGGCGATGGGTGAGATGTTCTCTCGAGCGCTCTCTGCAAGCGAAATGGGGAGGGGAGAGAAGAGAATCGCGAGAGGTAAGTGAGAGAGAGAGAGAGGAGAGAGAGAGTGGGGGACTGTGTGTTTCAGAGACGAAGAAGGCCAGGCTTAAGTCGGTTTAAGGCTTAAATGGGCCGAGGGGCGAAGAAGGCCCAAGTAGGGCTTTGCTCAGGGAAGAACCTCTTGGTATTGGGAACATGATACGTTGCTTTATAAATAAATAAAATTAGTACCACGAAAAACCTCGAACTAATACACTTATAATAAATTTATCATAAAATAATTTTTTGAAACAAAAAACTTCAAACTGGTACACGTGTAACAAATCTACCCTCCGTTTGCGTCTGTTAAATTGGGTTAATACCACGAAGGATTTCAAACCGGCATATTAGTGATAGATGGAGGGCAAAACCTCAAACTGTTACACCCATCAATTGCCATGTATCATCTAACTTAGCAATTTAATGGTAAAATTTAAAAAATTCAAAATCATCCATCAACTTTTCTTTTCTTTTTTCTAAGTGATTCGTGTAATCTCCATAAGTTCTTTGGTTAAATTTGATCGCCGGATTGATAAGTTCTCTCTTGTTTTTGGTTGAAAAATTATTGAGATAAACTAAGACAAAGATGAAGGCCCCCATAAATGGGCTTCGTTACATAACAGTTCCATAAGGACTTGAGGGGGAAAAGAAATCCAATTGCTAGATAACTCCTTTTGTTTTTATGAGCTTTTGTAACCCAATCTGCTACCAATTTAACCTTTTTAAATTGGAGAGCGCTTATCAGTTTAAGGTATGCACTTTCAACCACGAGCGGCTTAGTCTTCCAATAGAGAACGCGAGGGATTGCTAAGTTGGTGATTGGAAAGTTAAGGTAGCAGTATGAGAAGGCATGGCATGTTATGTGGACATAATAATAGGAATTTAAAACGTTTGTGTGCTAAAAAAAATAAAAAAGTAAAAATAAACCAATTTGAATTTAAATTTCAAAATAAATTTGATGCCACCGCCACGGTTGTCCTGCCCATCGGACAACGATCATCACCATCGTGGTTGGCATGTCAGTGATGCTCACCGTGATGATGATCGTTGTGTCTGTCTCGTAAGACCATCGTCAAGAACTTGTAAATCGAGACCAGATCTAGATCTCGTCTCCGAGGTGGCCATCACAGCAGTGGTCTCGGTTCTGCACGAAGACATAGAAAATAATGGAGGGACAAAGGGCTGCATGAAAACCATTTTTACAAGAATTTTTTATTTTGACAAGAATTCATCCTTTCGAGAATTAATTCTGACAAAGAATGAGAATTTATATTTACCAAACGCATCTTCATTTTACTTTTGGCAAGTTTACCAAACGGCGCTCGGGGATCGGCAGCTGACATCCGGCGTCTACACGTCTGGACTCCGGTAGTTGACGTCCGACGTCCGGCGACCTACGAGCGTCAGAAGGAAAATGAGAAGTAAAAATAAAAAAAGAAAAAATCATAAAAAAAAACTCAAAACTTATGATTGTGTGACACATTTACCCTACTTGAAGTAAAAAGATGC
>BCNH02000004.1:4686006-4723159 GCA_001662345.2 Metrosideros polymorpha var. glaberrima | reverse complement strand
AGGATGTATACAATTTGAAAAAGTTTTTTTAGTTTTCAACCAAAGGAAATCAACTAGTATTAAAATTTAAAAAGCAACAGATGAATTCATCTTTTAATGAGCCTTATTCTTCTCGTCCGAGATAGTCAAACTGAGAGAACAAAAATTATAATTAAATAATACTGTGTATTTAGTGTTCAAACTTTCTAGAAGAATATAATGACTTTTCTTTTAGCAAATACTTATTTATAATGTCGTCGGCACCCGCCGCACCTCCTTTCCATTGCCTACAAAAACGTCGTTGGAACCCATCGCACCTCCGCAAGATCGGGGTTGAGCTCTTCAAGATTCGCACCAAGTGAAATCGCGAGCTACAACGGCTTTTTTGGTTTGTTTGCCGGTCCTGGTCTAGTCCTCGGTCCCGAAAATTTGGGGACCGGGACTATCGGTCCGGTCCCTGGTTCCATACGAGGTTTGGACCGGCCCGGACCATGCACACCCCTAAAAATTACTGATCGTTTTATGCTCTACCCGTTTTTGTTTTTATGACTTAACTTTTGTTCTTGTCTTTTACCAACGCATTTGAAATTACTAAGTTTTTTAGAAATTACCAACCTTAATATTTTGGGTTAATACCTCAAAAAACCTTAAACTAGTACACGTGACAAAATTACTCAAAATTAATTTTTTGACTTCCAAAAATTCTAAATAGGTATACCTGTGACAAATTTATTCCAAACGAATTTTTTTACTATGAAAAACTTCAAATTGATACACCTATGACAAATATACCTCCGTTAGTTTCCATCAAATTGGGTTAATATTACGAAAAATTTCAAATTGGCATACTTGTGACAAACGGAAGGTAAAACTCCAAATCGGTACACTTGTCAACTGCCATATGTCATCCAACTTAGCAATTTAATAGTAAAATTTGACGGAAACTAACGAAGGATAAATTTATTGCAAGTGTACCAATTTAAGATTTTTTATGATAAAAAAATTAGTTTTGAGTAAATTTATCACAAATGTACAAATTTGAAGTTTTTCATGGCATTAAACCTATATTGAAGCACCAATAGTTGTTACATAAACAATTCCGATTAACTCTTAAAATTTTCAATTAAACTAATGAAATCATAAACTTTGTGTGAAAATGAAACCAAGTCCTACGACCAAGTGTTGTTTGAAATTGCTGACGTGGGCAGTCCAGTTATTGCTGGCTACTGATACTTGTCATGACCAACTCTCTGACATGGATAATTTTATTCGAAAAGATGCTTTTTTTTTTCTTTTTCTAATTCTTGTTTAATCTCTTTTTGTCTATTTTTTTTAATCTTCTTTATTTTTTCCTTTCCTTTCTCTTCTTCTGGATCGACTTCAAAGTACTGTTCATCATCTTCAATTACACGGGATGTGGAGTTGGTGGATGGCAAAAGGAGGACAACGGGTCAAACAAGACTTCCGGTCGGCATTTTAGCACAACAGTTTTGACTTTCTAACATAGAAGAACCAAAAGAGCAACTTCCACTGTACTCCTCTCTCCTCTACCTGAAGCCCAAACTGTAAAATTCCATCTCTCTCTCTCTCTGAAATGGATCAAGTTCAACACAAATTCATTGAAGTCCAAGGTCTCAAGCTCCACGTTGCTGAGATCGGCTCTGGTAAGTTCACTCTGCTCAAACTTCTGTCGTCTCACTCATACTCGACACCCTTTCTATCTGAACACTTTGAGTTACTGGGTCTTTGAAATTTTTCCAAGACTATCAACCATACGTGTTGGAGAATTTTGAAATGTCTTAATGTATCAAGAACCAAGCCATCCTATGGTAATCTTGGCCATTCTTTTAATGGGTTGACCATTAACTTTTAGTACTTCCAACTACAGTGCTTGATCACTGGATTTATGAGTGAGTTCTTGGCTTTGTGAATTGCGTTTTCAGGTCCGAATGTAGTCGTGTTCTTGCACGGATTTCCGGAGATATGGTACTCATGGCGGCACCAGATGGTGGCCGTGGCGGAAGCTGGGTTTCGCGCGCTAGCGCCTGATTTCAGAGGCTACGGGTTGTCCGATCCGCCGCTTGAGCCCGAAAAGGCCTCCTTTGGTGACCTTATGAAGGATCTTGTTGCATTGCTTGATGCCCTAGGCATTGATAAGGTAATGATTCTATGATTTTCCCGATTTTCTATGCTATGCGTTGTTGCTGGGAAAATGGAGATGAATCAGAAGGCATAGAGAGAATTGATGGCAGTTCATAGGTGGAAATTTCTTTTGTCTATCTGTTTGGTGATGCTGATGCGGTAGACAGAATAACACGCCGAATATTGGTCACATTAAGTTTTGCTGCTGCTATTGCATCTGTGAACAAGGAGTTCTGTAATAATGTACTAAGAGGGAAGCCTTCTTTTAACAAGGTCTGGGCATTGTCAATGCAGGTGTTTCTTGTTGGTAAAGACTTCGGAGCTGTTCCCGCTTACTTTTTTTCCCTCCTCCACCAAGAGAGGGTCCGAGGAGTCGTGAGCCTAGGAATTCCGCACCGCTCTCCCAGTTATCCCCTTACATATCATGAGCATCTCCCTGAAGGCTTTTACGTTTCGAGATGGCAGGTATGCTGCCTCTGTAACTCAAGACCGTTAATGGGAAAGTGATAATCATTTGCTTTCGATTCTGATGTCTTTGAACTTTCTGTTTTAGGAACCTGGACGCGCAGAAGCTGATTTTGGGTGCCTCGATGCTAAAACAGTCGTGCGCAATATTTATATACTCTTTTCGAGAAGTGAAATACCAATAGCTGCAGAGAACCAGGAGATTATGGATATAGTCGATCCATCTACCCCTCTTCCCTCTTGGTTTACAGAAGGAGATCTTGAAGAATACGGTTCTCTGTACCGGAAATCAGGTTTTCGCACTGCATTGAAAGTTCCGTATAGGTAATGGTCTCATGCTCTATGCTAGGTATTGTAGACTGCCTGCTGATGAATCCCATATTGCTACACTTAACAGATTACAGCTCTATCGTTGATCGCGATCCCTTTGATCCCTAGAAACTTATCAAGAACTGATCTCAGATAGGCAGAATTTGGTTTAATTTCTAACACTCATGACGTTTCATCTGAGATTCGATTTGCAACTACTGCCCATGGCTCACGTGACAAGTTCAGCCTTACTTGTTTTCTGTTCTGTGATTGTTTGTACTACCAATTAAATGTAAAAGGTCAACCTTTGGACAGTTTATGTGCTGTGTACTTACCTTGGAGCTGTGGTGGCCTTTGCAAAAGATGAAAGTAGACTATTCTGATAAAAATACGAGTCAGTGTCCAATGTTAACATACTGAGACTCTCCCAACTTTTCACATTGAGCGGAATCCGGGTCTCTGTCCATTGCTCTTTTAGAATAAAGCAGGCAACAGCAATTGATCTCTGGACGGAGATTGCCTGGGTGAATAAGCTATCATTGCTGTTTATACAGGCTTCAGATAGCCCTGCGTTCTACAAGTAAAGTATGTTTAACAATCTGGTTGACGTTGCAGGTCGTTTAAGGAGGACCATGGAATAACGGATTATATCATTAAAGTCCCAGCACTGTTGGTCATGGGAGAGAAGGATTATGTGTTCAAATTTGCAGGCATGGAAGAGTACATCAGGAGCGGGAAGGTCAAAGAATTTGTTCCCCAGCTAGAGACTGTGTTTTCGCCAGAGGGAACGCATTTTATCCAGGAGCAATTGCCGGACGAGGTGAATCGGCTAATTCTCGATTTCCTTAAGAGGCATATTTGATAAACACTAACGGAAAGGCTATAGCTTGTCAAAATTCGCCATTACAAAGAGATGTTTATGAATCAAATTCTCTGCATATTGCATATTTCTACTCGAGAGGTCTTTCTGTAAGCATAAAGTACTTCTCAAATTTCATGGATCCCATCACTATTCGCCGCTGTTTTTGCGTCATTCAAGTGAATTGGTTGCCACTACGAAGAAGCTGCATGTGTCGAAGTGAAGAAAACTCTGGGAAAACAGATCTGCAGGATGTGTGTTTGGGACATAGAGGGATACACGAGTGCTTGTGCGGACAAAACTCTCGCTGACACAGCTTTTCTACATAAGATGGCAAGTAAACGATGGATGCGAGGCGATAACAATACCGCTAGAATAGTTTCTGCAACCACTTTTCTGTTCTCCAACAAAGCGAAAAACTATCCACAGAGTAGAATGCTTCACTTTTTGGGGGCCTTGAGATTCACTGTTGCAGCCTGCATCTTCGATTTCACAGTTGTTAACTTACTGAACAAGTTACTAAGGTGACTGGATACTCTTGGACTCAACCTGCATCAACAATCTTGCCGGCAAAATACGTCATTTCTAACCTTCGATCCTTTCTGCAGCGACTCCGGTGTCAAAGGGTTCCTGAGACGTGGGCGAGTTGAAGAGTGAAATAAAATCATTCCAAAACAAGTATTTCCGCAAGAGTTCCTAGAAAAATCCGCGAGAACTGATGTCGTATCAAACCACTGCGATCAAGATCTTCTATGCATATAAACATCTCGACCTCTGCTTCGTCGGAACATCGCTATTTGCTCAGATATACAAAACCAATGCCTCTACCTAATAATACAGACACTGGCCACAGAGGGAGGCAGGAGAGAAGGGTGGAGACTGGAGAGAGAGCCGGAGAGACCCACGAGGGAAGTGACAATATGATTCAAAAGTTCCTTCAAAATGAGTGATCATCTCCCATGAAGACCAATTATTTGGAGGATGAAAGGCATCGCATGTTTCTTTTTCTTTGTCTGGAAAAGACTACTTTCATTCCTTAACATAAAACAAGATCACAAGGCAAACGGATCTCCGTACGTCCGAGGTCCCATAAAATATTAGGAGGATTAGAGAGTCGATTTCATGGAATAACGTCGATTCGATGGGCTATTGCGATCCAATCTATTACTTGGTTGGCCTCTCCTAAACGATGGACTACTTGAATATCTTGATATCGCCCCGACAGTGCTTTCCATTCAGTGATCAGAGGATGCACATCCCACAACGGTTTATCGCGATTTGTGAGGCAGCTCATCAAAGACAAGCTATCAAATTCCAAAGTTGAGCTTAATTCAGTGGGATAAATATCCAAAAAGTCATAAATGTATTACAATTGTGTCAATTCAGTCATAAACATTTTTTTTGCCAATTGAGTCATAAACCTTTTATATTTGTGCTAATTCAGTCCATCTGACCAATTTTGGCTGGCTTGCGCTAATGTGGACATCGGCCGTTTTATATGGCACGGCCGGCGCTGACATAAATAATTTTTAATACTTTTTCGAATTTATTATTCTCTTCTTTTTTTACCTTCCTTATTTGGTTTCTCGTTGTGGTAGGCGAGGGTCGATGGAGCTTGCCGACCACTAGGTGAGGCCGAGTGAGGGGGCGAGGGCCACAACCCTCACTCGGCCTCGCCCAAACCATTGTGAGGCGCGGCCGTGGGCAAAGGCAGCCATGGCCTCGCCAGTTGCGGGTGAGGTGACCTTCGCTCGCGATTGGCGATGCCATGGCAAGGCTGCCCTCGCCCAAATCTAGGTGAGACTGCCTTGCTCGCACACACGATGGCCTCACCTAGTGGCTAGTGAGCTCCGACGACCCTCGCTGACCACAGTGAGAAATCAAAGAAGGGAGAAAAAATAAAAAAAATAAAAAAAAATTATTAAAAATTATCTACGTCGGCGCTGGCCGCGCCACGAAGGACGACTGACATCCACGTTAATATTGGCTTGCCAAAATTGATATAAATGCAAAATGTTTATGACTCAATTAGTAATAAAAATGTTTATGACTAAATTGGCACAATTGCAATAGATTTTGGATATTTTTGGTAATTTTCCCTTAATACGGTTCGTGCAGCAAAGTAGTTTAGAGTTTCCAAGCATCCTAGGGTTTTTACCTGTAAAATCGAGGTAGCTCTTACCGATTTCTCAAAACTGTCTACGATCTTCCCACAGTAGTTTTGGCATACACACGCTACAGCCCTTGCGGTTGAAGGCATCCCACTTAACCATCCTGAATTTTGGAAGAAACCAAGTGCTGTTATTTGCTTCTCGTTTAACCGCATGTTTTTCTCCAGGGAAAAATTCAAAAAGCCCCATGAACTGGGGCTGTCCTATCAAAAGAGTCTCTAACGTGGTGTTTGTTTCAAATAAGCTATGAAGTGGGCGACTTAGTCTCAGTTCACTCCTAGCTCACCGGCGGCTCATATGTTGCACAGGCTTGCGAGCATGTGTGTTTTAGGAGTCACTTTTTGCGCAAATGCCAGGGCCATTTTCGTCCTAAATTTTCTGAGCAAAAACTGGTTTTCCCAATTTGGTTATGAAATCTCTCAAATTCGAGTATAAGAAACCCTAAGTCCCAAATCCTCAAATTTCCCAATTAAGAATGTGGTTGATCCTTCCTTCGTCAAGAGATAAGGTGATTGTTGCTTGTTAAAGCAACATGTCGAAAAGGCGTGGGCAATGTCCAATATCATACTGATGGCAATGATGGTACAAGAATTTTTTTTTTGAAGCTTGCGCTCTGACTTGTTTAGTATGATTTGTTTTGTATTCTGCCTCCTTTTGTGTGAATCGATACATGTGAGTTGTATTTACTAATTGCAAATGGTATCCATGAGTGCATTTTCTAACTAATTTGCTGCCATTGTGGTTCCTGGGTGCCGACCGTAGTCCCTCCTTTGCAATTTTTTATAGTCTTTGTTTTGTTTTTTCTAGTGTATATTTTGTTGTGTATTGTATAGAAATATTTGATGTTATTTTTGCTTTCACTTTGCCCTAAGTGAGGAATGTGAAGAAGCAAGCTATTCCATGTCTGATAATAGGGATACTTAGGGTATTGATATTGGTTTGCCACTATTAATCTTCATGACTTATGCATAAGAAATGTCAGAAATGAGAGTGTCAATGATGATGGTTCAATAGAGAGAGATAGAGAGGTCGGAAACAACAACAAGTGTTTAGATATCTTATCTAATAATATAGATTTCTTGAATATTAGAAGCCAAAATGAGTATACACATCCCGAGTTTTATGTTCAAGTTGATAAGGAGAATCTCGTCTTGAAGTTGGGGATGTGTTTTAGTAATATTAAGGAGTTTAGAGAGGTTGTTGGAATTATGCCATAAAAAATGAGGACGTGTGAGGTTCATTAAGAATGAACAAGAAGTTGAGGGCAATGCAATCTAAGGACTGTGATTGACTCATTTATGCTTCTAAAGTACAGAGGGAGCATACTTTATGAGTTAAAACCTTTAACACTATACGTACATGTAATAGAGCTCTTTATGTATGTTCCTCAGATAAATACTAAATGGCCAGCAAGCAAATATTGTAATAGGTTGAGAAATAATCGTGCGAGGTCAAGTGCTTCAATGAAGACAATAATGGAGTCTGAGAATGTTTTGAAACCGTCGAGGACAATGGTCTAGAGTTAGGGCTAGAGCAATGAATAACCCATGAGCTACAACCATAGATGACCAAAATCATATGTATCCCTTTGTATGGACAGTTGGGGGACAAGAAACATTTAAGAGACGACACTGGTTTATTAATATGTACAAATCCTCCTGAAAATGCAAAGTCTTGGACTTTCTTGTGTGACAAGCATAGGGGATTGGTGCAAGCATTAGCGAATCTAATGCTTGAAGCGTGTTCCACGTCTAAACAAGCTCAAAATGTGGCATTTCTTTGAACAACCGGTGTGAAAGATTCAACAAAAGTATCATATATGCCACGGATTAGGGACAAGCCTATCAGCACAATGCTTGAAGCTATACGAGTGCAACTCATGAAAAGGATTCATAAGCAAAGAGATTGGAAGGCTAACTAAACAGGGATGATTTGTCCTAGAATCCAAAAGATACTGGAGCTTCAAAAAAAAAAATCAGCATGATATATTCCTAGCTGGAATAGGTGGGCAAGTTTCTAATAACTATTTTCTTACTAGTGGCATTTGACAGTTACCAACTATGTCCATAATATACCCGCACAGAACTCTGGTCTGTGCCTAGGCTCACGCCGTGCTGGCGATATACAAATTGTAGTGTCTAAAATGCAACTTCAAGCAAGAATTCTTGCCCCTAGACAATATGTTAGTCGAAGGAATTAGTGCATTGATCCAACCATTCAATGTTACCACATTTACATGATTTTTAATCAATCTTTCTTTTTTGGCACACATTTGGTTGGAGAAGCAATAGGTCTTTGAAGTAAAAGATTTATACGCATACAAAGGTATAGTGCGAATTGTTAAACACTCAGTTTGTATTCAGTATTGTAGTATTTTCATTGCAATTTTCATGTAATTCTTAATACCGATTGAGAGAGACCGCGAGATTGTAAGGGAGCGAAGAAAGTGACTCAAACACTTGTTATCATAATCTCGAAAATTGTAAGGGAGTGAAGACTGTTGTAGTCTGCATCTTTAATTTTGTAGTTATTAACTTATTGAACAAGTTACTAAGGTGACTGTCTCCTTTTGTGTGAATCGATGCATATGAGTTGCATTTTCGAATTGCCATTTGTACCCATGTGTGCATTTTCTAATCGGATTTGCTACCGTTTTGGTCTTTGGATGCCAATTGTGTTCTTTGTTTTGCAATTTTTTACTGCTTTCTTTTTTCGGATCACTTAAGTACACAACATGTTAGTCCTAGAATTCGGTGCATTGCTCCAACAATTCAAAATTATTGACGTACATGATATTCAATCAATCTTTCTGTTTTCAATTAAAATAAGGAGAAATAATTGTTCTCTCGAAATAAATTATTTATATAGTGCGAATTATTAAAAACTAATATTGAATTCATGATTATAATATTTTCATTCCAAATCTCCATTTATTTGGAGTAATGATTGAGAGAGACAAAGCGAGACTGTAAGGACATGAATGATAATCATTTTGTTCTAGAGATCAATTTCTAGCTAGAAATAATTTTTGATTTTTGGATGAGTTTTTTAGCAAAAAGACACTTTTGATAACGATACAAAATTTTTGTTTTAGGAACAAAAATTCGTTTGATAGCGTCATAAAATTTTTATTTCCCTAACGGCACTGACAAATTGGCAGCGATGGGCGACCGGCAGGCAGCAGATAGGCAGCGATAGGCAAGGGCTGCAAACGGACGGCAGGCGGTCGACGGTGGGCAATCGACGGCAATGGGTAGCGAATGGAAGGTGGGCAATAGGCGACGGCGGTAGCCGACGGAGGTGGCAAGGAGCTAAGAGAGAGAAGAGAGCGAGTCATGAAGAGAGAGAGAGAAAAGAGTTTTTATTTCTGTTTCTATTTCAAAATTAGAAAAGTAAAAAAAATTTACTTCTCATTTTTATTCCAAACTTATTTCTGGAACAAAATTTTGTTCTTGAAATAGAAAAATGAAATTACGTTATCAAATGGATTTCTATTCCTAACCTATTTCAAAACTGTTTATGCAACAGGAATAGAAAATAGAATGGTTGCCATGCGCGCCCTAAGAGACTGACGAGAGTGACTCCATATCACAAATTAGTGAAAGAAAATTAGAATTTCATTCATAAAGATAAGCTGAAATTCGAAACTTTTGTGTTGTTAAAACTCGGCAAAAGAACACTAGAAGTACCAAAACTTGTGTATGACTCTTATTTTAGTGCCAAAATTTTTTTTCGAATCACTTAAGTGCCAACTCCGATTTACTTGACCAGAAATCCGACATGACATTTTTTTATTAATATTTTAAGCCGACATAACTCACGGATACTAATGTGGCGCTGATATGGCAATTTTTTTTTATAATATCTTAATATTTTTTTAATTATATTTTATATTTTATTTTCCCCTTTTTTTTGTCCTTCCTCCCTCTCTAGCCATCGACTGGCAGATGCCAAAGAGGCTTGACCTCACCGGCCATGGGTGAGGTCAACCTCACTATGGCTAGGCGAGGCCGACCTCACCCTTGCGGGGCTGGGCGAGGGCAAGCCCTCACCATGGCTAGGCAAGGCCGTCCTCGCCCTTGCGTCAACCTAGCGAGGCGAGCCCTCGTTCGGCCCCGCAAGGGCGAGGTTGGCCTCACCTAGCCATGTCAAGGCCAACCTTGCCCATGACCGATGAGGGAGGGCCAGTCCGACCCTCCCTCTGGATGGTCGGTGGCCAAAGGGAGGAAGAAGAAGAAAAAAAAAATGCCACAAATTTTTTTGGCCAGAATTTCCCATTGTTGGCACTTAAATGAGCCGGCATAAAGTTTTGGCGTTAAAGTGATTTTCGTATACAAGTTTTGGCACTTCTGATGTCCTTTTGCCATCAAAACTCTATAGAACAATACAAATGACAAAACATATTATATTAATATCTATAAGAACTAAAGTCCAACAATATTTTAATATGTATAAGCACTAAAGTCCAAATTTGACATGGAATGTTTATGAACTTTCGGACAATGAAGAACCCAAAGAGCATCTTCGACCGTACTTCTCCTCCACCTGTAGCTGAAACTGTAAAACTCCAAAATCCCAGAAATGGATCAAATTCAACACGAATTCATTGAGGTACAAGGCCTCAAGCTACACGTTGCTGAGATCGGCTCTGGTAAGTTCACTCTGCTCGAACTTCCATCGTCTCACTCATACAAGACGCACCTGTTAAAGCCTTTTTATTTTTAGTATAATGAAGCTAAGCTTTTTATCTGGGCAACTTTGAGTTATTGGGTTATCTGAAATGTCCAAGACTATCAAACATACTCATTGGAGAGTTGTAAAATGTTTTAAAGTATCAAAAACCATGCCATTCTATCGGAGTCTTGACAATTCTCATATGGGTTGACCATAAACTTTAGTAGTTCCTACTACAGTGACTGATTACTGGATTTATGAGTGAGTTCTTGGCTTTGTGAATTGTGTTTTTAGGTCCAAACGTAGTCCTGTTCTTGCACGGATTTCCGGAGATATGGTACTCGTGGCGGCACCAGATGGTGGCCATGGCGGAAGCTGGGTTCCGCGCGCTAGCGCCTGATTTCAGAGGCTACGGGTTGTCTGATCCGCCGCTTGAACCCGAAAAGGCCTCCTTTGGTGACATTATTAAGGATATTGGTTCCTTGCTTGTCGCCCTAGGCATTAACAAGGTGATGATTCTATGATTTTCCCGATTTTCTTGTCAATGCGTGGTTGCTGAGAAAATGGAGATGAATCAGGAGGGATCGAGAGAATTGATCACAGTTCATAAGTGGAAAATTCTTGTGCTCTTTTTGTTTGATAATGCTGATGTGGTAGACAGAATAATACGCAATTGTCGAATAGCTTGGGCTACTTCTTGTGGATCTTGGTGTAAGACCCACCTGATCTCTCAGAGATTAGTTGGTAATTCATGGACCTGTGGTTTACCCACCTAAGTTGGGTCTTGTTGCCATAAAAGGAACAGAAGTCTTTTTTAAGTGTTAGTTGCTTTCAATACGTTTCACCTCGCATATTCATTCAAGATGAGAGGGGGCTGGAGAGGCGGCGGTTTACCCTGAGGCGGATGTCAGAGTGAGGAATCCTCTTTTCAACGCTTAACTCTTATTTATACCCAATTTTGGAAAGCCAAGGACTCAGTCGTATGGATATGTAAAATACAGGATTTCCAATCCTAGCAGGTAAGGGAGAACCTCTTACAATTCCTCGAGCACAGATATATGCGGGACGCGTTTGAAGCCTCATCTGCTTCACACATATATGCATAATTTGACCTTCAGACTAATCTGATGAAGTTACTCCTCCTAGTTTAATCAGTCCTGACATACACTATAGAAGTTTTGCTGCTATTATTGCATCTGTGAACATGTCCTTCTGTGGTTATGTACTAAGAATGAAGCTTTGTTTTAACAGGGTTTGGGCGTTGTCACTACAGGTGTTTCTTGTAGCTAAAGACTTCGGAGCTTATCTCGCTTACTCGTTTTCTCTCCTCCACCAAGAGAGGGTCCAAGGAGTCGTGACCCTAGGATCTCCACACCGCTCTCCCAGTCATCCCATTAATAAATATAATGAGCATATCCCTGAAGGCTTTTACATTCCAAGATGGCAGGTATGCCGCCTCTGTAACTCTCGTTCTCAAGACTGTTACATGGGAAAGTGACAATCACCAATTTGATATCTTAGAACTTTCTATTTTAGGAACCTGGACGGGCAGAAGCTGATTTTGGGCGCCTCGATGCTAAAACAGTTGTGCGCAATATTTACATACTCTTTTCGAGAAGTGAAATACCAATAGCCGCGGAGAACCAGGAGATCATGGATATAGTCGATCCATCTACCCCTCTTCCCCCTTGGTTTACAGAAGGAGATCTTGAAGAATACGGTTCTCTGTACCGGAAATCAGGGTTTCGCACTGCATTGCAAGTTCCGTACAGGTAATGGTCTCAGGCTCTATGCTCGGTATCATAGACTGCCTGCTGATGAATCCCATACTGCTACACTAACAAGCTTATAGATATATTGGTGACCACGATCCCTAGAAAATCATCCAAATAAAGCAACTGATCTGAGATAGGTTTATGGCGATTGATCCGAGATGCAATACGCAAGTACTGCTCATGGCTCTAAGGGCATCATGTTATGTCTGTCACACGATGAGTTCAGCCCCACACGTTTCTTGTACTGTGATTGTGTGTATATACCGGGTGAATCTTCTGATAGTTTTTGTGCTGTGTACTCGCCTTGGAGCTTTGGTCCTTTGTTATCGCCTTTGCAAGAAATGAAAATTAACTATTGTGATAGTATACTGAGTCAGTGTCCGAGGTGAATATGCTATTATTGCTGTTTATGCAGACTTCAGATAGCCCTGCATTCTGCAAGTAAATTATGTTTAACCATCTGGCTGATATTGCAGGTCGCTTAAGGAGGATATGGGAATAACAGATTTTATCGTTAAAGTTCCAGCACTGTTGGTCGTGGGAGGGAAGGATTATGTGCTCAAATTTCCAGGCATGGAAGAGTTCATCAGGAGTGGAAAGGTCAAAGAATTTGTTCCCCAGCTAGAGATTATATTTTCGCCAGAGGGAACGCATTTTATGCAGGAGCAATCCCCCGACGAGGTGAATCAGCTGATTCTCGAATTTCTGAAGAAGCACACTTGATTAACACTAGCGGAAGGCTAGCAGTGGTCGACATTCGCCGTGAAAAACAGATATTTAAGAATCAAATTCTCTGTGTGATGTGTGTTTCCCTGAAGAGGTCCTTTGTAAGAACAAAACACTTCTCAATAATCATGGACCACAGTGCTTTTCGCTTCTTAGTGTCATTCCAAGTGAATCAACTATGAAGAAGCTGCATGTGCTAAAGTGAAGAAAACTCTAGGAAAACAGATCTGCAGGATGTGTGTTTGGGACATAGAGGGATAGCATGAGTGCCTGAGCAAACTAAAATCTCACCGACACAGATTTTCTTCTTAAGATGGCAAGTGAAAAAGATGGATTTGAATCTTATGGATCGCTAGAATTGTTTCCGCAACCACTTTTTCCGTCCGCCGACGAAGAGAAAAACTATCCACGGAGTCGAATGCTTCACTTTTGGGGGGCTTCGAGATTCACTGTTGTTGTCTGCATCTTCAATTTTGCAGTTAAACTTACTGAACAATCTTGGACTCAACCTGCATCAACAATCTTGCCAGCAAAACACGTCATTTTTCACCTTCGATCCTTTCTGCAGCAAGTCAGATGTAAAAGTACTTCCGAGACGAGGGCGAGTTTAAGAGTGAAATAATATCATCCCAGAACGAGTATTTTCCTAAATAAATCCCTTAAAAATCTGCAAGAACTGATGTTGTATCAAATTACTGCTATCAATATCTTCTATGTATATTAAAATGTCATCCTCCGCTTCATCGGAACATCGCGATTCGCTCGGATCTACAAAACAAATGTCTATCTCATGTCACGCTCCTCTTCATCTAGGGGTTCCGTAAGTGATGGGACAAGAAACATACAAAGATATGACACTGGCTTGTTAGGTATGTTTTGCAGAAGTTCCGGCATCACAGATCCTAAAACTTCTAAGTAGTCAACTTTGTTGCTTGACAAGCAAAAGCAACTGGTGCAAACACTAGCAAATCCGATGCCTGAAGCAAAACATAAATCTTGCTTGAGGTATTTTTATGAAACTTTCGGGCTACATAAAAAGTACTAGAACTTTAAAAAAATCGGTTTAAAAGGCTGTATGCGAATTGGGTTGGTGATGGAAGAGCTGAAGGCAGTTGATAAGAAAGCTTCTGACTAGTTGTTCCAAAGGGTCTCAAGTGCAATGGAGCCAAGTCCTACTCCTGGACAAACTCAAAATGTGACATTTCCTTGAACAACGTGTGTGAAAGCTTCAACAAAAACATCGTTGATGCTAGGTACAGGGACAGTCCTCATAATACTTCAAGCTATGCAAGTGCAACTCATGGGCATTGCTCCAACAGCTCTAAATTGCTGGATGTACATGATTTTCATTCAATCTTTCTGTTAGTGTTTTCCATGCATTTTGTTATTCTATGGAGACATAACTCTTCTGAAGTAAAAGATTTATACGCATACAAGATGTTGTGTGAATTGTTAAACAATCGATTTGTATTTAGTATTGCGGTATTTTCATTACGATTTCCGTATATTTGTAGTAATAATCGAGAGAGACAGAGTGAGATTGCAAGGGAGCGGAGAGAGAGAGACTCGCCGGCTCATTATCCTTTTCGAGTTTTTGATAAGTAGTAATAGGAAAAAGATTTCATCTATAAAGATAAGATTAAATAAATTCGAAATCTAAGAATAGTAAAAAACTCCATTCAACAGTACAAGTGAGCAAAAAATATGTATATTAAAAAGACGTTTTTTTTATATTATATGTAACTAGCTTTTCAATATACTAAAAAGATTTCATCTGTAAAGATAAGATTAAATAAATTCAACACATGTATGTGGATCTCTTAGAGCGATTTTCTTTTTCCTTTTCTCTTTTGACTTGAATTGCATGCCATGCGCATATCTCGTTGTCTATAGAAGTTGGTAGTCTAGAAGCATTCCTTATTTTTAACATGCCAGTGTCCGCACTCCCTGCACTCTTAATTCCTCCAAGATTTTTCTTCTCGATAAGTGAGAATATGGATGAACACTCACGAGATCTCCCACTCCTGAGGGTAATTCCCTTAATTCATTCTTGAGCCTTTTAAATATCTACTCAGATCCAAAATTGTGTCGTATTTGAAACGGTAAAAATATGAAGTTGAAAATAACAATTTGTAAAATCAATAATTACATGTAAGATTTAGAAAATATATGACAATACAAAAAGCCCAAATATAAGTTAATAATTGTAAGTACTAAGGTCCAAATTGGCATAAAATGATTCTGGCTTTCATACATAGAAGAACCAAAACATCATCTTCGACTGTATTCCACTACCTGCTCCTCCACCAGCTCCTCTAACTGAAGCTGAGACTGAAACTCCAACTCTCTCTCTCTCTCTCTCTCTCTGAAATGGATCAAATTCAACACAAATTCATTGAAGTCGAAGGCCTCAAGCTCCACGTAGCTGAAATTGGTTCTGGTAAGTTCACTCTGCTCAAACTTCTACCGTTTCACTCCTACATGACACACCTGTTATAGCCTTTTTTGTGAGCATGATCATGCTACCCTTTTTATCTGGGCACTTTGAGTTATTGGGTTCTTTTTCAAAATCTCAACGAATGTCAACCATACATGTTGGAGAGTCTTGAAATGTTGTTAATGTATCAAAAACCACTCTACCCTGAGGTGATATTGTCATTTCTTTCATGGGTTGACCATAAATTTTAGTAGTTGCAACTACAGTGCCAGCATACTGGATTTGTGAGTGAGTTCTTGACTTTGTGAATTGCGCTCTTAGGTCCAAATGTAGTCGTGTTCTTGCATGGATTTCCGGAGATATGGTACTCGTGGCGGCACCAGATGGTGGCCGTGGCGGAAGCTGGGTTCCGTGCGCTGGCACCAGATTTCAGAGGCTACGGGTTGTCTGATCCGCCGCTTGAACCCGAAAAGGCCTCCTTCGGTGACCTTATTAAGGATCTTGGTGCCTTGCTTGATGCCCTGGGCATTGATAAGGTGACGATTCTACCATTTCTTGATTTCCTTTGCTATGTGTGGTTGCTGAGAAAATGGAGATGAATCAAAAGGGATAGAGAGAATCGATAACAGTTCATACGTGGAAAAGTCTTGTGCTCTTTTTTTGTTTGATAATGCTGACGCGGTAGACAGAATAACACGCAATCCTCGAATAGCTTGGCTATTTGTTGTGGATCTTGGGGTAAGTCTCACCTGATCTCTCAGAGATTGGTTGGTACTTCATGGATCTATGATTTACCCACCTGAGGTGGGTCTTGTTGTCAATAAAGGAAATAAAGAATCTTTTTAAGCGTTGGTTGAGTTCAATACTTTTCACCTAGCATGTTCCTTCGAGATGAGATCTAGTGAACATAGCCTTCGGAGAGACGGTCTATCCAATGCAGTGGTAAGTTCTATAGCAGGGGTTCACTGGGAACTCGCACAGGATCTGTGGTTGTTTTGGTTGTGGAAAGAGAAAACCTCTCGCATAGTTCCTTGAGCACAAATATAATGTAGACACCGTTTGTTGCCTTATCTACTTCACACGTATATGCATAATTTTACCTTCCCGGTAATCTGATGAAGTTGCTCCTTCTAGTTTAATCGGTCCTGACATTCACAATAGAAGTTTTGCTGCTATTATTGCATCTATGAACAAGTAGTTCTGTGGTTATGTACTAAGAGTGAAGCCTTATTTTAACAAGGTTTGGGCACTTTCATTGCAGGTGTTTCTTGTAGCTAAAGACTTCGGAGCTTTTCCTGCTTACTTGTTTTCCCACCTCCACCAAGAGAGGGTCCAAGGAGTCGTGAGCCTGGGAATTCCACACCGCCCTCCCAGTCGTCCCGCTAAATATCATGAGTCTCTCCCCGAAGGCTTTTACATTTCAAGATGGCAGGTATGCTGCCTCTGTAACACTTGTTTTCGAGACCGTTGCATGGTAAAGTGATAATTATCTGCTTTCGATTTGATATCTTTGAACTTTATATTTTAGGAACCTGGACGGGCAGAAGCTGATTTTGGGCGCCTCGATGCTAAAACAGTTGTGCGCAATATTTACATACTCTTTTCAAGAAGTGAAATACCAATAGCTGCAGAGAACCAGGAGATAATGGATATAGTTGATCCATCTACCCCTCTTCCCCCTTGGCTTACAGAAGGAGATCTTGAAGAATACGGTTCTCTGTACCTGAAATCAGGGTTTCGCACTGCATTGCAAGTTCCATATAGGTAACGGTCTCACACTCTATGCTTGGTATTGTAGACTCCTTGCCGATGAATCCCATACTGCTACACGATCAAGATTATAGCTCTATCGGTGATCATGATCCCTAGAAACTCATCCTGATAAAGCAACTGATCTGAGATAGGCTTATGACAACTGATCTGAGATGCAATATGTAAGTAATGCCCATGTCTCTAGGGTATCATATTATGCGGGTCATGTGATGAGTTCAGGCCCACATGTTTTCTGTACTGTGATTGTTTATCTTTACCAAGTAAATGGAGAAGGTGAACCATCATAAATTCTTTGTGCCGTATACTCACCTCAGAGCTTTGTTCCTTTGTTATCGCCTGATGAAAGTAGACTATTGGGATATGATGCAAGTCAGTGTACGAGGTTAACATGCTGAGACTCTCCAACTATTCATATTGCGTGGAATCAGGGTCTCTGTTCATTGCTCTTTGGGAATAAAAGAGGCAGCACTAATTGATCTCGACGGACGTCGCCTGGGTGAATAGGATCATTGCTGTTTATACGGACTTCAGATAGCCCTGCATTCTGTAGATAGATTAACTTTAACAATCTGGCTAATATTGCAGGTCGTTCAAGGAGGACCCGGGAATGACGGATGTTATTGTTAAAGTTCCAGCACTGTTGGTCATGGGAGAGAAGGATTATGTGCTCAAATTTCCAGGCATCGAGGAGTACATCAGGAGTGGAAAGGTCAAAGAATTTGTTCCCCAGCTAGAGATTGTATTTTCACCAAAGGGAACGCATTTTATCCAGGAACAATCGCCCGACGAGGTGAATCAGCTAATTCTCGATTTCCTTAAGAAGCATATTTGATGAACACTGGCGGAAGGCTAGCAGTAGTCAAAATCCGCCTTTAAAAAGAGATGTTTAAGAATCAAATTCTGTGTGTAATGTGTATTTCCCTCAAGAGGTCCTTTGGAAGAACAAAATACTTCTCAATAATCATGAACCACATTGCTATTCTCTTCTTGGTGTCATTTTAAGTGAACGAAGATGCTGCATGTGTTGAAGTGAAGAAAACTCTGGGAAAACAGATCTGCAGGATGTGTTTGGGAATTGGGACATAGAGGGATAGCATGAGTGCCTGTGCAAACTAAAATCTCACTGACCGAGATTGACCAAGATTTTCTTCTTAAGATGGCGAGTGACAAAGATGGATGTGAGGCAATAACAATCCGATGAATTGCTAGAATAGTTTCTGCAACCACTTTTCCATTCGACAATGAAGAGAAAAACAGAATGCTTCACTTTTTGGGGGGTTCAACATTCACTGTTGCAGTCTGCATCTTCAATTTTGCAGTTGTTAACTTACTGAACAAATGACTGAGGTGCCTAGATATTCTTTGGACTTAACCTGCATCAACAGATTAATTAAACCTAGGGATGAGCGATTCCAAATTTCGTACAGGTTGCACTTGGAACCTAAAACCTACCTATCGGAATAGGTTCCTCATTTTTTGGAACCTGGAACTTATCCTGCATATCCTAAAACCTACTATGTCATAAGTTTTCGGGTTTACCTAGGTTTCACTTGTATTTTTAATTCAACGATTGTAGTGAATCATCATCTTTAATGACCACCGTTTGTTGTTATAATCCACTGACCACAACTTATATTTAGATACACGAAGAATATAAAACATTAACAAAATAAAAGTCTTAGTCATAAATATTGCCGGAAATGGAAGTTCAGACTAATGATTCTAAATTATTAGATAACATGGAACACCACAGGATTGCGTGAAGACATAGACCAACACAAACACAAAAATTTGTTCTAGGTTCTAAGTTCCAAATATTAGGTTCCAAGTTTCACCTACCTAGAACCTACACGTCAAAACAGATTCTCCAATATTTAGAATCTAAAACCTACCCTATATAAAATCTAGAACCAAACAGGTTCCTACTAGTACGGTTCTCGAGTATTATCCTAGAACCATGCTCACCCCTAATTAAACCTATCATTCCTCTTTCTTCGGTTTCTTGGAAGACCCGCTATTCCTTTACCGATTTGACGAGCAGGCAGGGAGGGGAAAGAAAAGGAAAGGGAAGAATCGTGCGACAGAACTGTGTTTCCAGCGGAGGCGGCATGCATCGTCGCAGGATGAACTCTGCAATTCCAGGTCCCACTTTGTTACTCCGTCCGGTTGGTAGCTTGGCTTTCCTACTGCGGACCGAGAGCGTCACTTTTCAATTGGGATGGGAATGCTTCGTTTCCTTCCCAACACATTGAGCAGGTGACACAAGGAAGATTTGTTTAAATGTTCAATAGAGAATGAATACTGTTCAAGAAAATGCATTTGTAGTAATTTAAAAATGGTTTTTTGAACGAAAACTAAATAAAATCGTTTTGATAATTAAAGGGAAAAGGCGAAATTACTGTTTGGTTTTCTTTTTCCAAGTAAAAAACGATGGGAGTAGAAGAGAAGAAAAGGCCTCTTTGACAATTTTGTTGAGATATAAACAGACTCTAGTTTATTCCCCAGGAGAATTTTCAGTCACATACCAAGCATGCTAAGAACATATTCTGAAAATTAAAAAGCCCAAGACATCCTCATTCTCTTCGATTGGTATTTCGATCCCTCTCTTCCTCCATTCCATTTGTCATTCCTTCATACCAAATAATTTAACAAGACACCATCCATCACCAGAAGTCCTCACTAATTCCAGGATGGTAAATCATTTTTAGTTCATGAATATGTGGCTCTTTCCAAATTGACAAGACACTGGTTTGCCAGCAAAATATGTCAATTTTCACCTTCCATCCTTACTGCAGCAACTCGGATGTGAAAGGACTTCCGAGACGAGGGCCAGGTGAAGAGCGAAACAAAATCATCCCCAAACAAATCCCCGAAAACTCTGTGAGAACTGATGTATTGAATCAGGGCAACCAATATCTTCTACGTATATAAACATCTCAACCTCTGCTTTGGCAGAACATCGCAATTCGATCAGATATACAAAATCAATGCCTCTACCTAAGAATATAAGCACTGGCCACAGAAGGAGGCAGGAGAGAAGGGGGGGAGAGAGAGCCAAAGAGACCCACGAAGGAAATTGACATAATTCAAAAGTTCCTTCAAATTGAATGATTATCTCAACCACCATCCTTGAAGACCAATGAGTAAAAAATCATAACCCTCTTCATCTGGGGGTCACGTGAGTGATTGTGACAGGAACTGAACTCATCTGATAGCTCGAGTCTGTGGATGACTTTTTAGTGGATGAAGGCATCCCGCTAGAGCCTCCTGAATCTTGGTAGAAACCAGGCACTGTTAGTTCCTTCTCGTTTAGCCGGATGTTTTTTGACAGCATGTCGACCACCTGACTCATTAACGGACGTCGACTTGCCGCTGCTTGGGTGCAGAAAAAGGCTACTTTTATGTACCTGATGACTTGATCTTCAGGGAACTCTTCCAAATCTGGGTCCACCAGTTCCAAGAGTGCTCCCTTATCATAGAGTTCCCATGCCTGTGAAGCAAAAATTTCCGTTCAGAATTAGATGGATCACCAAATACTCCACAAGTTTGTTTACTAGGAAACTAGACCAGTGGTTTCTGAAGAATTTTCCCAGCTTTCAAATTCAGTGGAATATTTCCTAAACAGTATGTTCTCCACTTGACACCCTGCTGGAAATATTTTTGTTATGATTTTTTATTTGTTTAAAGTAAATACTCTGCATTTTCTCATGGACAATTATTGATTCACAATCACACTACTCATGAAATTTTCAATTTTCTTTAGTTATTTCCAGCTTTCTGGAACAATACTTTGAGTGCAAGGGTGTTGAACACATTTTCTAATTGGTTTTCTGTTTCTACTAAAAACCGCTGGTTTCTCTTGCTTTGGCTTTCGCAGGTATATTAGCTTCCAGGCTGCCCAAGAGGTAGAAAAGCACAACATGATGAAGAAGGGAAAAGCAAAAGCTGAACCTACTATTCCATTGTTCTAATATAGGAAATATGTTAAATCTAGCAAAGCTATACCCAAAAAGGACCACTGACGCACCTGTTCCAGGAGGAACTTCTCTGAGCCTCTCCAATCTGCCTTCGCACTGTTTCTCCCACTAATTATTTCTAGTACAACTATCCCGAAACTATATACATCAGCTTTCAGAGTCAGCTGGCCACCAAATGCATATTCTGGAGCTAAGTAACCACTGCATGGAGCAGAGGCAACAAATCATTAGTATACCTACAAATAGGGCACATGTTATACTTTACCCTATGATTAAATTTGCATGGCTATGGCACTAACCATTCTTCTATTATACACAAATAATTCCAAAAAAAAAAGGAAAGGAAGAAAGAAAGAACTTCTAAGCTCATTTCCATACGACCGATCCAGGAAAAGCCTAAATTTTAAAAAGATCCAATGAAAAGTCTCCACCACGGATAATAAGTTTGTCATAATAAAAATCCTGTAAACCATGTCACTGAAACATCACTTTTTATCAACAAATTATGGGAAAATAATGGTTGGAAGTGATCTCTTTTGGCAAGGAAGTAACTCTCCAGTGTCTAAAAAGACCCTCCACTGGCATGTGAAATTCCTTGACTATCATAAGAGACAGTTGTCTCCTCAATAACCTTTTGTTTGTCCTGACTGTCTATTTCAGAATTGATGAGGTGTCTGACTGCACTTAGAATAATACTGACTGCTTCACAAAAATATTTTTTCAAGTAGCTCTGTGGATGCTTGACGCATTCAGAATAGAACATAATTCTTTTCCATTGCTTTTAGGTTTCCTCAAGTAGTCCTGAAATTCCTGCTCGATGAACCTAGAGCGGAAGCAATGAATCAAACTGTGATTTGCAGAGGAAATGGTAGCTCCATTCAGATTTGTAATTGGTATCAAAGGTATAAGGGTGATCAAGTTTCAGAAAGATGTGAGAACACGAGTATTCCTAAAGTGGAATCAAAGATAAGAAGATGAAAGAACTTACGTAGTTCCTGCTATTCTTGTGCTAATGTGAGTGATGTCGTCTGGGAAAAGTTTGGCCAACCCAAAGTCTCCAATTTTTGGGTGATAATCCTTATCAAGAAGTATATTACTAGCTTTGATGTCCCTATGAACAATATGCTGCACGGACTCTTCATGCAGAAAAGCTAGACCCCTTGCAGTACCCAGGCAAATAGCAGATCTTTTCTGCCAATCGAGTTTTATTTTTGCATCATTTGTGCCGAAGCCTGACAAAGAAGGAAAAGTTAGAATATGTTGCAAGTGATAACAGTTTCTCTGCCAGACTTCTCGCTTTCTTTGAAATACCTAATAATGCACGATCCAGGCTGCCGTTTTCTAGATATTCGTAGACCAAAATCCTGTCTGTGCCATCAACACAGCAACCAATTAATTGAACAAGGTTCTGATGCCTGACAGTTGCTATAGTATTGATCTCAGCTACAAATTCACGCAGTCCCTGCTTTGAGGTTGCAGAAAGTTTCTTTACAGCCACTTGCACTCCATTTTTTAGGGTTCCCTATCAACCACAACATAGTTACTAAAAGACAGTACGATTGAATAAACCAATTATAATAATTACACATGGAGATTCACCCGTGCACTTAACCAACATGACTTCTTAAGTGTGCACTAGTTACTTACTAAGGAAAGCACTCTTCTTTACATTTATTACTCCACAGTACAAAATAGCGTAATTCAGCTCCTGGCTGAAACCAACACAATTCAAGTAATATTCTAAGATTGCTAAACAAAAGAATGGTGACTTGTTATACAAACTTATGCTCAATAGTGTAAGTCAGCACATAAATGCTATAACAATACCAGATTGTATGCATTATATTAATTGAATCATTTTTTAGTGCCACCTAATTACAAGGTCAGAAAACAAATGAAGAGACCTTAATGAATCAAATCATGTAATCTGGACATTTTGCCAGCATATAGATGTGGCTAAGGATGAGAACATGGAAGTTTCTTGTTTTCTCTTGAAACGCTCAGGACTTTTAGCGGAATAAGATCACACTTGACATATGAAGACAAAATCAAAGTACTTGCCTATCCACCGAAGCAATTATGAAGAAATTGAGCTCATTATCAGTTTCATTAGGAAAAAGAATATTCGTCTTGAACTTTTAAAGTCCTATTAAGCACCATAATAAGAGTAGATACAGAACCCGATTACCTTATAAACTATTCCAAAACCTCCTCTTCCTATCCTATTGCTTGAATGGAAATTATCTGTAGCTGATCTCAACTCATTACATGTGAACTGAGTGGTATTTCTGAGCAAGTTACCTAAGAAAAAGAGAAGAGAATCAAAACTTGAAAACTATATGTGATATAAGAAATGCAAATAGACATAAAATACGGAAACATTAGACACGATATTTCTATAATTTCTGAAACTGAATCAGAACAAACTACACCAAGAAAGTTGACAGGAAGATTTTGACTCCACTCAAGAAATCCCAGCACTTCAAATTAACTATGGCACTTCCACACTCCGCACACTGAACTTCATCGTGTGTATCCTGAACTAGATGCTTTAAAAGCATGAGCAGTAGGGCTGGTGAAATTAGGGTGAGTGATTAGATACCAACACAAGGAAGACAGATGCAACTAATTGATGATTGGACGGGATAAATCCCCCGTCTTTCATAGTTTCCTCTGATACTGAAGTTTACACTTATTTACCCAGGTACAAGCGAATATGCCAGTCATGTTTACTGAACTCAATTCGTTCTTCGTGATTTGCGTTGATAATAAGCAAGAAAAGATAAGTGGAAGACAAAGGTCATATGCTTTTGCCACTGTCATGGTTTGGTCTTAGGAACAGTTCTAATGCTTCATCACCTGTGCATTGAGATATGTCCAACTAGAGAGATTAGGCTGTCCACCTTGCCATGCAGCCCTAAATCTATATGGTCAATTTGATCAACAAGCACAGTTTTTGGTTTTTGGAGAAAATTTTGTTAGAATATCCATAGAGAGAGAATAATAAGCATGGCAATAATCCTACACGGATAAGGAGATGACATAGAATATGGGAGTTGAACTAAAGACTATAAAAGAAAGGTGATTGTCCTGATTAGATAGGTCATGTCATTGCTGTTCAAGTTGCAATCCTACACTAACCTAGCTAATACCAATCTGGCAGAATCATCGTTTGTTGCAACAGAGGGCTTGAATGTTTCTCTCTTATTCCATCCAGGGGTGCTTAAGAAGACCAAAAATGGACAATCAAAACTGAACGGTTTATTAGTTCATGAATATGGTTCAAATCTAGAGAAAAGGCAATTTCAATGGTTTTGGTTGGGTATTCGTTTAAAGTTTTCCTAACCAAACCACAGTAAACTCAAACAGTTTTTCTGAAACTTATACCTACACCTATACTGCAGATAAATAACATCACTTGCAGCCAAAAACATTGCTTTCAGTGTGAAGACAAATATTCTCTTACTTCGGTTAATATTCACCTTCAAAGGGTAAAGCACTGATATATTGTAGTAGTTTTATGCGGCTATAAAATCAACCCGGTAGTCAAAATGTATAAGTACATATAACCGCAATAAAACCAATCCAAATGGGATATGGAGCTGATCCTCTACTCCTTCGCAAAGCCCATAATATGTGTATATCTCGATGTTCTCGCAAACTTGCAATTATCCTAAGCATAATCTGACATCCTAATTCTCGAGATAAATGCTCTACCTGATTCCCCAGAAAACCTATCTTCATATCTAATGAATAAAAAAGAAAGAGAAGATTGTTATGATTTTTCCGACTCGTCATTCTGTAGACCAATATGGGCTAGTGCAGATAAAACAACTGATTCCACCAAATTTTAATTCCAAGGAAGAGCAAAGAAAAAGCTAAAAGCAAACAAATTAAGCATTAAGAGACTTAAGCTAATAATTTTGCTCGTATTGCCAGGATGGGGAGCAACTAGGAAAACTAATTTGAATTATAGTGGTGGTTTGGTAAAAGGGAACAGCGAGCATGAGTTTACATATATCAGGAATTGCTGGTCTCTTAAGGTGCATCATTTACTGTCCTAGCCTTCAGAAAGTGGCAACACCCAACTGCGAAAGCTTTTGGTCAAGGGTGAGACAAGCTTTGATCTGTGTAATGCTTCTCCGATGATGGAACTTGTTTATATCTCTTTATCACTTGAAGTAATTAATGATGTAAAAGACATAATATCAGGCACAAAAGGGGAATCTCTTGAATTTAAGCATATAAAATTAGTAGTAAGATTCCCCTTTTGAAAGCTTCAATGTCGACACGTATTATATAACTTTCACTATACAGGGGGTGGGGAAAAACATAACTACATTCCAAATATAACAGAAAAAAGATGTGAAAGAGTTAAAAATTTGCAAACAGAAGGTACTAGCTTCTGTGAATTGTGACAGTTAGTTGAATACTAACGCGAGATGCAGTGATTAATCAACAGCTTACCTTCAATGCCTTGTATGGAAGAAGAAGAAGAAGAAGTTTTCCTCTTTGAACTAAAGCCAAGGCAATTACAATTCATTTCTTAACTTGGACCAAAAGATGCTGATATCCAGACAATACAGTTGGACCTTCAGAAACAAGGTCTTGTAACACTTCCTCAACAGTGGTCCCTACAGGATATCCCAGAAAAAAGAAAAACAACAGAACAAACAAGAATTCAACATTTTCTTTTTCATGAATCTTGAAGGTTTGAGCAGCATATGATGTTTGAAATTCGAGTATTGCATTACCTATGGCTTTAGAATCTCATTCACGCCAAGGCGACTTCACGCAGAACTCGAAAGCAACAAACTGCCGCCTGCTACTTGTAGCTCACTTACGTCTACAGCATCAAATTCGAACGTGTAAGGATACTTCAAGTGCATTCTGCAACATCGAAAACTACAATCTCCTCACACAGATGCTCCCACAAAACTCTGCTCAACATTTCTTCCATCAATAAATACAATCTAAGCACAGCCCGATTAACTAAATCATCTCAAAGACGTATTATATTTTTACTCTCCGGCCAATTTTGAACAATGATGTCAACCAAAAGCCAACGCAATTAAAAAAAGAACATGAATTACTCCGACATAAACCGAAACAAAAGCCAATAAAAGAATAACTTTTGACAGTTCGACCAATTCGAAGCAAAACCCACCAAAACAAGCATCGCTAAGCCCATCCGCCGCTAAAAATTTTCACGAACAACAGGCAGCAATCGAACAGTACAAGCTGCGATGCTCAACACATCGACGAACTGCGACAAGCTCAGCGCGTCAACTGCAACCGCGACAGCTCCAGATGAAAAGATTAACCTCGCCAGCTGCCGCGACCGACCTCCGACGAAGCAGTTCCGGGACCAACGACCCCCCCAACGACGCCGACCCCCGTTGAACGATGGTCTTCCCGACGAGCCGACGTCTCTCTCTACCTCTCTCTCTGCTTTTACAGCTGATGGGTCCTTCGTTCCTGGTGGGTAGGTGGGGTTGCCGTGGGATCAAGATTGGAAACGCAGAGCGAAAATAAACGTGAATAAATAAAACGAAAAAGAAAAAACGAATACCCCTTTGCTGAATTTTCGCAACAAATGGTCGCGAGTCATAGGACTCCAGCTCCTGTTTCCCCATGGTCTGGGCGCGTCTCTGTTTCCCCATTCCCACTGAACCCGAAAGCGACTCTTTTTCGTGACCGAGAAGAAGGAGACGGGGGGCAGAAAATGGAGGCCTCCCTCTGAGTTGACTCGGTCGAGCCGGCCGCTCCTCTTTGGGATTTTTATTTGATCTTCCCCAGCTGTTGCTTTGATGTACCGCGGGATTGACCCAAGTTATGCCACTTTCTTTCACAGGTTCACATCATTAAAAGTCGCAAGCCGGTGCTTTGATTACACATTTAGGGAAAAATAAAAATAAAAATCCGAGACCGGTAACTCATGATACGCATATCTTATAAAGGGATGTGTTCACTAGAAGTCTTAAAACTTATTTAAAAAGTACAATCGAGTCTTAAAACTTGCAAAAAATGTAATCAAGTCCTAAAACCTGACAAAATGATATAACCGAGTCTTTCCCGTTAACTCCATCAACTAAGCTAACGAAAAATATTGATGTTGCATTTTTTAATTAATTTCTCTCTCCTATTTTTTATTATTTTATTTTTCAAATCATATTTTAATTAAAAAGCTAAAATTTTAATTAAAATACACAAGGGGGGGCCGTCAGAGTGGTAGGCCTCGCCAGTGAGGCGCTACCGCCGAAAGGGCCTGGGCGAGGGTGGTCGACCCCCCGAGTGAGGCCTCGCCAACCCTCGCCTAGGGTCGACGAGCCTCGCCCAGATGTGGGTCAAGGAAACCCAGATCTGGGCGATGCCGGCCATCACTCGGGGCCAGCGAGCCTCGCCTGCCCAGGGCAAGGCCTCGTTGGCCCCTGGCGAGGGTCGGCAACCCTCATCATCTCCAAGCAAGGGCCGGCGATGCCCAAATCTAGGCAAGTCTCGACCCAAGCCTAGCGAGGGCCGTTGGCCCTCACCCAAATCTAAACAAGAGGGGGAAGGGGGGAGTGGCAGGCCTCGCTAGTGAGGCATTATCGCTGGAGGGGCCTAGGCGAGGGTGGCCAACCCCTCGAGCGAGGGCCGGCAAGCCTCGCCCAAATGTGGGTCAAGGAAACCCAAATCTAGGCAATGCCGATCAACACTCGGGGCCGGTGTCCCTCGCTTGCCCAGGGCGAGGCCTTGTTGGCCCCTGGCAAGGATTGGCAACCCTCGCCATCTCCAAGCGAGGGTTGGCGATGCCTAGATCTGGGCGAGCCTCAACCCAGGCCTAACGAGAGTTGTCAGTCTCGCCCGAGGCTAGCCACCTTCATCTCAGGCCAACGACCTCCGCCAGCCCCTCCGGCGATGGGTAGGTTGCCCATCGCAGCAGCTCCTCACCCAGTGAGGTGCTGTTGCACTTTTTCTTTCCCAGTTTTAGTTTTTTAATTTAATTTAAATATGATTTGGAAAAGAAAAATATTTTGAAAAGCCAAGTAGGAAATAAAAATTAATTAGAAATGACACATTGGCATTTTTCGTTAGCCTAGTTGACGGAATTAACGGAAAGGACTCGATTACATCATTTTGTCAAGTTTTATGACTCAATTGTACTTTCCTGACAAGTTTTAGGACTTCTAGTGAACATATCCCTATCTTAAATCGATTTTCGTATCACAGAAAATCTCAATCAGTTATCACGACACATTTACCCTCAAATCAATTTTTTGTCTTATAAAAAATAATGTGCACGTCGGTATCTCTCACTCAAAATTCACCCTCTGTTATGATGCACTTGTGTCATCACGCGCGGGTTTTCCATGTTGGATCGATCGTTCTCCATGCCAGATCCGTCTTGCAGTTGTCTGTTGCATGTGTAGACACGTGTGCATTTTAACGAGATATTGGACGGTATGCCAACGAAGAGTATAATATACCTTCGTCAAATGGGTAGGTTGGGTCGAAAATGGTTAAACCCAAATTGACCTTTTTGACCCGTTATATAGTGACTTATACAGAACTCATATACGACCCATATTATTAAAACACTTCCATAGTTAACTCAATTTAGTAAAACTTACACCCAAGCTAAGGTGAGAACGCGGAGTGAGTGAATACGAGATCTAGTGAGGACTAGAAAAAGTGAAGAGAAAGTCATAGAAGTGGGTTAAGTCTAAGTAAGTTGTGAACTCATTTAATACACATGTTATTTTAGGCTTTACCATTGTAAGCCATCTATGATTCATTTATTGAATATAACTAACCTATATAACATCTTAACCCATCAAATACAGGTTAAGAAATGGGTATTTGACACATTTTGACAGGTCTAGTATATTTGGATCATGAGTACCCGTTTGGGTTCTTTGTCGTGAATGTGTCATGCGATACCAATTTAGGATTTTTTTCGTGCGACGAAAATAAGTTTAGGGTTAATGTATCATGCGATACTAAGTTGAGATTTTTTATAAGCTCAAAAATTTATCTGGAATTAACGTGTGGAGGCTACTGATTTGAGATTTTTAATAGTATTAACCTGGTTCTTCTAACGAAGATGAACCCTCGTCGAGTTAGTAAATCTCGGCATACGGGATGGGAGTAATCTTTATGCGAGTTCAGCAAGAATATCAAATTAAAAAAATATAGCTAAATGGATAATATAATGACTATGACTGTTCATGTGGCGGTCACCAAACTTCGTAAAATCAAAATGTGGTCGCCTTAGCATCTACGTAGGCAGATGAATTTCCACGGTACAGTGTTCAAACTTGAGTCCAACCACCTCCTCCACATCTTTCCCTTTGTATAATCCCTTCCCCCCCGGTCTTTTCCAATTTTTTGCCCACGTTTTCGGTTTTGCCAACGAATTATTAATTCCACAAAAGTATAGTCTAGTCAAAGCCGGCAAATTCCCAATTTTTTGCATTCCAAAGATATATTGTCAAATCATGGATACCGTAATTTATAAGGTTTAATCGTAGCGATATGCAACATGCCCAATACGGTCGCGAGCATGTCGACGCGACGCGAAGAGAGCGAGCGGAATCAAGATGTTGACGTCGATGAATGGAAGAATAAATCAATTGGGCAAACATGGAATCAATTGGCGACGGGGCCCCTTGTGTTTTGTTGACCGTCTCATTCAACCTCGGTCAACATTCACAGTTTCGAACATTGATCTTCTTTGTGGACACCCCTCCGTCCTGTTCCGGACCAGTGGGAATTGGATGTGTTTTTTTTCTAAGGATGTGCCCAGGAAAATCAGATGTTCGACCTGTAACCGCGACGACCCAACCGCAGCAGTGGATTTCTACCGACCGAGCTACATTCCTATGAGCCAAGTGGAGCATCCATGAAGGAGTCGGACACTTCATTCTTTTCTTTTTCTTGGTGCAGCTGGGTCGACATATGTCTAGTGTTGAATACACCCGATGCGATGACTTAACATCAATCGCGCCTTCCTCTAACTTATCAAATTAGGGATTCGTTGAAATTCTTAATGCGTTAAGATGCAATAGTTGACTTGGACATCTAGGTGCGGTTCGCTCAAGGAAAGTTGAAATTACTGAGCAGTAGAGTCTATGCAATCCCCTTTGTTTTAAGAACTATTTAGGTACGCAATTGAATTCTCTCGAATTTCGCGTAGTAAACAATGGTTGCATCCAATAAATATTTTATTTTCTCTATTAACAATTAGGGTTAATAGAAAGAGAAACCTTAAACTAATACATTCATGATAAATTTGTCCAAACTAATTTTTCTACCATAAAAAACTTCAAACCGGTACATCTGTGACAAATTTGATAAATTTATCCTTTGTTAGTTTCCGTCAAAATTTACCGTCAAATTATTAAATTTGATGACAAGTGACAGTTGATGAGATGTACCAGTTTGGGAGTTTTCATGATATTAACCAAATTTAACAAAAACTAATAGAGGATAAATTTATCACATGTGTACCAATTTGGGATAAATTTGTCACACGTGTATCAATTTGAGATTTTTATGGTAAAAATATTAGTTTTGGGTAAATTTGTCACAGGTATATCAGTTTGGAGTATTTCGTGGTCAAAAAATTAATTTTAGGTAAATTTATCGCAAGTGTATCCGTTTCAAATTTTTCATGATATTAATCTCAACAATTATTTGAAGAAAAAGGGGGTTGCTTTAGCAATTTATCGAAAACTTGGTCCCCCTTTCCATAAGCATTTATTTCACAGCGCAAATCTAAGAAATAGATATGCATGGAGATTGACGGGAGATTGCTTGCACGGACCGTCTCAACGTTCTCTATCACAAGTCAATTAAGATCCGAATGTCGAGGACGAGGTCAAATTAAAAGATGCCGGCCATCCTCTTAGTCTTGACAAGGATGGTGGTGATAAATAATAGAAATAAGAAATTATAATGTTTGGTTTATCATGAAATAAAATATTTTCCCAAATAAAAACTTAATTGGATAATAAGTCCTGAAGAAGTTAATGTTCGTACGTACAGGACGGGCATCGAATAACGTTGCATCCACGGAGTAGCGGATGTGGATTCTAAGCTTACTCAAAAGTATATCGTAAGACCGAAAATGCTTGTACAATATTTTTTTTCCCACGGACAAGTGACCTAAACGAGCAAATGTCTTTCATGCCGTAAAAATTTTCTTTCATTTAATTACGAGGAGAGTAATGACACGGCGATCGCTAAACAGACTCATATCGCCCCAAGAAAAAAAAAAAAAATTTACCCCAATCTTATCCTTGAACTTTGAAAATCAGTTCAATGTGGTCCTTTCATTGAAACGTAATGCCCACTCATGTGTTTTTTCCATACACGGATTGTTAATTCAATGATGACTAGGCCGAAAAATTGCCACGTAATTTCCTTTTTGCAAGTCAAGTCTCTTTTTTCTTCCTTTCCTTTCTTCTCCTTTCTTCATCGATCATGACCATCGCAGGTGCCTATTAGGGTCCTCGTTAGCTAACACCGTCAGTTTATTTATTAGATAGACTATATTGATTGGATTTTTAAAGTTAAACAACCAACTTAAACAAGGAAAAAAAATATTGAAAGATGATATTGAATAGGGACAAAAAGTTTGACAATTGCCCTTGTCATTACCCTTTACAAAACATTATGTTATTAAATAAAATAAAATGCAAGTATTTTAGTAAATTTGCATAAGACCTTTGGAAGGAACATAATAGAAAATTACGAAAAGTAGGAGTGGGACGTCCAAATAGTGATGTTGTGTTCTATATCCAAGGATTGGTTGACTTCAATGGTTTTGAATTGTAGTCTTTGCTTGTCAAAATACTTGTAAATATCGAGAAGCCTCCCAAGCTTTTCAGGTAGAATAAAGTAAGGTGAGACTTTTGAAAAGCTCTCCTTTGCTATTAAGGATTCAGTTCAATTGATTTCTTCGAGTATTCACAGCATTGCAAACTAATTTCATTATGTTTTTGGTTCTTCTAAAAAGGTTATGCTGATATGTGGCTCGAAGATTGACCGGTTTTGGTTTGGGTTCGACTCGAGATTGAAATATAATTGATCCGGAGCGAGCAGAAGGGTTTGGAGTTGCACGCCAATGTGAGCCGGACGTTTTAATTGAGGTTTGGACACTTGGAAAAGTGTGCAAAGGACGATGAAGCTACTGTAAGTTGGAAATATGAGCATGGAGCTCAACTCAAACGTCCAACCATTGCTGGTCGGACTTCCAATTGTTAGCCGTGAAAACAGCACTCCAAGATCTCCATAGCCATAATCTTGAACATAGTAATGAAGAAAAAGGGATTTACGTACCTAATTTGGAATTCATCATTCTTAATGCGGAATAGTGATAATCCAAAACTCAAGTGTTTCTCCTCTATTACCATCTGTATCACTAGCTCAATAAGACTGCTTCTCATGAATTACGTTATGTAACTCTTCCTTATGTCAGGTTATTTGTGCTTTCAAGTTAGATGAGAGATTTGAAGACTATTAATAGAGTTTTCAGCTATAAATCCTCTCATCACAGATTGAGCTTTACTCGGCCCATACCAGCGAGTCTCATATTAGACTAATCAAGATTCTCTATAGTTTACCTTATCAGACCAATCCCATAAAACGGTATATTTTTTCATTTTCATTTTGGAATTGAGAATCTACTCGATTCCACTTGACATTTTTCTTTGAATTGTATTCAATTCGATCGGCAGAAAAACAAGGCGTATGAAGAGATACTCTGCTTATACACAAGTTCCACGATCATTCGTAAGGACCAAGTAATTACGAATGTGCATTGATAGCCTCAACTCGCGTCTTAGCTTATCCCTTACCTGCAGCTTCTTTCATGGCTAAGAACAAAAAAGCTTGTGATAAGAAATGCTCAATTTTCTCGTGCTCCTGCTACAGTGAAGCGATCCTCTAGGATAGCTCTAATGGCATGACTTTCTTTGAAACTTTTTGCACAGTTTCGTAAATTTCTTGTTTGTAGGGTGCTTGATGCCAGCCGCGGAGGTGAGGTGGTTGGAGGGTGCAAGATAGATAGATCGAGATCTTTGGGGTTACGGTTTTGGGAAAAGCTTCATGATAAAGGAAATTGCTTTCTGGCAAATCATTTTTCAGCAAACCAAAGGCCTCAAAGTCTTGAAAATTAATTCGCGAAAAATTCTTTCACTCAAACAAATACACCTAAAGATGAGATTGAATCATTTCAAGGTGGTGAATTCAAGATGTCGATTCAACCTCTTAAAAGGAACTATCAGAAAGCATTGTTTCGCTCATCGAAAACATAGCTTACACATAGCTCTCGCAAAAAAAGATACATACTTTATGCATTCAATAGAAAAAGTAAATCAAGCACTTCCATTAGCTCCAAAAGAATGAGGGAAGGGAAGAAGGGGAATGTTGAGAACTCACTTGGTGGCGCTGGGGAGAGGACCGGAGGACATGGACTTGGGAGATCCGAGGCTGCGATCGGCGATCGGAGGGAACTTAAAGGGAAGTGACACCACGGGTTTAGAAGTGAGAAATGGACTGAGTTGGAGGGCCATTTGTTCTTTTTATTGATGATATGTGTTGCTTTTTGCTTGGCTTGGTTTTCTGTTTGAGGACGAGACTGCACCAAGCCGATTTTAAGTAGACTTTGGGAAGATTATAACGGACGTTGACCCAATTTGTTTGGAAAGAAATCCAAAGAATCTCTACATAGATGTATATGTTGAGATTGGTTTTTCATTTGATTGTATAAAGATTAAGGTTTGACCGAATAAAGATAATCCCAGCACAGCTTGACTTTCCTTTATCAAATTGCTGCACATTGGACTCTTCTTATTAAAGAGGCCCTCGTAATTCGTGGGTTTGCTATTCCGAAGAATTCATAGAACAGGGCGCGTGCACAATAGAAGAGAGTTCAAGAGGAACTTTGTGCGTGCTCTGGGACTCCTTCAAGCGGCGCACGGTGGCTTGTGTAAAGAGAATCCTGCATCCAATCAAGATGTTTTTGTTGAAATATTAACGCGCGGGGAAGCCCCAAGCCGGATCTTGCAATTTATGTCAATGTGAGAGAATCAGAGAAATATAAAGAGAAATAATAAGGACACCAAAATTTACATGGTTCGATATCAAGTGCCAATACCTACATCCATGGGGAGGGTCAGAAAACAAATCCACTATAATCGGAGAATTCAAGTTACAATCGCTCACTTACACGTTCATGTTTCTCATACCTAGATTAAACCCAAACCCCCAATTATTTACAAATAAACAACTCATTTGGATATAAATAAACTCACCGCACAAAAAAATGGGTATTTAAGTTCTGCCTGTTGAATAAGTCTAGTTTGTTTCAGTTAAAGTTATGTTTTCTGTTCACGTCTTCAATAAGCTAGGAATTGTCCTAGTCTTTAGGAATTGGTTGCAGCAAGTTGTTGCACACGTTTAGAGTGACTTGGTCTTTTTCTGTTGCTATTTTTCTGGCTTTTCTGTTATTGTTTTGCCTATAAAAGGCTTGTGTTAGACGGTGTTATAAAAGGTAGTGTTATAAAGAGTCTCTTTTCTCTGCTGGTTTCTTTTACATGAGTTTTTAGTACGCAACAGTGGTATCAGAGCCACAAAAGAAAAGTCAATGTGTTGAGTATTCAAAAGGAGAGTCTTGAGTGTTCAAACACGTGAGGAAAGAGAGTCCTAGACAGTAACTTCAATTGCAGCAGCAACCCGTGAGTGAGCAGATTATTTTTGCTTACAGCAGCAGCAGTGGTTCTTCTTTGCAGCAGCACTGATGGCCACAGAGAACTTCGTACAGCCTGCTATACCTCGTTTTGATGGTCATTATGATCATTGGAGCATGCTAATGGAGAATTTTCTCAAGCCCAAGGAGTATTGGGATGTTGTTACTTCAGGAGTTGTCGAACCTGAAGAAGGAGCTGTATTAACAGCAGCACAAAAAACAGCTCTGGATGCATCAAAATTGAAGGATCTGAAGGCCAAAAACTACCTTTTTCAGGCTATTGACAGGTCCATCTTGGAGACAATTCTCAGCAAGGATACCTCCAAGCATATATGGGATTCCATGAAGAAAAAATATCAAGGAACTGCAAGAGCAAAAAGGCAACAACTTCAAATGCTTCATGGGGAGTTTGAATTGCTAAGGATGAAATCGGGAGAAACAATCACAGATTTCTTTTCCCGGACAATGGCAATTGTCAATAAGATGCGAATCCATGGAGACAAGACGGAAGACGTCACAATAGTTGAGAAGATTCTTCGCTCTTTGACACCAAAGTTCAACTTTGTTGTTTGTTCCATACAAGAAGCCAAGGACATTGAAGAACTCTCAATTGATGAGTTGCAAGGATCGTTGTTGGTTCATGAACAAAATTTCCTACAGCAAGAACCGGAAGAGAAGGCATTGAAGGCCTCAACTGCAGATCACTTTTCGTCAGTAGCAAGAACGAATAATGGCAGAAGTAGAGGAAGGGGAACCAATGATCGCTGCAATTTCAATCAAAAATCTGATGGCTATTTTGCTCGTGATTCTCATTACAGAGGACGAGGACATGGAGGTCGACACTCAACTAATTTCAGACCAAGGTCAGTAGACAAATCCAAAGTGGAGTGCTTTAGATGCCACAGGTATGGGCACTACAAATCTGAATGTCGAACCAATTTAAATACACAAAGTATGGAAAGGACTAACTTTGCTGCAGAAAAGGAAGAAGCAGAAACTCTCTTAATGGCGTGTCAGGAAAAAGAGAAAACTTCATCGAACTTGTGGTATCTCGACACTGGTTGCAGCAACCACATGTGTGGAGACAAGAAAACATTCTCTGCACTAGACGAGTCGTTCCGCACCACAGTAAAATTTGGAGACGACTCTACTGTGTCAATCATGGGTAAAGGGACGGTTGCAATTGTTCCTGAAGGGACTTCAGTACATACCATCAAAGAAGTGTTTTATGTTCCTGAATTAAAGACCAACCTCCTGAGTGTTGGGCAATTACAAGAGAAGGGCTATGAAATTTCACTCAAAGGAGGTGTTTGCAGAATCCATGATGCAAAACTAGGTCTGGTCGCTCAAGTTACAATGACTGCCAATCGGATGTTCCCACTATGTCTTCATAGCACTTCCCACTCATGCTTCTCTACAAGATTAAAAGAGGAAGCTTGGGTATGGCATTTCAGATATGGACATCTTAACTTTGGTGGACTACGGACGTTACATCAAAAGAAGATGGTGGAGGGACTTCCCCCAATCACTGTTCCATCCGAAATATGTGAAGACTGTGTTGTTAGCAAACAACACCGTGTTCATTTTCCACAAGGAAAAGCATGGAGAGCAAAGAAGTCGTTGGCGCTGGTCCATTCAGATATTTGCGGGCCAATATCTCCAGTTTCCAATGGAGGTAAATGGTATATCATCACCTTCATTGATGATTATAGTCGAAAGATTTGGGTTTATTTTTTGCAAGAAAAATCTGAAGCTTTTGAAGCCTTTAAGAGCTTCAAAACACTTGCTGAAAAAGATAGTGGAAATCCAATAAAAGTCTTTCGCACAGATCGTGGTGGCGAATACAACTCGGCCGCATTTGCAGATTTTTGTGCAAAGCATGGCATTAAGAGACAACTCACTGTAGCTTATTCACCACAACAGAATGGCGTCTGCGAACGGAAGAACCGCACCATTCTGAATATGGTGCGAAGTCTATTGACAGCAAGTGGAGTTCCAAAGAGCTTCTGGCCTGAAGCTGTCAATTGGAGCATTCATATTTTGAACAAAAGTCCCACTCTAGCTGTTCAAAATATGACACCAGAAGAAGCTTGGAGCAGCCAAAGACCTGCAGTAGATTACTTCAGAATTT
>BCNH02000004.1:4621236-4684216 GCA_001662345.2 Metrosideros polymorpha var. glaberrima | reverse complement strand
GTGACTTGGTCTTTTTCTGTTGCTATTTTTCTGGCTTTTCTGTTATTGTTTTGCCTATAAAAGGCTTGTGTCATACGGTGTTATAAAAGGTAGTGTTATAAAGAGTCTCTTTTCTCTGCTGGTTTCTTTTACATGAGTTTTTAGTATGCAACACTGCCCACGACGAAACAAAGGATAGAAAACTCAACTCACCACCTTGAGGAGTTCTCTGTGCAGCAGGGTCCATTTCCCTTAGTTATGCATGCGCGGCTTCCTTCTCCAAGACCACTCGCGACTGCACTTCTCTGTTGAAGGAGTCTCCCGGAGCGGCCTTGTCAATAAGAGAACAAAAACCTTTTCTGGCGGCTATTCCCTTTGAGAGGGACAACTAGGGCTCAGCCAAAGAGAAACCCTATATCATCTCTTTTTTTTTGTTTTGTTTATCTTTTCTCTAATTTCTCAATGGGTCCCACTTGTGTTCTTGCCAAAGATGAAAGGTGGATTTGTTTTCAATTCTCTTTCATAATTCAATTTTTGACAAAAATTAATTATGGCCAGAAGTGATTCTGAAAGAGAATGAGAAAAAAAAATTGGAGTGTTACCAAACGCACTTTCATTCTATTTCTACTTCTGTCAAATTACTAAACTGCGATCGGCAGCGATCAGCATCCGGCGGCTTTAAGCTTTGCATTTGGCGAACGATGGCGTCTGGTGACCAGCAGTAGCCAGCATCCAGCGATCGGCAGCGGCTGGCGCTCGACAGCTTCAAGCTTTGCATTTGGCGATCGGCGGCGGCCAGCGACTGGTTGCAGCGGCTGCGACGGGGATCGGCAATCGGCGATGATCGGCCACAGCAGTGGCCAGCGGACGATGAGCATGAGAAGGAAAGAAGAAAAAAAAATGAGAAGTGAAAAAATAAAAGAAATGAAAATGGGAAAGAATCACTTCTAACGTTAGAGAATAACTTCTTTGACCAAACACAATTCTTCTTTAGAAGTAGAAAATTGTTCCAGAAGTAATTTTTTACCAAACACATTTCTGCTCCAGAATTACTTCTGAAGCAGAATTAAAAATTCTGAATGGTTATCAATTATGGGGCTCAGGAAAAGGAAAAAAAATTAGAGGATTATCATTGGTTCATTTTCAATAGTGCAAGCGAGTTTTTCGGCTTTATTCTTGGAAAGCAAAAAATATGGGGTCCTGTCCTATTATCTTTGTTTTGGTTGGCATTTTGCCTTCTTTAAAAATAAAAAATAAAAGACTCAGGATCGACTCGGGTCAAAACCCGCAACCCGACCCTAGATTGACCCAAATCGACTCGATTTTCAATTAGGGTCATATACCCATCGGGTCGGGTTGGGGTCAGAGACCCGCGCGTGCCCTTAGGGTTCAGGTCGGGTTGGGCAGCATGAAAATTCGAACCAACCCGACCCATTGACACCCCTAATCAAACACACCCGAAGATGTTCACGTCCACTTCTTTCACCACCAAGAAGACATATATACAAATATGTGTGCCCATCTCTTTTGTCTTGTAGTGGCATATTACTTCTCATTCCTTTTGTGCGGTTATAACTTGGACAATTATCCAATCAGAGCGGGTTTTGTAAACAGTTCAAACTTGAGACATTAATTTAACAATTTTCTTCAAAGAGATGTGAGTGTTTAAAGCTGTGAGATAATTCTCTACGATCTATTTCAGAGAGCAATTACGCGACGCTAAAACATCGTGGGTTTTGAATATACTCTTGGATTAGGAAACACTTGAGCGTGCGAGCGATTGTTACTCAGTGATTCTCCAATAATTAATGAATTATTTGATGTCGGCTCTTCCCGTGGAGTGGGCATCGACTTTGGAATCGAATTACGTAAATCTATGGTATTCTTTATTGTTATATGTTTATTTTTTTTAGTGATTTCGTATTGATTTAATTTCAGAAATTAATTAATTTCCACGTTCTATTACAACATACGTGAATCTAGAGGTTCATTTTTGGAGGTAATCAAGCTGGAATCTCACCATGAGCTTGAATCACATTAATCGCGTACACATCGGGCGGAATTGCGGAGAATAAAACGCAAAGCACTTATTGCATGACGCAATCAGATAAGTACATTAATCGAGATGCTTTATGTTGCAGTTCTGCACCTCCTCTCTTCTCTCAAGAATCTGTTATATTTCTTGGTTACCTAAAAGCGCATATAACAAAATTCATGTTCTAAAAATCAATTTATTTTCAAAATCAATTTCTATTCTAAAAATCAATTTATTAGTAAAAAAAAAGCGTTTGATAACGATACAAAATTTGTATTCTCGAAATAGAAATTCGTTTGATAACAATATAAATTTTCTATTTCCCTGATGGCGCCGAACGGCGATGATCGGCAAACAGTGGGTGGTAGACGGCGGCGGCGACCAGAGGTGGCGGCCAGCGAACAATGGTGGCGACAGGAGGCGATTGGTTAAGGCGACGGTGACCGGCGAGGGCAACGACTAGGGGGCAGTGGTCGGCAACGACTAGCGGGTGATGGTGTGATATTCCGAAATTTAGACTTTGTGGATTAATCGACGGACGATTATCGATTCAAATTGGAAAAAGTGTACAATCGGATTTTCTAACGTTTTCACACTGTCAAGGCAATAAATTAGAATTCGATGGATGTTATATCATAAATTCAAATCCGATGAAAGATTTTGGACGTTCCGTTTCCGATAATTCAAAGTTTATCGGTAAACCCTAAATTTTCACAAAAGAGTTGGTAAGCTGAAAATTAAGGAATGAAGAGACGTTTCGGGCTTAGCATGAACCAACGGGCCTACTTTCTATTATTTTCGGATTTCAAGAAAGCTTATAAGGGGAAATGACCATTTTGCCCCCGAAAGCCCATTTTAGGCCCAATTAAAGAGCTAATTAGATTTTTGACCTATGAAACCTATCAAATTCAAGCCCAAGCCCATGTGAATAGTGCAGCCCGTGAATAGTGCCGAATGAATAGTGCCAATTTGGGAAAAGACTATTTTACCCTTCTTGAAAGTGAGATATTTTGAAGATTGTATTTATGGTCTTAAGACAAAGCTAATTAAAGCTTTTTGTCTTGCTTTCTTCATGCTTCCCCCCTTGGCCAAACCATCCCCTTTGCCATTTCCTTTTCTTTTCTTTCCTTGTCTCATTTATTAATCTTGAAGTTGTCTTGAAAGTCAAGAAGACAAAGGAGATATTTTAAAGACTTGCATTGATTGTGAGAGGCAATAATGCACTCTTGGATAAGATGAAGTAAGACCAATCTCACTCTCTCTTTCTCTCTTTCACTCTCTCTCTTTCCTCTCAAAATTCGTAGCTCCCTCTTCTCTCCCCCATTTTCACCATTTTTCCTTCTTGTTTCACACCCCTCACCTTGCCGTCGTGCTACCCAAGACGTGCCTTGAAGCTGTGCCCTTGCCGCCGACGTTTGGGCCGTTGTCGCCAAGCCGTGCCGCCGCACCGAGCCCGTACCAAATCGCCGTCCGCACGCCGCGCCGCGTCGAGTCGAGCCATCGTTAATACCCATTTTCCGTCTACGCGCCGTCGCCGAGCCACCACCACCATCGTCTTTGCGTCGTTGCCGCCGTCATCGCCGTAGTAGCCGTCGCCATTAAATGATGAGTTAACTCTCTAATCCTTGATTAGGTTGTTAATTGCACTTATGGTTAGTTTAAGGTGCAAATTAGACTTTTAACTATGGTTAAATGAGTAACTATGGTTAGTTAGTTAAACCATGGTTGGGTTAAGTTAACCTTGGTTGGGTTAGTTGACCTTGGTTAGGTTAGTTAACCATAGTTTGGTTAATTAACCATAGTTGGATTAGTTAACCATGGTTAGGTTAATTAACCATGGTTGGGTTAAATTTTCTATATATGCTTGGTAAGTTTTTAAGATGAAAATTGCCTTGAAAAAATAAGAGTAATATGTTTTGTGAGTTTATGGTAGAAAAGAATGTATTTGGCATGAAAATGAAAATTGTTATGATGCCGTGTTGAAATGCTGAGTATTATGCTTTGAAATTAAGTATTTGATTGGAAAAGTGAGGCACGTGGAGTTTGGCATGAAAAGCATGTTCGTGTGATTTATTTATTGCATTTTTCGTGTGAAAATGGCAATGAGCATGACATATGGCATGAGCACGTATCGTGAGTGCATTGACAAAAAGAAAAGAAGAAATAAGATTTGAATGCATGTATGCTCGTGTGATCACAAAAGTGTACGGACCCCCAATGGTGATTGGGGATGATGCCCATGTGATCGAAGTCCTAGCAGGGCAAGATCGGGTTCCAGCAGGGCTAGAACGGTGAAGATCTATTGAATGCCTGACTGGGTCGGATGACGGATTGCGGTAGAGGCCGGACTGATTCTCCTTCGGGAATGCCGTCTGCCTATGGGGAGGGGATGTTGGCGCGCCTGATGATTTTAGGGCGATGCCCGGTCATGCCGAAAGTACTTTGCGTGGAGAAATCCATGTGTCTTGGTAGTGCCTTGCTCAGACTGATCCGTGTGTCTTGGCAGGAGTCTTGCGCGGTCTGATCTGTGGGTCTTGGCGGGAGTCTTGCGCGGACTAATCCGTGAGTCTTGACATAAAATTGGAATATGTCTGGATGCATTGTGCATGATGGATAGTGCTGTGTGTTCTGATTGACTTGGCTGATACATTATTTTTTTGAGTGCTATTATAACTGATAACATGCATGGCGTATGCATGTGCCAAGGCAAGGTAAGAATGCCTGTGAATTATCTATTGATTGGTAAAGTCACCGAACCTAATATAGGTTGTGTAGAGCAAGAGTCGCTCGCTATTGATCTGCCATCGACATCGAGTTGCATGTTTAGGGTATGTTCTGAGTGAATCAGCACCCTACGCGAGGCTTAGGTTGTTATCTTACTGAGATTTTTATCTCATTAGTTATTGTTAACCATTTTTCAGACCGTTAGTATGAATTCAAGGGCAGTACGGTTCGGGGTTCCCACGGATCAGAGCCTCGAGATTAAGTTGTATGAGATCCCATGGACGTGGCCGTTCCAAATGGCTCCGTCGAGGATCCGGAGTCTAATACGGATGATGATCCGGAGGAGTACCTCAACTAGGCCGGACTTGGAAGGGCCGACCTCTTTTTGACGTAACCTTGTAGCGTAGCGGAGATAGGTTAACCCGACCCCCGGTCTCTTTTTATTGGTCGTGTAGGAAGTGGCCTGTAAGTAAGGGCTTGTAATTATAGACTTCCTAGGGTTAACATGTTCATAATAAAAAGACGTGTTTTTGTAATGCTGTTTGTTATGCTGTTTTTCCTTCTATCATTGCTGTCGGGTGTTGTTATTCGTTTTAGCATGCGCAATTCAAAAGATAAAATGAATGGGTCGCCGACGCGTCCTAGGACGTCGCATTTATTGACTCAAAGAATAAGTGTATCCGGATGGTCGCGTACTCGAAGGCTCAGGGCGTGACAGATGGTGGCGACTGACGATGGCAGGCGGGTGGTAGGTAGCAGGGGGCAACTGGTGGCGGGCGTGGATGGTGGACGGTGGTGGTAGGCGGGCGGGCGGGCGGGCGGGCGATGGTCGGTGTGCGAGCAGGCAGGCGGCGGCGATCAGTGGTGGGCGGTAGCGACGGGCGAGAGGCGAACGGCATTGGCAATCGGCAGGCGGTGACAGCAAACGGTCGGGAGAGAGAAGAGAGCGAGTTGCGAAGAGAGAGAGGAGAGAGAAAATTTCTAATTTATGTTTCAGAAATCAAGAAGTTGAAAATTTTAACTTTTGATTTTTATTTCAGAATAATTTCTAGAACAAAAATTTGTTCCAGAAATAGAAAAATAAAATTGCGTTACCATACGGATTTCTGTTCCAAATCTATTCTAAAATGATTTTTGGAACAGAAATTGTAAAATAAAAATGTTGTTATACGCAGCCTAAGTATCTAAATATTTTTTTTTAAAAAGCATCTAGATATTTTGTTGAAAAATATTATAAATAGACCTTAAAAATATCTGGGGGTAACACCACCTGTAGTAGTTTGGTGTTGAGCGAGCGAGGCTGCAAGCTTATAAGGGCGCGGATGGCAACACTTCTGCTTCAGAAATTAACTTCTGGCCAGAAATTGATTTTTTTACTTCTGCTCTAGAAGTAAATTTCTAAAGGAAAAATACATTTGATAAAATAAGAGAAACTTTCTGTTTCCAAAGGAAAAATAATAATATTTTAATATTTTTTTAGAATTTTGTAATTAATTTTTCTTTTCTTTTTATTTCTTTCCTTCTTGCATCTTATACAATAAGAAGTGTGGCCGGCGAGGGCTTCACGGCTGTCACTCGTCTTGCCATGGCCTCGTCTGCGATTGGCAAGGTCATGGCCGACGAGTTGTAGGCGAGGCTGGCCTCGTGACCTATTGCGAATTCGATGACCCATTGTGCCTCATCGCGAGCTCCGACAACCCATCAAGAGCTCCGGTGACGCATTGTGATCCACTGCAACCCTTGCCTGCGACACGTCGGCCACAGGCGAGGCCACCTTCTTACACGGCCTCGCGCGCTCCTAGGCAAGGTCGAACGAGGGCCGTGACTATCATTGGCAGCCGATAAGGGCTTCGCAACCCTCGCTCTCACCAGCCACACTTTTAAGCAAGAAGGAAAAAATAAAAAATAATTACAATTTTTAAAAATATTAAAATATTATTATTTTGGCCAGCCAGCGCACCATGTCATGTCAGCGTCGATTGGCCAAATGGACTGAATTAGCATAAATGCAAAAAATTTAAGAGTCAAATTGACAAAAAAAAATGCTTAAGAAGTAGAGAAGTAAATAAAATTTACTTCTGATTTAGGGCCCAAAACTACTTATGAAGAGAAAATTCACTTTTGAAGTAAAAAAAGAAGTTATTTTACCAAATGCATTTCTGCTTCAGAAGTGAAAAAATGCTCTAGAAGTAGAAAGCTGAAATTATTTTAACAAACAGATCTTTACTTCAGAAACGCTTTTAAAGTAGAAATTCTACTTCTAGAGGGTTGCTATACGTGCTCTAATCGCCCAGAGAGAGAGAGAGAGAGAGAGAGAGAGAGAGAGAGAGAGAGACTGTGTGAGTGTTTAAGAGGAGTGCGAATTACGGATTAGGAAAGGCCTGAAGTAACTCTCTAATTAGGGTTTTGAACACATACACACACACATATATATATAGACACACAATCCGATCCGAGTCCGAATGAGTGGGTCCACACCTGAAATCGAGAATTTGACCAATATTCACTAGTTCCAATTGGAGAACATAAGAACCACCCATAATCGGCCGGTTTTGTCCGATTCAAGCCGTTCTTTTTGCTCACCCCTAAATAACATACATCATCAAACGGAGGGATGTCAACATTTGTAGAGTGTCAATATTGTTGACTAAAACTCATAATATATTTTGATGATTAACAAAACTATTAATAACTGTTATTAATATATTCGCAGGTGAAAAATACTTTCGGAATTCTATCGTTTGATGTGCTTGAACACATCATCTAAGCTATCGTATGTATCTCCAAAGCGTAGCATGATGAAGAACAGTCGCAGACTTGGTTTGGTCTTCCTATCTCAAACTCAGACGTTATGCAAAGGAAATCACAGCTCAGACTTTATCTGGTGTCAAGCAATATCATCTAAACGAGGAAGAACATTCATGAAGAATCACCACAGAATTATTATTTACGCATAGCCAGTAATCTGACTTGGACTCCACACTAGATAATTCGTATTTGAAGACCATTGTTCCATGAATTTATGCAACGGATATATTGCAAGATTAAATAGGAACGGTCATAATTCTATACGAAGCAAGTTGCACTTTCTATAGTGGGCACTCCAACTTATTGAATCTCAGATTCAGCGGTATGGGCAACTGAATCAAAAGGAGGATTCGGATCTCAACATCAACGGCTCTTTTGTCTCTCTTTTGGGAAGTATGTATTCAGAAGGAAAGTTTGGATACTATCCTCTTAAGTTCTTCAACAGGTAGTTGAAAGCTGGAGGACTATAAGAGTAGACAAGAAGACCACGAGTAGATAGAGAATCAGAAATTCAATAGTCTGAGAGAACCTTGACTCATTTACAATTGTTCTAGCGCTTTACACTGTAAACTCTGAGAGACATAGTAAGATTGTGATAATCATTGTACTCTCAAGATTATTTTAGTGGAATCCAGCCAGTAGGCTGTGAGCGTGAAGAGTGGACGTAGGTTTAACCTAAGCCGAACCACTATAATCATTGTGTGCAGTTTTCCTCTCTCTCTTGCTCTCTTCATCTCAGAATATTGCACACAAGCACTGCTCAGACTTTGTCAAGCATTCCGTACTTTTCATATTGATTCATTAAATTCCGCATTTTATATCAAGTTTGTTTAAATACACCTATTCACCCCCCTCTAGGTGATAACACTATCCCTAACAAATATCACCCCTAAATATTTGGGCGCAATGTGTGGGAGATCTTTTACATAAGCAACTGCATTGCAACGATACATGCACCATTTTGACTGCACAAATCAGTCCAGTAGTAATATTTATTTAACACTCGGAGATACAGAGTCTATAGGTTGAACAGATCATGTCACTGCAATATTCGTACATGACTTGATATTTTCTTATTTCCATCTAAATATCTTGTGACTAGAAGCTTGAGAAAGACTGATTCCAACCGATATATGGGAAATTTCTACCCTAAAGCTTCACTTGTCTATCAGAAATCCAGCTGAAGGGAATAGTGAGTGCTTCCTCGGCCCTTTCCCAAGCTCTCTCCTCCAGCCTTCTAATTTTTGGTATTAAACGGCAGACGTAATCCTGGGCTCTACTTCCCTCTGCTGAAAGTCCAGTCAGATTCTCCACCTTCCACCTTCCCACCAGAAACTCCAGCACATCTGCATAGTCCTTTGCTGTGTAAACGCCGAGTAATGGGAGAAAATGTTGTCATCACAACCATCATACATCAAATGAGCTGGCATAGTGATTCTCTTGCTCATCATGTCGGCAAGTGCCAAGACAGTGCCATCTGGATCGATCTCGAAGAGCTTCTCCATGATTTTTGTATAGGCTGCTTCATGACGCTTCTCATCTGATGCAACTGTACCACAAATTTGAGCCAATTTCATGTCCCCATGTGCCTTGGCAAGCCTGCCGGTGTTTCCATGAGAAATATATGTCGCTCTTTCTTGAAATGAAGTGTAGATGAAGAAGAGGTAGGGACTGTTTTTGGTTCGAGGATCCTGGGACAAGAATATCGAGAGGTAATTAGCCCCAACAAGTAAGGAGTTGCCTTAAATTTTGGTGGCATCTGTCTCAAGTGATTCTTGTGGAACGACTCTTCAAGTTTAAAGTCATGTGCATAAATCATTGTTCAATTGCAGAGGCATAATTTAAATTTGAAGATGACAATCAACATTACGAGTTGTGATGGTCATATATATTAACCAAAATGATTCCAGTGCATTCAGTGTCCCTTTTAGATGCTAAAGATTTGCGTGCATACGAGTATGAATTTGTGCTATGGACTTGCATATTAGTTGGTCATAGTAGAGGTAGGATCTCACCATCCCCGCCCCGATCAGATATTGGATCGTTTTCTCAATTCGCTTCATGTCCACTCGTCCAGACAGGTACAAATACTTGTTCAGGAGGTCTCCATGTCTGTTCTCCTCTGCAGTCCATGCCCTTGTCCAAATGGCCCAAGGCATTAGGCTCGAAGCTGTCTCGTCTCTGACTCCGTCCAAAGTATTGAGCATCGTCTGATAAGTAGGAAGGGCTTCTTCTGTTATCATGCTTCCAACCAAAGCAACAAAGTAGTCATCAGGGATTTCCCTAGCCCTCTCCCTGAGTTCCCTAACTTGTTCTTCAAATCCATCCGATGCTGCATCCGGCAGAAAGTCTTGCGGTTGCCAACAATTCTCGACAGGTTTCAAGTGAACCAATACATTCTTCTCGGCCCAATGCTCCATGGATTTGAATATTTCGATCTTTTCGGGTGGCATGGAGTGGGTTACCTGAACATGTGCCTCCCTGCGAGGAATAGAAGGCTTCTTGACGTTCTCAACTTCCCTGCATCGAACATATGATTTCTTATGGTACGTTACAAGCCGGAAACAAATTGGATGTTGTATCTAGTTAAGTGTCAAATCATGAAATGGTGTTCCTCTGCGCTCAAACTGTAGGAAGTAGATGTGCGGATTCACACGGATTGCAAGAACTTTGGCTGGTCGGGATACTGATACTCAGGAATTTGGACTAAATTGAACGGAGCACTCCACACACTACCAAAAATAATTACTGTCTGTTCATGAGAATCTGTTTATACAGAAATTCCTTCATCATCCGTAGGAACCAAATGATACTGAATCTGCGTTGATAGCCTTAATTAGCGTCTTAGCTTGTCTCTTGCCTGCAGCTACTTTCATTGCTAGACCAAGGAAGGAACCGGTTAACACTTAAGGTTGTGATAAGAGATGCTCAATTTTCTCGTGCTCCTATTACGGTGAAGCTATCCTCTAGGATAGCTCTAATTGCATGACTTTCTTTGAAAAATTGTAAAGCTTGCCTAACTTTTTGCACGGTTTCGTCAATTTCTTGTTAGTAGTGTGGTTGGTGCCAGCCGCGGAGGTGAGGTGCTTGGAAGACAGATCGAGATCTTTGGGGTTACCGTTTTGGTATCTTAAGGTTTGTGTTTTCACTGACTTAGAGACTCGGGTTTTATTATGATAGTTAGGGTGTGTTTGTCTCGAGAAAAACTTCATGATAAAAGAAAATGCTTTCCGAAAAATTATTTTCCCTTTTCAGATTAGGAGATTCATTTTCCTAAATATAAGCATGCATATTTTCTTTAATCGTAAATGGTTTTACGTTGACCGATTATTTTCAGCAAACCAAGTGCGTCACAGTCCAGAAAATAATTCGCGAGAAATTCTTTCACTCAAACAAACACATCCAAATAATGAGATTGAATCATTAAATCTCCACTTTAGGCTGGTGAGTTGAAGATGTCGATTCAACCTCTTAAAAGGAACTATCATAAAGCATTGTTTCGCTCATCGATAACATAACTTATCGCATAGTTCTTATAAAAAAATACATGCTTTATGCACTCACCACGAAAAGTAAATCAGGCACTTTCGTTAGCTCCAAAAGAATGAGAGAATGGAAGGGGGGGGAGGGGGGGAACTCACTTGGTGGCGCCAGAGCGAAGACCGGAGGACATGGACTTGGGAGATCCGAGGTTGCGAATGGCGATTGGGGGCAACTTAAACGAAGGTGACTTCATGGGTTTAGAAGTGAGAAATGGACTGAGTTGGAGGGCCATTTGCTCTTTTATTGATTTGTAAATGTGATGAGTAGTAGCTTTTTGATTGGCTTGGTTTTCTCTTTGAGAACGAGGCTCCACGAAGATGAATTTGAGAAAACTTTGGGTGGTCTTTATATAGGGGAATGGAATGGACAGGAAGGGTAACCAAAAGAGTGATTTCACTGAGAAAATCCTGAAATATCACGATTTTGTCCCTAAAAATTCACATATTAGGCACATACAAATGAAAAAATAGACGGGTCCGGGCAAGTTTTTGATGCTACGGAAACATTGTTAAGCATGCTCTAACATAGATGTTTGACTTTGGAAACGTTAGTTACACATGTATGATCATGGTCATTTGCCTGATTTTCGAGACATTGCATGCGCGCAACCGTCCCTCCAAAGTCACTAGTGGAACCACACCATGTGAGCGGTCGAGTGAATCCCAGTCAGAGCTTCCATTGATAAGTAATACTAAACATAGAAAAAGCATGTACGAACAAAATTAGTTTACCGAGTCCGTGTGACTAACTCCTGTGAGCCATTAAATGAACGCACCAACTAGGTCTATTTTATGGATTGTTACTCGTTTGGATTATTTGATTTTGTCTGCAGTGTTTGGAGTCACAGGTCATCAAGATGATAGAGCAATTTGCGGTGATTCTTTGTCAACGGAAAGGTTCATTGATGTTTACTTGCCAAGGAAAGAGAGAAGCTTAGAGATTAGAACAAGGATTTTTTTACCTCGAAAGAGGGCAATCTAATTTAACTTAAAGGGAACATCCCTTTAAGTACACCCCTCCTTAATCTTCAATGTCCTCTTTATTGGACAAGATTAGACCTTTAATGTCCTTTTAATCAATCATCTTCTTCACTTTGAGTTAGATTAGGCACTTTTACGTTCATTGTGTCGAGCCGCGTATTGAATTTTATGTCAGGAAGAACCTCTGATACTTAAGTCAAAAGGCCAGCAAAACGTAAATAACGTGACAGGAATGAGAGGAGAGAATCCCTTTTACCCAAAGTTCTCTTACCCTTTGCTTTTTAGCGAGAATCCCGCCAATATCCTGAACTTTTTCTCGTGAACACGAATAATCTAAATACTTTTTCATCTCACTAATATCCTCGAATTTGTACTAATAACCCAAAAGTACCTTCCATCCATATGACCGTAAGAAATCCGACTCGACAGTGTGCATGCCCGTTAAAAACCTGACATGCCTACACTCTAGGTCGACATTGAGCGTGCGTTCATTACCATGCCAGATCCATTTGCTTAGCATTATCCACGAAATGCTAACACGTTGGATTTTTTACGGCCATTACATATGAAAGTCTAACGAAATGTAATTTTGGATCACCAGTGTACATTCCGAAGATCACTTGCGTCGTGTCACCGGGTGTTTGGTTTGATTTTCCTTCTATTAATACGCTGCCCAAGCGCGTGACTTTCTCGTGAGTCTCCTTAGCGGGCCGCACTTGGGAAATTAACAAATTCATACATGGATCTCAATGGAAAATAGGCTTTGGGCTGACCCGGATTTGATCGCTCATGGGCCTCTGGCCCAACCACTTGGCTCTGCGGCCCACCGGTCCAAGCCCCTCTTCTTCTTGGACCCGCCGTGCGGATTTGCCCTCTTCGGGTACCATCGCACTTCTTCGAATTGACAATAGAAAGACCAAGTGGAACTGCCGAACATTCCCCATCCCAAATTCCTAAGTCACGCGTGCCTTTATAATGGGTGATTTGAGCATTATTTGTCGATTTCGACAGCAATAAAATAAAGTGACGTGGCATGGCCAGCACTGACATGGACAATTTTTACAATTTCGCCGGCCCAGAGTTGGAACAAGAAGAGAGAAAAGGAAATAAAAAAGAAGAGAAGAAATAAGAAAAAAAAAGGCAATAAAAAATCAAAAAGCTTAAAAAATGTAAAAATTGCACAAATTATCCACGTTAGCGATTTCCGGCCAAAATTGACCGAAACGGCTAAATTGGCAAATTGTCAAAATGTTTAAAACTAAATCAACACAATTAAAATGTTTATGACTGAACTGGTCGTCATACAATAGGTTTAGGTATTTTCTTGACAATTATCTCCAACTATAACACTAGTGGAATTAGTTTAATATTTAAATGCGTCGTGTTAAAAAGGGTAAGTAGGGTTTTGCTTTAAACTATGAAAGGGGGTTGGTCACGAATGAGATAACGAAGACTTTCTGTTTTTTTAGCCAAGATGACAATATAATCAAGAGTCGAAATTCCTTTCATGGTTAAGTTTGAGGTTTTACTTTCAATTCTATAAGATCTTATTGGAGACAAATAGGGAGAGATCAAGTTGACGCGATTATCCCCCGATCATGGACGACATGACATTAAACGGATCATATACGGGACGCGGACTTATTATTACATGGGTATCCGACGTTGAGGTATTACCTTACTAGAGTGACCAATTCAATAGCAACATAAAAAGAGATGTTAGGATAATGTAATTCACAAATTAAGATGTCTTTTTGCATTCAATTTAAAAATTATTTGGGATATAATAAGGGAAATGAAAAATAACGACTTGCGGTTCTTAAAGTACTTGAGTATCACCTGATTTTCATCGAGCTTGGATTGGATATCGAAATAGATCACGTCGCGTCTCGTCTCGCAAGAAATTGGATCACTTGCAAGTCTAGTCAAGTATATTTCTTTTGGGGCCAAGATTAGTTAGTGCCAGCTCTTTGATTGGTAATGTGATCTCCAAAAAAATCACCCACGAGTAACTCTGACTTCAATCCATGTTGCTGTGCTATGTCCATCTCGTATGGCATGGATTTCTCTTCCTTTTCTACAAAGCTACTTCTGACGAAGCCTGAGACTCGGTTTCTTATACTTCTAACGAAGTATGTCTCCGAGGAAGGACTCAGAATGATCAGGGCAGAGCACGCGGTGGGGTGATCGTGTCTTGAATGGATCTTGGAAATGACGGTGGAGAAACAGAGAAACTTAGGAGCGAATGACAAAATTTCTATTTCAAAAATCAATTTATGAGTAGAGAAATATGTTTAAAAACGATATAAAATTTCTATGCATGGAATAGAAATTCGTTTGATAACAACATGAAATTTATGTTTTCCTAACGGTATCGGCAGACGGTGGCGGACGGGAGGGAGGAGGCGAGGAGCCGAGAGAGAGGAGAGTGAGTCTTGAAGAGAGAGAAATGAGAGAAAAAGAAGAGTTTTTAACTTCTAATTTATGTTTTAGAAATAGAGAAGTAGAAAATTTGAACTTCTAATTTCTGTTCCAAACCTATTTTTGGAATAGAAAATTGTTCTAAAAATAGAAAAATGAAATTGCGTTGTCAAACGAATTTTTGTTTCAAACTTGTTCCAAACATATTTTTGGAATGGATATTCTGTTTTATAAATTTTATCTTGTAAGCCCTTAGCTTCTTAGGGCAAGACATGACCTTTGAAATATGTTTCAGCTAGGGATGATAGCACAAATGATCCATAAACATTAGTCCGGTTTGCAATGTTGTCCATGGACTTTTAATTTACGCAATGTGATCCATGAACTTTGTCATGCAAGCCCTTAGCTTCTAGAACGAATATTCTGTTTTATAAATTTTGTCATGTAAGCCCTTAGCTTCTTTGGGCGAGACATGACTTTTGAAACATGTTTTAGCTTGGGATGATAGCACAAATGGTCCATGAACTTTAATTCAGTATGCAATGTCGTTTGTAGACTTTTAATTTACGCAATGTGGTCCTTGAACTTTCCCTATATTATATGAAAATGTCTAAAATTTCAAGAATCACATTAAACGAATTAAAAGTTCATGGACAACATTACACATTAGATCAAAGTTCAGGGACCACATTGAACGAATTAAAAATTCATAGACAGCATTGCACATTGGATCAAAATTAAAGAGCAATTTGTATCATTTTCCCTTTTAGCTTTGCTACGTTTGAGGTAAGAGAGGAGGAAAAACTTGTGAAGTAATGGATGTTTTTATTGCAAATTCATGTTAGAAGATCTGGTGGGAGGTGAGTCACCAATGGATTGGATTAGCCGAACCCTTGACCACCTTTTCCCTGTGGTTAATGATAAGGACGTAGAATTCTTTTGAAGCACATCTTCCACATTCTTTTGCTATAAAACGCCATGAAGGACCGCGGGAGATTTGAATCCACACCCTGTACAACGCATTGAAACGGCTTTGCCAACTCGATTGAATAATGCACATAAGTAAATTCTGCAGTACTTATTATATGGACTTATATAGCTTAAAATAAAATAAGTAAAATTATCAAAGTGCCCGGATTATCCAACAGCCATCCGGTACGGTTTGATCGATTTTTAAACCATTAGAGGTGACTAGTGTGAGAGATGTTCATGCGGGTGAGAGAAAAATAGAGTGGAGCAAGGAATTAGAAAGAAATGAGCGTGTGAGCTAAGTGTTAGAATATTTAAATAATAAATTACAAGTTCATCTAACAGCTTAACCTTTTAAAACAGTCGACAGTGGTCCCACCAAAATCTTACATGATATTAGAGCTAGAGGTCTTGAGTTCGAATTTTCCCATGCCCCATTTGACTTCCCAATTAAATATGTCCACGCTTAATACTAGGTAAAAAGACCAGACTTGATAGTAGTTCTATAAAATCTCACACTAAGGTCAGAAGCCAATGAAAATTATTCCACATCAAATAATCGAGAAATCAAAAAAATATTAATAATTGAAAAATCAACAGGTAACAGCTAATTCTTTGAATCTTTTGTACTATTTTTTACTTAAATGTGAAGTGCATGTGCATGCAGTTATCACATACCACCATATCGCATATGTGTATATAGGATTTTCATAATCATATATAGCAATTAAGTTGAGCACTATCGAGATAGACTATTCAAACTTTAAGACACAAAAATTTCAAGATATAATTTTTTTTTCTCAAGCTAGGTTTTCAAGCCACAATAAATTATTCAAATTACTTCACCTCATTTTGTTGATCTAATCTCGAATTAGATCGAAACTTGAGCTTCACCTCGAGCTTGGAGTCTCATTTTTCCAAGGGCAACTAAATTCATAGACATTACTTCTCTGTATTCTTCATGTTTAAGAAACTACATAAGAAATTACACCGAAAGTTCGTTAGAAACGACTTTCATATTTTACCATTTAGTTGATCAAAATTTTATTGCGCGTGTACTCTAACTTTTTTTAAATAAAAAATATTTGAATCTTTCACAAAGTGCAAATATAAAATTCTTATATAAACCTTTTCATATATATATATATTAATTTTCATCATCAAACTTGGTGGGAAATGATTATTTTAAAATGCGAAATGTTAGAAACTCACAAAATGCAAATGTAGTTTCACATATAACTCTTCCATTTTTTTAAAGATTTGATCTTCAAATTTGGTGGGAAAGCGAAAAAAAAAAAACTTGTTTATGGAGCTTTTTGTGAATATGATACTCTAGCTATCTAATGGTCGAGCTCAAGCAATTCACAATGGTTGATAATTAGACTCGTTTGCATCCTCACCTTAATCATGAAAGCTCGCGCTGGTAAGGTTAAGTGTTGACGAGTTTTCATGTGGTGTCAAGTCGAGCGAAACTAATTAAGAAGAAGAGGGGTGGGGGGTTAAAGTCTCGATGAATTTCCAAGTGGTGTCGAGTTGAATCGAGCTGAGCGGGACTGACCGGGAAGAGAGGGAGGGAGGGAGGGAGGGGTTCTCGAGTCCGAGGATGAAGGATCCCGTGAGCCGCACGCAACAACGCCGCCCTTTCCCCTGTCCACAGATCGGACACTGAATCTCTCTCCTGCTGACGCTGTTCTTTTCCCCTCTCTCTCTCTCTCTCTCTCTCTACAAAATTCAAAGGAAAGCTTCCGACTTTCCAAGCAAAAGAAGCCAATCATCAATCTCTCTCTCTCTCTCTCTCTCTCGCTGCCCTCCAAATTTCCCCCAAATTCCCCCAAATTCACACACCCACAAGGCCAGAACCCTAAAAAAAAAGAGAAAAAGAATTGCCCCAATCACACACACACACCCACACTAGCCCCACTAATCTCTTTCCTTCACAGTGTCACCTGTCGCCTTCAATCGCGACTTTCCCACCACTCACGACCCACTTTTTCTCCCTCTCTCTCTCTCTCTGCTCCCCCCCTGCTCGCCCACCCATTATAAATCCTGGGTCTTGTGGGTCTTCTTGGAGATGAGTCAAGCCTCCGAGGAAGAGCCCGGTGCCGTGGCTCGGTCGCTCGAGGTCGCCAAATCGTCCCCGCCCTCGCCCTCGCCGCTGTCCCCTCCCGCCGAGAAACCGGAGGACTTGGCGGTCGCCGTCGTCGCCGCGGCGGCTGTCGAGGAGGAGTGCGCAGCGGAGGATTGCGACGCGGGGGAGCCGATGGAGGAGGACTCGGTGAGCCCGGCCACCGTGTTCTCGATTCGGCTGAAGCAGCGCCGGTCCAATTTGATGCACAAGATGAGCGTCCCCGAGCTGTGTCGGAATTTCAGGTGATTTTTTTTTTTGGGGAGTGGGGGGTTGGGGGAGGTTGTCTGCTGGTTTTGTGGTGATTTTGGTTGGGTCAGGTTTGTTGCCGGATTCGTGTTTGTGTATTTAGGGTTCCGAGCTTTGCTGAATTGGGACGAGTACCTCGAATTGTTTCGACGTTGGTTGATGTAATTTAGTTGGGGTTCTGTAACTGTGGTTTGTGGCCAATGAGCGGAGGGATATAGTTAGTGTCTTTTGTTGCTTTGCAAGCGGAAGTTCTGGTGATCTCATCAAATGAACTATGTCAATCAGGATGATGTTGTTCATGTTGCACATCTGTGTTTCCAAGCATTAATGAGGATTGCGATGTTCTCGAATGAATTTGATTTCAATATAACTTGCGGCTGTTGGATTGCTTTACCTCAGCATTTCTCCTTTTTATCTACCAACGTATACATTTGGGATCGAATCTGGCACTCTAATGAAGACTTTTCCTACATACCCTGAACCGTGCGACTTTGGAAGCAGTTTTCTTTTGGTATTATTTTTATCACATGATAGAAAACTATTTTTCCGGAGGCAACGAAGCATCTATTGTTGTCTCCTCCAAAAATAAGTGAAACCTTGTTGTAGGCGAATGCCAATTGCATTCTAGTCGAGCTGATTGTAGGGGTGACCACAATAGTTTGTCAAGTGAGTTAATGGTAAGTGAGACCAAAACTCCCAAGAACAGCGTATTGAGTATTATAAAGGCCAAGTGAAGACACAACATGCCATAGGAATCTAATTGCAATCTGCATAAATGTTGTATTTGAATTTTGATATTGCCATTTAAATGGCCCACCCAATTCCCGGACTGCATATATTTGGAGTAATTTGCGGTCTTCTGTCATCTTCCACCTGAATTTGTCGATTCACCTGTTGGACTTTAATTTTCAGTGAGGCTCCTAGTATCATGTTGGGAGATTTCAGTTTGAAATTAACATAACACTCGGCTGAGGTGAAAATATTGAAAAGCTTATATGGATGGACCAGTCATTCAGTTTGATGGACGTTATGTTAATGGAAACGTAATCACTTTCTGAATCTTTCTTAGACTTTGAAATCAACCTTTTAGAGGATTGCTATGGCTATAACAAATCATGGACTCTTACCCCTCCTAGACTATTGAAGAGAACTTGCCCCTTTATAAATGTTTTAGAAATACCAATATGTAGGGTGGTTTTGAATACTAATAGCTTAAAAGTAGAAACATGATATCTCCATTATGTGGATTTCTTAGTAGAATGTGGATCTTTTGGTGATGTTTATATGGTGTGTTTTTGGATTGTTGATGTGTGTTTGGTGCTCGGTTAGCATTGTCTACATCCAGTGTTTCAAATGTTGGTTGTGAGCTTCTCTTGTCCGCACTTTTGTTCTTTCTTGGCTGTAAGTTGTAAGTCCCAATGTTGATGTCCGTGAGGAAAGACTGAAAAGCTCATGGTTGGGCTTGAATTTACGTCTGCCATTTTTTTTCCCGGTGTAGCAAAAACTAGGGATATGCATCTATTGGAGAATTAGCTGTTCATTTCATTGGTAATACCTGATGTTACTTTATGCAGTTGTTGCCTCTGTCATTGACTTCGTAAATATTTGCTGGAGAGAGTTGGATTCAAAGAGGGATATAGAAATTTTGCATGGTAGGGTAGAGCACAATTTAAGCTATTCTGGTTGACTTCTTTTGGTACAGTTTAATTCTGTGGGTGCAAAATCTGAGTCAAAATGGATTGTGTTTTATGATTGATGTAGTGCTTGCATATAAGACATTAGAGTTCACTAGTGTATGTGCGCTTTTGTGATGACTGATCTGCAGTTATCTTTTCATTTCTTCTACTCACATCTTCTTGTTTTCTTGTTCAGTGCTGTTGCTTGGTGTGGGAAGCTAAATGCTATAGCTTGTGCATCTGAAACTTGTGCAAGAATTCCTAGGTTGGTGGTTTCTTTGTGGTTCTCACTACCATAGACCCCAGGACATTGGGGTAGATCTGCTGATTCTGCTATCTAAATGAAAATGATTTGCACATATTGCTTTTGAATTTGTTTTATAGTGCATTTTGGAGGAGCTTATCAAAGGTAGTTGTCGCTTTACCTCCAAAATTTTGCTATCCTGGCAAAATGAAATAACTCTTTGAATTATGAATCCTGAAAAATTCTAAATGGCTCTTAAGGGTTGATATATGTACATTTGTAAAGTTTTGAAGTCTTCAATATGATGGAAAGGACAAGAAAAGGCAGAAGCTGAAAGCAAAAAGCGAAAAAGCAAAAGTCACCCTAAACACACACTTGGTGTAATGATCTGCATGCATGATAGTTTTGAATTAGTTGGGCAAGAATACTTTACGCTGTTTTCTTCGGCAGTGAAGTTGTCGGTTTAATTTAGTACTTTCTGTTTTGTACTATCTCCAGTTCGACTGCTAATCCACCATTCTGGATTCCTATCCATATTGTTATCCCTGAGCGTCCAACCGAGTGTGCTGTTTTTAATGTCAAAGCAGGTACTTTGATTGATCCTTTTGTTGTATATTTTATCATCTGCCACGATCTTTAAACAGTTTAAAAAGATTAATCCATTTAGATTATATATCCAAGTATCATAGTGCGGGGATTAGTTGCTATATGAGTTTTTTGGTCTTTACACTTTCATAAGAAAAGTGAACTATTTGCCTAGTCAATGATCAAGTTTCCATTGTTGTTTACAAAAAGGATCATATATTCTGTATTGAAAAGTTTGTTTTACTTAAGTTCTTGATATTAGTTGGGCCTTGCTACCCTGATGGCTTGATTAGTATGCCTCCTGTTAGGATGATGCAGAGATATCTCTTCTTTTCTCTTTTGAACAGACTGACTATAAATGTCTATCCTTACCCCAGAACACTGGGGTGAGTTGTACTCTTTTCATGCTCTATTTCCATTCAGCTTTATCTTTGTAGTCATAATCTGTTATTTCAGTGATAGGTGACGTATCTTACCTTCTTTTCAAGGATCTGCCCGAATAATATGAATTACGAGTGCTTGCTTTGAATTTCTCTGCAGATTCTCCAAGAGATTCTGTTCAATTTATTGAATGGTCCCCTAGCTCATGCCCTCGAGCATTACTAATAGCTAATTTTCATGGGAGTGTCACTATCTGGACTCAACCATCTCAAGTAAGCAAACCTACTGGATTGTTTTCTTCAAACACTCAAGGCCTTTTTCCACAAGATCTTGCCAATAAACTTATTCTCCATCTTACAAGATGGGGTACATCATTGAATTTTTTCATTATGTTTGAGTGCACTAATTACAGTTTGTTTCTTTCTTTCAGGGGCCAGCTAATCTGGTAAAGGATGCTAGCTGCTGGCAATGTGAGCATCAATGGCGGCAGGATATTGCTGTTGTTACAAAGTGGTTATCTGGGGTGTCTCCGGTATGTTATTTTGGTACTTCTGCTCTAATTTTGATTTAAATTTTGATTATATAATTCTTAAGTGATGATTGATTGATTTAGGGTATTAAACAATGAAGGAAGGAATCTGTATTATTATGTACTATGAGCAAATATGTTTGTTTGATACCTTGTCTCTCTCTTATAATCTTACGAATAGCCTTCTTATCTATGTTTCCTGCATACTTGTTTATGTGTAAAATTTTTATATTGGCATAAAAGTCTGGCATCACGTAGCTTCATGCCCTTGCAAATCTTCTAATATGGGATGCTTTTCTAAGAATTAAGGCTTTAGGATGTATTGCTGGTCCAGTAAGATATTTCCTGATGAAAAACGAACTACAAGTGATGTCTGGTCCCTCCTCCAGTTTTTCATTACTTTTAAAAGTGATCTAGTTCTTTCTTTTCTTTGTCTACCATGGTTCATTGTCACCCTCTTGCATGTTACTACATTGGTTTTACCATCAGCTATGGTTAGTTTGGTTTGTATTATCGGTCTTCTGAACACTATTTATTGATTCGTTTGTTTTAAAATCAGTATAGGTGGCTTTCCTCTAAATGTAGTACTCTCGCAAATTCGAAGTCAACTTTTGAGGAAAAATTCCTTTCTCAGCAGTCGCAAACTTCAGGTATGTTGATTGCCATGGTGAGCTTATTTATGGCATCATCCGCTTTTTTGCTTCTGGCAAGTATCTTTATCTTAGACCTACAAAAGTTTGGGAAGGATGAAGTAATAATATTACACGGATTCAGCTCTGATTGACTTTTGGATGAGAGTAAACCTAGGAAGCCCCCCCTGATTGGATAACTTTTGAGGTAGAAATTTGGCATTTAACTTTCTTTTTATCTTATCTGTTGTATTTATCAATTGACCCATTTGGATGGTGAACATTGTCTTCGCATTTTGATTCAATTCATGCTGTTGATCAATAAATCCATTACATTGTCAAATGCAATTAGGTATAGGTATGTGTGCTGGCTGTGTAGTTTACAATGGTTTTTTGCAGAAGAATGAACCCTGGATTATGGAGTGTAATGTTGTACATTAAGGATTCTGTATTGAAAGCACGTTGATTTATGCCTCTTAATAACTACATTGGGTGTTATATAAATTTGATTATCAAAGATATAGATATTCCATAGTGAAACATGTTGGAAGCATTGGTGTGACCTCTACTTTTGAATATAGATTTATGACATTGTGAAAACGATGACCTGCAAGTTTCTTTACTCTCTGAATTTGAGTTTTGGATATGTGATACATGAACTTGTTGCAGCTAGATGGCCCAATTTTCTCTGCGTATGTTCCGTTTTTTCATCTGGATCTGTTCAGTTAAACTGGTCCCAGTGGCCTCCAAGTCAGAGTGGTGTTGCACCAAAGTGGTTTCACACAAGTAAAGGACTCTTGGGTGCTGGTCCCAGTGGGATCATGGCTGCTGATGCAATCATAACAGATAGTGGTGCGATGCATGTTGCAGGCGTTCCAATTGTAAACCCTTCAACTGTTGTTGTGTGGGAGGTCACTCCTGGTCCCGGAAATGGATTTCAAGCAACTCCAAAGGCTAGTGTAACTCCTGGGGTACTGCCTTCGGTCAATCCACCCAATTGGGCTGGCTTTGCTCCTTTGGCTGCATATATGTTCAGTTGGCAAGAGTACTTATTGTCTGAGGCGAAGCAAGGCAAAAGGCAGACAGATCAAGATCTAAATGATGCGGTATCTCTGCATTGTTCACCTGTTTCAAACTTTTCTGCTTATGTGAGTCCTGAAGCTGCAGCGCAATCAGCAGCAACCACCACATGGGGTTCAGGTGTTACAGCTGTTGCCTTTGATCCTACGTGCGGCGGCTCTGTTATAGCTATTGTTATAGTCGAGGGTAACTTTTTGTGCTCTCTTTCATGCTGCTGTTGTTGTATTGTACAATCTTGTTTTCTTGCTGGTTAGGATGAATTATTTGCCAGTGGGCCCTGAGTAGGAATTTAACAACCACTGATACTTCATTTTGCAGGGCAGTACATGTCCCCTTATGATCCGGATGAGGGTCCTTCAATTACAGGATGGAGAGTACAACGCTGGGAATCATCTCTTCAGCCTGTTGTTATTCATCAAATATTTGGTAACCCTAGTTCTAGTTTCGGTGGGCAGGCACCCATGCAAACAGTTTGGCAATCAAAAGTTGACACAAGCATACCACCAACAAGTGATTTCACATCCCATCAATCACTTGCCACAGGACCTACCTCTGATGTTGTGAAGACATCTGATTCTGGTGTTGAGAAGGCAAAAAGGGTCTCTTTTGATCCCTTTGACTTACCAAGTGATATCAGAACACTTGCTCGAATTGTCTATTCTGCACATGGTGGAGAGATCGCTATTGCTTTTCTACGAGGTGGGGTCCACATTTTTTCAGGGCCAAACTTTGCAGCTGTTGATAATTACCAGATTAATGTTGGCTCTGCCATTGCTGCTCCGGCCTTCTCTTCCACAAGCTGCTGTTCAGCTTCTGTTTGGCATGACAGCAAGAAGGACCAAACCATACTGAAGATTATTCGTGTCCTTCCTCCTGCTCTTCCTAGTAGTAAAGTAAAGGCCAACTCATCCACCTGGGAACGTGCAATTGCTGAGAGGTTGGTCGAGTATCTCTCAGTAATAGTTTCCAGTGTTCCACTGTGCATATTGCTAGATCCTTTAAGGATCTCGATATGGATTTTGGGCATGACAATGTTTAGCATGATGCAAGCTGTTGTATGTGCATGCAGGTTTTGGTGGAGTCTTATGGTTGGTGTTGATTGGTGGGATGCTGTTGGCTGCACGCAGAGTGCTGCCGAGTGTGGCATTGGTAAGCGTTGAAACTTCTTTGAAAATGTTATAGGCCATTTTGATGATATTATAGCAACCAAATCTTATCTCTCCAAGTAGGTCTGGTTTTATGATAAAAACCTGCTAACTATGACGAAATGTCTCACTCGAGAAAAAGTCTCTGTACTTGATAGCCTCTTGGTGAAGATTTCTTAGCTAGATGTTTTCTAGATATCATTATTGCCCCCTTTGCCTTCTTTTCTATTGCAGGGGAGCAAGCGTGTGTATTAGTTGGGATACACTAATATGCTTTACCCTATATGGCTAGAAGCAAAGCAGTTCGATCCCAAAATAATGATGGTTGCAATTAACCAACCTTGGTAATTTAGATCTTTGGATTGTCATTTGCCGGTAACTTCTAATTTCTGCTAGTGACGTCACTGGGAGTTAATTTGGTTTTGAGTCTTTGGAACTACAAAAGTAGTGGTGATGTGAACCCTAGATCTCTAACTATTTACCTATGCAGTCTTAATCACTCTTAGGCATTACCTAGGTAATGTCAAACATGAAACTATAATATTTAGCCAACTATTTTGAAGAAAAACAGTACTTTGCATTTATTCCCCTTTAACTGTAGGATCCTGATTGGTGGAGTTGACTCTTTTATTTGAACGGGGAATCTGTCTCAAACAGTCAACCAATCCAATCCCACCAGAATATGACAAATTAACTCAAGAAGGCTTTGTTTCCTATCAAACTGATTTGTATCACCTCAATTTTACTGGAAAGAATATGAAATGACATGGTGATGATATGTTAGCAATGCATAGCATGAATACCAACCTTATAGTTTCATTCTTTATTTTATATTCTTTTCAAAATATGTATGCTGGTCTGGCTCCTTGCTCAATAATAAATCGCTTTCTTCGTTCCTGTTTTCTCAGTTTCCCTTTATAGTGTCATTGCGGTTTTGGATGCTGATTTCCATTCTCTTCCTTCGACTCCGCACAGGCAACAGTATGGACCTGTAAGTTGGACTAATTGCATACTGATGTTGCAGTTTTTAGAATTGAAGTAGACAGGGTAGACGGTTATCGATATTATTTTGGCTTCATGTGACATGGACTAGGTTGCGTAAGTTCTAGTATTACAAAACTATTTTGTCCCCTGCTTTCCCAGAACATAGTCTGGTTTGAAGACAAAATTGTAAACCGTCAAAGCATGTTTGTCTTGTTCCAAATTCTGTTATCTTGCTTGACTATGGGTCATGATGACATGAAGTTACAAGGTTTAGCTTTTGGTATAGATGCAAATCTTACTTGTTAAGCATTAAGACTGCTTGGTTGTATGCCAGAAAAATAGTACTGGAGTTTGTACAAACAAAATATGGAGAGATTTATCTGGGGAAATGTTGGAGTTTCAATTGACAATGCTGGTTTTCACATTCCCTATCTGTTGTTAATAGTTTAGACTTTCCCAATATGGAGTATACTTGTAAGAGGGGTGGTACTATTCTGAATTGTGGTTCTGTTAACTGTTACTGATGATTATTGTTGTAGGATATGACGACGATAGTAGATGTTCCCATTAAAATTGCTAGCACTAATCGAGAGAGGGAAACAAAGTCCTCGTACTTCAAGCTGTTTGCAAAGTGATATGCTTCTTTTTGGTTTTTTTTTAGTTCTTGTGTTTCTCATATTCATGAGAGCGAGCGGGGCATTGTTAAGCTGACATTGCCATTTGCTTTGTATCGTCTATGTATGACTAGTTGTCGAAAGATTGTTGTCCCCTCCTGGTTAACAGAACTTGTCCTTCACATGCAGAGTCTTGACCGTATAAAATGCCGGCTTTTGGAAGGTACAAATGCTCAAGAGGTCAGGGCAATGGTACTAGACATGCAAGCTAGGTTGTTGCTAGATATGCTTGGGAAGGGTATTGAGTCTGCTTTGGTGAATCCTTCAGCATTAGTACCTGAACCATGGCAGGCATCTAATGAAACGTTTTCTGGAATTGATCCTGAAGCTCTGGCTGTTGATCCGGCACTTGTCCCAAGTATACAGGTCCTTTCACCTTCATTTTGGTTTTTGATATTAGATCTCCTTGTTGTCGTGTGGAAGTGCAGATCTTCTGGCTCTGTTTTGCCATTGCTTGAGGCCTTTATTTTGATGATCATCTTCATGTCTAGCTTCTAACCTGAAATTCCATTATGGGCACTGTGAGGGTGAAATCTATTTAGAAAAGATCTTGGACAAATAAGCTTTTAAGTAAAGAAAGGTAGCTTTTGCTGAAAAAAATGGTTGCCCAGATATCTTTTGGCTTTCAAATGATGCTCTATGTATAAACTATGTCAAGATTGTTATTGGATGTGTGAAATAAGGGCCATGATGTACTCTTGCATAGAGTTCTAGTAAAGTGGCATTCACTTTCAAATGCCATCTTATACAATCTCCTTTTAAGTGATGCATTCGTTGTGTACCCTCCAGCTGTCTCCTCAGTCATCCCCATCTTGTTGACCTTTTCTTCTATCCAGATTATGGCAATTGACTTCAGCTAAATCAAAGATATGGTAGTATACGTGTTTCTGACTGTCAAATGTGTCTTGCAGGCTTATGTTGATGCAGTTCTTGATCTGGCTTCACATTTTATCACAAGGTTACGGCGCTATGCTAGTTTTTGTCGCACATTGGCTAGCCATGCTGTCAATGCAGGAACTGGCAGTAACCGGAGCATTGTGACTAGTCCAAACCAAACATCAGCATCTCCCACGACAAGTCAAGGTACATGCACTCCACTTTGTAACCAATTTGCTGCTTTTCAAGAGTAAACTTTGGTAAAATTGGGGATTTTCCAATATGAACTATCTGTTCTTTGAGACCCCAATTTTGATGGATTGATGAAAGATCTCTAGGTCATACAGAAGTTTGACCTTACTTTGACAGTCATTCATATCACCATGGTTGTTAAATATTGAATTGAAGCATAAGTGCGTGCCTGGTTCGATTACAAATTCTGGAATTGCTTAGAAAGGTTGGGTAGACCACCTAAACTAGGAATTAATGTTGAAAATTGAGAAAATGATGCTCATATTGCCTGTTAATTAAGATTTCCCTTCAAACTTAATTCTACCTTAGTGGGAAAATGCAAAAATTTCAGGATGTGGTTCTTCCATGTCTTGCAAGTCTTCTGTCTGTGTTTGTGTGTGTTGAAGTAGTAATTCTGTCACGCGTCTCTCTTGATAGACAAGGTAATGATCTTAATGATGTCACGAGACTAATGACTTTAAACTCACCAGACAATATCTGAAAATTCCTCAATCAGTATTGCCCTCTATATTCTTATCAATTGCATACTAATAAAGGGAAGATGAACAATGGCTCCATCTCCCTTCGAAAGTTGATTAGGTTGTAGTAGATAGTCTGGCCTGTATGAGTTCATTTAGCCTCCACCAAGTTTTTTAGCGCATTTATTGTTGACTGATATAGGGTAATCCTTCGACCAATATATATATATATAGAAATAAACTGTCTTATCAAAGATAAAGAGAATCATCTTCAATACATAAAAGAAGATTTAGAATACAAAAGGATAGAGCATAATCTTTCCAATCCTACTACTCAAAAGAAAATTGCTTCTTTAGAGTTACATATAAAAAACAACATATGTTCCACTATTCCTAATACCTTTTGGTCTAGAAAAAAACATGTTGTTGACCTACCTTATGAACCAGAATTTTCTGAAAAAAATATTCCCACTAAGGCTAGGCCAACGCAAATGAATCATGAAGTTTTAAATTTCTGTCGAAAAGAAATTCAAGATCTTTTGGATAAAAATTTAATAAGAAAAAGCTAGTCTCCTTGGAGCTGCTCTGCTTTCTATGTTAATACAAATGCTGAACTAGAAAGAGGAGTGCCCAGATTAGTTATTAACTACAAACCTTTAAATACTGCTTTAAAATGGATTAGCAATATCTCCTTCGAAAATATTACTATTCCAAACCAAAATTAGATTCTTAGGACATTACATACATTTAGGAACAATTGTCCCAATTGAGAGGTCTATTCAATTTGCTGACAAATTTCCAGATGAATTGGAAGAAAAAACTCAATTACAAAGATTTTTGGGAAGCCTCAATTACGTAATAGATTTCATACCTAATATTAACATCATTTGCAAACCTTCACACCAGAGATTAAAAAAGGATCCACCACCATGGACTTCAATACACACTGACACTGTCGGAAAAATAAAATCCATAGTCAAACAAATTCCCTGCTTACACTTAGCTGATCCATCTGCTTTCAAAATAGTTGAAACAGATGCATCGAAATTAGGTTGTGGTGGAATTCTCAAATAAAGAAAAGATAGAGAATATTAAGATATTTTCCTCCAAAGAGTCCTTCATCCAAACTGTAACCAACCATTCTGGAAAGAAAATGGAACGAAATTTTTTTAGCAGGATTACCAACTCTGATAGGTGACCAGGTTAGAAATAACATAAGAGAACAATATGGAGAACAGATTCCTTACGATATGCTTTCATATGGTGAACTTGTTTCTTATGTTTACAAAATGGGAACCCAATTATGTACCAATATCAAACTCCAGAAACAGATTAAAAAAGAAAAATCACTTACCCACAAAGGATTAGGAGACTTCTATGCCCAATATGACCCCCCTTCCTATACTAAAACTCTAAAATGTTCTGGAGAATGTCGAAACAAATCAGCTGACAAGACAAGAAAGAAGTATGATACAAGAAACAAAATAGAAAGATTCAAAACAAATTTCCATAAAAAAGATGGTCCCAAACAAACTGTAGCAAACAAAAACAGCAACTTCAAATGCTACAATTGTGGGAAAAAGGGACACATTAGTAAATATTGTAGATTAAATAAAAAGATCACTGAATTAAAAACTGATGATGAAATTTTAATACGATTAAACCAAGTCATGATAGAATCTGAAGAAGAAACATCTTCAGAATTTTCAATAGAAGAAGAAGATGGCCTTTAGGTCAATGAAATTGAAACTTCGGATCCAGAATCAGAATCTTCTAACAGTAAGGAAGAAAATTTTGAAATAAATGTTTTGACAAGAAGAAAAAACCATATTAGAAATGACTGACCAAATTTCTGATCCTAAAGAAAAAGAAAAACTTTTACACAGGTTTCAACCCACTACCGATATAAGACCAAAACCTTCTACACAGTTCGACACCCCTTATGACCTTAATAAAATCTTGAATAAACGAAAGAAAACTCAAACTAGGCCAACAACCATTAATGATATCCACTATGAGATCAACCAACAGAAAGTAGAAATACATAACCTCAAATTGGCCCATAATGAATGACAAAAAGAAGTTCTAGATATTAAATCTTGACTTTTGACTGATAATAAGAAAAAGGAAATAGAACAAGAATCCTCTGATCTCCCTGATCCTAATTTCCTTTTAATACTTATTGAAGTAACTGGTAGAAAATGGATAATTGATATTTCCATACAAATTAATAATGAATTCGTATTAAATACAACTGCTTTCTTTGATACTAGAGCAGATTTAAATTGCATAAAAGAAGGCCTCATTCCCACGAAATATTTTAATAAAACTACTGAATCTCTGAAATCAGCATCAGGTAATTAACTTAGAATTGAATATGAATTACCAGAAGCCTTGGTTATCAAAGATAATATTTCTTTAAAAACATCTTTCCTTCTAGTAAAAGATATTAAACAGAATGTCGTATTAAGAACACCTTTTATAGCTTTAATACAATCTTTTAAAGTCACTGAGGAAGGAATTGAAACAAAAGTCTTGAATAATAAAATCATTATATATATAGGGTAATCCTAGTCAGATCGTCTTAAGTCATTAATAGATTGATCCAAAGAATAAAAGTTGGGTAATAAATCATATATGAAATGTCTTTGGTAACAATTCACAGCCTGAGTAGTGTTTTTTTATACGTTTAGAATTGCAAAACATGCAAATATCATACTGCTCAAGTAGTAAGCTACTGTAAACTTTGAATTTCTTTAGTAGCCTCTCTCATTTTCTAGTGTTCCTTTTCCTCTTCAGCTGGTCAAAGTAGCACTGCAAGCTCTTCTGGCAGCACCCAGATAAATGCCTGGGTACAAGGAGCTATTGCCAAGATTAGTAACACGAGTGAAGGAGCCTCCGGTGCAGCTCCCCCCATAAGTGGTCCATCATCCTTCATGCCAATCAGTATCAACACAGGAACGTTTCCTGGAACACCAGCTGTTAGACTGATTGGTGACTGCCATTTCCTCCACAGATTGTGCCAACTGCTTCTCTTTTGCTATTTCTTCCGGCGAAGCCAGTTACCTCGCTTTGTGAGTACTACTCAGAGAATTAATGACTCAAATGCGCAAAAACCACAGCCTGGTGGCCCTGGCAAGGTCGAAGAAATGAATTCTATTTCCACAAAGCCGGCATCATCTATCACCAGGTCAGATGAAGGTCAGGGAGCTCGAGCTGGTCAGATGACAACTGGATCAAAGGCAGCGGAAGAAGGTCCTGCTGGAAGGTCAAGATTGGGGTTGGGTAATGCTGGCCAAGGATACACATTCGAAGAGGTAGAGATTAGGCTTAGGTTTTTCGGTTTTAACTTCCAATAATTTCGTGCTTTGAGCTTCTGACTTCTGTTTTTAAGTGGAAATCATCTTTCGGCCGCTCTCAGTTTGGTTGTTCCGTCTTTCATTGATGAATTATTAAGAATAGCCAAGATTTTGCCAATATATTTTCAATGTAATGTTTTTTATGTACCCCGGCAATAGGAAAGGATATTATGTAGAAGACTCAGACATCTTTGTCTTGTAGGTGAAGGTCCTTTTTCTCATCCTAAGAGATCTGTGTCTCCGAACAGCTCCTCTACCACATCCTTTGCCAGTTTCTCAGGTTGGGAGCAACACCATTCAGGTTCGATTGCATTACATAGATGGGAATTACACTGTATTGCCCGAAGTTGTGGAAGCATCCCTGGGTCCATATATGCAGGTATTACTGGATTTACTCTTACTGTATTATCTCCATTCTATGTACTTTCTTACTGCTTTTTCTCACTTCTTCACGTAAAGTGTTCAAGTATTCAGTTAGCATGTTGGCAAATTTGCTGGTATTTATTTGCTTGTTGTATGGGCAAAGATGCATGTGCTTACATGCTGGAACTGATCACTTGTTTTGGATTTTGGTTCTACTTAATTTATGGGCAACTAGACTGGGTTGAAAAGGATCAGACTTAGGAATTGTATTTTACGTGCCACGTTCTTGTTAAGTTCTGAAGTTCCTGTTTTAGTGTATCAACTCAAGTATGTTGTACCTTTCTCTATCTGGTGGGCTATCTAGAGTATGCCCCGGCCTAGAGGTGCGGATGCAGCTGGTTTGTTGCTTCGCGAATTGGAACTTCATCCTCCTGCTGAAGAGTGGCACAGGCGCAATATGTACGGTGGTCCTTGGTCCGATCCAGATGATGCAGGTCCAGTTGAGGATAACCCGAAATCGAGCAACAGTAGTTCGGATTCGAACTGTTTCGAAGCTTTTGATGCATATCCTGGGGTCCTCAGTTTATGGCCAAGGAAGCGTAGGATGTCAGAGAGAGATGCGGCTTTTGGATCGAATACCTCAGTGGGCTTGGGCGCATATCTTGGTATAATGGGATCTCGGAGGGACGTCATCACAGCCATGTGGAAAACTGGTCTGGAGGGAATGTGGTACAAATGCATGAGATGCTTGAGGCAGACTTCTGCTTTTGCTTCGCCGGGCTCCGCTAGTCCCCTCAATCAAAATGAGCGGGAGACTTATTGGATCAGCCGGTGGGTTCACGGATGTCCAATTTGTGGTGGAGCTTGGGTCCGAGTTGTGTAAACGGCCCCTGTTCCCCATCCCTTTTCCCTCTGGTGTGTAAATGAACTTTTCTCCTATCTTCTCATTTTTTCGATCCGTTTCCCTTGGAAGATCTTGCTGAGTTCATCCCAGAAGGTTGATTTTGGGAAGGTTCTCAAGAGGGCGATGTTTTTGGCTTCCAGCGTCGACGAAAGAAAGTCAGAGATGCACCAGACACCTTGGGAAGGCCTAATGATAAGACATCCTTGTGCATCTTCTAGTAGTTCAGCAGAACTGCTTGCACCTCAACCTCAACAGCAAAAATGGCGGTGCTTCGAAGGCGGGTGATTTTGGTCGGTTCCTTCTGTCTATTCCAAATCGCGCGTCTTGTGTATCCTTGTAATTAATACAGTCCGGACAGTGCCGCAAGTATATGTTGAAAAACTGCTGTACAGGAATTAATCTGTCTTATTCATACACAGCTGAGATGGGTTATATCTTGCTGTTCATGTGCATTTTCTTGTTGGTCAATGCTACAATATAAAAACCATCACAGGGCGATTCTCTTTCTTTCTTTTTTTTTTTGCAAATTCTGTTTCACTTTCTCTGAACTTTGAGGCTGAAATTGGAATGTCTCTCTTCTTTGTGTTCATGTTTTTGTGATCCAGAGTCTGTCGATAAGCGGTTCATCCCTCCCCATTGGATTCGTGTGGGAAAAATGAAGGGAAAATTTCAAATTAGGGTTTGAAGTGCCTTCATTTTTTCAAATAAGGACATAAAGTGGATTCTGTTTTAATTAAGGGGCATTTTTCGCCTTTTCATTTTTTATTAAATAAAATAAAAAATATTAAAAAAATAAAAAAGAGAGAGAGAAAGGGCAAGGGGTTGCTGTCGCCCCTTGCCACCAGAAAGGGCTAGTGGGGGCTCGATTCAGGCTGGCGGGGGTAGTCGACCCTCGTTGAGGCTACAGTGATTGGGCGAGGGTTGCGGCCCCCCACACATAGCTAGGAGGGTCGTCGGCCCTCCAACCAAAGTTGGGCGAGGGTCGTTAGCCCTCGCCTAGCGAGGGTGGCCCTCAGCAATGCCTGGTGACTATTGTCGAGTCGTCGCCAAGGGCCTTCCTCGCTGGGTGAGGGTCATCGGGGCCACGGCGAGGGCTGGCGACCCTAGTCGAGCCCTCGTCGACCCTTTTTGGTGATGGGGGTGGCGGCAGCCCCTTGCCTTGCCCTTTCTTTTTTTTGTTTTATTTTATTTAATAAAAATGTAAAATGATTTAAAAACCTTTGAAAATGAGGTTTTTATTTGTGACTTTTTGATTATTTCAGGCTTTTATTTGAAAAAAAAATAAAAAAATGATGGCATTTTAGATTTTTATTTGGAATTTTTTCAAAAATGAATGGGATGCCGAAACGAGGCGGGTAAATAACGCAGAAATCATGGCGATCAGTGTCGCTAGCATAATATTGTGGGTGTAATTCCTACTAATCTCATGCTTATTTAATAAGTTAAGTAATTGAAATTACTACCAGACCGATGTTATTTTTAGGGTGAATGACACAAATAATTTTTTGTTTTTAGCCCGATGTATAACGTGGTTTCTAAATTTTAAATTTATTCAATGCGGTTCCTGAATATTAACTTAATGTGTAAGGTTGTTATTGAAATTTTAATTTATCTAATTTGATCTATATATTTAATTTGGTCCTGGAATGTTCAAACATGCTCAATGTTCTTCCATAAAAGCACTGAATCTCAGACCCAGAGAGAAAGAGAGAGAGCAGAGATGAGCTCGACGCAGGGACCTCACTCCCTGGCCTTCCGGGTGATGAGGCTATGCCGTCCCTCCCTCCTCGTCGACCCTCCCCTCCTCGTCCACCCCTCCGATCTCCTCGCCGGCGAGGACCTCCTCGATGACCCCCTCGCCGCCTCCCGCCTCCCTCCCCTCATCGCCTCCCACCTCTCCTCCGACCCCTCCGACCTCACCTACCGCTCCCGCTTCCTCCTCCGCGACCCCGCCGACGCCATGGGCCTCTCCGGCCTCCTCCTCCTTCCTCAGGCCTTCGGGTTCGCCCTCTTTTTGTGTGGATTCTTGCGATTAGGAGGCCGCGAGCGTGATGCGTGCGTGTGTTGATTGGGGTTGGGGTCGATTTTTGAGTCCTTCGTTTGGATTGGAGTTCTCTTGAGAGGAACTCGCGCGCGTCATCGTAAGGATGCTGGTTCGGTTGGTGCGTTGATTTGAGTCGTTCGTTTTTGCAGGGCGATTTATCTGGGAGAGACATTCTGCAGCTACATTAGTATCAACAACAGTTCGAGCTTTGAAGTCAGGGACGTCACGATTAAGGTCAGTGACGTTTAGTTCTTAGATGCAGATTTCAAAAGTTGAGTAGTTCAATGATCGAGCTTTTATTGTCTTTGGTTGGTGCCCATTTGCTTGCCTATGTATGGCATTGTCAACGATGCGAAGCGAAGAGGGGGTAGATATGTTTAGACTCATTGGTGTGCTCTGGTTGTCGTAATTAGCATGTCCATCTAAAAGATTAGTTTGCAGGCAGAAATTCAAACTGAGAAGCAGCGGATTTTGCTTTTGGATACTGCCAAGTCTCCCGTGGAAACGATACGTGCGGGAGGGCGTTATGATTTTATTGTAGAACATGATGTGAAGGAACTTGGAGCTCACACGTGAGTTTCGCTTTACTTTGTTCCGATGACATAATTTTATACATGTGCTTTCAATTAGGTGTGCAAAGTTGTCTACTCTTCGAACTTGCCCATCTTTGCTTTTTTTGCTAATCTTCTTCTTCTTCTTCAGCCTGGTTTGCACAGCATTGTATTCTGACGGCGATGGAGAAAGAAAATATCTTCCTCAGTTTTTCAAGTTCGTTGTCGCGAATCCGCTTTCTGTGAAGACAAAGGTATCATCTTACCGTTTATTTGGCTGCAAGATGGTATTTCTTTTTAGTACTGGACATTTGAATAATATGTATGTGTAGACAACATTGCTCCTTTTGTGCTGTGGTGGCAATGACAGAATTTCTTGGTTGTTTTACGCATGTATTGTACTGGACATCCATTTTAATATTCTTTTTCTTTTTTGCAGGTCCGCGTGGTCAAGGTAGGTTGAGATTGACTAATTTAGTCATTGTAAGTTACGGTTGTTATCTTGATGTTTATATTACTTTTACAGGAATTACATGCTAGATCCTATTGTTAGCTCTTTGCAGAAATTTTTAGTGGCAATTAATTTTGTCATCGGATTAGATAGCTTAATGAAATGATCGAATTAGCTAATTGGTTAATGGTTTTGGTTCTTTAAATGATTTGTTCTGTTTTCATTCAACTCATCTCTCTCTCTCTCTATTAGCATTTCAGAGTTTGCATGGGTCTCTTTGTTTTACAATATTGGACTCCTGTGTGCTCTACCATATCCTTTTCTCATTAGAGGTGGGGGTGAAGTTGGATCACACTGGCCTTTGTGTTTGCCTAGTGGTTGGATGAGGAGACTCCTCTCTTATCTCTATTCAGGTGCATTCCTCTCTAGAGGAGATGATTGTCTTGCAAATACTTGTCGAATAATAGCAATGTCCAGAAGTCTGTTGAAAGGAAACTTGTTTCCTTGTTATGACATGCTAGAAGTTGTGTCTGCAGTCCATATTGGATGTTGCTTTAATCCTTTTAGGCATAAGTTTGATCACCATAAGTTGCAAACTACTATGCCTTTCTCTCACAGAGCATATTTGAAGCTGTCCAACCTAGTAAGATTTAGTCCCAAAAGCCTAGCTAAGACAGTTCCACAAATGCTGATAGTCAAGCTCATTGCATTTTCTACATCTATGAGCTTCAACCTTTAACTGTTTTGGTTGACATTTTTTTCATACAATGGAACAAATGCCCTATATGCTGAGGGCAAAACATTTCAGTATGCTGCTCCTTCCTATTAGGATTTGACAACTTGAAAACATATACCAGGAAACTACATTTCTGGAAGCATGCATTGAAAATCACACCAAATCAAACTTGTATATGGACCAAGTTGAGTTTGAGCCAGCACAATACTGGGGTGCAACAATATTAAAAGCTGATGAGCACCAGTCTGAGATATATTCTCCAGCTAAGTATGTAAAGGATCTCTTAGTAAAATCCACCGATTATATGCTGTTCTATTTTTAAAAAAATGTGAATGCCAAGAGGCAATGATTTTTTTTTACTTACAGAGAGGTATTTAAGCCACCAATCCTGATCAGATCAGGCGGAGGAATTCAGAACTATCTTTATCAGTTGAAATCATCCTCACAGAGTAATGGACAAATGAAAGTTGAGGGAAATAATATTCTTGGTAAGCTTCAGATCACATGGCGCACTAATCTTGGTGAACCTGGTCGTTTACAGACACAGCAGATTCTTGGGACTGTAAGTGTCCTCCTTCGAGCTTGTGGATAGGAAATTCTAATTCATCTGAAGTCCATTACTTTACAAGAATAAGTGGTTGTATTTGCTCTTTATGCAGTGGTTTGCGGTTGCTCTGTTTCCTTCATTACGTTAGATTCTCTTTTAAGTTACTTAGTTGTACTTAGAAACTTCTTTTTGTGGTGGTGGTTTTATTTTGGGGTCAATGATAAACATAGGTTTTAGCTGGGTGCGATATGCTTTTGCTTGTGGAGTGTCTGTTTCTGGTGATGTTTTGGTACACTGCAATGAGGAGACATATGATGGTTGATCTGGCATATCACTTGAGCTATTGCTTGGAAAATGCCATGGTAGTGGTAAACAAGCAAATTTAACAAGCTTACTAACTATAGGGTATTTTAGCTGATAATCTGCTTGTGCTTTAATGAGAGGATATGACGTATTTTGAGGGGAAAACTGTTAGGGCATGGCTATGCATTATGCAAACTTGAAATATTTTGACTCGAAAAACTGCAATGTGAGCCCTTTCCAAACGTTGTTCCATTGTAACTTCGACCTCTATCCGATACTGAGGAGTATGTCCGTTTGCTCGAACGGTTTTCTTTCGCAGGCCATCACCCGCAAGGAGATCGACTTGCGTATTGTAGAGACTCCAAACAATATTAACTTGGGAAGATCCTTCTCGGTTAGTTCCATCATTACTGTGCCATATGATTTTTGTCTATAGATAGAAAGTTTCACATACCATTCTGATTTATTAATTTGAGGCAGCTGATCAGGATTTTATGATGCTTCTCTCAGCGACTATTGGAGTCATCCTCTCAATTAATAAACTTTTATTAGTCTCACTTGCCTAAATGTTATGTTCTCTGAGAAAATGCTTATTTCTTCGCCGAGATACTGATTGGGAATGCGCAATTACTAATGCACGCTGCAGGTACACTTCAATCTCATGAACTTGATGGACCGAGAATTGGGCCCCTTTGAAGTTCGGTTATCGCAGAATGATTCACCTGAGGACCGGGCTGTTATGGTTAATGGTCTTCAAAAGATGGTAATCAGATGATCTAGCTTTCAAAAGCTTAATTTGCATGAAATTTGTCACGCTTTCAGTGTGTTGAGGCATACTTGAAGTTGATAATCTGTACTTTTAGTGCTCATCTTAGGGTCTTTCATTCAAATTTGTCACCATTTGTTAATATGTACCTTTCATTCATTACTGGACCATCCCATCCATTGCTGACCAAGACTGGCCTGGACAGGACTGAAACCTGTATCGAAGTAGACTTACCTAATGTCCGGTGTTGACCTTAACATGCTTTGTGGATTAAAAATCCACTTTTTTCTTATGCTGCAAATACATGTTATTATACTGATGAAAAAGGGAATTCTATCAGATGAGTGGAATCAGAAAATGTGTGCTTCATCCGGGGCTTCCTCTTTTCCTCTTAGAGAGAGAGAGAGAGAGAGAGAGAGAGTACTCTCATGAGTAACATGCCTTTCTATTGTTGTTTAAGCTTGTGTCATCATCTGACAGCATGCAGTAGGTGGACCTAATGGGAAGTCAAATTGGTGTGACTTGGAAATATGCCCCTTTTACATCAGTGAGGATTTTGATTACTTATTTTATTGAAATGTTGATTTGAACCTTGTAGGCTTTACCAAAGGTGGAGGCATTTGGTTCATCACATTTCGCACTGGTATGGAAAATGTTCTTCAGGCTTTTTACCTGGATTCCATCACTATACCTTTGTGTAGCTTCTACTATATTGCAAGTGTTCTCTAAGTAATTGAGCTTCCTACATTAGTTTTTCTGCTTGGTTTGGAACTTGTTATCTAAATTTGCGACTCACCTATCATGATAGATTTTCTTTGATGATGCTCGCTGCATTGTGCTCCTGCCCAGTATTATTTGGTCACTTTATGATGTATCGAAGTGTTTGGATAATACAAGAATGTGGAAGAAGTTACTTTTAGTACCATTTGCATCGTCATGCAGTAGGTGATCCACAATTAGAATTAGGGGCAGGGTTAAAAAATCGTCAGGGGCATCGTACATAGCAAAAGAACAGGGTGAGTGAACTTTTTTTCATTCCATTAATCATGTGGTAAACTGGCTTGAGTCTCTGATGATTACTTCTTTAGCTTCTCAATTCTCAAATTTAATTTATGGCTTGCCTCAGTAATGAAATACATTCATAAATTGAAGTAGGTCGAAGTAGGTCTAGCGAATTAAATTAACATTGCCTTTTCTCAAGGGACCTTTCATGAAATGACCGAGCTAGCTGCAGTGTCTTTAGGTTCGCTAGTGTCTACTGATGTCACATCGAAGTCAGAATTTTGCCTTTCAGACTTGCTATTAACTGAATAGGACGAAAGGAGAATGTCGGAGCTCCACAAGCAGTTAATTGAGGTTATGTTCTAAGCATGTACCTGTCCTTTGAAGTAATGTGGAGAGAGTGTCCTTTGTCATTGCATTCAACATTTCATATCACCTTTGCTCTCTTTATTTCTGCAAGAACTGTACTATTTGCATACTGTATGCACTTTTGCATTCTGATGCTGCGAGAGCCACTTATTTTCTTGTCTCAAATTGTTCCAGTTCTGGATGATTTAATTATGTGGATGAATAGTAAGGTGCTTAATGAATCTCTCATTAATCATGGGCACTTGAGTATGTCATCAATTTATACACAATATATCTGCTGCATATACCTTTTTGATTCTTTTGGCTAATTCCTTAAGTCTGGTTTGGACCTTATTTATCCCATCTACTTGTTTCTCTTCCAAAAGGAATTTCTCCCGTCACCTTTCTTTTGTGCAGAATTTAATTGCTACTAAACTTGGAGTTCAGAAAATTACTGGCATTACTGTATTTGACATAACAGAGGCCCAAAGTTATGATCTGTTGCCAGATTGGGAGGTATGTCCTTTTGATCAGTTCTCTGTTTGCAATGGCTATGCAGAAACTTGCAGTGTGCATATCATACGACTTGCTTCCCTGATATTTTTTATGCTTTGTCTCATGCTGGCGGATTAAATGGACTAATTCTGATGGCTGAATCCATTACTAGCTTTGCATAATTGGCATATCTTCGGTTTGAAGACACAAATCTTAGTACATTATACTTGGTTGGTTGACTAAGTGTTTACCTCATAATAGGAGAGTAGCCATGTGAGAGTAGGCGAAATTGTGTTCCATATTGAGCATATTGAGTTAGTTATCTCTTTTCTCTCTGTTTCTTTTTATACATTTTCATTTTTCAAAAACAATAACACTATTGTTTTAAAGTAATTTTTTTCTTCAATATTCAAGCCAAATCTCAATACTGATATCATTATTACTTTTTGGGGCCAATGTTATTAATTGGAACTTCTTCTTTAATTTTATGTTTGACAACCTTATTTTCCATATAATATAGGATTTATATGTGTAATATATAAAGCTTCATTTGTGACAATTTATTGATTTTCTAGATATTATTTCATAATCTAGATAAAGTTTGGATCCAGTAGCATATATTAGCTCGACTAATCAGAAAATAAAAATTAACATCTGCCTTAAAATCATGGAGAAGTTTCTTAATAGGTGAACGAAATAAGTTACGGTTTACTATTAACGTTTCTTATTAATGTTGGACATCATACTGCTGACTTTTTAATACATAGTACGTCAAGTAAATAAACCACATTCGTAAAGGTTAAAAAATGTGCCACCGTGTTTGGTGAATAATAACCATATATTGCTTTATTTTATTTTAAGCTTTTCGTTACATGACTAATAATATACATTTGTATTTTTCTTTATATACATTTTTCGTTGATGAAGATAGATCATATAAATAGTATTGCCTTGTGTATGGCACGGGCAATCTTCTTCTGGTATTGCTAAAGCATAGTGCTCTACCTTATTTTCCTGTGAAATCTTTTCTCCTCCAGACACTTAAAATTGCGTTAAGCCATACAGGTTGTCTGCAAGATGGTTTTGCTCCACGCTTGTGCTGCCATGTTCAACAAACCATGCTCAATATGAATTTATAGTGTTAACTTGGAATTGTCAACAAAATTAACATCGTTTCTACATAGCTTTGGTGAATCTTGTAATCTAATCTTTTGGCAATTGATGGGTCGAATGATATGCTGTTGGTTTGTTTTGTTAATTTCTTCTGGATACTTGCAGATTTTCGTGGATGTCAAGTGATCTATCTTCCCATCTGACCTATTCCGCCATTGGAAGAAAACTTAACTCCAATTCCATAGTGTTCGAGTTTTGCCCGAAAATTTCATTTTGATGATCTTTATAGACAAACCATTGCTTGGTCATTGTACATATCCACCTCAAGTTAGTGCATCTTTCTACCTGTCAATCCTTTTGGTGAAATCTGACCGGTTTCTGGATGTGCACACAGAATACTTGGTGCATCGGTTAGTTTTGACCTCCAATTTCTATCTGAAAGTTCAAATGGGTCATATCTGCCAATTGTCTCTTCCTTCCCCAAAATGGAAGACTGGTTTTTTTTCCCCTGGAGATAGTGTACTTGTAGGGAGATGACTGTTTTACATTTTATTGACTGGATTGTTTGTAAGGTTGTTGCTAGTGACGAAGTAGTTAAATCCATTTGCGTCACCTTGACAATGGAAAAAGAGCAGATTTCATTCTAAAAGCTGCTCGTGTAAGCTTCTGAAAGGTCTAAATTCCATTCGACAGACTTGTTTCGGAATGCCTGGTCAGTTATTGATGCTCCTCGCTGTTATCTTTTTGGCTCTCTACCTGTCCATTGTAATGTCATTATGTAAACCAAGTTAAAATGTAGTGCGGAAACCTTCTCAATTGTTTCATGACTATTGTAAGAACATTCTTGCTCTCAGAATGGTTTACTCATTTTTCTCATTGTTATCTATTGGATACTCTGTAAAGTTAATGCGTAGAATGCAAGAAAATCAATATGTAAGCAGCAAAATTAGTGTGATTGCCACATGCAATTTGAGTCATATTACTGACTCACCCAAAAGCTGTTCATCATCAAGAATCGAGAAGTATGTACTCCTGATGGATTTTGTCAATTTGACAATTTGAAGCGACGAAAATGGGTAAACACAAGTAAAAATTAGGTAAACTACAAACGCTTTGAACAGATCGAACGCGATTAATAGATTCGAAACCTTGGAATACTGATTATATCTTCCAATGATATGAAAATCAAGAGTCGGGATAGAAACAAACTAAATTAATGTTCTATAAGATAGATAGAGATATCAAGCAAATCAAAACAATAAATTGTCAAATCTTATTCAAATTCTAGCTAGCTATAAAATGTTCTTCACATTGGAAAGAAGATATGCATCACCGCGAGTGAATCTCTAACTGTGAGTGAGTCTCATGTCGTAATTCAAATGCTTTTTATTGATTTTCCAAAGTGTTAAATTATGTACATCCGCAAAGAAGAAAATCAGGGCATGGTACTAAAGTAAGCTTGAGAGAAACAAACAACAAAAAGTTCAAGCAAGAAATTGAGAGATAATACAAAGGCAGCATCGAACTTTCAATTGTTCTTTGCTTAATTGGGAGGGGGGTCCCTATGGATCATCATGCATTTTGACCCCAAATTGCCCAATTGGCTTCGCTGCCGACACGTGGCATGGCGTGAACCTTGGACTGGACATCAACCTTGAAATTGGCCCCACACATGACCCCCTCGCTATCTATCCTCGGCATCGCCTTCACTTTCCTCGTCGGATGTTCGAAGCTCATCAATCCGTGCTCGCTATGAAACATACATCCTGCCCAAAATAAAAAAAAATAAAAAAAAGAAACCCATTTTCAGTAATTTAATTATTAAGCATTAACTCTCTTTTTTAGAACATTTGATCATTAATCTCACGATTTTACTCATCACATAAAAAAAAAAATCAATATATTTTCAGCATACAAACCTGCTGGGAATGGAGCAAATGATTTGGCACAGCTCCCTTTCACGACCTCCAAGTTGTCCGAGATTACCAAAGAACCGTCTGCTGCAATCCCCCAGAACAGTCTCACCCCTTCTTCTGCTCCCTATATTCATCACCAAAATGAAAAAAAATTCTAAATTTAAGTATTTTACTATTCTCCTAGTCAAAACATTGAGCAGAATTGATGGTCATGGAGAACTTACAGATGCAGCAAAGATGGTTCCGGCCTTGCTATCGTAGAGCACGAAGCCGTAGTCGCCGTCCAGATCCTTGAGGACCTGATCGGCTGGGTACGGGCCCCGGTCGCGGAGGGTCCGGTACGCCTCGATCACGAACATGGCCTCGTCGGTGCCCTTCGATAGGCCGTACTGCTTGATGAGGCCGCACAGGTTGTTCAGGCTGCCCCGGAAAATGCAGTAGATGTTGTCCAAGCCACAAAACAACCTGCCCAGAAGAGGGAACAAAAAACACATTCAGCTTAAATTCAGGAATTCCCCATTTATAACTTAGAAAAGCAAACACAAGTCTTGATTCACTGATCTGCTATTAAGGAAAACCCATTTATACGTTGTCCGAACCATCGGAAAATTTAAGGAAGGCTATTTGGAATTCGCGAGGTTCGGCATTTAGAATGTGCTTGTTGAAACATTTATATTGCTAAGACAGCAGACTTCCAATGAGCACGACAAAAACCGCATGTCGACTATACTCGAACTCATCTGCAAGTCTAGCTTGCTCGATAACAATCTCAAGGGAGATTTGCCAATCGGCTATATAATGCCGCGAAGTGGGCAGTCAGATCACATTATAAAAGGCGTCACATTTTTTTTTCAAGTTTTGCTCTATAATGCATCGTTACCTTTGATGGATTGAGTAGGACTTTTGAGGGTGAGCGCAAGCGAGCGAAGCGCCGTCTTCGAAGCTAACCGAGAAAGCATCGCTGCTGTCGGACTGATGGGCAGCCAAGAAATCCTCCAAGATCTCTCTCGGGAACTTGGGCTTCCTCGCAGCGATCTTTGACGGGTGGGGGCTGTTGAGCTCCTGCGGCGGATGAGCCAGACCCTTCTTGAATATCCCCAGCATTTTCCTTCCCTTTGCAATATCACAATCAAACACCCACAAGAAAGAAAGAACACCAAGCTTGAACAGCTTTTGATCGAACGCAAGAAACCGATCGAACAGTGATTGGAGAAATCGGATGAAGTGATGGAGATGATCTGTTGTCTTTGGTGCATATTTATACACTGTGGAGCCAATCGGGTCGGGTGTTTGGACCGACGTGGAAACATTATCCAGAATGGTGGGCACAATGACGACAAGCCACGTGTAATTTTATCCAAAATTAGATCTGCTTCCGGGTATAATTTAGTTTTCTTTTTTTCCTTTTGTTTATATAGAGATAGTGATGAGGCCTTACGTGGGGTTAAAGGAGTGAGAATTGGTGCTGTTGGTTTGTTCTCTAAGCAACGGGATTAGTTTGCTTTCGTTTAATCCAATCGATTGGAAATCGCATGAACTGTCCGTAATGAATATGGTATCCAAGCAAGTTACTTATTAGAAATATTCGAAGATTTTCGACGTATATATTTATAAGCACAGGTTAATTCCCACATCTCTAATCTAGTAAATAATTAGGGAAATAGCACAAACATCAAGATATTAGATTGGAAGTGGAGATGAATCTCGAGCATTTAAGTTCTTCGATGATTAAAAGATGTTTGTACACTAAATCATAGAGAAATATTCTTATAGCTCCTTAGTTTTTACATAGAAGAAGAAGTGCTGCCATTTTTTTTTTGTTAAAAAAAGAAAAATAAATGAGAAATAAAAGAAAAAGGGTGGGAAATGGAGAGAGGTTGGCATTATCTCCTATATTAATATGGCAGAATAAAAGTTATTTGTAAAAGCAATAGCAGACTCGGAATACGAGGAATTGGTCATAGTGGCCTTATCCACGAAATGATGCGACACTTGACGCCGATCCGAGTCAGCCCCTCCATTCCTGTCGGCGGTCTCGTGGATCACAGTCATCTCCACGTCTAGCAGCTACCGTTTCGTTAATTTTTATTGAGTTTTATTTCCTTTTTGGAATTAACAAATAAAATAAAGTAAAATAAAGGATTGTTACCTCGAAAAATCTTAAATTTGTACACCTATAACAAATTTATTCCACACTAAATTTTTTACAATAAAAAAACTCAGAATCAATACACTTATGACAAATTTACCCCAAATTCTAGAGTTTATAAAAGAAAATTAACCAAGCTTTGTCGTTAGAATTGAGCTAATTGATAAAACGTTAACTAAGTTATTATTATTTTAAAAAAAACTAAGTTTAGGGTAAATTTATCATAGGTATATCAGTTTATGATTTTTCGTGGTAAAAAAATTAGTTTGGAAAAAACTTGTCAAAGATGTACTAGTTTGAAGATATATGTACCAATTTAGGATTTTTTGTGATATTAATGCTAAAATAAAATAAAATAAAGTACACTACCCAATGCCAATAATACCACACGAAATCAAGTGAACATGCCGTTGACCGCTCCATTTGACTGTCCACTGGGCCTGGCCCTTGCGGCCCAAATTCCAAGCCCAAGAGAAAAGAAATTAGGCCCACTCTAAATGTCTTTCTAAACCATGAGCAAAGGTGGACTATCAAAGTCGTTCGGATCGTTTAGGATGAACGTGGACTTCAGCTAGATCCAACAGATTTCAAATGTCCCTTGCGGTGGTGAATGGACGGGTCGGGCCGGCTTGAGACAATGGCGATGCGCAGACTCTGGCTCGGATCTTTTCGGCGCCGGACAAATCTCGGTATCCAGATTGCTCAGATCCGAGTCGGTTTCGATCGGAGTTGGGCTGGGTTACGAGCCATGGTGATAAGGGGTGGATTCTTCATTCGTTTCCAATTGCGCGAAGATGGACCGTCGAGGCAAAGGATCCAACAGATTCTTCAGACGCTTGAGAGCATAGGGTATGAAACAAAAACGAGTTTGGATGAGGTTGAATACTCGATTGAACGGAGCGGTTCTATGGTTTTCTAGGTCAAGTTTTTATATATATATATATATATTATGATTTGAAATGGTAATTTAGTGAGTTTGTGACATGTTTTGGTTTTCTTTTTTCTTCTAATGATCGACTAGAAGTATATACAATTCGCGACGACCCTCATTCTATTTGTTCCGTGACTTTCTTTGTACTCAATTTCGGAAGAAGATCCTCTACTCTGTTCGGTATTCTTCTCAGTGCCTTTATTAATATCAATTTTCGACGAAAGCCTCGTTTTCATAGATTAACGGTTGATATTTATGCAGACACCTAGGAGCGAGCATCATACCGAGTAAAAGATCCATGTCCCTCAATCTCCCGCTCGCTTAAGGTAAGATCCGGAGCAGGGACGGAGGGAGAGAGAGAGGGAGAGGCGCCCCATCTGATAAGTATATATGGAAGGTTTTGCAAATTAACATGTGATATTACCTTCACAAATGAACCCATAGAATAATGATTCCATGGTACGTTTTGGGAGTGAGCAACCGGGCCAATTCAATCAGGGAAACGACCTGAACTTGCCTTACTCGGCCAATTCACACGTGGACTAGTCTGGTACTCGATTCCAAAGATTGGGAATTGGACCTGTTTGAACCAGTTCACCTCTAATCTTGTCGCCACTCTCTCTCTATCTGCCGGCGATCTTATGACTTCATGACCAAGTATTGATGGGATAGAGTTCGAGTGATGAGATCTACGATTAATGATGCTGCTTCCGCAGCTTTTTTGAGTTTATGTCATTTTCACATCATGGGTGACTTTTGAATTAGCTGCTCTAGGTCTGTTTCTTTGCTAGTTGATGTGCATTTGGGGGATATGTTGGTTCCCTAGTTAACCCCGAAATTGATCGGTTCGGTCGTAGGCTGGGCTAGGGTCGATAATGTTGATTTTCGATTCTAAAATTGGGAACCGATCTTGGACTACCCATTTTGGAACCAATCACTTCTAATACATTTTGCTAGGTGTTGCATGCTCTATAGGTTTTTTTTTTTTGTCAAAAGAAAGATGCCATTCATTCAGAGTAATATTCGAGAGGTACATAGAAGACATTCAAGTATAGCAAAACCAAACAACTGATGAACAAATCAAAAGCTCGAAAGCAAATAACAAAGTATAGACTACAACTAGGAGCATACTCTTATCCTTCAAGAACAAATCTATCACCATAAACGTTTGGCGGTCGATCACCAGATATAGTGATAAGCACACGCTGAGGTCTCCCACTTCATTTGCAACGGCTTGCGGTGCGCGTTTAGGTACAATGTCCTCATCACCATCGTCGTGCAAAGATACCAACATCAAAATGCTGAAAGAACACAAATAAATACCTATAGAGAATTTTCAAATCTATATCTAGATCTAATTCTAGATAATAAAACCCCAACAACTTGACCCAAATCTAAATCAAGAGAGGAGAGCGGCCTAATCTCGGAGATGTGGTGGAACCACATCGCGAACATTCTCCTCGATTGCTGTCGATTGGATGAATGACTGAACTGGACTCCATATTCACGTAAGATCAACTGCAAAATTTACTCACACACTCAAACTCCCAGAACAAATCGAGAGAGAACAAAAAAACTAGCAAAGCAAGAAAAAGCAAAGACTAAGCAAGCTTTGAAAAATGATAGAGGAAGACAAAGAGAGAAATGGCGGAGGGAGGGAAGAAGGGAGCTCGCTCCCTCCCTAGCTCTCTCCCTCCCTCCCTCAAGGATGTCTCTAGCGGCGGTTGCAAAAAGGGAGGAAACCCTAGAGGGAAAGGGGGAGCTAAGTTTGACTTTGCATGCTCTATAGTTCAATAGTTTTTAACTGAAAAATATCTAATATACTTTGTAACATATATTATAGGAAAGATAAATTTGTATAGGATGAGTACACTAAAAGTCCTAAAACTTATTTTTGAAAATGAATTTGAGTTTTAAAATTTTTAAAAAGTGCAATCAAATCATAAAACTTGTCAAATTGAAGTAATTAAGTCTATTCATTAACTACGTCCGATTTGGGTGATGAAAATCCTAACTTGGCTTTTTAAATTACTTTCTCAAGACACAAGGCGCTGATGTAACATCCACCGAGTGCCACATCAGAATAAACTTGAAATTTCTTTTAGAATATGTACATAGTAAAAAGTTCGAAAAAAAGTAGACAAAAGAAAGAATGATAATCTAACAAAAATGAAATTTTAAGATAAAGGAGACAAGCCATTGAGTTGTTCTATTTCACGATAAATTTTAGGGCTTTTAATTCACTTTATCTTCATTTTTATACGAAGAACATTTCACCTGACAATGATCGTACAAAATCCTTATCATAATGAAAATGGATCAATCACTAAATACATTTTTTGTTCCAAGAATCTCCACAATTCGAATGGTCGTTACTCTACTTGGGGCCCTCCCAAGCCTTTTTAAGATATATTCCTTGACAAATGTTCTCCTCTCATTCGCACGAAAAAGATAGTTATGGTTGGACTTGAATAAAGACAAAGAGAGTGACTTTATCAAATAATTCATGTAGACTTCCTCTTGCACACGGGACTTCTTCTGATCTCAAGTTCAACGTACAATCGTACATCCATCAGATATCATCGACATCAAATTTCATCGATTGATTAAGGACACTTAAAGTAAAGTAATGTCCTTACTTCCTCCAAAGCAATTTGCATTAATTGAAGGAGATTAGGTTTGCATATCTTGATGATGGGTTTTGTGTAGTGATGGGTAACTAAGCCTGATCAAGACATATATGCAAAAATTTGTGCGATCGCAGCCGACCACTCGAAAAGTTTTAGTTGATAGTTTGAGGGAGACCATGTGGTTATACAGAGCACATAAACCCTCGTAGACAAATGTATGGTACTTTAATACATCCTTTCACGTGCACGCCGGATTAGGAACTGCACGTGGAATTTGACGAGCAGGAGGTCATAAATGCGAAATAAACCAGAGCAGAAACTAGGTTAATACCACGTTAAAGGGGCCAACCCACAAAAGCTTAAGTCGTTAATAGGTGGAGTGAGACGACATGTAAATGACAAGCATATAAATCATGTATAGAAATGTATGATACTTTTACAATATATAGCTTGAAGTTTGAAATTGACTAATATTTAAGAGTTTATGGCTCAATTATTGAGAAGCACTTGTCCGGTTAGAACTCTCAATTCAATTAAAGCTCAAAAGTCCGAGCATCAAAATACAATAAATAGAACTTTGAAGACACGCAAATGTCGCTCCCAAATCGAGATCTAACTTTTGGTTTCATACTTCTCTTCCTTCCGTGCAATTCAATTTCCATACACATCCCAATTCCCAATGCGCTCTACTCTCCACTGCATCTATATCCGTAGAACTCGCATTCCACACAAGCCTCATCCGCTTGTTTTACGCTCCAAGCATAGGACCGCTCACCAATCTCGATCGCTCTCCAAATCCTAGGGAATTTCCATTTTCCTCGAATCAAAACGAATCGTCACCGCACAATATTTACGGGGATGATATTTTCTGCACTTGGCATGATCACATTGCTAGCGAGGCTTCAATCAATCCAGACGATCAACCTGCACGAGATTGAATGTTTGAAGTCCAAGAATACATCAATATATATACAAATCAATCGGTGGTTTGCATTGTTTGACTCGCACGTACGGTTTGGCACGGCAAACGTGGGTACGAGGACGGTCAATCATGGCGGATCCCACAATTCCCGTGTAGCGAAAACATACGCGGTCGGGACGCGCAGAGAGAGAGAGAGAGAGAGAGAGAGAGAGACTTGTGACTGACACGTGTCGGTCATCTCTCCCTCATGTCCCAGTAGTAGTGTCTCTGTACCACCGCCTCTCTGTTTATGGTTCGGGTTTGTCCGTTGTTTGGTTGTACGGAAGATATACTACAGCTTGGCGCCGTCATCGATGACGCGGCCTCCGCGATTGTTGGCCTTTCGTTCTTCTTGTGGGCCCCCCTACGCATCGTCCCTTCTAGAGAAGTGGAGTCGTTTCGTTTGGCTCACGGTTTTCAATTATTTCCATCATCTCTTTTCCTAAGTTAGTGGAAAGATGTCGATTATCAGATCAAGAATTTTCGTACTCTCGAAAAGAAAAGTCTCCGCGATTCTCATCGTTCTCTCGAGAGATAGATTTTTAAGCACATTTCTTGAGTGTTTTATGAGCGTGTGTACGATTTATCGGATGTCCTTTAGATTTATTCAATACAGGATTAAGAAACTCTGTAATCTCTAACGTCGTTGAGTCTGTTCTTTTGGATAATCGGTTGGCGATCCAGTCACCTCATTCTGGGTTTTACAAATGTTCACTGCTTTCTCTCACCCATCGGCAACGATGGCCTGAGATTCGGGTGGTGTGGAGTGGCAACCTAGCCACGTTGTCTTCAACTTTAACGTTCATCTCAATGATGCAACTCTGTCGATTGATCTTCTTGATTGTTTGGTTGTGTTTGTTTTCTTAGACCGTTCAATCCTCGATCACAACGTACTATATCTATTTATAGCAAAACATTTCATTGTGCCCGATTTCGGTATAAAACCTTTCCACACCCCTCGCTGATTAACAGCATCGCCCACTTCCGATCTCGACTCTCTGAATTATTTGCATTAAAGCGTTCATAATACGTATACTATCCATTCATAATGAGTTGAAATGTCGTATCGACAGCAATGTCGCTTTACTTAAGTTTATTTGTGTCTTTCAAAAATTTAAGTAGTCTCTATTAACTTTAGGAAGATATATACAAACGCACGAATTCCTCCTGCTTCCCTTCTTGTCTCTTGCAAATTACTATGGAGAAAAGATCTTCAATGCGAAGTTGAGTTTTTCTTCTATCATATGGCTGAGAATTCAACTCCAAATTGTACCACGGGCTGGTGAGAATCCATAGTATCTTCTTGTCCAAAACCAAATGATGTCGTTTGTCCTTTCCTCAATGAAGAAACGAACGGCTGCCAAAGAAAACCAATGGGAAAAGAGACGTGAACAAATTGTATTTTGGCAGCAGCAAAGTTGACAAAATTTCAACTCTTTGATTCCTCCTCGTGAATGCCCTCGTTATCCCCTTTGGTACGTCCCTTGAAATAGCCACTACAAAACCCTAGCGCAAGACAAACATTTCGAAGAGGAGATGACGCCCATGAAGAGTTCGAAGATTTAACACTATTTTGATAATTTAACTTTGGGACGGAAATAATAGTGTGCGAACAGAAATAGGAATGACGTGTCGCAAAATAAACTAGGGCAAAACCTGGCTCTGATTTCATATAAGAATGTCCAATTCAAAAGCTTAAACTTATAAGTAAAGAAAGATCATATGCATATAAAGAGCACTTAGACAAAGTAGACAAATGATGTGGGAACTTTAGCAATACACCAAACTAATTCTTGTTAAGTGTGTCCTTAAGAAAAAAAAAAGGGATCTCGATGGCATTTTGTTTTGCATAAAATTATCTCTCACTACTCTTCTGATTTGTTGCTTTAAATTTCTCAAAAATAGGATAATTCACTTCTTCGATTGTTCCTGCAGAAGGCGGGGGAGATTGTCAAGAGGGAGACCAAGTTCAAGCCCGAGCTCTACACCACAACCCCTGCCTTGAGATTCCATTAACCAATCAATATCATTTTATTGGGAGCGCGTAGCAAAAGTCCGTTACAATCACTAGACCAAGTCTAAATCCGTCAACATATTCAATTGAACCCATCTTTCGCAAAAAAATTTAAGCTAATGAGTTATGAGCTAATTATGATATATTTACTACTACACACCACACCAATTTTTTGATGTGGGACTTTACTAAGGCAATTCACACGTGCATCTCAACGTGCTTCGTATGTAGAATGTATTCAATTGCCATCATCACACAGGACATTCCGTTCATTACAAACCAAAAGCCACGTCCAAGATTGCTTAGATCTTTGACGAGGAAAGTTGTGGCGGTGGAGCGCATTCGTCGACCGAAAAACAGAATATGCTTGACTCAAAAGTCCACAAAATAAATGGTAACATATGGTCGAGAAAGATATTTATTCATTAAAGTTAAATGACCACTTTGGTGATTCAATTACTCGTGCAAAAAGAATGTTACTTTGCGCGTGGCAATTGTTAGAATGTCCAATTCAAAAGCTTAAATTTAAAAGAGAAAGGATGCCACATGTATATAAAGATCACATAAATTCCGTTGACAAGCAATGTGCGATACATTTGACACCCGTCACTTGAATCCAGATTAGGAACGAGCGAAATAAATTGAAACAGAAATGGGTAAAATATCATGTGAGAATGTCCAATCCAAAGAAAACGAAACTTATGAGCTCTGTCAACAAGCGAGCCCGTGTGTATATGAATTGCATGTAATCCCATCGGCAACCGACACGAGATATTTGAAAGAAGAAATCTTTGTCAACTTTAAACTCGTGGAGCTCAGGCGGTTTGAAGTTGTTATCATGGAGCAACGAGCGCATCGAGAGATCGTCCACGCACGAAGAGGGTATATTCGCTATTGTGAGAAAGAATCATAAACGCTCAAGATGCGAGCTAGCTACAAAAAATTATTTCATCATTTATATCTCTTTTTTCATTATTTATTTATCTTCTGAACCAATTTATTTTTTGAAAAAGAAACAAGCTGGGGATGCAAGAACAACTAGGATTCCGAAAATCGTGGAAAAAGTGTTTGGAAAATGGACAACTTCTTTCCAACGTGGAAAGCTGGTAATTAAGGATTGAAGGGAAAAAAATTCTCAGAAAATAAATATCTCTTATTGAAACCCACTAATTTAGAGGATAGTCGATTGGTATATCTAGTTGTATAATCAGTACTCATAGCTGTTTGGTGTAATTAACAGTACATATCACAAATAAATTATCAGTACACTTTACTATTTATGATACCGGTTGATAATATATATATGAATGAACGCAAAAATGGAAATAAGTAAGCCTTTGCATGTATCTACACAATACATAAAGCCAACTTTCTAACTTCGTTGTCCACTTTTCATATGACGAAAATGCCGTTATGTCAATATATATAGAAAAAGTAAGGAGAACATTACAGTTCATTAATGACTAAAAATTTAATATCTCCCTAACTGTTACCTAACAAATCTGTTATTTTTATGAGCACGTATCCTCACCGTCCATATTGATATTCTCTACTAAAAATCAATCCAGGTCCATCTCGAATCGGCACTTTTTTTAAAGAAAGAAAATATATATTGTAAGTTTTAAGCACTATAGAGAAGAGGGTTCTTCCTTTTTTGGATATGGGAGATTTTATTGAATTTATTATCCTGTCAAATTATGAATTTGTTGATTGAAATTGCCTTATAGATAAAATTTATCTTAAGTAGCTCAAAGAACGAACTTTTGTGCAAAGATTTGAGATTGAATCGAGAATGATCTAGTTTGTTTTACATATAGTATAGATATCGATGTGGGAGCATCAAACTCTATTGAAGATAATCAACTCACAGACCTGCCTCAAACCTTATCAATCAACCAAGCCCCTTTGATATATTTATAAGCAAAGGGAAATTTTCAACCATAACATGATTCAATGGGACCAATGAGGAGAAGGCATTTAAGATGGAGTTTCTAAAAGATGAAGAATAAAAGTTAATTTGGCTAACTCAAGGCTGGAGGGTCTTATCCTAATTTTAAATTTGAGCAGGTTTAGATTTCCTAGTTGAAGCGGGTTATCTAATTTAAAGTAGTTTTTCTTGTTTAAGCAGGCTTTCTAATTTGACTAGGTTTCTTAGTAATTTTTTTTTCTAATTCGAGTAGTTTTTCTAATTTAACGTTTCCTCAATTCCCTATGTTTTAGTCCGTCTATAAATTAAAGGTGCATTCTCAATTGCAAAAATCGGCATATGAATTGATAAAATATGAGAATTTTTTTTTTCAAACGAGCGACTCAGTAGCTTCTTTATCCAAATTCTTTGGTGATGGACTCAAAGCTCTCTATCCTTTGACCGGCGAAAACATTATCTTCCACCATAATGGTGATCTCATCTGTCCCAATATTTTTTTTACCCCAAACACACGAGACACTTTCAATTCATCCCCACTGAACGCGCTCAACAACTTCTTAGAGACTCGTCGCATGTCGGATTCGCACGTGGCCAGCGATGGCGAATGGTGCTAATGATATCTCCTATCCGTGCACGAATTGTGATCATGAGAAGCAAGATCACCCATGATTGCAAAGGATCTAAATCATAAGATAGATGGAGATAGGGAAAAATGTCCAAAAGTCATAAATTTATTGCACTTTTGCCAATTCAGTCATAAACTTTTCAATTTTGTCAATTGAATCATAAACATTTTCACACTTTACCAATTAAGTCAATCAGACCAATTTTGGTTGGAATTTGCTGATGTGAACACCGGCCACCCTACGTGGCATGATCGATGCCGATGTAGACAGTTTTTAATAATTTTTAAACATTATTTTTATTTTTTTAATTCTTTCTTCTTCCTCTTTTTGTCGGTGGCCGACCACCAGCCACAGGGGATGGTCGAGCTGGCTTACCTCGCCTGAGCGAGAGGGCAAGCCCTAGCGAGGGTTCCCCTTGCCGAGCATTGCCTTCACCTTGCTCAGGTGAGGCCAGTTAGCTCGACCATTGCCAATGGCCGACTATCCCTTGTGGCTGGTGGCTGGCCTTCGACAAGAAGAGGAAGAAAAAAAAAATCAAAAATCAAAAAAATAAATATTATTAAAAATTTTCCACATCAATGTTGGCTATATCACATAAGATGATCAGCATCTACATCAACGAATTACAATCAAAATTGGTTAGATAGTCTCAATTGATAAAGTGTGAAATGATTTAAAACTCAATCGATAAAATTAAAAGATTTAAAATTGAATGAGTAAAAGTGTAATAGATTTATGATAATTTGGATAATTTTCTAGACGAAGGTAGCATAATAACATAACAAACCCTAACGTAGAGATAGAACCAAATTTTTCGGGAACCTATAAAAATCCGAAACCTGGCGAAAACAAAAATAAATAAACAATTTAAAAATTACGTGGCAGTGGTTTTTTAATCTTTATCCTGTCGAGGGGGCCCCACGTAATGCCCTCTCCCGTGAAGCCACCCCAGACGGACAAGTACAGCGGGCCCCACTCGTGCCCTGTGTTAACCTGTCGACCGGCATCGACCGGCAATATCCGGTAACACCCCCGCCTTCCCTTTTAAATACCACGCCCTCCTTCTTCAATCTCCCCAAACCCAAAGCTCTCCGATTTCCCTCCATTGCAGCTCTCCGCGAACCTTCGCTCTCTCGATCTCGATCTCGATCTCTCTCTCTCTCTCTCTCTCTCTCTCTCTCTCCGAACTTGCATGGCAGTGAGGTTGCTGGCGAATGAGATATCCGACCTGTGCCTCGGGAAGCCCGCGCTGAGGTGCCTCTCCGCCGCCGCCACCGTCGGCGACGCTCTCTCCGCTCTCAGGAGGTCCGGTGACGCCGCCGTCAGCCTGTGGAGCTGCGACGACCTACCGTCGAGCGAGAACCGCGGATGCGTGTGCGTGGGGAAGGTGTGCACGGTGGACATCGTCTGCTTCCTGTGCAGAGAGGAGAACCTCGCCGATCCAGCCGCCGCGCTCCAGTCTAAGGTCGAAGCCATCGTTCCGAAGGTCGGTGGCCTTGTCAGGCACCTGGAGCCTCGCGCCAGGTTCGTACCTTCGTAGATTCGCGGTTCATTTGAGATTTTGCTGATGTGATCTGTTTATTTCGGCGCTTAGATCTATGAATATTGCGATTAGGTTATGGGATTTCAGCAAGGATTTGATTGAATTATGATATGAATGTGCGATTTGATGCTTGCTTCTGACTTCCAATGTTGCAATAGAAGCGATTGTGGTCATTTTGATGAGAATTAATCTGGTCTGATGATGAAATTATCTTCGTTCGTCCGGTTTTGTTTCTTGTCCTAATCTTAGGTAGGAGTTCGTCGAATGTTGATATGAATTTGCATTTGGTTCTTGGTCGGGACGTTCGATGTTGAAATTCTGCCATTGTTTGCGACTGTTTTGATGAGAATTTGGTCTAGTTTCATGACGCCAAGTTTCGTGTCAAAGGAATTGTCTTTGCGCCGTATCTGCCTGTCGATTTTGCCTTGATTTTTGTTCTTGCCTCTGGATGTTGAACGCGTTCGACGGCTCCGTCGCTTCTGTGTTTCCAGCTTGTTGGACGCGATCGAGCTGATCCTCGAAGGCGTGCAGAACCTGGTGGTGCCGATGCAGTCTCGCGGAGGAATGGCGTCAAGGAAAAAGCTCCTCCACGACCACCGTGAGTGCTGTTGGCTCACGCAGGAAGACATCATTCGATACCTCCTCAACTTCATCAATCTCTTTGCCCCCACACCGGCTCTCCCGATAAATTCTCTCGGCATCATTGACACCGATTCGATCCTTGCTGTGCACTATTACGATCCGGCTGCATCGGCCTTGCGTCTGATCCCAGAATCCAACCTCAAACAGACTGCAGTGGCGATTGTTGACGATGAAGGCCGGTTGATTGGCGAGATCTCGCCATTGACTCTCAGTTCCTGTGACTTGACCGTAGCTGCTGCTGTCTTGACGCTCTCCGCTGGAGATCTCATGGCGTACATCGATTGCGGCGGTCCGCCGGACGACTTAGTTCGCCTGGTCAAGGAAAGATTGGAAGAGAAGAACTTGGTCGCGTTCTTGGAATCGTTGGATGAGGAATTGGCATTCTCTTTGCCGTCCGCGTCGTCCTCATCTGACGAAGAGTTTGGGTGCGGGAGGAGCGGGAGGGTCGGAGGCTACTCTGCGAGGATGGTGAGGAGGTCGGAGGCCATCATGTGTTATCCAAGCTCTTCGCTCGTCGCGGTGATGATTCAGGCGCTCGCGCACAGAGTCAGCTACGTCTGGGTCGTGGAAGAAGACAGAGGCCTCGCCGGGATCGTCACCTTCAAGAGCATGCTGAGGGTCTTCCATGAACGGCTAAAGTCCATGAGCTGAAACAGAGCCAAGGTGAAATCGAAGATTTGATGAACTGCTGAATCTCCGATTAAACAGACTCATAAACAAACATGGCACGAATTGAATTTTGCTGGAATGTCCACAAGTTTTGAGGATGCGAACTTTAGTAATCTTAAATCTATTTATGTTTTTCCAATGGTGGGAACCAAACATTGATTTGCTGCAAGTTAAGAATGAAATTTCACTATAGAGATTGATAAAGAGTATTTTGGAGCACGAAAAATACTAAATTGACATTATTAATAAGATATCTTACATTTATAATTTCAAGCAAAGGACTTATCGTGATTGTCAGTACGGTCAATGAAATAACAAGATGGTAATTGAGGTGAGAATCAAAGTATAAGAAAAGTTCGACAAAGGGTAGGAGTGCAGGTGGTCGAAGAGTGGAAAGCTTAACTAGCCTCGCCTGGACGGCACGACCCCGGCACGTCGACGCCGAGGCCGCACGAACCGGAACGATACACATGGAGATTGAAAACACGTTAGGGCTTTAGAGGCTCGGGATTGTTTTTCTCAAAGATTAGAAATTTCGCAAACGATTTGGTTAGAATGTATGTTTTTATCGACTTTACACGGTTCGAAAGTGGAAAAACCTAGTTGGTAAAAGACATGTTTTGCCATGTAATCAAGAGATCTCTACTCTAGAGTCTAGACACAAATTGATTTTGCCCTTTCTATTTTCTTTTTCCTTGGCAGAAGAGACATTGTGCACATGACTCAGATCACAAGTAATTTTTGTTTCTTTGTTTCTATTTTAAATTTGTTCTCGATAATAAAAAAAACTAACTGATGTTATCAGATAAATTTTTGTTCTTTTTCCGTTTTCAAAATCAAAACAATAGGAATCGGAGAAACATGAGCATTACTAAACGGGCCTTAAGCTATCCCTTGTTTGGTCAATAGGACCCCTGAAATGCTTTCTTCAAGTCAAATTTGTTTGGGTTTGGAAAAACGACGACGAATTAAAAATTAGAAAAAGAAATAAAGGAACATGAAAAATAAGGGAGGTGTCATTCTTTTTTTTTTGGGGGGGGGGGGTAATTTCTTTATGCCATGATGTTTATCCACATGATATTAATTGATTAATTTAATCCGGATAAGGCCGTGAGCGAGTGTTGTGGGCGTTCCTTGTAATATTTCCTTTTTAAACATATCAATGGATAATATTATTATAATTAGCTCCATCTGTCCGTACACTGCATCACCACCACGCTCCCACTCCGCGACCGTCACCGCCGTTAATTCCTCCTACGTGTCCTCTTCCTCTTCCTCTCGCCACTCCTCCTCCTCGTCCACCTTCTTCTTGATATCTTCGCGATCGTCGACCGCGCGGCGAGAGGGACCTCGGATTAGGGTTCTTGGTGGTGGGCTCCGACGAGGGTCTTCCTCGCGGCGGCGTTGGATGGTGTTTGTCGGGTGAGGGTTCGGGAGGTTTGTTTTGTTGGTGGGGGGAAGAGGAAGAAGATGTATGCGGGGTCGATGCGCAAGTCCTTCAGGGACTCTCTCAAGGTGCTGGAAGCTGATATCCAGCACGCCAACACGCTGTGAGCTTCACGTTTTGGTTTGATCATCTGCTCCTTCAGTCTTGTTTTTTTTTTCGATCGCAATTTGTCTGTTGACTGTTGAGTTAGCAGATGGGTAGGTGAATTCAGCTCGCTGTTGCATCTGGGCTCTGATTCGTTTGCTGCTAATTGGTGGTCCTGTTCGAATTTGTTTCTTGCTCTTTGCTTTTGAAGTTTGTCATGCCTCATTTCCATTTTCCGAAGGAAGTTAGCATGATTTTTCAATGATTTTGACAGTGCACTGTCCATCGATAATTTAGTTTTTTTCTAACGAAAGTCAATTGGGTGTTGCTAATGTATGGTGCCTGTCTTTGCAATGCGAAGTTAATGTTGCCGAACTGTTAATCTGCAGTGGTTGGGGAAAGGAAAAGCTGGTTAGAAAGTGGAAATGAGCTTCCTTCAGCTCATGTTTTATCTTTTCTTAAGGCTTTCGGATTTGTGATTGATTCCCATTTTTTTGTTCTCTATGGAGTTCTTACACAATTGCCCGCTTGAGCTGTTAACTTCACCAGTTCGGAATGTGCGCCCACTCTGCATGCATGTCTGGAATCTCTTCCTGAGGAGATCTTTGCTATGCAAATGTTGTGCAGGGCTTCAGATTTTCCAAGGGAGTATGATGGTGCCTGTCTCCAAATGAGATTGTCATATAGTTCAGCTGCACACCTGTTCCTCTTTCTTGTGCAATGGACAGATTGCCACCTTGCTGGTGCCCTTGGGTTCCTGAGAATTCTTATTTACAAGGCATGAAAAGCTTTCTTTCTTTTTAATTCATTGGCAGCATGTCAGATTAAAAGTTTGAGGAACATGAACATCTGACCCCAAGATTTTGTTCTCTGGTAGGTTCATGTCGATGGCACGACAACCATGTCTATTCATGAGAGAAAAGCAAGTATCAGAGAGTTCTATGGTAAAATTTAGCGTTTCCAAGTGATCTATCTAGCTTTATGGTCATACGGTTACTCCATATTGCATCTGTCCCCTGATTCAATGTTGCCATTGTTTACCAGCTGTAATTTATCCCTCTTTGATGCAACTTCAGAGAGGCATTACAGATGCTGAAGAGAAAATGCAGAAGGCAGTATGCCTGGAGAGATACCGCAAGAGAGAGGAAGAGGAACATACACAGCGCTCAGATATAGATGCTGAAAGGGAAGACGAATGTGGAATATGCATGGAGCTGAATAGCAAAATAGTACTCCCTGACTGCAACCATGCTATGTGCTTGAAATGCTACCGTGATTGGTAATCCTTTAGACCTGCAATTGCAGGACGCATGGCTTTTTTTGTTACTGTTTTTCAACTAAGGCAAATATCAGCTGGGCTGTTGGTCTTGAGTTGTCCTTCCCCCTTCCCCCCCTTCCCTCTTCCTTTTCCATTTCTTTACCCTCTCTTCATTTGATAATTTATCAGCAAATTCCACAATGTTTAATTAGTTAAATGCCAATTTCTTTTTCCTTATTTGTGCGGTGGGTTGTGGGGGAGGGGTTTGGAGAAGTGAATTTGTACTTCTAAGCATCTTGCCTCTCATGAAACAATAGTACAATTGAAATGGTAGCTCTTTCTTTTTCCTCTTTTTCTTTTGATATGGGAGGATAAAATCCTGAAAGAGAGTTCACAATTCACATATGCTGTCAGGATGGCATTTTGATATGTTGAAATTGTTCTGTGGGTTACCATCTCATGAATTTCTTGATGAGGAAAAGTAGTCTGGACAGATATGTTATGTTTCATTACTAGCAATTTCTTCTAGGAATGACTGTCATAGTAGATTCTAGAAGCGACCATGGCTATGACTTCTGATAGAAGAGTGACATTCCCAGATGAATAATTCAGAATAGGAAAAAAACAAAGATTCACCAGTTTTCATAATAGAGGCTCTTTAGGTGGGTGTCTTGTGGGGGAGTTGGAAAGAGGGAAAAGGAGAGGAGGGGGGAGGGGAGATGGGGGATGGATGATGGTGTACATATAACAAACACTTTTTTGAACCCTAAACTGTCCTGTTGGGAAGGGTTAAAACAATGGGAGTGGTCTTTGTCTGGAGTTTCTGTTGCTTAGACTGAAAAAAGCTGCTCTTGAAAAGGGATTTCAAGATTGAAGTTGTGGAAATGATGCTTTGACAATACCCTTGTCTGCTCTGAAAACTCCAATGATTATACTTGTGTGCTTTTTTTATCTTCTTTAGATGATGTACTCTTGCTTTCGAGAGCGTCCTTTAAACCCTATGATTCTTCTGGAGATACTAAGACATTAGTATTTTCCTTTTGCCAAAAAGGTGCTTTTATAAGTATTATTGCAGCTTTAAGGAATTTTAATCTATTGCTACTGCCTCAATAGTTGCAAGGATGCCCCTTTTCCATCATAGCAAAATGTATAGAAGCAATTTGCAATTGCTAAGGGGCAAACCAAGTGTACAAATCCAACTAGGTATGAATATTAATGAATCCTAGTAGGCAGTCCCAACGGTCAAGTATTTTCCCACTTCACGGAAAGCAATTGAGTCTTTTGGTTTACTGCAAACGGCATATCTGTCCTATTATAATTATAACAGGTTGTGCTCTGATATAATAGCTGGTTTTGTCTATAAGGTTTGTCTAACATGGTACTGGAATTTTGCCTCCATAATTATTGGAGGTTTGGTCTCCCATAATCAGCTGTTCTAGTAATTTTTGTGTTGGAGGTTCTTAACATGGTACTGTAATAGTATTTCATAAGGTTTGAAGTGTGAATGCTCATAGTTTTCTTTATATCAGTATTACCCATGCTGGTTATGACCAATGAGTATTAGATTTCAGTTTCTTTTAATTTAGGATAGTATGTGTTGCCAATCTTGCAGGCTTACCTGTCTTGACCATTCTTATTCTAGCTTGATATTGGTTTCTTTTGGGAGGACAGTGATATTTTGATCAAGTAGTTCCTGACCTAGGTTTGGGTGTAATTTAGTTGCATATTCTGTTCTTGGGTTTTGATCAGTTGACTGGCCGGTGTATGTTCTGTTCTCTGTTCTCTGAAGAATGCTTTGGCAAGTTGCTGTATAGATACTGACTTTGGATGTGCTTTCTGTCATATAAAATTTGAAATATGGAGAATTGTTAGTGCATTGCTTATCTAGCAATTTCTCTTATGCAAACCAATCCATTTAGAGGTTATTGCTTGATGGTTAAATCTTTCAACTCGACCTCTGACCTGATTAAATAAATGGGCTATGCATCTTTGAAGCAAGAACTTGTCAGAAAGATATAATCAGTCCCGTCTATATACTACGAGCTATTTGCTCTCCATGCAGGAGCAAGAGTTTTCCATCCTTAAAACCTCCTGTTCGAATTTTGCAGGAGAATGAGATCACAGTCATGCCCTTTCTGTCGCGACAGTTTGAAGAGAGTGGATTCTGGTGACCTCTGGGTACTTACTGACACCAGGGACATAGTAGACATGCAGACAGTAACCAGGGAGAATCTTAGGAGGCTCTTCATATACATAGATAAGTTGCCACTGATAATTCCGGATACCCTTTTTGACACCTACGATTCTCACCTCAGGTGAATGGCACAACTTGAGCCAGTTCTTTGCACAGTTCTCTTTTAATTTCTCCCCTGAATAACCAATTCATGGTTAGTTTTCTTTTATCTTTCTACTGAAGCCAGCCTTAGTTATTGTGGGCTGGACGGCCTTAAGTTCATTGCAATTCTATGTATAGACTCCTTGCAAGATGAACTTAACACTTGTGTATATATGTTTGTATAGATTGATCTTCCTCGAAAGGTTTAAAGCTGTGCTATTCTGTGCTCTCACAATGATTCTCATCAAGATTTTTGAATTGTATGGATGATTGTTGGTAGTGATCCTAAACTCGAATCAAGTGGTAATTTTATACTCTTTATAGATAAGCTCGCGATAATGCGGTTCCCGACTCGCTTCTGCTGTTTGCCTAATTTTCGATCGTACGGTAGAGCTTCGACAGCGGCAGGCGACGTAGTTGCATGTTCCTTTTTGCAAAAGTGGAGATGCCGGCGACGCACGGGGCTCATCATTAATCACTTGCACAGAATATCTATTATGGTCCTATATACATTCATCATGAGAATATAATGTAATTAAATGACCCGGCATATAGTCTCATCTTCCCTAATTCTGTGGCAGAAGGTATCGTTCTTCGGATTACTCGAATAAGGGCTGCAAAAATCTCGAGTTCCGTCCACAAGCTGTTAGGCATTCTCTTCATTTGTTGGAAACTCAGTGCTATCGAAAGCGATCATGGCAATTTCAATGATACTAGCAAGTATGAATCTCTTAGCAAATCACTGGGACTTACAAGATACATAGTGCTGAATACAATCATAATAGTCAAAGATAAAAAATTCTATATCGCGAGAAATGAATAATCCGGAAAATATTTTTGGATTAATATCACAAAAAATTCTAAATTGATACACTTGCGATAAATTTACTCAAAACTAATTTTTTGACCACGAAAATTCATAAACTGGTACACATGTCACATGTGACATATTTACTCTAAATTAATTTTTTTATTACAAAAAATCTCAAAATCCGTATATTTATGACAAATTTACCTCAAATTTTAGGATTTTTTTGGAGAAGATGAACTAAGCCATATCGGTAGAAAATGAGCTAATTGAAGAAATGTCAACTGAGTTATTATTATTTTAAGAAAAACAAAAACTAAGTTTGAGGTAAATTTGTTATATATGTACCGATTTTGGGATTTTTCATTAGTAAAAAAGTTAGTTTGGGGTACATTTGTCACATGTATACCAGTTTGGAAGGGTTTTTGTGATAAAAAAAATTAATTTGAAATAAATTTGTCACATGTATACCAGTTTAGAAATTTTCATAAGATTAACCCAATATTTTTCTATAAAATAATTGTTTCCATTGTTAACAAAAATGAAAAATGTTTTAGTCATCCATGTTTGGGAAAATTTCAAATAAGGACCTGAAGTGCCCTTAGTTTTCTCGATTAAGGGCCCGAAGTGGACGTCGTTTCAAATAAGGGCCTGAAGTGCTATTCTTGTTTCAAATAAGGGCCTGAAGTGCCCTCTTTGTCTCAAACAAGGA
>BCNH02000004.1:4607566-4618072 GCA_001662345.2 Metrosideros polymorpha var. glaberrima | reverse complement strand
CATCAAACATTTGTGACACGACAAAGCATATACATATAACCCACAAAAATATCTTATGCTTCTTACAGAAGGGACAGTGCACACTGCACACAACGCATATTGCATATGAATAGAGGGAGAGAGAGAGAGCTTGAATTGTGTCCATCATTAATCTGTTCAAAGCTTTTTGAGCTATTTAACGGACACAAAAGTCGGCGGCACGGCACTGTACCGAGGTGGCGGCACAACACCGTACGGAGGTGGTGGAGGTAGATGACCCAGTAGTGGAAGCTTCGTTGGTGGGTACTCGTCATCGTCGTTGTAGTCGGTGTCCCGGCGCGACCTGGCTGTTCTAAGCACCACGGTCAACAGGATCGACAATCCCTGAAGAGGCGCAGGAAGCAATAAATAAACGTTGAAAGCTTTTAGAAAGATTAATTCACGTTGGAGAAAGAAGAAAAGAGAAAAATTTAAACTTTTGCACTAAATGACATCACTCCATTTTATTAGCACAATTAGTGGGTATTTTTGCAAATTCTCATAATCATGTAATTATAAAAAAGCTCGGATTTATATCTAAGTATGCACTAAAATGTAATAACCCAAGTAATCTAGCCCATCAAAGCAAATGTGTTCTTCTCATTGACGATCGACATATTTTCTTGGACAAATGTTTGAAATCGGCCGAAATTTCAACACGTTTCGTCGAAATAAATCAAGAAATGGATACAAATTGATGGAGCATGAGATACCTGTGCTAGGAGTATTAGCAATCCTATCCACTTGAAGATGTCGAAGTTTGACTCCACAAAATCCTCAAAATCGGAAAATCTTCCCGTTGGATCTTCAGGTAAGTCCTTTTAGAGCATCAACCACAGTGTAAATTAGCAAATATTTCATGGATTATGCACCAAAACTGATAATAAATCGAAGACAACTTCATGTTATGCTGGTTCCTGGAATTGCCCTAATCATGCAGGTGTTATTCAACCTAACCGTGAACATTACCTTTTCCCAGTCAGAATTCAGGAGTATATCTGCAGTCACCATGATCTCAATCAGGATGAGCAAACACATGATGAACATGTACTTGATTCTGATTAAGGGTCAACAATAAATAAAATAGAATTTAATCAAGCACAAAATGAGCAAAAATTATTCATAATTGACTGAAAATTGTGGGCATCTTCCAGCCACATTTCTACATCTGCAACAACCAAGAAAGTTATAAAGACTCTTTCTCTAATCCATTCTCACAAGCAGTTCTCCAGGAATATTTCCAAAGTGGATTAACTTCATCTCCACTCTGCAATAGGAACTTGTTAGTAGGGAAGCTCTTTATCCTTGCATTGTGTCCAAGCCAATTGAGAAAGAGAGAAGCAGAAAGAGAAAGGATACACAAGAAAGGCAACAGCCATTTGCACTGTCAGCTGCAGCACGACCGATCCATGTTATAAGGCACAAGATCACTCCCATCCCCAGAAAAGCATAAATGAACCTGCATTTGAGTCCCAACTTTGCTGAGAAATGGAAGGATCTCCCTTTGAAAAAATAGCACTGAGAATAACTATAGGTTGGAGCAAGGAAAAACTGTACTATGCACCCAGTTTGATGCACCGAGTGTATGTACTTGTACTATATTCGGTTTAGCTCGACTCCGCTTGAAACCCACATGATCTGCGAGTTGATATTTGCTGAGTGCACATGCATGCTATGAATTCGATGATATCGATTTTCGCTTCAAGCCTCCAACATTGTCCAAAAAGTTTGGATTTTTTTCTTCAGAAAAAGAGTTGCAAAAGCAAATGACATGAGTTTGGAGAAGAGCAAGCTTACCAAGGAGCAGTAGAGTAAAAAGAGGAGCCTTCATCCATGTCTCTCTGCCAAACTCTGACCATCCAGAAGCCATACAAGATCATGGCCACCCCAACCATCCCCACCACATAGTTCACCCATTTCATCAGTGATTGCAGGCAACTCCTCATTATTCTTGCCATCTCAAAGCCTGCCTTAATAAAAAATGATTCTTGATAATACTCGGTAAAATATGGTATAAATCCTACAGAGCCTCAGGCTTCAAGATATATGCGTCAAGATCTTGGGCTGAAATTTGTTGGAGAAACGAAGTGAGTACTAGTTCTCTCAAGCCTTAATGTGGAAGACAAGCTCGATTTGACATGTGGGAATGGGGAAGCAAATGAAATTGCTTCGTGTGCGATTGTCCAAATCACAGTTCAGTTCGGAACATGACAAATGAGGAAGCTTCATAGGCTCAGACATTGAGTTTCTGTTCTACACTATCATCCGTCCCAATTGCTCTTCAGTTTCTAGCCAGCCAACCAAAATTATGATTTCTTCACTAGCAAACGAGCAATCATGTCACTGAGAAACTTCCTAGACATTACCCATTTTGTTGGACTGTTGTGGTCATTGTGGTGTGGCAGTAGCACTCTGGATCAAGTGTCGGATCTTGCATAATATGTTGTAATGCTAATGCAGTTTTTTATGGATGGAACCGAGTTGCTGTGGTTTTAGTGGTTATCACGTTAGTCTTACACACTAAAGGTCCCCAATTCGATCCTGGGCAGCAACATTTTATTCCTTTCAATACAATTTATGACAATCCTCATTATAATTTTGTTCCACTCCATTCCGGGTCTGATCATGTTTGCTGACTCAGTAAAAACACACTTGGGATCTGCAATCGGCGGACAATCTCCTTTTCTGGTTGTATTGGTGAGCTTGAGAACGTTGAGTTCAAATTAACGACATTTTTCTCAGCAATACGCAATAACCGACGAAACATGGGTTTCGATGCCCCAATCGGAGAACATTCTCCTTTGCAATGCTTCATAGTGACCATTCATCTGATGAGATTGTGAAGTATGCGGTCAATACTTTGCTACACTAGTAAAAAATCTCTGGCACATTCCGTTTGATACATAGCATGTCAGGATCCGCTATGCCGAACTGGATTGCCAATTCGGGTTCAAGTTACATATTGCATCTTACTAAGAAAAGTTTACTAATTTCTCCTCAAGGTCAGAAGAAAGTACAAAAAAAAGCCTAAATCCCGGGAGGTCAGCCAAAATTGGTCGTTGGAGTTAGCTGATCAGGAAAGCAGTATACGATGTGAGTTCCACATAGCCTTCTGTAGATATCTGTTGTTACTAAATCAAAAGTTCAGCTCTTAGATGCTTTGCCTTTCAGGCGGAGGTGCAAGGAATGTCTTCGGAGGGTACACTATGTTTTGGAGATGGTTCAGTTGCCTTCTGAGCAGCAGGGGGAGCAGGAGGAGGAGGCTTTGGTGGTCTGTTTGGACGAACTTGCTCGACTTTCTCCGGATGAATGTCAAACTGCAATAAGTATTTGAACATCATTGTGTCAAAAAAAAAAAATGCAGAGCAATAACAGGAAGTTATTAACACCAAATAGGGGACAGAGCTTCATCAGCTAGTGCATTATGTTTAATTCGCCATACTGGCCCCATATCAAGGGAGGCATAAAAAGGCAAAGAAAAGACAGAGGATAAGTCATCTCTAAGACAACAGTCGCAACACTCTGTTTTCAAGCTTAAGCCAGACAAACAGCGCCATGTCTACATCCAAAACAAAATGCCAATCATGTGAATAAGGGTCATTAACATTTCAATGGATCCACATCTTCATAGATATTCTTATACACAGAGAAGAACAATGAGTAAATGATCAATATGGAGCTAAAGAGATAATTTCATTAAATATGTAACTTTCGTATTGACGATCTACATGAACTCGACAAAAATATTGACATGATAGGTACCCAGAGCGGAGCTGCAGTAGAGAAGATAAAACTTAAAGGAGCTATGTCGACCAGTAATTCTAAATGCAACCATACAAGACTGCCAGAAGATAATTTCCCTACTAGAACTAAAATTCATGTAGGTACTTTAAGCTAGTCCATTGTCGTATAAGCCTTAGCATGTGCGTGTATGCCACGCAGTAATTGACGCAGCTCAATAGCCAACAAAATACACGATTGAAAAGGCAACAAAGGCTTCTGTATAAGTGCATCCAATCATATCCATCAACACAAGATTATTGTGATGGTTCAGCTTTCTAAATTATGCTAGATGCAATGAACCAAAGAACTTGTTAAATGCACACATTAACTGACCTTGTAGCCACAGCCAGATACACAAGCATGAAAACATTCCTGTAGAAGAAAAGAAGTAGAGGGAGGTCACGTGGATAATACTTTATACACGTATATTAACCATATCTACAAGCCCTATTCATGATGAAATACCATGCACTGCCAATTTTGGGAAGATAATTTCCTGCCAGAGTCACTCCACAAACAGCCCATATAATTAGTAGCTCTTAAGTCAAATTCAAGAGGCTTTCTTTCAGTAAATTTAGAGTTTTCATTTATTCTTCAATCAACTATTGTCAGACTTCAATTTCTCCAGAATGAAGAAAATAAGTACTCGTAGTTCCTAACCTGCCATGCTTCAATCACTTAAAGATGCAAATACCGAATTGGAACCAATGTATAAGCATATGCATGACCAGATTCCACTAGCATTAAGAACCTTTACAACCCATCAACAGTTTTTATGAGCAATCCTGCATGCCCAGAGATGGAGGCCAGCGTCGCGGGCAGTGAATGCTCCCCAAGAAAACGGCCATGAATGCCAGTTATACTTTGCCTCCTTTAATGGCCACTCAAAGTCTTATTTAAAGGAAGTACTCTTATGCTTTTGTTCCCCTTTCAATTTGGTAAGATATCAAAGTCACTACTGAGATTCTTTTATTAATTGATAGGTTAAAGAGCCATTAATTGATGTGGCAAAACCACGAAGAGGGTGACCGATACGATTAAACTAATAATGAGACATCTTTCGGCAAAAAAAAACTACTAATGAGATACTTAATTTACAATAATAAAAATGACCAAAATTAAAGTCCATAATTCTTAGGTGCATGGTAAGTTACAATGAGATTAAAACCTCTGAGTAAGTTGCAGCACCAGGAGAGCGATCAATGTAAGCACTCCACTGGCGGTCCTTCAGCACAGGGTCCTTGTAACACATCTCGTTGCACTCTTCCACACCTAAAAATCCAATGACCCAGTCAACAAAAGTAGGTCATCGAGAAAGGATGAATCTGCTTGGTGCACATCTAGGCAGGTGGCCTTTCGCAAGGCTTCAGATAAAGTTACGTGTAAGATTAAGAGAGCTATAGGAATGACTCAAAGCTAGGTTTCAACCAAGCAAGGAATCTGTACATCGATAACCCCATATTTAGGCCAGATTTTTCCGAGACTAAGCCTCCAAAGACAAGAGGAGCATAAGACAATATATCTTCTCCAGCCCTTAAGCTTCATGATCTTAAGGCAGTCATTGAGTATTTTACAAAGCCAGGATGAGGAAAGATGCTTCACCTCAATGAAATCATGCCACTACTAGTTCTTGTGTCGTCAAATCAGCAAAAACATATGTGTTAAGTGTATTGAGGCAGGGTCCAAGCAAAATTAAAGCCAAACATCAGTTCTTGATTAAACTCCATCCCCACCCCCAGCCACACCTCCATCAAAAAAAAAAAAGATAGGCTGCTTCATGAAAAGAGATGCTCCATTTGATTGGCACTGCCCCAAATTCATTGCTTAATCTCTTTATCCTGGTGCACATTGAGGCAAAGGAGAGCCTTTAAGTAAGTCATAGTTCTCAACTCTTGACTACTCTTGTAAGCCACTCACGTTTTGTAGTAATATAAAGGTAATGTCCAGAAATAAAGGCAAAAGATAGTCAAACATAAAAGGGAACTCACATTCTTCCCATGTCTCTACGTCAGTATCACAAGCCTTCTTGCAAAAAACTCTCCCTGCATAATCCTTTTGTTGTCGTTAATACTTCAATTGACATGTAAAAGCCAATTACAGGAAAAGTAGGGGGAAAAAAGCAACAACCAATTCAAGCAAATGTTTTTTGCACTTCAGACATGCGCTCAATTGAAACCAACCAGCAAAATCTGACAGGAAAGATCTAAAATGTTCCTGCATATCAAGAATCTGTAGATTTCCATCCAAGAAATTTCCATAAGTAACCATGTAGCAAAATGAAGGGGAAAAGAACCGAGAAGAAAACTCGCAAGGCACCACATACTCCAGAAATCTAATAACATCGAGATAGTATTCTGCTCATTGCTGAAAGAGCAAATCCAACACTACGAGGCATATACAGCGCATAATCTAATAGGTATCTCAATTGTCAATCTTAAATATGAACTCAACCATCATCTCCAACATAAATTTCTATAAAAACACAGCAACATGTCATGTGGAGCAATAGCATAACAATTACATAAATAACACAAAATTGAATATCATCACCTAGACGTAGTAAGTAAACTACAGTTGAGAAGCGTCTATAAACAAAGACAACTATTGAGAGAAGACAGAAACAGAGAGAGAGAAACGTGGATGGACATTTCTGATAGGTGAGGACGGAGTAGGGTACGGTTGCATGGGCAATGATAGGACAATATACACAACCACCAGTATATAAATAACCAAATTAACATTCATTGCAATCCCCATCCTCACTACATGGCGAGGAACGCCACCTAAAAAGGTCGGAAATCCAGTTTGGTATAATCAACCATAATCGGTGAAGCGTGTCCGTAATCAATGCAGTATCAAATTCATCTCCTTTCAAAAAAACACCATCAAATTCTGTCCATTGGCTATTATCAAACAAGAAACCCGTACAAAGAAAATCAGAACCCAACTCAGGACAGAACAGAAGCGGCCTCCAAACTCCCATCCAGTCGTCGCATCGACGCAAACACTACACTTCTTCACAATCTCTTCCAATGCCTTCTCATGCTTATTTCATACTATAGTTTCCAATCGCAGACCAATAAACTAAACTCTTCAGTAGAAAATGAAAGAACAAAAGGGGCAACAACAAAAAAAAAAACTTGCCCAAGATATATCGCATCGGCTATCTATAAACACAGTGCTGCAATGTCATCTTCCCACTCTACCAAACGCCTGCATTTCTTATCCTCCATCGAAATCGACAGAACTAATTCCCCTCCATTTCACGAAAAAAAAAAAACTGGGCAGTCCCACACAAAGAGCTCCTGAAGCAAAGCGTGTTTTTTGAGCTTCAGAATCGCACTCTCGAGCTACGATATCCCGTCGAAAACACAAAACCGCCATGGGGATAACGAAGAGGAAGCTCGATAGGCGAGGATCGAGAAGCGAGAGAGAGGAAGGATTGGAAGGTACATGGAATCTGAGTGAGGGCCGAGTACTTGCTCGTGCATTGGCTTCCGCACGGAGACGCCCATTGCTGCGGTATCATCTCGCTCTCTCGCTCTCTCTCTCAGTCTCTTGAAGTTTCGAGGAAAGCGAAACACTTCTAGAAGAACCCCCCCTCGCCGATCGTTCTTCTTCAAGTTTCGAAAGACGAGAAGAAAACCAGTTCCGCAGTCGTTGCCGCCATGGCCACACCCACGAAAGCTTCAGAACAGCCGAAGAGAGAGAGAGAGAGAGAGACTTGTCGAAGATGACGACGATGCTAAATGAACCAAGAACCAGACCGGTTCTTCTCCGGACCGGCCTTGAACCGGGCCTGATCTGAACGCCCGAACCAAAACCCGGACGGAACTTAAAATTGATCCTGTCCAGGATCGTTCAAGCCTAGACCCAAAAGTATATCTTGTGTTCTAATTTTCAAAGGGTTGTTACTACAAAAAACCTCAAATTAGTAATTAGTATACATGTGACAAATTCATCCCAAATTAATTTTTTTATCATGAAAATACCCAAACCGTTACATGTGACAAATTTAACCCAAATTAATTTTTTGACCACTAAAAACTCTAAACCGGTACACTTATGACAAATTATCCCAATATGAGATTAATTGAGCCATATCACTTGAAATTGAGCTAATTGAAAAAATGTCAACTAAGTTTAGTTTAGAATAAATTTATTACAAATATACCAGTTTAGAGTTTTTCATGATCAGAAAATTAGTTTTTGGTAAATTTATCACAAATGTACCGGTTTGTGATTTTTCATGATATTAATCTCTATTCAAATCGTGTTTCTAATTCAAAACTTCAATTACAATGTGATTAGCCTAATACGATCTTCCAATCGTCAAATAAATGAATCTTGTGCGCCTCTAATTTGAAATGGCATGACTTGTGCATAGGGTGAAAGAAAGTTACGGGGAAAATGACACAAATGGTACATAAAATTTAGTCCAATGTGCAAAATCATCTCTTAAAATTTAATTTGTGTAATGTAATCTATAAACTATTAGCAAATGTTCAATTTAATCCTTAGAATATGTGAAACTGGCCCAAACGGGAGGATTACATTAAATATCTACCAATAATTCATGAACCACATTTCACAAATTAAAAGTTCAATGACGACATTACAAATTGTGCCAAAATTTAGAAACTATATTATATTATTATCCCAATGTTACGAGACTAACTAGTATAATTCAAAAAGCTCATTCAAAGCTCAATGCCACAATGCCAAATGCCACCAAACATTATAAGACTCAATTGCATTAAGTGACAAGTTTTAGAATTTAATTGCACTTTCTTAAAATTTTAAGATTCAATTGCATTTTTGTGAAAAATTGAAGATTTCCAATGCACTTTTCCCAATTTTTTTTTATACTAATAATCCATTTATTTTGTGGAAAATGAATGATTTGAAAAATATTTTCTTAAAAATAATTGTTCGTATCTTTTGAAATAGTTATTTAATGAAAATATTTTCATTGTCGACAATAATTTATGTTCTATCATTTTTTGTGGATAATAAATGTATTTTTCATTCATTCATTTTTATCAGCAATCTTTTTATCATAAACATTTTTTAAATAATTTATTTTTCGCAAAACAAACACTCCCTCAGTAAATTAAAAAGAAACGACATGTTTTGTCCATTGGACGAGCGATAATAATCGTACTTTATATTCATATCATGTAGGATTAGCACTCCTACCATTTTTCTTAAATTCTTTCTTATCACTAAGAAGTAGAGGTAGACCGGGCCGACTTCAGCCCGGTCCAAATAATCCAAACGGGCCGGTCCGGTTTACAAATGCCACGTGGCGAACCGCACCTCGTCCCAACGGATAAACTGCACACGACGGCTTCCATTCGGCCCCTTCAATGGAACTCGCCACCACCCGCTTCCTCTGCTCCGTCGTAAAGCCACCAAACCTCCTCTTCCCGCCGTACTCCTCCCCAAGACGGCGACCCGCCGCCGTTCCTCTCGCCACCACCGCTTCCTCCTCCGACCCGCACCCTCGCTGCCTCCCTCTCGCTCAAGCTCTCCAATCCGAGACGCTGAAGGCCCTGGAATGGAGCTCCGTCTGCAAGCAGCTCTCCTCCTTCGCCTCGACCTCCATGGGACTCGGCGCCGCGCGGGACGCCGACATCCCGATCGGGAGAACCCCGGCCGAGAGCCGGAAGCTCCTGGACCAGACCGCGGCGGCGGTCCTCGCGGCGGAGTCTCGCCGGTGGGACTTGTCCGGGATTGAGGATGTGTCGGCGGTCGTGGAGTCGGCGAGAAAGGGGGAGTTGCTCACGATCGGGGAGATCTGCACGGTGCGGAGGATGCTGAGCGCCGCAAGGAAGGTGGGGGAGGAGCTTGTGGCGGCGGCAGCAGCTGACGGCCGAGATTCTTTTGGGAGGTGAGTAAGTTTCTTCTTGTGCTCGGTGTAGTGGAGTCCAGCCACTCGAGGGTCAACCGAGATGAGTTTAAGCTTCGTAGCACTTGGTTGAGCTCGAGCTTGTAAAATTAGGCTGTAGATAAATTTCAAGTCGCAGCCTTGAGCTTTCGGGTTTAGTTGAGTTCAAGTGCTATGCTGTGTTGACTGGACTTGGCTTGACTACAGCCTAGATTTTTTAGACAATTACACTCCTTTTCAGTGAGATAATGCATTTGTGATGTGGTTATATGTATGAGGAAGTATCGAGTTTGATGATGCTTTAATTGTGGATAAAAGGGTTTGATTGCAAAATGCCATTTCTTGTGCTGTGTGAATTTGGGAATGACTAGTCGGGGCAATGTGAGGAGTTTGTTACGTTGAACGGTTATCAGTTTCTATTGATGCTTAAGAAATGCTGTTAAGGGAAATGCAAATTACGAGTTGACTCTAGAATGCCATAACTCGTGTTGCTAGAATATACTCTCGTAGTTGTGGAACCAGCAGTAGATTCTTAAGATTGGGAGTAGCTTTCGTCTTTCCTCTCTGTTCCTTTTCTTGTGTTTTTGGTTGTGTTAGAGAGATGCCTACAGTGGACACTGCTTAGGACTCTCTCTCTCTTTTTTATAGAAACAAGCTGTTTCATAAAAGTCTTGTCACGATAGAGAAGGAAAAGTGTCCATTGTGACTGCAAGAACAGCTACTATGGATAACGCGAATTATCTCTAATGATGCCACAATGGATAATTACCAGATTGTATGATATGCCACACATGGGTGTTTCGGGATTTTTTTTT
>BCNH02000004.1:4558908-4607525 GCA_001662345.2 Metrosideros polymorpha var. glaberrima | reverse complement strand
GAGATTTGTTGGTGTGTGTGGTGGGGGTGGGAGTAGAGTATGTGTCCCCTTTGTCCTCCTTCCCTCTGTCCCTGCTATTCTCGCTGTGATCTGTTAGAAGGTACATACAACATGTTTGGAACTTCTTGTCCTCAGCAAATTTTTCTTAATTTCTTTTGCTTCCAAAAGCTGTAGACTGTAGATAGCAAGAAGTATTTCACACATCAGACCCTATGGGCAAAGTCAGAGTATCATTTTCTCGTTACCTTCTTTTTTGGATTTTTTGTTCCCTAATCTGATATGTAGACCAGTTGGATCAATTACTCGGTTCTCTTTTCAAGGTTTCATATTTGAATTTTTTGGTTTTAATTGATTGATGCAACGTTTAAATGGATTTGGGAGTTATAGGTGTTGAGCATTTCTAAAATAAATTGGAGCAGGATCCTGGCCCCGTTGTTTCATCTGGAAGATAGAAACAGAAAATGATTGTAGTTTTCTTATGATTAACTGGTAATTTAGTGTACTGCATGTAAAACACCAAGATCTACTATCTCTTGCGTTGTTGTGAGATTTTGATGGTGTCAGTCATTCACTTCTACCTCTTTTTAATGTTTCAAAGTTTTGAGCCATACATAATAGTAGACTAAGCACTTCATCATTTGGTGGGTGGTCCTCTTATTGTGACTTGTATAAGAAACTTTTGTTTGGTGAATGCGAAGAGGTCCTGATGTTTTGCTTGAACATGGGGAGAAACATAAGACATATCATAATCTTCTTTTATCATATTTCTATGATTGCTGGAAGCTTGATGGTCTCTTGTATGTTTTTCTAATTTAGGTAGATCATCGATTTGCATTTTTTAAAAATGAAATTAACCTCCAAATTATTACATTGGGGTTGTTGTGTTGAAAGGAGAATTGCATCTCCTTTTACCCATTTAGAAAAGAGGGAAAATCTCTTGACTTTATATTTCTCACAAGATTCAAATGGCTTGACTCTATCTTTGTTGTGGGATTCAACAGGTACTCTCCGCTTCTTGAAATTCTTGATGACTGTGATTTCTGCATGGACCTAGAACGAAAGATAGAATATTGTATAGAGTGCAATCTCTCGATAATCCTTGATAGAGCTAGTGAAGATCTAGAGATCATCAGATCTGAAAGAAAGAGCAACATGGAAGAATTGGATTCATTGTTGAAAGAAGTGTCAGCTCATGTTTTCCGTGCTGGGGGCATTGACAAGCCTCTTATTACCAAACGCCGTTCCAGGATGTGTGTTGGTATTAGGGCCTCACATAGATATTTACTTTCAGGAGTCGTTCTTAGTGTTAGCAGTTCTGGTGCCACATATTTTATGGAACCTAAAGAGGCCGTTGAGTTGAACAACATGGAAGTAAGGCTGTCAAATGCTGAAAGGGATGAAGAGATAGCAATTTTAAGCCTGCTTACTTCTGAAATAGCAGATGCAGGAATGCAGATAAAGCACATATTGGACAGGGTTCTTGAAATAGATCTGGCATTTGCTAGAGCTTCTTATGCCCGGTGGATAAATGGAGTCTGTCCAACTTTAAGTTTAGATCATTCTGATGGCTCATGTGATGCTGATGCTGATCATGTTCGACTAGTTGATATTGAAAGTATTCGACATCCATTGCTTCTTGAGTCATCACTTGGGCATCCCGGTGATGTTGCCGCATCCAATTCCATGCACTTTGCTAATCTAAATAATAGTACTAGGGGGCTAACCTCTAGGGATAACTCAGGAATCAGTTCCGGTTTTCCTGTGCCTGTAGACATCAAAATTGAGCGAGGAACAAAAGTAGTTGTAATCTCTGGGCCCAATACAGGAGGAAAAACTGCTTCCATGAAAACTTTGGGCCTAGCAGCTCTGATGTCTAAGGCTGGCATGTATTTGCCTGCTAAGGATTCCCCAAGAATTCCATGGTTCGATCTTATTCTCGCAGATATTGGAGACCATCAGGTAGTCTTTCTGTTGTTTATGGCTGATGATGTTTTGGATGGTTTCAGTTTTGTTAATTTTTTGTTCTTACTCCAGTTTTTCCTTGAAGTCCTTGGAACAAAACCTTTCGACCTTTAGCGGGCACATATCTCGGATATGCAAAATTTTAGATGTTGCCTCAGCAGAATCACTTGTCCTCATTGATGAGATTGGTAGTGGAACTGACCCCGCCGAAGGTGTGGCACTTTCTGCCAGCATCTTGCAGTATCTCAAGAATCGTATTCATTTAGCTGTTGTTACAACTCATTATGCGGATTTAACCCTTCTGAAAGAGAAAGACACACAGTTTGAGAACGCAGCTATGGAATTCTCATGGGAAACCTTGCAACCTACTTATCGGATTCTCTGGGGGAGTACTGGTGATTCAAATGCGTTAAATATTGCAAAATCAATTGGATTTGATGGGGAGATAATTGAAAGAGCAAAACAATGGGTGGAGAGGTTAAGACCAGAAAGGCAGCAAGAGCGAAAAGGTTTGCTATATCAATCTTTGCTGGAGGAAAGAGACCGTTTGAAAGCTCAAGCTGAGAAGGCTGCATCTCTTCATGTTGAGGTCATGAATCTTTATCAGGAGGTAGTATTTTGAACGTGCTACCGTAATGCAATGTTGTTCAAACTTATAATGTTTGGCCTATAGTTTGTTGCTGCATGTGATCAAACTAGTTTTGTTGAAATTAGTGAATTATGTCAGTTTGCTGTTGCTAGCATCGATCCAATTTAATGGTTCTATTTCTTTTCGCATGGTGTTTTTCTTCAATTACTTATCTTGTACTATAAATAATGCAGCTGTAGCAGTTGCATCATTGGCTGGAGTCAAGGTTGAATCTCATAATTGCTTAATACTATTGTGTATTTCTTGGCTATAGAGTTCCTAACAGATTTATTGCAAGTCAAATGAATAGATTGCTCAAAATCGGGTTTATCTGATTTTTTTTTCCCTACTTTTCGTAGTTCCGATCACTGCACATCTTTTGTGAATTTGATTAAGTTTGAGACTTGCCCTGCAATATGTGAGTGTGTTTTCTTAATTGCCGGTAACTAATTGCATTTAACAGTCAAGCACTCTTATATACTTCGTAAACTTAGCATATAATATGCATGAGTTTAACATATTAATTAGTAGCTCTAATTAGGCTATTGTCTTAATGGTGAGTGCTTGAATCAGATCAAGTGCATTGCATTCACTCTTTGAAATTAAAGTGAGTGGAAGTCTTCATTTGTTAGGAATCACGGAACGCTTTATAATTTGAAATATCTGATAGCCACTTCAAAGCCATGACCGGAAGTGAAAGTTTGATTATTGAAAGTATATCTGCAAGTTTTACTTGTTTATAAATTGTGGAGAAACTTGAAAATTATGTCATTCACTGCCAGTTCAGAAGGGAAATTGGCATCTCAACGTCTGTCTTTTTATGGCAAAATAGGTTTCTCTATGAGTATTGAGTGTTTTGTATTGTCTTGTTTTATTTGAATTGTCATTCACTGATACACCAATCCTTCTACCTGTGCCCAAATCTGCTATCTGTCCTTTCCTTTTCTCATTTGCTCTATATGGTTAAATGAAGATCCTGCATGAGGCAGAAGACATTGATAACCGTCAGAAAGCTCTTATGGCGAAGGAAACTCATCATGCCCAAGAAGAACTTAAGGCAACAGAAATGCAAATACAAGCTGTGGTTAAGGAGTTTGAAAATAACCTAGAAGATGCTAGACCTGATCAGCTTAATTCACTTGTCAGGAAATGTGAATCCTCGATTGCATCTATCTTAGAAGCTCATCAACCTGGCGAGCTAGATTTTCCTGATAGATCGGATGATGCGTCATATGTGCCACAGTATGGGGAGCAGGTCCATGTCAAGGGACTGGGGAATAAGTTAGCTACTGTTGTTGAAGAAACTGGGGATGATGACACTGTCCTTGTCCAATTTGGTAAAGTAAGAGTCCGGGCAAACAAGAATGATATCAGAGCTGTTGCCAGTAGTAGAAGGGATCGAGCTTCCTGTTCCATCCCTCCGTTAAGGAGGAAGGTGTGTGACCACTATCTGAAAACTATCATCTTGCCTTTTTATGCTTATGTTCTATCCTTGTTTTTTTTATCTTACCGTGAATGCATTAGAAGCAGTAAGCAAGCAAGATGCTTAATTTAGTGATCCCCAAGAAAGTGAAAATGGATTTCAAGAGCTAGGCAGAAGAGTGGATTCACCAGTGCATAATTGACCTCCAAACTTTTGAACTTATATAGGCTCTTCTTGGACTTGCTGTTCGTTATGATGGGAGTTATTCCAAGTTCCAATTAACCTGTATTATGACAAGTCTGGTCCAATCTTCTGTCTACAGTTCTGGTCCAATCTTCTGTCTACAGTTTTCAAAATTGCAGGCTTTGCCGTTTGAATCATCAAACGTTCATTGCAGCATCCATCATTTTCCTCTTCTCACTTTGCCTTCTAAGATGACTCACCATGCCACCAATTCCTAAATATAACCCATCGACAATTTTTCTATGATCCTTTACTGTGAGGATGTGTGGTGTATTTCATCTGTTCTCTCCTTGTGGACTATCGATGGCGTGAATGCACATGGTTGTTAGGTTTCCAAGCACGTGTGTACTGCATTAGATCTTATTTGTGTATTTGAAGGATGGACATGTCTCAGTTCTTCCCTAGTTTGATTCTCTGAAGTTTATATGGTTTGAAATGTTCTTGTGTGCGTCCTTTCTTCCTCATGGATTGTTGTTAAATAGGAAAGCTGGCCCTCCAAATATTTGGTGCCTATTTGGTGTCTTCTCAGTGCACATAGTTAGATGCTAACTTGATGGTTTTGTGTACTTTTTAATCACAGAATAACAACGAAGAGTTCCAGAATCAAGTTGATGGAAACAAAGATGACGGCTCTTTGTATGGACCATTATTGCAGACATCAAAGAACACTGTGGATCTTCGAGGCATGCGAGTCGAGGAAGCTGCTATTGAACTTGACATGGCCATTTCTTCTAGTGGCTCGTACTCTGTCATCTTCATCATTCATGGTATGGGTACTGGAGCTGTTAAGGAACGTGTCCTTGAGATATTGAAGAATCATCCACGAGTTGCCAAGTATGAACAGGAAAGTCCATTGAATTATGGATGTACAGTTGCATATATTAGCTGAAGATTTCTTGGTTGGTTTACCTCTCTTATACTTAGGTTTTTTGGTGATTTGGGTCGTTATTTCATCCATGATCAGATTTTCTGGCCTTCCATGAACAATTTTGTTTTAGTTTACTGCCTGAATATTTCTTCTTCCAATTGAAGAGGGATTTGTTAACAGCATGCACCGAGAGGGCATATGTATACATGTGTATATGTATATGTATACATGTTATTATTTGAGCAAATTGCAAAGTTATATGAATCATCATTTAGAGTTTTGATAAAATCCCATAGTTGAAAGCAGAGTTCCCAGAGATACATGTCTCCGTGTCTTTATTGCATCATAACGCCGTATACCTTACAAGTTACAATGGACCTTATTGCATTATCCAATCACTCAGTGACCAGGCATCATTGGTTCTTCCCAAGTTCCACCAGGAATATCTGACATTTCGGTGGTGTACGAGGCTGGAGGAAAAGCAACTGGTTCACCAAAAGCAACCGTATGGCCATCAGGGTTAGCTCCGTTTGGCGAGTATACCGTGTTTCTGCCAACTCCTGGTTGGCTCATAGGAGGTGGCGGCGGGTACTCAATCAACATACTAAATCCTGCGCAATCCCCACCAGCGCCAGGGACATAGTCTTCTTTCCTCCCTCGACAGGAAATTGGAGAACAATACATGAACTGATCCTGCCACTGGCTTAATGGCGGGGCGTACGGATCATTAGGAAACCTTGGAATGGGTTCAGGTTCATTGTACACCCCAGGATTATCGTGCGCATTAGGGGGCTGATCGCCACGGCCTTTGTCATCCGGATCCATATCCCATCCATTAGCCATGCTCAGATCGCGATGGTCAGGCCTGGCCTTTCCAGGCATGTCCTGGCCAAAACTGGCCATGTTGGAGCTGACCGCGGTGTCACCCTCACCAGATGACCCCAACATTCCTGCAATTCCTCCGTGTAAGTTGAAATCTGTTAGCTCGTCGGCCTCTTGTCCCTTGGCACCGCTCATAAGCAGTGATCTTTGAGCAGTGCTCATTCCTAGGCTCAGTAGTAGCGAAAATGCGATAATGCAAGCCCATTTGGTCGATGCCATTTCGCAGCTGCACTTTCAGGATCTTGAAAGGATTCAATTTGCTCGACAAAGCATTTAAACAGCAGATTTCGGAAGGCTTGTTAAGAGACCAAGCTGACCAGCGTGAAATGCGATTCGGATGATTCGCGAAGATGACGGAGTTTGATTTCTTCGACTCATGCATTTTCGGTTTCCGGTGTCATGATGCTCGTGTGAGTATAGCTTGCGTAGCGTGTATTGCAGCCGCATGTGACTAACATAGATCATTGTGTTTATTGATCGTTTTCCTAGTGCATTAGGATTCATTACATGTTTCTCAACGTTTGGTCTTCATATCAAAGTACTTGCATTTGAAGATCGTTGCCAGATTGGAAAATTATCCAAAAAGTCATAAATTTATTGCACTTTTGCCAATTGAGTCTTAAACATTTTCACGTTTTGCCAATTGAATCCATCCGGTCAATTTTGGCTGGATTTCGCTGATGTGAACGCCAGCTGTCCATACGTGGCACGATCGACGCTAACGTGGACAATTTTGAAATAATATTTTAATATTTTAGGAATATTTTTCCATTTTCTTTTCTTTCTTTCATTTTTTTTTCTTCTTTCCCTTCTTAAGAAAGAAAAAAGGAAATATTTTTAAAAATATTAAAATAGTATTAAAATTTATTCACGTCAGAGCCAACTGCATCACGTAGGACTGCCGGCGTTCACGTTAGCGATATCCGGCCAAAATTGGACAGATGGACTTAATTGGCACGACGTGAAAAGGTTTAAGACTCAATTGGCAAAATTGAAATGTTTAGGACTGAATTGGTAAAAGTGTAATAGGATTATGACTTTTTGAACAATTTTCACTTGCCAGATTAGCATTGCTAGTATGTCGACATTATGGCCAATCTAAATGCTAGTTAGCTTCTAATATCTTTTAATTTCAAGATTGGGACACTAAAAGCATAGTGAATAAATCGTCCTTTATATAGAAAAGATATACCTAGGTGTCATGGACTGCTTTGTTATTATTTAGGGATCGAAGCGTGACGAATTAGGCTAAGGGCGTGCATGGCAACACTTCTGCTCAAGAAAATAACTTTTGGTTAGAAGTTGATTTTTCTATTTCTGCTCTAAAAGTAAATTTCTGGTTTTGAAGGAGAAATAATAATATTTAAAAAAAATTTTAAAATTTTTTATTTATTTCCTTCCTTCCTGATTCCTCGCAGACCATTGCCCCTCATCGCGACCCTGCTTGAGCTCTGGCGATGCATCACAACCCATCATGAGCCTCGCCCATGATTTGCTGGCCTCAAGCAAAGCCGACCATGGGAGAGGCAGCCTTCGCCGGTTGTCGATGAGGGCTTCGCGGCCCTCGCTTAGTGGCCGGCGAGCTTCAGTGACCCTCGCTAGCCACACCTGTAGGAAGTAAGAAGGAAAAAAGAAAAAATTCAAAAATTTCAAAAATATAATTATTTTGGCTAGTCGACGCACTACGTCAAAATTAGCCGGCCAAATGAACTGAATTAACACAAATGTAAAAAGTTTAAGACTCAATTGGTAATTTTCTCGCTTGTGTTGTGGATGAAATTGGTTTTGGAGTAGAGTTTTTGTGTGTGTGGCAAAAACAACTTTTTGAGAGAAAAAGCACTTCTAGAGTAGAAAAAAAAAATTATTTTATCAAACGCATTTCTACTCTAGAAATAAAAAATTAAAATTACATTAACAAATGAATTTCTACTTAAAAAGTATTACCATGTATGCCCAACATCTTCTCAAACCCGTCCCATTAACTTTTTATTGCTCTCCAATTCCGTCCCAAACCCACGTCACAAAAGGAGTCAGATTCCCGTTGGGTCTCCACAACCTGCCATAGTAATTTGTAGTGAACCATTATCTTATGATAGATGTTGTATAGAACCTCAAATTTGCATAGCGCGATTATTTATTCGAAACTCATGCGTTGTACATCTTCGATTGAAAAATCTTTGGAGTCTCTGTCCAATAATTAGAAGCTAGGTATGGATGTCGACTGTGTCGAAAAATATCTATATTATAGATTTTCATAATTTTAATGAAGCAAAGGCAACATAAAAATTCGAACGGTGATTATAAATTCTAACGGGATTAAGATGAGTTCTTTTCACAGAAAATGAGTCATTTAAAATCATATTTTTAAAAAATAATTACTTATATTACTTATAAAAATTAATTAATAAAACATATTTTTATCATCAATAATAATTTATACTTAACTATTTTCATAATCACTATTTTTCGCAAAAGGAACTTTACCCTCTCCTTCTCCCGAAAGAGATGAACGTTGCGGGGGGAACGACGCATTTTGCAAAAATATAAGAGAGAGAGAGAGAGAGAGAGTGTGGACTCAGCACCACAGCCGCGTCCTCCATGACTCAGCACCAGCAACGCCGCCGCCGCCTCCTCCATGACTCAGCACCGGCACGTCAGAGCGCCATCTCTCTCTCTCTCTCTGCGGAAAATGCAGCGATGGCGATGGCCTCCGCCTTTGTTGTCATTTCGCTCGTAGCCAAAATGTGGAGGCGTGTTCGCAGAGAGAGCGCTTGGTGACGCTTCTACGGCGCATCGTCTCATCGCCGGTAGTCTCTCTCTCTCTCTCGCTCGCTCGATCACACACACAGACACACGGACACGTCGCATCTGCGCGAAACAGAGTCCGCCGAACTGATTCGATAAGTGAGAAGTCGGACTTCGGGTTGCTTGTGCTGCTTCAGAGAGAGGCATCGGACGGCGGGATAGAGATTGTTTGTGCCTTAAGTATTCCCTCCTCTCACCTTCTGAGTGATGATGAAAGCCTGGATCGTGTGAACCCGGTACGAGTTGGGAGTGAGAAATTGGAACGTAGAGGGAGTCAAAGGTAGGACCTTTCTTGATCCGTGGCCCATGTGAAAGTGGTAATTGATTGCCGTGTTGTCCGTTTGCTATTGGAGAATGAAAAAAGACTCCATGTTGGGATAATTATCGGAGATGTATAGCAACTTTGCATCTAGTTTCAAAGGTTTGGCAATCTCGAGCTAACAAAATTTGGCTTTGACATACTCTTTTTTCCCAAAAACTTGAAACACTAACCCTCAAAGCAGGACGGCAATTTAGTTTTGAAGATCTGGAATTAGCATTTGCTTGAAATAACTTAAGAGGATGTTATCATTTGATGGTGGTGGACGTGACCCTCCATTCATATCACTAGCATATAAGCAGTTGATGGTATATGCATATGTAGAGTGCTTTTTTCTCATTTCAACCCTAATGTAACGGGTTGAACAAGGAGAATGTTGTGTAACAACATAAAATGGAAACAGAAAGCAGGTGAGGCATTGGTCAAATTCTGTTTCTTTTGAGAGCAAAAGACAAAGAGACGTGAAGTATGGAGTTGAGGTCGTCCGAGTCAATAAATTGATTGCACTTTTATATAGATTCCGATATCTTCAGCCTTTAGTACACATCATTGAGTGACAGTTTCAGTTGTTTCCTGATTTTTTTTCTTCAATTTCTTTGTTTTTAACATGGTAAGTTTGCTCGCTTTGTAGAATTTTTCTAATATTTTCCTATAACGGCAATCTAAGGCCCAATATCTTCTCTAGAGTGATGCGAAGATACTTTTGTGCTAATTGCTGTATGTTTGTACTACAATGTGTGCATTATGAAATAGCTCATTTTCTTAGCTAGTCAAATAGTTTTGATGCCATGAACTGAAATTGTATATAAGCTCATTTATCAAAACTGAAAATATTGCCAGTTGATAAATGGTTTTAATGGCAAGCAAAATAGGATTTCATGTGTGTTGCGATCTGTTTTGAAAACTCTTCTTATAGCAAGGTTATGTGGAAATCACCAGATCCAAGAATGAGTTATGTGGCGTTCATCCGTCACTCTGTGAACTTAATTTAAGTTCCTTCAGCTTCTCTCAAATGGTTTATCTTGTTTTTGTGCCCTTTTACTCTCCTTCGTCTTGCCCTTTCCACAATTTATTGCTAATTAATTGCTCGATATGGGTGGTTCTCCTACAGCAGAGGTTTAGTCCTGCTGATTTTATGAATGGAGTTGTCTTGATCCTATTGATTCTGGAATTGCCATATGGTCTGCTATTGTCTCTAGACACAGGGCTCGTTAGACAGCAATAAGTGAATCATGTGCTGCGTTTCTTATCATATTTGGAGTGGCTCAGCTTGTTGTATTTGTCCTGATGCCTTAATATGGAACATGATTGTATGAGTGAGTAGTTTGCACAGGCATATTCATCCTTTGTAATCGAAGTAAATTGCTTTCACGTCCTGCACTGATGCTTAATAGAACCATTGTATAGTGCACAACGATATGCATCTGTTTGTGAGTTTTGATGTGCACAAGAGATATGAAATCTTAAGAATGCAAACCTCATCAGTAAAATTTTCTTTTAGAATGTATAGTTAAATGCATGACCGCCCACCCCCTCACTGGAAAAAAATCCCAACTAAAATAAAAAAGGAACAATAATGACTGGTAATCTTGGATAATGTGCATATTCACCTTTTATAGATCAACACATTAGGTTCCAATCATAATAATCAGTTAATTTCTCTTTAGGAAGGTCTAATGAAGTGTTGGGACTCTTTCAGTCTACTAGGAAAAAATCCGACCAAAAACGACTAGGAAGAAATAAAAACGACAAGAAATCTGGGTTTCATTTGTGCATCATTTTTTTTTTCTTACCACATTATGTCCCAACGATATGGCAACTCTTTTATTATTGGCCTTTTTAATGCCATTCATTACGTCAAGTCCGGCTGTATTTAAGAACACTTTTGAGGAATTTTTTTTCGTGGTGCCTTCAGTGTTTTTTTGTCTCTATCATAGAAACAGATATTCTAGGGTAACATTAGGGTTGAAATGAGAGAATACCACACTACAGATGCAGACGCCATCGACCATGTATCTGGCAATGATGTGAATGGAGGGTCATGCTCATCATCATCAAAGGGTAACATCCCTCCTAAGCCATTTCAAGCAATTGCCGATTCCAGATCTTCAAAGCTAAAATGCCGTCCTACTTCGATGGGTAGTGTTTCGAGTTTTCGAGGAAAAGAGTCTGTCAAAGCCAAATTTTGTTCGTTTGAGACTGCCAAATCTTTGAAACTGGATGCAAAATTGCTGTCCATCTCTGATAATTATCCAGATATGCAGTTGAATCCCATCATGGAGATGCAAAAGGAGACGGAGGATTTCCTGTTCAAAATGCTTGAAGATGGATTTCAGCTAGATAGAGACGTGATTGGAGAAGTACTTGGTAAATATTTTTAGCACTGCTACCCCGTTGATTTTTTACACATCCTTTTTTCTTGAAAAATAGTTTGAGTTTGATTTGCAGGATCAGGGTATAAGTATTATCTTAGCCTGAGAAAATTCTTGAAAACAGTATTGCATCATTCTCTGTTTGGAGATGGTCAAGTTTTCCTTAATCATAGAGATATGGATGTTACTTTGAGACGATTTAATATATTGGTTTATTTCTCAATTGCTTGCAAGAGAGATGACTCATATGAACAGTTTCTTGACAATGGTGGAACTTCCTTAGTACTTTTTTTCGCTCACCTAAAGCAGGACATTGGTTTGAAAATGAGATAGTAGTTTAAATTTTGAGGAGAGTACTAATAGAATTCTTTGACCTGCAAAAGGTTCCAGGTATAGAAAATGAGAATGGTTTTGAGAATCCAATATGAGGATGGTTTTGAGAAAATTTCATTTCTTACAAAAGAAAGAAAGGAATACTTAAATTATCTTTTTGCAGTTTTTTTTAGATTCTACTAAACAGGAACTAAATGTTGAAAGATCTGATTGAACATGTGTACCAATTCCATCCCCAGCCTAATGAAAGATACCCTCACGTATATGCAGAACATGTATAAAATACAATGAGATGGATGGTGAGAGAGAGCATAATGTATGAATCTGGAATGTATATGCATTTAACTTGAGATGAATGCAGCTTCATATATGCACTTACAATGCAATGAGATGAATGCAGCATGATTTATTTACATATAACACAATGAAATCTCTGACAAACATTACTGCAAATTGATGCAGGGATATGTGGATACGATGTGAAAAAGGTATATATGATTGATTGCCCATCATAATATTCAATATTATTTTCATGGGAGTTCATCTCGTTTAAGAAAAGCTGATCATGTTGAGGCCATATAGTGCAATTCATGGATGACTTTTCAAGCTAGATTCAAGCCGAGTATAACTATCTTTCTCCATTGTGATTCTAGCTATTTAACTCAGTGGAATGCTTCGTGAATAAGTTGAAATAGAACGATTATTATGATTCCTTTGTTTGCTTGCTACAAATCAATAATGTCGCCATGGATAGGAAATGATAATTTTTAGAATATCCAATCCAAAAGCTTAAGTCATTAGGTGGAGGGAGACTACATAAATGTAAGGCAAATATAAACCCCATAGACAAGTGACGTGTGATACTTTTAACACCCTCTATCATGTGTAAACCGGATTGAGGACAATGAGTGGAATTGACAAGCAGGGACCCTGACAAAACCTGGTTTTGATGCCATGTTGTAAAGTCTAAAATAAAAGTTTAAACTATTAGGTGGAGGGAGACTACGTGAATTCGAGGCCTATATAAATCCTGTAAACATGCAATGTGGGATGCTTTAACAATAATGGAATGTCAAAACTGTTCTATTAATATATTTCAAGAAAGAGAAAGTTGGGATGCACTTCGAGTTGTGTCAATTATATAACAAAGAAATGACCATTCCTTTCCCTTTTGTAAATTCCAACCTATCGACAAATAGGTCAGTAAGTGCCTTTTTGTTGGTTGTAACAATCAGATAATGCTGTACTAGAAAAGTTCAACCTCACTTCGTAGTATAAGGACAGAAAATTTTCCCTTCAGTTCTGAAATTAACATAGAAAGACCCTTTATGTTTTTATCTTGCTGTGGAAATTACTTAGATAATCTCTCTTGATAGAATGTCATATTAGTAACTTACGTGAAGAGACTTGTCACATGTGAAATGTCTTCAACAGTGATTGTTCAAAGAAATGGGTGTGAGATTGATAGCTGATATGAGCTTTCACAGGGTAAAATCCCTGGTAGTCTAAGCTTGGCTGTTGAATATATTCATTTCAAGTGCAGTCAAATCCTTAATCGTAAACGTTTAACTTCTGTACATCATGATCAGCTACAAAATGGTAAGACATGTTTATGATATCACTAACTCCTGCTAATAGTGCATTTCTTTTTTCTCAGAGCTTTGAGAAACTAATTGAATTTTCAGCCATAGTTTCAAAGGAAAGGAGCAACATGGATGGAGAGTCCTTCAAGAAGGTTGGTCAAATTGTAAAGTTTCTCATGCAGGGTTGTTTAATTGTACCTAGTACTTCTTAAAATTTTTTGGGACTGCTCAGTGCTCATTGATTTTAAACCTAATTTGTCATCTTAGACCAGAACAATCTGACTGATAAAGGTGTAGTACAAATATAAAATTCATAATTTTTTTCATATATTAAATTTATACTTATCAATTTACTTATTCAGAAAACCAGGCACGTCAAATCTCTCATCTTAACTTGAAACAAACAGATGGCCCTGTTTGTTAAGTCAGAGAATTGATGGATAAATTTCAATTGTCTCTCATCTTAAGTAAGATGGAGCAGATACAGTTACTCATGTTTGCCTCCGAATTTCAAGCATAATGCATGTAAACACCAAAATTTTTCAAGCATAATGCATGTAAACACCAAAATTCTACTCTTTTATAGACAAGGAGAATGATTTGTCTCCTCTTGCACAATAGATTTGGTCAGTGTGAATTTTACTCCCTGCAAATCCTTAAAGTTCTGCGAATATGGTCTGAAGGAATAATCAGCTAAAATAGGTGGATTTGGGGACTGCCAAATGGGGGCTTTTAATTTTTATTGAACAAAGCAGAGCTCCTTAATTGTCACGGATTTATTGGCGTTATCTGGGGCCATGAGGGGGATAATTGAAACATTCAAATAAATATTGAGAAGCACAGGGAAATGCTTCTGTGGTTCTTTATATTAATGTGACACACAACACTTCATTAATGCACGCGATGGCTCTGATAGACTGGTCAAATAGTGCAATGCAAGGCCTTCTATCGTTCATGTTCTTTGTTTGGTTTGTCACGAGTTTGCATTAAGGATTGATGTCAACGATCATAAGAGCAAGTTGATATAGCTTGTTGTATGTGGTTGGATTCGAGGTATTACCAATGAATATTGACTCCGCAGCTCAAATTGCTGTCTCACCCGATAGGATACCTTATCCTGGTCAGAATGTTTACAAGAATCCATATTTGGTTCTTCGGAAGATAGTTATGATGTTTATTATTCTTTTTTCCTTGAACTTAAATTTGTGATTATGTAATGTTAACGTCTGTATGATGCTGTCACTTCTTTTTTATTCTTCTTGTTCATATCTGGGTTCTTTTTACAGCATAGTGATATATGCTTCCTTTTTTATTTTACTTTTTGCTCATCTCTGGCTTCTCTTACAGCATGGAGATATATTCCCTCCATCTGAAATGCTCTGGCCCCAAAAAATGCACCAAGACACTAAATATGCAGGAGGGTATGCTTATTTGCATTGTACTTATTCTTGTAAACAGTTTTCCTTCTCCCAGATCTTTCAATTCAATGTCAAATGTGCTTATTTTTCTGGTTGTTGTCTCAACAAATGAGTTATTATAATTAATAGTCACTTCCACAGGGAAAAGAATCAGCTCGTGACTACCATATTTTCCTTCTAGTTACATGCATTGGTTTCTTTTGTTGCAGAGAAAGAAGTAGATTGTCCCAACCTAAGTCTGCTGAACTAACTAGACAACAAATAGAGAAGCGGAATCAAGAAAAGGAAATTTTGGCCACACTATTTCATGCTTCCAAGATAAACGATGATGAACCTCGCCTCACAACTGGTAAGAGGAGGTCATTTCTTGGCAATACTTGGAGGAGGTCTAGAGCATTTGGCAATTTGGTGATTCAGCAACCAGAAGATTTAAGTCCTGAAGACAAGGTTCAAGTGACAGACTCAAACCATGAAAATAATGACTGCGGTAACTTACTTTTTAAGACTTCATTTCTTGTATGATGGGAAGACGCTATGATGTTATGATCTAGAGGAGCTTGCCCTCGTTCTTCAAGTGTTCCTTAGATAAACCTCAACAGGAACTTACTCTTGAGCTTTTATTCTCAACTGTGGACATTTTTATCATAGAGGCGGTCCTTAGAAGTTGTGAATTCAGCTTACTATTGATTGCAAACAATATCAGAACCCTTTCGCTTTCCTATCCCATGAGTTCCTTGTGCGTCTTAAGATAAATACCGTCTGAGATTCTTTACCTACTTGTTGCTAAAGGCCTAAAACTATCAACATGTAGAGGTCCTTGAATGCAGAAGTTGAAGATAAACTTAAATTGGTCAATAGTGGATTGCATGTTAAATCCTCTTGTTAGATTTTTGAATTATACTTCCCTTCTTCTGAATATCTGCTCATAATAGTTGAACTTTGCCCATTGAAGCTGCATAGGCCAGCTTCACGACATTATATTCTCTCTTATGAAAGGATCCATGTTCTGTACTTAATCTCCTGTTAAGGTGGTACTATCCGACTCCAATGCTTAGATATGCGCCCTGCAGATACAATTTTCTCATTGAACAAACTTGTGTGATTTTAGAGTTATAGCATGAATAACAGTCATTTTGAAGTGTTCTTACGATATGATGGATTTACAAGCTTATAAAAGTTTCACCCTGGAATATTCAATTTTCAAATTCTAATGAAAAAATATGCGGAGCTGGTTATGCTATACTGTCTATTGATGTGTGCATCAATTTTTCTCTCCTCTCTTTGCCGTTTCCTCGACTTGTCCTTATTTGAGAAATTAGCTGTTAATATAGATGAGGAAGATGCGTATGAAGTTCTCCGGAAGGTTGTATTGGAGCATCGCCGAACTATGAGAGAATACTACAGAGCAGTGAGTGACTTCTTACTAATTTTTTTGTTTCTAAATTGCCCGTTAAATTTCATTCTGGTTAAAGTGTGCTGAAAATTATGTAAAGTTATGTGCAATCCTTATATATCAGGCTGTTGAAGCTTATGCTAATGGAGATCGGGCTTTGGCTGAAAGTCTTATGGAACAGGTAAAGCTTATAAACTTCTGTGAACATACTAGTAGTTATATCTTGATAAATTTAGAAGCCAATGACAGTCCTCGTCAAGATTCTCAGTAGGGCAGGTTTTATTCCATCAGTCCATGGTTACTATCAGGGATTCAACCCCAAAGAAAGTTGTGAATTGAATATACAAAGAATTGGCCACTCAATTGCTATCAATTCATAAATAAGGTACAAGAGTTGATGGACGTTAAATGGATTCTTACCGGTCTGTAGAAGATGAGGGCGAAGTGGAAGATGCTGACCAAGTCAATGCTGACCTGAAGAATCTTACTTCTCCAACTCCCCGAAGGGGGTCCTTAACCAATTCAGTGGACATCTGAGTTCCATTAATTGATGGAAAAATATTTCAACATCCTCGTCCTTTTAGACAGCAACTTAGCGAGCTCATTTGATTGGCCTTGCACTGCCAATGATATGATGCTGGAAGTGGACACTGCCTTCTAAATCACGCTACTAATCTGATGGGATAGGCATGCATTCATACTTGTTACCTCGTATTGGATAATGTTCTCGAAGATCTAACTATCAGTAGCATCGATTTTTCGAACTTGCTATATTTTCAATTGTGACCTTCAAGTACTTACGGAGAATCTTATTGGAAGTAAATAAGCGATCCTTCCTTGAGAGATTACGGTGAAGCTTCAGTGGTTTTTAGGTGCAGCCTGGATCTTATCAAAACTGATGTTATTTAGGCATGCGCTGATTGGTTTGTGTGGATGGGTTTGCCACCCATACTCCAGAAGTTTTAAGAAGAAAAAATTCTGGGAAACTGAAATAATAATTCTTTGTTATACCAGGGACGCTTGTACCAGAATAAAGCTCGTGAAGCAGATGAAGAATCCAACGAAAAGATTTACGAGACAAGGTATTACCTTTTGCAAGAGGATCTTGAGCTCAACAGTGCTTAAACAGAGTTAATGCAAATGAAAAAAATGTTCACAGAAAACATATTGCACGCTTTGAACATGTCTTTTCCCTTTTCTCATAGGGGAAGGAGTAGAAGAGCTTACTCATCATTATTGTTCTCTTTGTGATCAGTGGCAGAAATGCAGATGCAGACGATGAATTTTTGCTTGACCTGCGTCAACAAGACCCCAAGGAGGCAGTCAGTCTCATGAAGCGTCATCTTCTGTCGCTTCCTGGCAGCTACTGTCAGTTACTTTTCCTATCACATGACTTTTGCTGTAATTACAATACAAAGTAGTGGGGTAATAACACGTGATTTATTTTCTGCCAGCTTCCCTCAAAGTTGTAATCGAATCAAATGGTGTAGATACCTCTAAAGGAGCTGGTAGACGAAGGGTAAGTTTCACTTTCTTAAACATAAAGTTCGACGGAACTCCAATGGCCCCGCATGATCCTTGTTTCTTTCATTTTCAAGAGACTGTTGATCATGTTGTTGATTTGCGTGCTTTTATTCATACAGATCTTGAGGCTTCTGGAGAACGAATCCATTGAGTGGACTGAAGAAGGAACTGCAGGAACCATCTCGATTGCGCTGGACAAAGTCCAGCGAGAACACTTGAGCTTTTACAAGAAGAAACCTGGGAATAAATTTCCTTTCTGAGAATTTATCTGTGATGAGAATTCTAGTCATTCTTTGCTCACCTATTACTGGTCTGGACTCTGGAGGGCCATTGGGACATGATGGATATCATATTTTCATTTTGAGGTTGTTGTCTGAGGACTGGTGAAAGTGATCAATTCACATTTGGACTCTGGTGTCCTTTCTGAGAAGTCATCTAATATTAAGTGGGGACTCCATTGAGGTTTAATAATTATGTCTTGCATATGTCTGTCCATCTTTTTCTACAGTACAATGTGTTCCAACACTTTTCTCGATCAACTATTCTTTTCTCTTTTTTCTTTCTTTCTTTTTTTTCGCTTTTAATCGTCATTTATGTCTATAAATAATATGTATAGTACAGACATAAGAGCGGAATGAATCCCTTTAGCAATAATGAATTGGATTCATGACTACTTTGAGAATTGCACTTATATATAGTCAGGTCAACCTAAACATTATGCATGCCAAGGGGAATTATATGTACATCACATTTCTTAATATATGGATTACACTTTAAATTCTGCGTATTTAACATTTGATTATAGCATTGGACCGGTAATGAGGTTGCTGCATCCGATACTGTGAAGTGGTACATCATAAAAGGTCCCAAGGTCCCAAGGTAAGGATTAATAGAGATTTGAGAGAGGTATACAATCTCGCGTCGGTCCTCATCTTCGATCATTTGAAGAAACTAGCCTTTTAGTCTTTAGACGTCATTCATCTTTACCTTTGTGCTCTTGTGCCTTAACAGACTTTTTGATCCACGGGATCAACATAGAGTGGCAAGTGAAGAGCATACTCATGGAATCAGTTTTTTCTATCAAATTATTATTATAAATCTAACCTCGTAATGCAATCTTGATGCACCTAGACAAATCTAGAGGTTCTCCTGGATTACATTGACACACTTGGACATCTCCGAGGGTTTTCACTTGGTCACATTTCTAAATGTGCTTGCCTCCCTAACTCCTAGTCCTTCAATATTTTCTCATCCGCGACTCCACCCTCACCGGCGCCGGTCAACCTCCAACCCCGCTCCCCCTCTCTCCTCCTATCCCTTCCTATCTTTATAAATCTGGGGTTCCGCTTTAATTTAATTTTTTTGAGCAATTGTTAATGTCCTGACGAAAACGCCCTTAACCGGCCGGAGATTGAGCACGTGAGCAGCGCATGCATTGCGGTCGACCACTTTTTCTCGTGGGCGAATAGCCAAAGGAAAACGATGTATTCGCATTTCATCAACAAGTACAGGGGCTCATTTGCAACAAACCGAAATTCGAGGTACTTTTGCGAAAAGGACGTAACTGTAAAATTGGAAATTTTCTTTTTCCTTTTATTTTAAATGTTAAAAAATTAACAAATATATATATTGCACATTGCCTCAGTCCGAGAGCATATCGTCACGCAGCTCCTCCACAGCTCCTCCAGCTCTGCCTCTGCAACCCTTGAAAAGCTCCATAAAGGAGGAGGCTTTCTAGGGTTTCTGCTGCTCGCCGAGTACAGTCTCTCCTCCCTCTTCGTTCTGCACATCAATGGGAGGTTCTGTGAAGGAAGTCCGATCGAAGCAAGAGCTCGACGCCGTCGTCGTGGCCGGAGCTCCGTCGGCCCTCCACTTCTGGGCCTCGTGGTGCGATGCGTCCAAGCACATGGACCTAGTCTTCTCTAGCCTCGCCACCGATTTCCCCCTCGCCAATTTCCTCACGGTTCGTACTGGCTATCCCGTTCGCGAAGTGATTGCTGTTTCTTTCTCGAATTCTCGGTTATGGTGCGGACGGATGGGTACAGATTGCCTATGCCTTGATGGGACGTGCTTCGCATCGCTAATCAATGGCCAGGACTTGTAAAGATGGATGGAAAAGTGGCTTTTTTCCCGTCCGTGCCTGTGTTTCCACGGACATGTGTTGAATGTGATGGGCTTATTTGAGCATTTAGTTGGTTGTTTTTAGTACATAGCATTAGCGTACATGTTCTTAGGATTGATTCGCAGAGTTCTGGTGAAACAGCCCGAAAAATCAATGCTATATTTGACTAATGAGATCAGGAGTGTTGGTAATTTGTTCAGCCTTGAGTAGGTTCCGTGAATTCGGGATAGTGCTGACGGGTTCGTTGATTAGTCTGATTTGTACATCTCACGGCAGTTTTGTTAAAGTATCCCGAGATTGTGATGATGGATCACGATGTTGGTCGAGGCTGAAAGGGACGTGAAGTAAAGCTTGGGCTCATCGGTTGTGGATAACTGGTGTTTTTCTTTGCTAAACCGTCGCTGCTTTAGATAGATTTTCAGATGCAAATGAGGCTCTGTGCTCTTGCTTTGGTGTAATTTCAAATGTCTCTTGCCTTGTGGATAGTTTCATCGGAGGTCGTCTCTTAATTATTCTGTAGGTTGAGGCTGAAGAGCAACCTGAAATATCTGAGGCTTATGCAGTGTCTGCTGTGCCCTACTTTGTGTTTTTCAAGGTGAGTATCTTCGTTCTGTCTTTTGTTTGATGGTATGACTTTTTTTATCTGATACTGTTTAAATTGTTATCTGTCTTTCTGAATAGAAGATTTCGTACATTTTAATGATCCTTTTGATGTTTATCTATATTCCTTTGAGAGGATTGCAATTGCTTCTGGTGTATATACTATAAAATAAATGGTGGTACTTTTCATTCTCATACCTATATATTCATAAGTCATTCTTTTGGATATTCCTGTGTCTATGTAGTTGATGATTCAATCCCATGCTTGGGATTACTATTAAAACTATTAGGTACTCCTAAAAATGTATAAAACAATGACCACATGCTTGTAGACTGCTTTCACTATCTTTTGAAAAATATTGTTGGGAATGAGGCTGATGTTTCGCTTTTGGAGGGCAGAAACGAGGCTGATGTTGATAACACCAAGATGATTCTTTTATTTGTTTGGAATTTTTTTTTTCTTTAATAGTGCGAGGAAATGAACAAAAAGGCACAAAGTACAGTCTAAAATCTTCAAGATACACTGTTGGAGATAGGTTAATGCCATTTTCAAGTTAATACCTCTCAAATGCTCTTTCTCGTACTGAGAGCTAGTGAAGACAGACTTCCTTTTTGTTCTCAAGAGCAATCTGTGGAACAAATTGCTTCTACATAAATAGGCTCTTGTAACATGCTTTCTTGATTCTGTTGGCACGAGGTAGGTCTTCCACTTCTCTTTTTTATTTGTTTCTTTTAAAATTCTTAAGACTTGACAACAAAGGGTTATCGGGGAAGTAACTATTATTTTTCACTTCTCTTTTATTTCTGGTATTGTATTTAGTCTTGCATTTGAATGCTTCACAACTTTTCTAATTGACTAAAGAATATTTCTTTTTCTGAGGACTGTGCTATGCAAGATTCTCCTATAAGATTTATTAATTGGTGGGACCCCCCACAGTGATTATTTCATCCATTTACATTTTTAAACAGTACCTGTAGCTGAGGGAATATGTCGTGTACCAGCATTCCCAGCCCATCAAGCAAAACATGTGGTTTCTTTGTCTTTATTAGCTAGAAATGGTTTTATTTAGAAGCATTTAAAGGACGGTCTAGAATAATCTATTTGTTATTTGTGTCACTGTTGTGTGCATGATATTGCCAACCTCATTTAGTGCTGGCCCCTCTTTTTGGATGAGACTTAGGTTGATTTTGTTGTCGTTGTAATACGTAAATACAATGCTGTCTATCTTCCATTTTCCATGTTATTGAACAAGCTTGGAGCTATTCTCGAAAAATGGGTTATAGCGTAAAGAACATGTTGCAATTGGGTTCTCTCAGCAGTTTCAAGGGGAAAAAAAATACATGTCAAGTGTATGAAAAGGGAAGTTAGACACAGGATCAGAATCCAATTTTTATGTGGAAGTAACTTCACACTATGGAAAGCTAAGGAGGGAAAGGTAAGTGAGAGAGGTTTGAAAAAAAATTAATTTTTGCTCACAAAATTTTAAACTTTGCTCCATATTATACACTCATTTCTCTTTTTCCTTCCCTCCTAATCTTAACATAAGTTTAGAGTCCAGTCATTTATTTGTTTGTTGATAGTAACTTTCCCGTTTCATGTTGCCATCCAGTTTTTCTCGGAAAATCAATTTTTATGCGTTAAGGTGAAAACCTTTTGGTGAGATGTAGGGCATTTGGGAGAGACACATAAAAGAATTCCGTGCTCATTTACGACTAGACTTTTCGTTGCCCTCTTAAGTCGACTTGTTACAAATTGGGAAGGAGAAGGAGTTCACCTTATCCTTTTGATGAAATTGAAAAATGTTCTAGTAGAGTGTACAGCTGGAGATAAAGGGTGTTTTAGTGATTTTCTCCTCTTAGAGTTTGGAAGGGATAAAGAAATCTCCTGATGATACCATCCTAGGATAATGAACCAAGACAAGATGGCAGAAAAGGGAACAATAAAAAAGGAAAAGGTGGAAATCTACCAACGGGCTGCAAGTCCTTTGGGAGATGGAGGAGCAGCAGAATATCTTGTAACAAAATGTTGAACTGGTGAAGTGCAAACTGTTCCCTTGACTGGTGAGGAGTCAGCATCGTACATGTGAAGGACACCTTTTTCTCTTAAGAAGTGGATGGCTTGATACGATAGCATGTGGTGGCTTCTTTTCATTTTGTACAAGGTAACTAGGTGTGGGCAAGACGGTTATAAGGCAATTTGCCATGCTTTATTTTTTATATGGAATGGCTGGATTTTCTGGGTTCTATTGCTTTTATTTTGCAAAATTCTAGATAGAATGGTTGTCATGTGGCCAATCAAGGTTTAGGGCAGGTCTGGAATATTCTCCGGGAAGTTTTGGAACTGTGCTTGAAGTCATAACTGTCTGGCCAAATTGTTGGAAATAATTTGAAGCCTCAGAGAAGGTAATAGGTTGTGGGAAATGTGGGCTCTTGGTAGGAATTTGATCTTGAGTATACATACTCGAATGCTTTTGCGTGGATCTTTTGACAGCATGTGCCTCGTGGCTTTAGTTTTTGTCTTATGAAATTTGTGGCAGATTGTGGATACTGTTGTAGTTAATGAGATGATATAACGCATCCGGAACACACTCTGGCAGCCTCCTATTTGTGAACTTTATCTCAGTAACCTCGTATAATGGTTGTTAACAGTGCGTTCTATATCTAATCGAGTTCTTTTAAATTTCTGTCAGGATGGTAAAGTTGTTGACACGTTGGAAGGTGCAAATCCGTCTAGTCTGGCTAACAAAGTAGCTAAAGTTGCAGGATCGATCAACCCTGGTGCACCTGCAGCTCCTGCCAGTCTTGGGATGGCTGCAGGACCTGCAGTTCTTGAGACAGTGCAGGAGTTTGCAAAAGAAAATGGTTCTTCCCAAGTGCAGCAAGGAGAACCTGTTAAAATTGATGCCCTTGAAGTTCGACTGCAGCAGCTAATTGATTCTCATCCAGTAATGCTATTCATGAAAGGAAATTCTGAAGCACCTAAGTGTGGGTTCAGCCAAAAAGTTGTAGATATTTTGAAGAAAGAAGGGGTCAAGTTTGGAACGTTTGACATCTTATCTGACACTGAGGTTCGTGAGGGATTGAAGAAGTTTTCAAATTGGCCAACTTTTCCCCAGCTCTACTGCAAGGGTGAACTGCTTGGAGGATGTGACATAGCAACTGCCATGCATAATAGTGGTGAACTGAAAGAAGTTTTCAGGGATCATGGGATTAGCGTTGCCGCATCCGATGAGGCAACAAATGAAGAAACTGGAAGTGGCAAAGCTGGTATCACAGAATCCACTGGCTTGAGTTCAGCTCTTACATCTCGGCTTGAAACCCTCACAAATTCTAGTCCAGTCATGCTATTTATGAAGGGAAAACCTGATGAACCCAAGTGTGGTTTCAGCAGAAAGGTAGTTGAGATACTTACACAAGAGAAAGTGGAGTTTGAGAGCTTTGACATTCTCTCTGACGATGAGGTCCGCCAAGGGCTCAAAGTTTATTCAAATTGGTCCAGCTATCCCCAGCTTTATATCAAGGGCGAACTCATTGGAGGATCGGACATTGTATTGGACATGCAGAAAAGTGGGCAACTTGAGAAGGTTTTACTCGAGAAAGGAATTGTTCGGAAAGAGAATCTCGAAGACCGTCTTAGGAAGTTGGTTAGCTCGTCACCTGTTATGCTTTTCATGAAGGGCACCCCTGATGCTCCTCGCTGTGGATTTAGCTCCAAGGTTGTGAACGCCCTTAAGGAGGAGGGGGTTGCCTTTGGCTCCTTTGATATTCTATCCGACGAAGAAGTGAGGCAAGGTCTTAAAGCCTTCTCCAACTGGCCTACCTTTCCACAACTTTACTACAAAGGCGAGCTAATAGGAGGTTGCGATATTGTAATGGATCTTAAAAATGGTGGAGAGCTAAAGGCCACCCTATCTGAGTAGAGTTGCTCCAAAATCACACCACGAGTGAAGACAAAGCAGGACAGCAACATCAATTTCTTTTTGCACATTCGTCATGTTTTGCTTGTTCCAAAGGTTTTTTTTAGATATACTTGTTATGTCGACTCCTTCAGATTGTCTGTGAACACTCCTTAAATGCGATAAAGTAGCAAAGAGGTGACTATCAATAGCAATCTTTAGGATGGGGAAAACTTCTTTTTTATAGTGTAAAGATGGTGAAACTCGCACAGTTCCCGTCGTGTTTGAAGAACTGTTGCTGCTGCGTGTGGTTGCCTTCCGTTTGTGAAGCTCAGGATGGTTTCTACAACAATCTCTGTGGTGAATAAGCCGTGTAGTCATCTCGACATATTGATTTTGCTGATTGTACATTGTTTGTCATTCGGACATCATTCCTCTTCATTTGGGGAGAAAATTCACCTCTAACTTGATAGGAGCTATCGATAGCTTTTGTTATTCTACAATTTAGAAAGTGCAACGTTACTATATTCGATAGAGATTGTTGGTGCGCCACGAGCTAGGAACAAAATGAAGTAGGAATTTGGAACAGAGGCAATAGAAGTAAGAGAGGAGTACGAGACTTGAACGCTTTGAGCATAAACTATTTTTGCCCGAGAAGCCAACGGAAGAAAAAGGACACTTCCTGAATCTCTAACAAACTCCCAAGGATGATTCAAATTCACTCCTCGAAAATAATTCGCCCAGCTTCAGAAAATTATCCTGAAGCGATACTTCGCTGCTTGGGTGCATGGTAACTATTCTGGAGTATAATTTTTATTCCAGAATGACTTCTGGAGCAGAAATGCGTTTGTTAACACATTTTTACTGTTCTACTTCTTGAGTACTTTTTTCACTTCTTGAGTAGAAACGCGTTTGTTAAAACTACTTTTTTTTCCTCTAGAATGAGTTTTGTACCCTAAAAGAGAAGTAATTTTTTTTTACTTTTTTGGAGAAAGAATGACTTCTGATTTCTATTCTGAACTGCCTAAACCTTTTGCATTTGTACTAATTCGGTCTATTTGATCGACCAATGCTGACATGACGTGGCACGTCTGTCGGCCAAAATATTATTTTAATATTTTTGAATTTTTGAATTTNNNNATTAAAATATTATTATTTTTTTTTCTAAAAGTAAAAATTTTCTCTTGTTTACCAAACATATTTTTACTTTAGAAATCAACTCTGGAGTAGAAATAGAAAAATCAACTTCTGACCAAAAGTTGATTTCTGGAGGAAAATGGTTACCATTCACACTTCTAAGCAAGTCATTCGTTTGTCTCTTGCTTTGGGTAGAATGAACAAGTCACACTTCTAAGCAACTTCTGGCCAGTAGTTTAATGTCGAGTCATTCGTTTCTCTTGCTTTGGGTAGAATGAACAAGTCATTCATTGTCTCTCACCATTGTTCAAGTTATGCTGGAACTTTATTTTGGCGAAGAAATGCCACATTTCTCGTGCAAAGGAAGCACCTTCGCCAAAAAGGATGGCGAACTAATACCCAATGTCAGACGAAGAATCGCTTTGCCGATTCTATGAGAAGACGGCAAGATAAGGAGGGGACATATAATACTAGAAGATTCTCAAGGCACCCCCAAAGAAAAATAACATCGGTGCTTCGATGCAATAGATGATTTACTTGTTCTCAAGCATTAAACTGATTTTCTCCAATTTGCAAAAGAGCAATTTCATTCAGACTTCTCTGTTGACTTGCTTGTGGTGGACAATGGCACTCAACTGATCTTTCACTAGCCAAGGTTTCAACGGAAAACTAGCAATAAAAAAATGTCCGGCTGTTCGACCATTCCAAATAGCAGTGTCTTGCGCCACTAACATCTTTCACGTTAATGAGCTTGTTTCTTCTCCTTCTAAGCCAGCAGCTTTCGTTCTGTTTAGAACCCACCTACATCTTACTCTCTCTCGAACCAGCCTTTAACAGGGCATCATGGATTTCTCTGCTTACAGGGACGATGGATGAGAAGCCAGCAAAAGCTTCCACATCTGCTACACTACCATTGTCGCCAAGCCAATTTAGGATTGCTGTAATCAACTTAGGATCAGGCTTCCACCTTTTCTTCGTCACGGGAAGAGAGAGGGCCACCTTCATGCTCTTCGCTGCTTTCTCGACATCACCTTTGTGCCAATATCCTGCGGCCACTCCCGCCCAACTGTCTGGAGTAGTTTCTTTTCCTTTTTCCGTCAAATTCTCGAGGAGCATTTCAGCTCTTTCTTGCAACCCTTTTTCAGAATAAGCCGCTATGACAGTATCTGGTATTCGAAAATCATAACAGTTCCCAGATGATTCCCACTCCTTCAGCACTTTCTCAGCTTCTTCAAGCTCGCCAAGCTTCACCAGAGATTTTAGTATGTTAATATAATCCTTGTTTATGCACCTCTTGCAAGCATTTTTCTCTAGATCCCACAGCCTCAAAATTTCTGTCCGGCTCCCCAGACTAGTATGGAGTGATATCAACTGGTTATATCCAGTCCCATCTTTCCCAGTTAGTCTCTCTTCCGATCTCTTCAGGGCATCCAGCGCCTTCTTGATCAGCCCTGCTTTTATGTAAAAATTTGCAGCGACGGCATACGTATTCCAGTCCATGGCTATGTGAGGTTGGGTTTCCATCTCTCTAAGGAGTTCTTCCATTCCCTTAATGTCAGATCTCTCGCCATAGGAATTCATACAGATCCTGTAGCTAAAGTTATCAGACAAAACTTTGTTCTCTTTCATTTCAGCTAACACATCAGGTACTTTATCGTGCTGTCCAATTTTCGTGAACAAGCACATCATGTTGTTGTAAGTGAGAGCTGTCAAGGCAAAACCCTTCTCCCTCATTTTCTGGAGATGAGACAAGGACTTCTCCACCTGGTGCTGCCTTACATAACAACTAAGGAGAGCTCCATATGTCTTGTAAGTTTTGTCATGGTCCATCAAGTTCTCAAAGTAGTTTTCAGCTGAAAGTAGTCCGTGTACCCTCCCTATTAAATCTAACTGCACAGCATGTTCCACAGGTGAAAAAACAAAAACACCATTCTTTTGTGCCCATTCAGAGACCTGCAAAACATGACCACAGAATATAAGCGCGTATACAGCAGAATCACTTGCCTCAAAATCGAAGGTTTTGTATATTATACCTCCACACAAAACCCCACCCCTTTTTCCAAATGAAACAGATTCTGAAGGAAAAGAAAACGAAAGGGCCACGCAGGACATGTCCTATAGCAGTCATCAATTTTCCCGTGCCCATGGAATCTGCACCTAATTGGACTTTTTCCTTTTTGAGGGCTAGTAAATTCACTTCTTAGGAGGTACTGTCTATAAGGTAAAAAAAAGCAGGACTTCATTCTGTTTCCCAATGGCTAGGCTACCAACACCGTGCATACAACTGATCATTCTCTTTGTCATTTTTTTTGTTACGATTGCACCTCTTCATTTTACCATTGCAATCACAAACCTATTCTCAGATCTCTACACCAGTCACCCACATTTTATATAACCTCGAAAGTTAATTGGCCAGAAGAACAGAAGAACCCGAATGGAACGCGATCAACCTAATGACGTGCTATAATCTGTCTAATTGGGAGCATATATCCATAGAGTACACATAGAGCATTAGACACCCCCTACCCCACAAACAGCTCGAAATTAACCCTTCGAGCAAACGAAGTGCCCGTGATCGACCAAATTACAATCTCTCGAATAACCTGTCCATATCAACACACAATTTCTGCATCACAGCCGAAATATTCTATCTCTATCTCATAATCTGACGCAAGTCATCCCAACAAAAAAATAAAAAACCCGACTTTGAACACACAAAGCGATCCGTGACCCAAACAGCATCCCAAAATCACGCTATCAGAAACGTCACCGAATCACACACTGCCCAAGTCTCGACCCATCTGTCCTGCGAAACCCCAGGTCGATCGAGACCCCAAAAAAATCCAATCAACAGCTCGACTGAAGGGTGACGAACCTCGAGCGCGTGAGAGAATCTCTTGCGGCGGCGAAAGTCGCGGATCATGCGCTGGAGCTCCGCGAATCGGACCTTGCTGCCCCTTTGGACCCAGCCGTCGAGCACGGGAGCGACGCTCCGGCCAGGGTCCCCGAGAGGGCTGACCTCCGAGTAGAGGGTGGGCTTGCGAGTCCTGTTCTTGTAGTAGCCTCGGCACCGGGAGCTGATCGTGGCTTGCGAAAGTCGCTTGCAGATTTGAGTGCGGATCAGAGACGACCAAGCGTTCATTGATGGAGAGCGAGAGGGAGAAGGAGAGGGAGAGAGGTTTAAGCAGGGTTTTGAGCTCGCTCGCCGTTAGTTTTTTTTTTTTGTGTGTGTGTGTCTAAACATAAACTTTCATTGATAATTCAAGATGGAAGACCCAAAAGATGGGTTTCGATACATAGTAAATTCCAAAGAGCACAAGGAGGATAGGAAACCCAAGTTTGAGGCAGCTCGTTTTTCCTATGGGCTTTCGCTACCCAATTCGCAACCATATTGGTTTCTTTAGGGCAAAATTGTACTTGAGCATTAGGGAAATTAAAAATCAATTCCTTACAAGCGTTGTTCAGAACTTGGACCTCCCAAACAGTTGCTTGTGGGCTTGCTAAGGCCTCCACAAGCTAGGAGCAATCGGAATAGAAAATCAACTGGCCATTTCGAGGAGAGAGAGCAAAGTCAAGGGTTCGCTCATCTTCGTGCAGAGGAGAGAGGTAGTAATTCAGAGCGTCCAGCAGAGCCATGGATTCGACGACGATAGATGATGCTGCTGCAATAGATCTGGCCCTCCCTTCCAGTAGATGACAGTTAAAAGGAATAGGGATGAGTGAATCGAAAGTACTCACACTTCTCATGAAAATACAATTGAATTCTAAAATGTTCAAAAGGCGCAATCAAATTCTAAAACTTATCATAAAAATATAATTGAATCTTAAAACTTTCAAAAAGTGTAATTAAATCCTAAAATATATCACAAAAGTGCAATCGAATCTCAAAATTTTCAAAAATTGTAATCAACGGAATGACTTGATTGGACTAATTTGATAAGTTTTAGGACTTGATTGCATTTTTTTTTAAAGTTTTAGTGCTCAATTATACTTTTATGATAAGTTTCATGATTTAATTGTACTTTTTAAAAGTTTTACAACTCAATTGCATTTTCATAATATGTTTTGGCTTATTGTAAGGAGCATCAACATGGCAGATTTTAGAATTCACAAATAGGGGTTGTTTGCCTTGACAAGAGAAGGTTTTAAAGCAAACTTCCATACTAAACCCAAGCATTTGTAAAAAGCCATCTTCATTGAAGAATTCAAGGGTGATATCATTGACAACAACCTCTATGAAGCATTCAATAGCAAAATCATAGAGGACGGGTGCAAATCAATCATCAGAATGCTTGAAGACATACGAGTTATGGTCATGACTAGGATATAAAAATAGAGAGATGAGGCTACAAAGTGGACTAATAGTGTGGTCCTAGATTGCCAAAAGATTAGGTGACAACATGATTGCTAGTAAGTTCTGTTATCCGGTTTGAAATGAGGATAATGAATATGAGATCATAAACGGTGGTGATAAGTATGTTGTGCAACTGGAGAGGAAAAAGTGTTCATGTCATGCTTGGCAACTAACTAGAATACTCTATGGTCATCCAACAAAATTCTGAGGACTATAAGATTGGTACTAGAGAAACAATTGTTTTGCTTCGTACCAATTCATGATGCAGCTATTTAAAATAGCAAATTTTAGGACCCAACAAATCATGAAGCCCTTGACTCTTTGTCATTAAAGATGCAAGTAGAGATGCCAAAAAGGAAAAGGAGAATGTTGGTCTTTGAGATGACAAGTAAGAGGATGAGTAGGGTTAACGAAAAAATTAAGTGCTCACACTACCATAAGGAAGGGTACAATAAGCTGGATGTTCATTGAAGAAGCAACAGTGACAAAGTCGACTCCAAAGACCAGCTGCAAGGTCAACTATAAGGCCATATGCAAGGAAACTGTTGCAAGTGATGTGTTTGTCAACAAATGTTCATTTAATGTTGATGTAAGAACATCTTTATACTGAATGCAACGTTGTTTGGTCTAAATCTAAGTCATGATTAATAGAATAATTGCTTTTGTATGTATTTCCAAATTTGTACGCAATGTGTGTTGCCAACTAAGTGCTTCAATCTTTGCTTCTTCGTATGCTGGTAGTGGATATGTTTAAGAAAGTGAAACCAACAAATGACTTTTTAAAATATTGAAAACCATAAGCAATCACGTTTATCAAAAAAGATCACTCGTAAACTTGTAACATATGTATTGTTCTTCAATCACATGCACAAAATAGCTAAAACTAGCCACAAAAAGGCTCGACCATCAATTCTTAACCAACCATTGCAGTAGAAATTGCAACACAAAGCTTAATGGAAAGACATTATCCAACAAGTTGATCACATAACAGCCATTCAATCCCCATACACACAATTGCCAGAAAATACCAATGGATGGACGCTTGCTTGCTAGCCCAACAATTCCTAGACATAAGAGTCAACCAACAATTGTAGCATTATACATAGCTTTAGCAAATTGACCACATTACAAGGTAATAACGGCTAAAGTACACTACAAGTGCCACATATGGCACAGGTAGACACTTTAGTGTCATAATTTCTAAAATGTACACTTAAGTGCTAAAATTGGAGAAGGAAGGATCACTTAAGTGCCAACGGCGAGATTTTCTGACCAAAACGCCGACGTGTCTTTTTCCGGCGAGAATTTTCAATAATGTGACATTTTCTTTAAAAAAAATTAAGCCACGTAGACCTTTTTCTAATAATAATTTAATTTTGTTAATTTTTTCTTTTGTTTTCAATTTTCCCTTTTATTTTTTCATCTTCTCCTTCCTCTGGCCGGTGAGCTAGAGGGATGTCCAGCGAGGCCACCGAGGTCGGCCTTGCCATGGTTGCGTGAGGCCGACCTCAGCCTCACCTAGTGATGGTGAGGGTGAGGTCACGAACCCTTGAAGATGAAGCCCGTGTCCATGAACCCTTTCACGAAAGAGAAGGGCATGGCATTTTTCGCAGCCACGAAGCTACAAAAATCCATGAGTTGCTGAAGCTTCGACGAGCTGGAAATGAAGAAAGTGAAAGGGTTCATGGACGTGGGCTTCATCTTCAAGAAGGAGGGGCTGGCGACGGCCATGGGCAAGGTCCAAAAAGAGATTCGAGTTGTGGGAAGCTGTGGGATTTCCCGATCCGTGCGCTCACCATGTGTTTGATGAAAGTCCAGAAAGAGATCCAAGCTACTCCAGCCAAGCCGCCACTATCTCCATCCTTCACCTGTGCTTCGACGGCCATGAGTTGCAATTGGAGGGACTGGCGACGGTGAGGTCGGCCTCGCCATCGTCACTGGGCGAGGCTCGACCTCGCCCAAATCTGGCAAGGTTGGCCTCACCGTCATTGTTGGGCGATGCTCAACCTTGCCCAGATTTGGCAAGGTTGAGCCTCCCCACGGCTGGGCGAGGGCGAGGTCTACGTCGCCCAGCAACGGCGAGGCCGACCTTGCCCATGGCCTCACTAGCTATCGCCGACCCTTCCTCTAGCTGGCAAGCCTAGAGGAAGAAGATAATAGAAAAAAAGGAAAATTGAAAAAGAGAAAAAAAATTTAAGAAAATTAAAACATTATTTGAAAAATATTAAAATATTATTAAAAAAAATTACAACGTTAGCACCAGCAAGCCACATAGGCTAAAAATATTAATAAAATAAGTCCACGTCGGATTTCCGGTAAGGCTCACCAGAGTTAGCACTTAAGTGTATCTTTTAGAAATTGTGGCACTAAAGTGTCCACTCGTGCCAAATTGTAGCACTTTTTAGAAATTATGGCACTAAAGTGTCCACTCGTGCCAAATTGTAGCACTTGTAGTGTACTTTAGCCAAGTAACAACTAAGACACACTATAGTTACATGAAGAATAACTAGTTGAAGCTTGTTTGGTTGGCCGATTTACCTTACATTTGAGCAACAAAACAAAATTTCCATTACAAAACGGCAATAACTAGCTTACATTGTCCCAATACAACAGCACATTCAAGTGACTTCAACTATGGTAGACTAAAGAGCTTTATTCTCATCACTTCGTTTATATTTGAGCATAAAATAGGAAAAACTAGACAACAATAACACAAGCAACACACTATAGAACTTTCTTTCACTTTACATCCTTGAACTTCCTTCTTCAAGTGATTGGTCCATAGCCTTCATTTTTGCTTGCATGGAGTCAGCATCGTCCAACTCGTCTATTAATGTAGGTGGAGGTTAATGTCATCTTTGAAGTAGCTCTAAGATCATCTATGTTGTTTAACCTAAAAATTTTGCATCAACCTATCCGAAATATTCGCACTTCGAGCCTTCTTTATACCTAGCGTATCCATGAAATCTTTTATGGGATTCAACCTTGTCCAAGATGTCTTTCTTGGACTTCTGAGCCCACAATAGCAGTAATATTCACCTTCATCTTGACTTTGTTGACACGAACTTGAGCTATTTATCCTCCTCTTACTCTCTATTGCAAGATTTAGTTCTCAAATTTTCCCCAAAATGCCTCATTTGAATTAGGGTTTGAAGAAGAAGGGAAAATTGGCTCGATTTGTCCCTAATTTAGTTCAATATGGGGAAAACATGTGTAGCGACGTGGTGTAGGGAATTTTTGTTGAAATATTGCCATGTCAGATTTCTGGCAAGTGACATCAGTCGGAAGAAATGTTAAAATATTTTCATGTCAGATTTCCAACATCCTAAATTGGCGATATCACTTAAATGATCCTTCTTTTATCAAAGTAGCACTGAAGTGATCTGTTAATAGGTTTTGGTACTAAAGTGAGCATAGCGCCGTAAGAAAGTCATAGCACTTCAAGTGTTATTGTCCCTAAAAAAAATATATCAATAACTTTTTGTTCTACAGTTGCCCATAGTATTTCCGCTTCACACTTCCTTCTGGCAACTACAAACACATCAGCCTCAATCTTTCATTCCTTCGGAGAAGGAGACAAAGGAATTTGATTGAAAATTTAGAAATTCAAGTCCTTGGCTGCACAAGTTGCAAGTTCGAGGATCACCTTTGGATAACTTCAGTTTTGCATGCCACTAAACACAATCAATCTAAGTGCTTATGTTTGCCCAACCCGATTTTCACATGTTATCCAGTTCACGAGATTAGTTGGTAGGATATTTCATGAATGTACATTATAAAACTTGAACGAGGGCTTTCTCTGCATTACATTCGTAAGTGAAGAGTAGAGAAAATATTAGGTAAATCTGATTTGACACGTCAGAAGTAAATCACTCCATTCATTAATCGCCACGTGTCAAGTAGGGGATAGTGACCCTTGGCAAGGGAGAAGAGCCTACCAAAAGTTCGATTTCATGAATTTTCAAGAAGACTGTCCTTACATGCTCCGAGAAGTGATGGGATAATTTCCTGAAAAAGATTGAGACACCCTTGATTGGGTTTTAATCTCTCAATGCAAAGGACGAAAAACAACAGAACCCCACATCCTTAATCTCTTCAATCTGCAAGTACTATTCTTGACCATATCCTCTAAAATTGCTCTGGTGTGACACTATCTGCTCATGGTGGTGGTGGTTGTTGCCCATGTACTGGCCAAGGCAATCCAGCAACTCCATCTCTAGGGCTTTGAAATGGGCTATCTGGGTCTCCAACTCCATCTTCTCCCTCCTCAAGTTCTTGTTCTCCTCCATCAACTGGACACGATCACCTCCCTCTGACAAGCTGGCACTGATCTGTGCATTGCTGTTGCTGTTACTGCTGTTGTTGTTGTTGTTGTTGTCGTTGTGGTGGTGGTCTTTGAAAGGTCTCAAGAATGAAGGGAACACGCTCGGCTCGCACTTCTTGCGGGTGATCTCCGTGAGCTTGTGCCTGCACCCCTTTAGGAACTTGTCATGCTTGAACTCCCATCTCTTGGATGATGTCTTCTTGAATCCCTGCTTTTTTTCATTTTCTCAATAATTAACAAATAAATTGAACTTATTCAAATTATAAACTGAGGTACGCTTAAATACACCATGCAACATGTAGTCGTATCTAAATGTCAAATTACAATATTAAAGGTTCGCGCTCATCTGTTCCGGGTCTATACTATCCTTACTCGCTTCCCAGAAAATGTTGCTTAATGGACATAGAAGGAGCCTCCGAAGCAAAGAGAAACTTCACATAAAGTACTTCCAGATTTCTAGCTATCCGAACCTCTCGTTACGGGCGATCGGAGCACGTACTGTTTGTACGTCGACAGCTCACTATTGTTGATATGACCTAATGCAGGTACTTTGTATATCGTTTCACATTAGGACCCACGAACACTTTGTTCAAATTTAGCAAGCCCCCCACAGAAGCATAGAAAATACGTAACGGTGTGTAACATGCGAGCCGAAATCAAATAAATCTGCGTTGACCGACGTCCAAACTTAGGCACACATCTCAATCTTAGCAAGCTCCGTCCAAGCTACACTACCTCATGTGTGGATTCAACACATGGCTGACTTCATACAAAGGCCTATCATCAAGGGAATCACTATTCTGTATTTTTCATTAAAAAAAAAAAACTCCATTTTGAATATTGACCGGCATTTCATGTGATTAAGGAGGTTTCCCCGTTGCCGAAGGATTAAAAGAAAGCTTACCCTTTTCTTATCGTTCAACAAAAAAGTTAATTGTAGCTCCTGGAGTAATAAAAATTTGATGTAATAACAAAGAAAAGTAGAGAAGACAAAGTAGATGAAATCTCCAAGATCTGAACTCAGAAGCTGTGTATCCTTCAAAGAAGTGCCCTAGAAGAACGAGAAATGCTATTTCTCCAAGGTCATATGATCCCATCCACTAGTGCAAACTCTAATCCATCTGAATAAGTCCCTTCTAAAATCTTGCAGATGATTTCAGAATGCATGTATCTGATCCACAGAGAGAGAGAGAGAGAGAGAGAGAGAGAGAGAGAGAGACTAACGTAGGTATTGAGTTGGCGAATGAAGCTGGAGAAGTTGTTGTGCTTGAAGTACTTGGGCAACATGTGCTCCGAGAACTCGGCAGGACACCACACCACAAACCCACTCCCTTCTCTGTTCCAGGATATCATCTTCTTCTTCTTCTTCTTCTTTGTCGTCATCATCTCGCCATCGCCATCGCCATCATCTTCGTCTGCTTCTTCGACTCCGAGATCATCACCTCCAGCTTCCTCGAGAAGATCGAAGGTCTTGAGCAAGAACGGAGCGGGGCTTCTTGTCCTCGGGCTCGTGCTCGTGCTCGGGAGGTTGCTGTTTTGCTCTGAAACTTCCTCATGAGCCGCCATTGTTGTCACTTACGTGTTCTTCTGTTTGTCGCTTTTTCTTGCGCGAGGCACTCGCGCTGTTGTTCTCCAGTCTTTCTGTTTTATACTATTCAACTCAAGCCTCGCTCGGAAACTACTAGTCTACTAGTATCCTGGAAGGTGGAGTGATGTTTCTTTCTCTTTCTTTTGGTTAACTTTAGTGATGTTTTCTAAAGTGGCTGTCTTTAAAAAAGTATGAGTGGAGTATTCTAGGAATACTCAAGATTAAGTTGAATTCGTTTAATTCCAGCATCTACGTCTCAATTTGTAAATTATTTTTGTCAACTAATAGTTTATCTATGGAAAATGACACAAATGACCCATGAATTTTGGTCCAACATGCAATGTTGTCCCAGAACTTTTATTTAGTTCAATGCGATTTCTGAACTCCGGTCCAATATGCAATGTTGTCTTTGAACTTTTAATTTGTTCAATGTAGTCCCTGAATTTTGGTCTAATATCCTCTGAACTTTTAAACATTTTCATATAGTTTAGAGACTGCATTGAATATAAACCAACAGTTTAGAGATTACATTAAATAGATTAAAAATTTAGGATCGACATTGTACATTGAGTCAAAGTTAAAGGCCCGCATTGCACATATTAATAGTTTAGGGACAACATTGTACATTGAATTAAAATTCATGAACCAATTATGCTATTATCCCTTTTATCTACTACAATTATTATAAAAAATATTTTTATGCAGACAAATTCTACTATTTATTTGGTCAACAAATCGATGGAAGTAATAATGGAAGTGATTATTGTTCAAGAATATCTTGTCATACTGAATCAGTCGCATCTCGAGAAACTATTGGACCCATATTAAATCTGATATAGAGTAAGCATTGAAACACATTTGTATGCACAGTCACATCGTCCATATTTACAATTAATGTGATCGCCTCTGTCTATCACCAAACGGACCCAATAATGTCCTCCGCCTCTCTTCTTCTATGAACAACTTGAAAAAAGGAATGAAAATAATTCATCTTTCTAATTAATTTCGCAGTAGAAGCTAGTCTCACTACCTATAAAGGGTATTTAGCCAAAGCAGATTTTCATTTTGAGTAATAAGCACGATGCATCTCTCTCTTACCCTGAAGTCATATTCCAAATGGAATTTAATTACGCTATCTTGACGAAACTACCAAAATCAGTTTACTAAAAATTCCTGTGCAACTGCAATACTTCTATAAACCGAAGTGTCACCGGATTACTAGTAACCAATACATTGATCACGCATGACGCGAAAGAAAAAGATAGTGCATTGGTAATCACATGCTTTTCTCAAATTGGGTGTTTAACAAGTGTCGTGAAAGTATTTGATCATTATAATCAGGGTTAGATATTTACGTAATTTCTGGCCTGTTATGCGTTTGGTTGACGTGATTAAGGCTAAGAATGTGATCGAAAGATCTAAAGCTCGCAGGGACAGCAATAATTAATTTAGACCAAATTTTTCAAGAAGCATCTTCCTACTAATTAATCACCAAAATCAATTATTAAAAGGGCCATGGGAAGATTAAAGAAGGAACCCCAACAAACAACGGAAGGATCTGGGGAGTCTCTCCCTCTTTTCCATGGTCAACAAAGTACTCATGATGTGCGGGCGAGGTGTGATCCGGTGCCGTCCGTTCTACAACAGGTTTTCCAATATCTTGACGGTAACCGTTGATACGGAAGACTAGACCCGGAAAGTCGTGTTTGACTCTGGGGGCGAAGGCGGAGGGCTGTGATTTGGTTGGTCGTCCAGTGGGGGAGCACGGTGGGGCAGGATGCGGGAGATGGAAATGGGACGCCGGAGAGTCAGTAGCAAACCTGATTTGACTGGTGGAGAAGAAAGTAAAATGCATGTGCGACGCGTACTTGATCCTTTCCAAATCTTTTTTCTCCATTGCTTTTTGCGTAATTTCGGCACTAATATTTTATTATTTCTAATTTTTCACGCTTAATTACCATATATATATATATCCATGAATCTCAAGGTACCCAACTCTCCAAAAACAAAAAAGAATGACACTTTTCCTCTTTATTTCGCCAATTTTCTTATGACGGAACCCGTAGAGCAAAATAAATAATCAATAAAAATCGCCTAAAATGTGTTGATTTAAGTAATTCATATAATATTTTCATGACTCAAAAGTAAGACCAAGACATAAGACTATGGTTACAATGCAATACTAAAATCTTTACTCGTTTGAAGCACTTTTCACATACCTTAATTATTTAGGGCATTAATTCCAAAATACCAATTTTCTTTTTATGAATGTACTTACAAAGTCGGTGATGAAGGAATACAGGTTTTAAAAGAAAAATATAAAATACATGGAATAATTAAAGAATATATGGAAAATATATATACGTATTTGTTTAACCTTTGTTCGAAAGTTGTTGCTGTGGTGTAGTGGTTATCACGTTTGTCTTACACACAAAAGGTCCCCAGTTCGATCCTGGGCAGCAACATCTCTTTTCTAATCATTTTCCTTTTTTTTTCCCCCTCTTTTCTCGATTCTATTTATATTTACTTCTAATTGGCAGAAATTCACTTTTTTCGGTGCTCGATTCCTCGACCAATATAATAATACTTTTCTAGCAATTTCAGGCTAAATAAAGAAGCAACCGAAAATAATATATAGTTTGATTTCTCGTCGATTATTATCGTCTTTTATGAGAATGCTCTTTCCTTTTGGCAATTTGGCTTGAACGTCGATTCTCAACAATACTATCTTAAAGTCGTAGAATGGAATGGTCAAAGATTATCACCATCTTTTTCGCCATCCACATCATTGACCAGGTGAATTTAGTCTTTTGGGGATCCAGCAAATCAAGATCTCTGGGTTAGAATGAAAAGTACAAGGCATATAATATAATATAATATATGATGTTATCGTTGCGTGATATATTTTCTCGAAATCGAAATTTCTTATTTCGTTGAATTTTCAACTATATTATCGTCGAAAAAGTTGGAGTTCAAGTGCCAGAAAGATCAACCCATCTTGAATGACTTGTCTTATATGGCAAATCTCATAAAAATAGGCATCGACGGTGTGAGGGTCGACAAATTAGTAAGAATATTACATTAAGAAAATCCTATTTTCAAGATACCGATTATAAATGACACAAGAATAATCGATATATTGCAAAATTATATTTTTTTTATTCGTTACTTAATAAGTGTCCCGAAAATATTCGTCAAAGTACCGTAATTAGCGATATGGTTAAGGGAGATTTTAAGATGCATAAAGTAAATAATAAAAGTCACAGCCATGCGAATTCCTCTAAAGCTGCCTTTACATTGAAATGACACCGTCGGCAGTGCATTCCAACTTGACGGCTCGTGTAGTCAAGACATTAGACCACGAGCGCCGAAGAAACGTGTAACAAAAGAAGACAAAACCATACACAACAAACCGACAACCAAAATAATAATAATTTCTTCTTCTTATTGTTGTTAATTATTATTATTATTATTATAAAACTAATCGTGAATGCGTGCCACACAGTTACATTATATTAGGATAAATGAATAAGTTATATGTAGTGTAGAAAATTATTATTATTTTGACTTCTCTTGTCTAAATGTGTGAATCTTTGTTACAAGGAAAATGACTGAAAATCCACATACGACGAACAAATTTCTCTGATTTTCGTTGGAGTAAGTTTGATTTTTTCTTATTACTTTACCATAAACCCAAAGACATATGTTTGTATGTCCACATGAAATTGAATTAAAACTTCCCATACGATAATCACAAAATGCAAAACGATGACTAAGCCAGAGAGATGGCAGAGGATATTATAGATGAAAAGATTATTATGCAACAAATGAATGGGGAAAAGGTCGTGTTCGGATTTAGAAAAAAAAAATTAGAAATTCTTAACTTCTTTCAATTCATTCAAACAAATATGGTCTTCCTAACATTAAGACTAATAAATTCCTCAAAATATGCAAGAGAAAAGGAAAGTTATCCTTCAATGGCATTAAGCAATCCCTCTTATTTAATAATTATGAGCTTGAAATTAATTACTGCATCTTGAAAAAACAAAAAAAACAAAAAATTCTAGACAAATTATGTCCAAGGACTATCTTCATAACACTTGTGGTTGTCCTAACACGATCGCTGCTTTAGGTGCATTGAGCAGAGCAGAATGGGCCGAGGTTCCATTTAGGTGATTGAAACAGCATCGGCCCAACAGGTGCAGGGCCTGTACCAAGTTGAAAGCCCATGCCAACAATGCAGGCCTCAACTACTTTTACCATAGACCTTATCACGATTCATGAGCCTCTAGTCAGCCGGTCGGGCTCGCCGATTACTTGATCGGAAGTCACGATTGATCGGAGTCGCGACATGGTTTTGTTTCCCATGTCGGACTAAAGTCCAACCGGGGCGGCGAACATGGCTGTGCTTCGCGAAATGTGTATACCCTCTAGGCTCTAATTACTTGTGCATCCGTGCACAGATCTATAAATTTTTTGCTATTTAAATAGGTTTTTTTCGGGTTAATAAGGCCGATTCTGAGCCAATGACTTTTGCTAGGGCCTCGCCGGGATCGTCCGTGGATCAGGCGTGATTTTCGGTCGTGAAAAGCCTTGAATTTTCCATGGCGAATTCTTGTGCATCTTCAGGTACCGTGTTTTCCATGGCTCCAAGAAAATATTCGGTGGTTGCTTAGCGCCACGTCAACAGCTGATTTCGTAGTCATTTTTCTATACACGTCCACTCACAAACTGACACGTGTCCACAGTACCATGTCATCAGCTCATGTGGCAAAATTATTATCTATGTTTCAGACAAAGCCGTATATCCTCATCTCTCCTTTTCCTAACTTTCAACAATGCAGCAAGTTAGTGAACTATCCTTTACCAAACTCGTTGGATGTTAGGTCAAACTGATTATGAATTGAGAGAATTTGCGCTCTAACAATATGTTGGTTTGGTTATATATTGGGTATTGGTATTGCCCAAAGAAAAAAGGGAATTGGTGACGTAGAATATGACCAAATGAATCAACATATATAAAAAAAAAAATAGCCGACATTTTTAGGTAATACTCTCTAAATTTCACTCATCAAACCAAGTCATCCACGTTTTGGAAGTTCCAACCCTAAAAGATCTCGAGATGCTCGAGACATTAAACCGCAATCATGTTATCAACTAAGCTAATTTCTGATAATCTATGGGTTCCATAGTCGGGGAAGGAACTTATGTATGGATTAGGCACACAATACAAGCTTGACTCACTATAGAGTCCTAAATGCACGTAATCACATGTATGGTTGTTTGCTTGGATTTCATTCACAACTTACCCGATCCGTGAAATTTGCGAAATATTACAAATGGGTTCGGATGTAAACCCTATAAGGTAACCCTATAAGGTAGAGTTTCACGAAATAAAAACTAAGATCTCTCACATATTCTTCATATGATAAAAGTTTTAGGCAGATAAAAGAAAAATGTGCCCAGAAATTGCACTGTGGACCGACATGGCTCACTACTCATCCACATGCTACATATTGAAGGTGAGAATAAAACAGGTCAAAAAGCAAGTCTATAAGGTTCGTCCGTTTGTGCGATTAGGACGGTGAAAGGAAAGTTCATGTGACAAATGAAAGATGCGTTTGTCTTGTCACGGGTCGAAAGAGCATGACTTTTTTTCACGAGAAGATTCGTCGGAGATGATGATGATTTTTGGCTGTCAATTGTGTCAACGGAGGTCGGTTTGATATAGGATCTTGTTAAGGAGTGCTTTTAAGACGCTTGTTAAATGATCAAACACATAAAATAGTCTAGTCTCAATGCACTAAGTTTCATCGTGACATAGGACGATTGTTTTGAAACACTAAACGTCGTCCCTTTAAACATATGTGCCGCTTAAGGAGTGCCCGAAAGACCCTTGTTAGCCTGACCCTTTGATAAATTCGTGTAGGAGCTCATACTTGAGATACGCTTGTGCTAATTAGATTGTCGTCGATCTGAGTCGACTAACCATAAATCTATAAGATATAGATCCCTAAAGAGCTTGATTTACCCGGATTGAGAGTGAAAATTCAACTCTATGTCTAACAGGTTCATCTTTCCTTGTCAAGCTCTCTCATATAATCCTCTATCTTGCTCTGCTTTCAGAGTTCATCAACCTGACTCTTGATGCTCTACTATCAATCTCGCGTTGCTGTCGAAGGGTGAAAAACGTTCTAAACGCGAGACATCGATGGAAAAATCATTCGGAAACGGCTCAGGAGCAACCGTAATGCGTCGCAACCTCGAGGACCATTTCCGGGACCAGTCGAGATATCGATTAGCTTATTTTGCATGTGATTTCTCGTCCTCTCAGCTAAAGACCGAATTATTGGATCCGTTTCTCATCCTTAGATATTGCCTCCTAGACACGGCTTCTAGGATCTGGCAACTGTAGTATGATGCCCCACTAATATTGATTGAGACATGGCCCTTTGACTTCTTGGGACTTCAGGCATTGGATGTATGATGATGTATGATGATGACTGATGCATTATTGATCTAGAAGATCTCAAGCTCGTGAGAGGATGACAAGGAAAGAGGAGGCGATGATGAGTAAAGACAGCTGGGAATGTGATCGATTGGGTTGGTCCCTCCCTGCCTAATAATGGTAAGATCTTTTGGTTTTGGCCTTGGCCATTTGTTCTTGCAATCTTAGTGGTGATGGTCGGTTTTGAGGTTGATGTGCCTACTTTCTTCACTTTGTGAGGAATATATGAGTAGAAGGTAAAGGTATCCCCACAACTATAATTTTTTGCAAATTAGTCCTTTCTAATGCAGGAATGATATCAATTTTTGGTTTATCAAAGGAATGATTACATTTCAAAAAGCTATTGTTCGTAGCCAAACAAGAAAAACGTGGAGCGCATTTATTTTTCAAGAAATGAATTATTTGAAAAACATTTTTTCTGAAAATAATCGATTTCTGTATCGCTTGATATAATTAGTTAATGAAAGGCGTTTTCATTATCGACAACAATTTATGTTTAAACATTTTCGTGGACAATAAAAATTAATTTTATTCATTAATTTTCATTTTTAGGAAAATGTTTTTCAAATCAATCACTTTTTGGGAAACAAATGGAGCCGAAGTCGAAGCTGAAACTCCAATTCCATCCTGGGCTTCTTTCGAGATATCAATGTTCTGAAAAATCATATTGAATGCTCATTCCATGGAGTAGAAAAAAAGGGCATGCACCAAAGGCTATTTTTCTGTAATCGAGCAAGAGCAATGCAATCGGCCCGGGAACGGTGGCTCTGATCCGGACCGATTTTCACGTTACCACAAGAGTCGTTAGTGATTTGGAAACTTTGGCGCTTGTCTTTCTTCCTTCCTTCCTTTCTTCCTTATTTATTTATTTATTTATTTTGCTTTTTAGCATCTTTTAGAAGGTATTAATGGCGACCCACCAACTTATTCCCCGCATTTTACGTACGTACGCATCTATGTACGAATTTCTGCGATTTGAATCTGATTATAGTTCCATGCATTCAATTCCACAGCACGTGCACTCAATCAACTCGAGCTATAGCATTGATTGGGAGCTCATTGGCATCTTAGCCTGTGGGTAGCAATTAGGTGCCACAGGGGGCAAGAGATCTGAAATCAAGAGATCGATTTCGTTCAGACCCACCAATAATTTCAAATCGCCCTTCAACTTCTCGTGGCTAGGATGCCCAACCCTGGACTCCTAGAGGGCCACCGCCGTCCATTTGATTGGGACTCGGCCGCCTCCTGGGTGCATACAAGCTGTTCATTACACAAGTTTCCTTCTTTTGACCCCACTTGTTGGCTTTATCCCAAAGTGAAGGGGAAGGAAATGTGGCGGTCCTGGGCCAGTTTGTGCTCAATTTTCTTTTGCTTTAGGTAGGGTAGTTCGGTGACAACTTGAGAGTGGCAGAAACAGTAGAATGATCGGCAAAGAGGACTATGATGTTCGTCTATAGCAATCCATCTCTAGATAGGTAGACAAAGAGTCTCCTCCGGGGCAAGCCGCGCCGTCTATTTAGTGCCATTTAGATTCATTCCGTCGCTATACAAGTATACAAAATGGGGTGAGGGGTTGGAAACTCCTGCCTTCAACCAAGCTGTCAGAATACAATAAGACAGAGCAGGAAGCAACAGAAGAGGAAGAAAGTAACTCTGCTCAGAGACTTGTTCGCCTGCATTTCCTGCCTCCTCAACCTTGGGCTACTTCCTCCCCCGTACCTATACGAATTCGGGTAACCATATAAGCTGTCCGAATTGCCAAAGACTCTAGCATAAAACATTTCCCCGAACATTCCCACCATCGAGTGGTGGAGGCCTACGGACCCCACGCCGAGGAATGGTGATGGCGAGTCTTCTTCGAACGGATTGGCACTGTAGTACGGGTTTTGGTAAGGATTGCGGTAGGGGAGCTGCTGACCGGTGCTAGGTGTAGTAGAGGCGAGAGCTTGGATGCCACAAGCTGCTGGTCTCGGGGGTACAATTGTTCCAAGTTGGAGTGCCTTGTCTTGTAGATCGGACTCTTTAGAGCTTTGGCCACGACCATAGAGAGGGACCATGGCTGTGTGGGAAATTTTAGCCTTGCAGACGGGGCATTGCGGGTGCTCATCAGAAGCAAGCGAGGCACTTTGTACATGGAGCCATTTGTAGATGCAGGGCCAACAGTAGAGGTGGCCACAGAGAGTAACCACAGGCTCAATCGCAAAGTCTAAACAGATGTTGCACTCGAAACAGCCATTGCAATTTCCAGAATCTATCGCCGGTCCAGAGATGGGCCTCCACTCCTGGGCAAAGCATTGCTCGAATGCCATGGATTTATCCTGAGAATTGCAGTTAGAACTGTGACAAGAAAAAGAAGAGATGCTAATGAATTCTCAAGTTCATAAAGGTCCAAGAAACTCTGCCCGCATAAATAGATAATTGAGAAAAGCTTATGAAACTTCTTGTGCAAGCAATAACATACCAAACGCACTAAACAAGGACCCACCGAATGGCTAAGATCAGAAGAAGGAACCAAAAAATTATGGACCTTACCAACCAAATGCATGACTAGTGAGAATCGGAAGGGCCCACGGCTTTGGATCCAGAATTGCGACCAAACAAACAAGGTACTAAATATTATACAACGAACAAAAGTTGTACCAAAGGATATGACAGATGCGGTCCCAGCATTAGACACTTTCGTCCTCTTCTATATCCTTTGGGAGGATACTATGATTCCACTATTCTCCCATCTTTAAAAAAAAAGTTAGCATCTTTTTTATGTGCTTTACGTAATAGAAAGGATTCTTTTTGACTTTCGGATGATTTTGTTTCCAGCCTACTCATCCAACAGCAGTGAAGAGTCCAAAACAATCTTTTCCTGACTGAATTTACAAGACATATCATATTGCAATTGCACTATGCTGTAGATTCTTTTCCAACAACAATCCTGTATAAAGCAAAAGCAAGCACCAGCTAGACTAAAATATCTCAGAGATCCACTAGAAAAACTGAGTATTATTGCTAATGGATAAAGATCATAATCTACTGGAGCATGACAAAAGAGAAAACAATAATCAAAGACCTCAAAGTAAGTATCGTTGCTGTTTTTTCTGTCTCTTTTATCCAATTGTGACTTGCTCTCCGCTTTCAAATCATCCAAATGGGCAATCAAATTAACTAACAAGAGAGAGGAGATGGTGAAAACAAACGACGAGTTCATCCGCAAAAAGCCCACTTCAAATTCTAGTTTGAAAGAGCTAATGAACTCATAAGTTTATCTCACTATCCCCTTTGTAGAGAAAATGAAGGAGAAAACGAAGAATGAATCTCGCAATCGCATGCGCTTGATAGTAACGATAGGAGCAGCAAATCTTAAGCATAAAACGAGCCCTCTCCTTTAACAAGAAGAGGAGCATAATCCAAAGCACACATTGGTTCCTAATCTTTTTGAGCAATAGACTTTGACTCGTGTACAAGAGAAATTGTTCAGCCAAAATTACTAGATGGTGATCACTCATACATAAACTGAAAGTAGATATGTTACTGCCCCCCAAATCAGGGGAATAGCTAGCTGCCGAAAAAAAAAGAGATCAGCCCATCATTTTTCACGATCCGTCCGAACTATGGACATGGCTGAAGATGAAAAAGAAAGGCATCAAAATTGAATCCGCTCGAATGTTCAATGGCCTCTTAAAGGAAATTTAGGATAGTTCTCTTCTCCTCAGCCTCCATCTCAACAGTCACCTATGCATTGCTTGATTACACAAGCATGCTAGCTCTATATCAGATTCTATTCGCATGGAGAAACAACAGCCCATCTCTATACAGAAGAATCGCCATGATCAAGACATTGAACAACACCAGAAACCCCCAATTCCACTAGAAAAACTCGGGAGAAGCCCATTCCAAGTTTCAACTCGAGAAGGAGCAAAAGCATGCCTCTTTTTATCTTCTATAGTTTCTGCGCCATTAGCCGGTACAATGCAGCGCAGATTGTAGAACAACCTCATCACTATAGCAAAAGAAAGAAAACTCAAATCGGAGAACGCAATTACTCAACGAATTCAACAAGCACGCGACAATCGGCTCCCAAATTGATTCAAACACAGCAACCATAATCAAATCTCTCCCCAAATTCCCTAAAACACAACACCATGATGTCCAACCCGAAGCCACCGCAAGATCACCGACGGGTGCGGCTTTTAAGGAATAGCAAAATTCTCGCGTTTCTTCAATCGCATGCGGAAAAAGGAGAGAGGATGACAAGAAAAGGTCTACAAGCACTGGATCCGAGCCTCTGAATCGTCAAGATAAGAGGCGAGACGTAAGGGGAAGAACCACTAACGACCGGCTGCTAGTGTTCGGGACGCGACGGAAGCGCGAAATCGACGGTGAAAACCGAAAGACATGGGCGGAGGAGGAGGAGGAAAGACCTACCGGAAAGCGACGCCAACGATGGACGCGACGAACGTGAAAATCGCTCCGGGATTCTTCTTCGCCTCCGAGGTTTCGCGCGAAGCTTCAATGGCGTCGTGCACAGAGGAGAGGGAGAGAGAGAGAGAGAGGAATGGCGGAGCTTGATTATCGTGGAGGAATTTTATAGAAGGATGTCCCCCTTTTCCTTTTTCTTTTTTGCATTTTTGTATTTTATGGTAGTAGTGTTCACGTTAATTATGGAGGAATAGTCACACGCGGGCAAGTCTTGTATGCACTAGACGTGCGAGAGGGCACTTCATCTCAACCATAAGATCATGTTGTCTTTCACAGTGCTCGCGATATCTAAACGACGTTGTTCGGTGGATGCAAAGACTTTTCGTTACTCGCCTTTTGATACGGGCTCGCTTGCTGACGTGGCGCCATCATTTGGCAACATCTTACACGACAAATAATGTATAGTATAGGTATACGTACTCACGAAAATAACAGCGTCATCCATTTCCTTAAGAGCTCTTGCCTTTTTTGTTTATTTTTATTTTTTATTGATTCTTCATGATTAATGCAAATTAGTCAAAATTGGCCTTCCTAACAAGGGTGGGGTAGTAGTAGCAGTGAGGGTTGGGAGGACAGCCCCCGAGCCATTAGAGGGCTTTTATAATTTGAGTATGTAATTTATTGGTAGTTTAGACTTTTTTTAATTCAATGAAAATCATTTTAAAAGAAAATGGTTAGTTTTCATTTATTTTGTAACTTAGGAAAATTGATTTCCTTTTTGCAAAAAGAGAAAGTCGTTTTTCAATATCAATCTAAACTTGTTATTTTCAGTTCATGAAAAACGTTTTCTGTTGATCGATTGATTTTCTGTTATTCAAATACTGAAAAGTCAAAAAATAATTTCTCAGAAATAGTTTTCCTTCATACAAACAGTCCTTAAATTTATTATTGGGTGTTTAATACGACCCTGGTAATCAAACATGTGCACGCAATCTGTCAGAGCATTTATTGTCTCGATTTTGTGTATCGGTTTCAATGTACCCGGCACATTAAGTGCGCGAGCCTAAGTAAGGTGGACCAGAAATAGTGCATTTTAATTTACCTTTGAGAGTGGGAAAGCTATAGGAATTAGGGTGATGACTTCTCCCCCACGAAATGAAGCATTGAATATGTGCTTCCCTTCTTTTTCATTCTTCTCGTTTGAAATTATTGCTATTATTCAGCTATGAATAAATAAGACTTTTCAAAAATATTGACAACAAGAATCATCTAGAATTTTCTCCTTTTTACTTTTTAAGGTTTAAAAGGATTATTTCAATTACAAAATTTCGAAGAAATGACGATAAATAATCCTCTAAATGTGGACAGACATGCAATATCATATTCTCGACGAGAGAAACATAAGCAGAACGTCTAGAGTTTTAAATTAATTAAAGTCAGATTTTGAAGGGTATTCAAGAGAAAAGCATTTGATTTATACTCTCATAAGTCCTTTTGAGTTGGGGGGTCAAAATCGTGTAAATGCCATTTCCTTAATTTTTGTATTTATAAGCATAGGAAAAAGAAAGAAAAAAAAAAGGACTTTCATGCATTTATCATGAAATTCTACAATATTAGAGTACTTAATAGTTACTCCACTAAACCCTAGACAAACGAAAACAACACATTCCATCGAGAAGGAGTGGTGACGTGTCGCCACCTCAATCGGGCAAAAAATAAAATCTCAAAATTGAAATAATGACTTCCCTTCTTGAACTACTATGGATAAAGTCAAAGAATATTTACCCAAAAACTAAAAGTTAAAGAATAATTTGTTTTTAATTAATTCCGATTTATATCAAATGATTTTCTCTCGGTTAGACTTTTTAATGTTTCCAGGTTTAAACTTTTTCAAAGGGAAGAGCATGTCCTTTTCTCTTTTT
>BCNH02000004.1:4527379-4558877 GCA_001662345.2 Metrosideros polymorpha var. glaberrima | reverse complement strand
AAAAAAAAAAAAAAAAAAGGACATGCTCTTCTAGAAGGCAGCAGTTTCGCCGGGACCATGCAGATTTTGTCAAGGATATGCTCTTCTGGAAGTGAGCAACATAAATTATTTGATTTCCCTAGGAAAATCAAGTTAAATACATGTAACCTAAATTATTTGTCGAATGAATCACGCCAATTATTTAAACACATGCATGCGATGGGGGAGATGCAGTCAATCGAGTCCCAAAAATTTAAATACCTCATATTATAATATTATAATTAAACATCTACATGCGACCCGTGCATGTGCACAAATTCGCGATCGACCTCGCCTTGGACTTTGGCCGAATATCGCAATGACATCCTTGAATTTTTCATTTGTCCAGTGTGGTCTTTAAACTTTTTGTGCATATTCAATTTAGTTCATGAACTATATAAAAATGTTCAGCATTGTTCCTGAACTAGAATTGATGGAATGATAATATTGGAGATTTACATATATTATATGGACTAGATTGAATATTTACCAAAAGTTCAGGGATCACATTAAACAAACTAAAAATTTATGGATGACATTACACATGGGTTAAAGTTCATAGATCATATTGAATAAATTAAAATTTTAAAAACGACACCACACATTTAATTAAAGTTCGGGAATCAATTATATAATCATCCCCTGTTTTTAACTTTTTCACAAGAGATTTCCCTTTTGCCTTTTCAAAAGTCTTTTAGTCGTAGAGGGAGACAAAAGATTCTTGAAGCAAGATTTTTTGTTCCCATAGTTTTCCATCTAGAAGACCTATTGATGGGGCTAAAGCCTAAAGCCGTGCTTAGTCAAGGAAGAAGAAGAAAAGATCGTGGACGGGAAAATATTCCATGAACATACCGTGTATGCTAAACTGAACCCGAACCGTTAAATTCGATTGGACCGATTTCAATAGGCCATATATATATTACATTAAATTTAGAGTTAATATTGCCAAAAATCTCAAATTCATACACACGTGTCACATGTACCCAAAATTAATTTTTGTGTCATAGAAACTCCCGATCCCGTGCACCCAATGCCACATTTATTCCAGAATGGTGCAACTGTGTCATATTTATTTCAAATTAATTTTTATATCATAAAAAATTCTAAATCGGTACACTCCGAGCACCTTTATCCCCCAAAATATATGAGATTCACTGCAATTTGAGGTAAACGTGACACGAGCGTATCGATTGGAGAATTTTTGTAATAAAAAAAATTAATTTGAGGTGAGTGGGTATCAGTCCGAGATTTTTAGCGATATTAAAAAGGCAATATATAAAATCTCTGCTCGTGGGACGACCTCGACAAACGCGCATGGTGGCACCTTGTTCCACGGGACGCTCATGCATCTACATTTGTCGTATTCCTGCCAATGTATTCTTGTCATCGTGCGCCGGGTTCCACAACGGGGTCGACACGTGACGGGCATTTCAATTTCGACAAAAAGCGACATCAGTGGTCGATGTAGAAACTCAAGAATCGTCCCCGTTGATTCTCATTTCCTTCCAACCGACGGATATAACAATACCCCTGATTTTTTTTTTTTCATCACGAAAAAACTCAAATTTATACATATATGACTTATATATCATTTATTTCAATTTCATCATGGGCATATTTGTTAGACGAGTATAAGTTTAGAGTTTTTTATGACACAAAAAATAAATTTTGGAGCAATTGTCTCGCAATAGACATAATTTAGAGTTTTTAGTGTCACAAAGAAAAGTTCGAGTAATTTCCTAATCAGGAAAAAAATGCCACGAATTTTGATAAATTGGATCGCAAATTGGCTATCAAGATGAATGCGACAGACATTCGTCGTGCAGCCCTCGGCACGATAAGTTCATGAGATGAATTGCACAGGATGGCGCGATCGTCATCATGAGGCATTTGGTCCTCGTGCAACCACCCCTTGCTCAACCACCCCTCGCTTAGCATCCTTGCAGCAATGACCACCAATGGCACCAAACAAGGGTCGCCTAACCTTTGCATGGCGGTCGCAAGGACCTAGAGACCTTCGCTCGATGGTGGCGAGCAATAGCGGCACCATTGTACCAATGCTTTTGCCTTGCCCTGCTCACATGGAAGGCCACAACATTCGCTGACAGTCGTGCCCTCATCGACTAAGGAGGGGCTCATGCATGATGCGGCTATGATCGATATACTCACATGAGAAAACACCGATCTCGTGACTAAGTTGGATCGTCGTTAAATGCCAACTTAATTATATTGATTTCAAATGATTAAACTGGTTCAATTCAAAAGGTGTAAGACTCAAATGCGACAAAATCAAACTTGAAAGACCAAGCTAAGAATTGACCAAGAGCACAAGTAAAACCAGAAAGTCATAATATATTTTTCTATACACCACAAAGCACATATTGAAATCAGCATTTATAGAATTCCATTTTGTAAAACTTCATTCTAAGAGAACATCTCTTGACTCACTCCTATAATGACAATCTAAATTGCCATTGCAAGGACCTTCCCAGTAGCAACACACACTGAAAACATCCAACTGCAAAGTTGTAAAATTTAAGAACATGATTATGAAATAGATTGTCGTTCGAGAAAAACCCATCGCCTCATAAAAAAAATGCATTTTCACCTAGCATTACCCTCTGTGCATTTATGCATCAAAATACAATTCATAGAGCAATCAATAGCCAACACCTCAAATATTCAAAATTATATAGTTAACACCATCTAAAGTCGTGTGATCAAGTTTTTCTAAATTTCAATTTGGAACGTTTGTGCTACCTATTTAGCGAGAAAGTCGCTAGCAGAAAGTGAAAGTCGTGCGAGGCGTAGCCGAGAATTTCGTTTCCATTTTCTTGGCGTAAGAATTCTAGTTGTTTTGTGTTGAATTTCGTCCAAGTGGACCAAGTCATCGATAGAAAGCGCTGCTTCTTCCTAGACCTAAATGGCACGAATTTCAAAACTTTGACGGTTCCATTTTTGGGAACCTTCAATGGGTTAGCAGCCTTTAATGTGATAGGTCCATTCCAAGGAGAACCTAGACTTTTTGGGGAAATATTAATCGTGGACGCCACAAGAACGGTCAGAATTTTCCTATTTAGATACTTATCAATTGTCTCGAAAATACTTTTGAACAATTTATTATTTATAATATATCTACACATCCTCTAGAATGTTGATTAGTTATGACTTATGAGCATGATTTCCTTCTTTTGTAGCCTTGTAGGTTACCAAATATCGACCCACTGAGGTGACCAACTCCCAACCATTTTCATGTCCCTTGATTGTCCAAATCAAAGCACAAGATTCCATTGAGCTTTCCATCATCTCTTGCAAGAGGGATAACGAAGAACAACCTTGGACACCCTTTAAACTTCCGGTTGAATTATGCTCCTTCAAGAACCGGAGGAACTTTTGGCAAGGGGAGTTTTTTGTTTGTTTGTTAGACTAGATTAATCATCCGGATATATGTGTTTGGCGAGGCCAATTATTAGGTAAATCGTTACTAATTAAATGGTTAATTTTCACTCTATCACGATGTAAGTACTGAGTTCCCGCACTAAAAGAACTCGGGAGAGTCGCTCCATAGCCCGACCCTGATTGGAGTCTCTAGAGAAGACTAAGACAAACCCAAGGGAAGGGCTAAAGGGTGCTGACCGCCTTTTCTGATTGCCAAGCGTTCGTCGCGATTTTCACAACTTGTTTGTTAAATTGCTTAACTCCGTTCCACATATTTAGAGATTTTTACGAAAGCGCGTTACCTTGCCCCCTCGGCCGTCTAAAAGTCTGCGCTCGTCATCGACCGGACTAATTCCGAGGGCTGAAAAAGTTCAGACAACTTTATTCTTTTCGTAAATTTTCAAACCCTAGAAGGGGAACCGTGAATCAGATTCTTGACTTCAACTCACTCAAAGTAAAGACTTGAGCACGAGGTGGGACGTTGCTTTGAAATCCTCTTTCTAACTCCTCCACTTGACCAGAACTTGAAGTGATGCATCTCGGCAACTTCCATGAGCTTTCGTGGAGCTTGACCTCTTGCCTTGGTCATTGATCCTATGTCTCAAATTCCAATTTTCACGCGCGTGGGTCTCCTCTAATGGTGTACTCCTCGTACTTATCTTACAATTAACGAAACCCTAAATTTATAGACGAACGCGAATCGTTCAAGCTGCTGGTTAGTTAGTTACATCGGTTGCTCTTGCTGATGATGCATGCGGTACACCAAATTGTGAACGCGAGAGTCCATGGTCATTAGTAGTTTTAGCCAATAAAAAAGAAAAGCCACCTGATCATGATAATCGTTAGGGTGCGGTGTCGAAATCTTATTAGCATCGACTTTCAATTTTGTTTTATCGTACGCCTGTGTACATGAAAAGGTCTCGAACCCACGAAATGCCCCGTCAATTTCATGGATTAGGTGAGACACGAGCCATAAGCAGGATGATTGACTCACATATAGAATTTTTCACATTCGAAGGATCGAAGAATCGAACTTGTGCCGTGAGCCTGGTCGGGCTTCCCCGAAAAGTCAAAACCATGCTTTTTGAAAGTCTAGGTTTTGTCCAAAAAAAAGAGACTCGGTCAAACCATTGGGTTGATGACGCCCTTTTTAAGGCAATGATTAAAGAGGAATTTAAGATTGAGCTGGTCCAATCTACAAAGATGGGCCGTTTTGCTAATGGGCCCAGCAATAGGCCCATTCTATGGCGGAAACACGTCTAGTTGACCCGTGAAACTCTAAACGTGGACTTTTTAATTATCTTGCCTTTTTTTAAAAAAAAATTTAAAATCAACTAGTGTCCGGAGCCAGTTTTCGTACATGAAATTAGCCTTCCGTCGTAGACGGACCCGTCTCAAAAATAGGTGAAAGCAAATCGATCGGAAATTATTTTCACGAGGCTTGACCCGAGAGATTATGCTAGGTTAACAATGAACCAAAAATTTCGTGGTTATCGACTAAGTAATGTTCCAGAAAATGTACTATCTTGACAAAGAGCTTGGGATTACTTTCATTTGAAATGAACCATCATAATTAAGGGGGGGGGGGGGGGNNNGGGGTGGTGGGAGAGGACCAAAATTGAATGAGGGTGACATAAGCAGGGGCTTTTTGGTCAATTTACAGTTGGGTGGTTGATTTTTTAGCGGGATAATGACATAAATGGTCTCTGAACTTTTTATATATGTTCAAACTAATCCCTAGACTATATGAAAATGTTCAATGTTATCCCTGAACTTAAATTAATGGGGGGAACTACATTGAACATTTTCATATAGTCCAAAGACTAATTTGAACATGTATCAAAAGTTTATGGACAATTTATGTCAAATTGAAAGTTTAGAGATCACATTAAATATTGAGCTAAAGTTCAAAAACTATTTGTGTCAAATTGAAAGTTAAGGGATCGTATTGCTCATCGGGTCAAAGTTCATAGACCATTTGTGTCATTTTTCCTTTTAAAAAAACCCACGATGTTTTTTTTTTAAATTAAAATTAAATTTAATTAATTAACACGATTCACTAAGATTAAAAAAGTGATTTATATTCGCTCCATGCTGATGCTATATGGTGTGCGGAAATTAAAGAAGCTGCATTCCAGATTAAAGCGCTTACGTAGTCAAGCACTGATTTGAATCATCGATGCAATTAAGCTATTAATCAAACCGCCATTAGTCCTTAATCCCCAAAATAGTCATGCTTTGATGGGCCTCCTGAGCCTTACTAGCCGAAGCTTGGAGGGCTCAGTCAAATGTTGATGAACGTTTAGGTGCAGATTCTGATGAGGTCTATGCTACCTCGACTCTTGTTCTTCTTTCATGGTGTTGGTGGATAGTGTGGAATTTGGCAAACCAGGGGATGAAATCGGCAGAGGTTGTTGATCGCGAAACTTGAGCTTGGAGGCGACAACCGATCTTGGGTCGTGTGTGGATGAGGAAGAAAAGGGAATGACCGAAGAAGCTCCGCTCAATTCTACTGGTGAGAAAAGAAAATGACCGAACAAACTTCGCTCAATTCTAATGATCAGCGTCGGTCATGTCATATAAAATAGTAGCATCCACATCAGCAATTTTCGACCTAAATTGGTCGCATTGACTAAATTGATACCACTATAAAAATGTCTAGGACTAAAATTTATTCGTTCACAATAGGGATTGCATTTTCGGAGTCACTCTATGTATGTCCGGGGGGGACAAGTACATGTAGATCTTCTTGTCGAACCGCAGGACGACAGGACTTTCGGCACGTTGAAGAAGACTCTCGGGGTCATTTCTGGGAAATGCCTCGGACGAGGACTTCCCACCAAAAGACTAATATGTACGACCGTTACTAGTAACATACACGGAATAAAAGGAGATTATTGTAATTGCCAGCTGATCTAAGTGGTTCGAATTAGCTATAGATAGAGTAATGCTAGCGTGTTACACGGCCCCGCGGGGGTAGACTTAGCCAATAAAACGAGAGGCGTTCATAATTATGTACTTCGTCGAGCTGGTTAGTTGCTGTAGAAATTCAATTTGTGCCTCCAAAAATGAAGTTACTAAGATTCAATCCTTGGCAAAAGTTAAATGGGAAAAAGCTACCATAAACTCTAAACTGCGCCCCCCGTGACACATTTATCGTAAACTTTTTTTTTTCCGTGATGCCAAAAATCTCAAACGTGCACCCGTGTAACACGTTTCCTTCAATTTTTTTTCAGTGACGCCAAAAATCCCAAATTTATACCTGTATGACACAAAAAACCCTAATCTTGTACTCATATGACACCTATGACCCAAATTATATTTTTGTGACACCAAAAACCCCAATGGTAAATGTGTTACATTAGTACAAATATGAGATTTTTGATATCGCAAGAAAAAGTTTGGAGTAAATGTGTCACATTGGTACAAGTTTGGGGTAAATATTTCCAAGTTTGAGGTTTTTTGTGTTATAAAAAAAATTTGGGGTGTAACAATGAGCATAATTTAGGGTTTTTTGTGGCTTTTTTCTTAGTTAAATAGGATAAAGATGTACGTGGCCGCGCCAGGTATACTTTAAGTTTTTCCTGCTTGGGACCATGCATTTTCTGTACGGTTACCTAATTATAGAATTCGAACTTTCAACTACTCACCATCCTCCTCCCTTATATTATAGGGCGTTTAGCAGAAAATCTGCCAGGTGAAGAGAACACACTGATCACGAGTCCTCAATTCCTCATCAATTTAGAGCCTCGGGACGACACGTGGCGCGTGACGAAAGGCCCTGTCCTAGATGCTAATCTGGTAGTTCAACAGACCCAGGAGGGAGAGCTGGTAGAGAGCCAAAGCTGCACTCACTAGCTCTCCTCCACAGATGAACGGACGAGGCATGGAGTTCCTAGGCAGTTGACCTAGTAATGCTGCGCCGTATGCACTCCAGGATGAATAAATAACTCCCACAGCTAGATGTCACTCTTCTAAATCGATATCGAAACTGCCCACAAAGACAAATCATTTGCTCACCACTCACCTGTGCGAGTCGTGCGCCTCTTTACCTGGTTGGTTTCCTAAAGTAATCCGGCATTCGGACGTTTAAGCACAAGCCTCGCCATCGCAGGGTCGCGTTTCGCTCTGATCACCGCCGCTCGAAGCCAAGAAGACTCCATGACCAAGGCCAAGATTTCGCTAGTGCTCAGGCTGCTGGCCCTGGGCTCGACGGCTGCGGCAATCGCGATCATGGTCACCGGCCATGAGACTGCCAAGGTTCTCAACCTGAGCTTTGAGGCCAAATACAACAACACGCCAGCATTCGTGTAGGCTCTTTGATACATGGAAGCTTCCCGTATTCTCTCTCTTTTCTTGGTGGGGTTCTTGTGATTCGAATTTCGATCTTGGCGGTGCAGGTACTTCGTGGTTGCGGAGGCCATCGCCGGCGTGTACAGCTTGGTCTCTCTGTTGCTATCTTCGAAGAGCTTGTTCTGTCGATTTGTGATGACGATGGATGTGGTAAGTGATTCTGGCTCAGATTTGAAGCAGGCGTCTTGATCTTTTAGGCAGACCAAAATGTTTCTGATTTCTTGGCACTTTTGCATTTTCTTGTCTAACTGGACTCACGTGAAGCTGGCCGATGCAAAATAGTTCTAGGTTTAGTAATTTAGGTATGGTTACTAGGGTTGATTTCGATACGTTCGATCGATTATGGTTCTGGAAAATATGTGTGTCTAGTGTCCACCTAGAATATGAGCAAAGGAATATACATACCTATTTCTCAGACTTATTTCGTTACTGACGTGATAGATAGAATCAATCATAATTTAGTAACAGCGTGACGTCTTCATCCTCCTAGTCAATGTTTGTTGCGAGTGACTAATGCCTATCATTTTGTGGATTAGCCTCTCGAAGTCAATCTAGACAACTCATTTTCCAGCAAATCGTGGCAGACATTTCACTTTACTTTGCACTGCAATACGCTTATTCCACCACTTTGTGGATGGATAAAAGCTCGCACGAGTTCAACTCATGTGAACCCCAATCCATCGAAAATCATTGATCGGGTAGATCTCGTCGTGGGTCTTTTGTGATCTGACGATTTAAATTACTTAGCTTAGATGAACTTGGTTTATATCGGACTTACGGTATCCATTTACGGCGACGATCATATTAACTTGCAATGCAATCGAGTCTACGCTTTGATCAATCGCAAACAACTTTTTTACGAATTGCGCTGTCGTTCTAAATAGATTTCGTGACATTTGTCTTTTCTGCTACATTATGATTTCTCTCTCTCTCTCTATCTCTAGGTCATTGCAATGCTCCTGAGCTCCTGCATTTCAGCTGCAGTGGCAATAGGCCAGGTGGGCAAGAAAGGGAATAGCCATGCCGGTTGGTTACCAATTTGTGGGCAAGTCCCCAAGTTCTGCGACCAGGTCTCCGGCTCTCTCATCGCCGGCTTTGTCACGGTGGCGATTTACCTGATCCTCCTCTTATGCTCCCTCCGCTCTCTCTTCGCCCTCAAACCCTAAGGCTCTCGTTTATCAACTACACTAGCAAGTGAATTTTTGCATTGCATTACATAAACATATACTTCTCTTTCAATGCTACCTTTGTGGGGCATGTAACATATGCAAGTAAGCATCAGTTATATTGTATGCATTAATGGAGTAATCTATTACTACAATTTTACTACACATGTTGATGGAGCCGATGGATGTATAATTTTGGAAATTTATGGGAGATATAGTGAAATTGACTGTGGTTTTTACATTTTCGTGATGGCTCGCGATGTTTTTTGAGATACCTGTTAAAACGAATTTTGCGCAACAACGAATGGGATAAAAAAAGAAGAGGGGAAAATCAGTGACCATAGTGAGCTCGAGTTAACTCAAGACATGTTTAGATAGGTATGCAAAGAGTAGATCAAATCAATTAAAAGTGATTTGAACGCCTCATACTTATTGAACTAGGGAAAATTACATTCCTTGTAGCTGCAAATTCCTATTTTTCGTGGGAATTTTCTAGGGCTTATTTTTGGTGGGTCGGGCCACTCCAACCATTGTCCCAGCCATCATTGATTTATGTCGAACCCTCGTGCATGCTTTGTCACTGAGTACGTGGGTGGCTGCTATTTGTGGACAAATCACATGAAGGGTTGGACAATGTAGTGGGTGAGAGAGAGAGTGAGAGGGCTTTTGTAATGATGGCTTTGCTCTAGAAGTCCCCCAAGTAATCAAGAACATCTCGACGGTTTGTACAAAAATGCCAAAAGGATTCGACACCATTAGTTCACTTCCTCGTTTTATTAAGAAATGAATTTATAGGATGGATCGATATGATTGGCTGATTTCTGATAGTTTGATGAAACGATGTCATCTGTGTCTTATTACAGAAAACCTCTCTGATGAAATTTGTTGATACGAAAAAATGACCAATTTTTTTTTTTTTTATGTTATCGATAAGCGATAAACTGAATCGATAAAAATAGATTGGTTGAAACAATCGGCAAATCGAAGGGAATCGATTACTCTTTAATAAAGTCATTGACTGGAAATCTCAATTTCTTCACCAGGATGAAGTCATTGACAACCACATGTGACTATCAAGTAGCGATAATTTCAAATAAAATTAGGAAGTTATTTTTGCATTTACATTTAGTAGCCGTTGTACATACCGTTCGTAGAGGTTGTAAATACTCCAAGTGTACTCATGGTAGAGAACCCCAAATCAATGAAAGAATTCAACATTCTTCTGCAAAATTTATCCTACATTTTACATCACCAGCAACGATTTATTTTTAAATTCCTTATCATTTACTTTCCCGTCTAAAATCGAAAAATCAATTCATATCGATCTATCCACAATCTAAAAGGTATTTCATTACGCTTTTGGTGAAACGGAATCATTTTCTTGTAAAAAATGGTTGTGTCCGACAAAGTGAAATTGATCAATGAAAAGGTGAATATATTATGTATTTGTTCGTGTTCTTGAGGTCTCAAATGAATTGTCAAAATGGCCCAATAATAGTCTACTGGACAAATTTATCGATTGGCAAAAGATCTCCTCCCAAAACCAAACTAAACTAATCAGAACACAATTCATACTTTCTACAAACTTCGAATTGTTGTGCATTCAAATCCACAACTACAGCAAATAAGAATAAGACAAAGTTTAAACCCACAATCATAATATTCATTTAATGTTTTTTTATAACGAGGAAGCCTATTTCAATTAGGTAAACCTTAAATTTGTGAAATACTCCACTTATCTTATGATAAGATAAAAATCGAATTAAAATTGGTTGGGAATATGTGCGGGTAACTAATCCACACACAAAAATCCGCTCCTTAACCATTAAGTGAAGCCCGCATTACGTTAATTCAAAACTACATGTGTCCATTCTCCATGCCTAAGTGAACGAATAAGATATACATATTCTCTCTATAATTATTAACAACGAACTAAAATGGGTATGAATTTTCGAAAAAATAGTTGCTCGAATAAAAGAAGTTATTGGTTTTCCTTCGGTTAATAGATTTCACAGACGGATTTAACCGATACCAAATTAAAGAGGGCACAAAAAAGAAAAAAGAAAATCCACTCAGAATCCAACTTAAAAAATATATATGATAAAGTGAAACTTTGAATGTGATACGATTCGGTTCAATTTGATTCGATTCATTTCGATAGACTGATTTTGCACTTTTAGGACACCTTTTGCTTCCCTAAAATAAGATGACATAGGAGGAATGTGTGCAAAAGTTGGCTTTATGGGTGTTAACATTCTAAATAAGACAAGTGTAATAGAAAGTAAGGTCAATCTACATCTCATTAAATAATAATAATAATAATAATAATAATAATAATAATAATAATAAAAGCCAAACTAACCTAGAGAATATAAATCCAAGCAAAAGATTTTGTCCGCATCTCCAAATATTCCTCAAAATAAAAAAGCCCATAAGCTGCCAAAACAAAGAGTGGCCCCACCGCGGCCCATTCAAATGTGCGCATCACACCCGTCCATTTTTTATTTCCCAGTGTGCAGATAGACCCGTTACTACATTTGAAACATATCCCGTGGTGGGGACCACATTATTACTAGAAAGATAAATTATTCTATCACAAAAAAAAAATCTGCAGCGTACAAATCAGCCAGCTCAGCTGCTCAGTGCTTGGTTAGTCGAAGAAAATGAAAAAAGAAAATGACGAATCAAATGCCACGTGGCACTCGCCCATTGACCGAAATTATAATTATGTCAAGACATAAGCCCAACATCATTGGGTTTTTCTAGGTGACCGTCATTTTACACGTTTTGTATTTTGATTTTTATTTGATATGAATGCCTAAAGACCTTTTAAATGTCAATAATTGGCATAATATAAAAATAAGCAATTTTTTATTTCATCAATTTGAGGTTAGATGATACTTTAAGTTTAGGCAATGAGTAGGGAACATTTTTGCTTAAAAGAAGTCAAAACCAAAGACCGGTAAGTTCCAAGGATATCAAGCGGAGTGAACCTGTTCATCTTCGTCGCTTTAGGTATTGTTTCAAATTATCATAGTCGCGCATCCTCTTGAAACCGCTTTTAAGAGCATAGACTTATGCATCTTTGATAAATATTCCCGATGTGGAAGGGTTGGACCGCCACACTCAGTAGAGATTTGTTGGATAATCAAAGAAGCCGCCATTATTGGTTAAAAACATCTTAGAGTTAGAACATTATCGTGTTTGATTTTTTCTTTACCGTGACCTCTTAAAGAAAAAAGGTAAGGTGTGAGTATTTTGATTTTTAAAGCAGGTGAACCACGTAAAATTGAGAACTAGCAAAAAAAAAAAATTCCAAATAAATTAAGAGATGAGAATTTAACTAGTTTTTCAATAATTACTTACAATAACTATCGATTGAGTTATACATCAATCCTCAATCCAATACTTTCATTTTATAATGAAATACACTTAATATTATTTTGTATAGACTAGGACATGAAATATGAAGTGAAACCAAATTATTTTATGTTATCTAGGTTTTTAACTTAAACGTTTTAGAGCGACATTTGTTTAGTATATCACAATGTTATGCAGGAGTTCCTAGAGTTGATTATTTGCAGTTTTCTCTCATTTGTTTTTGAGTTTCTCATCGTAACATTTACAAAATTAAAGCATTATTTTCAATTACTTGTTTGTAATTGTTTTACTTTCTGTCTTCTTCTTCTTCTTTTTAATAATTAAAACAGGTTCTTTTACGAGAAATTATGAAAACTTTGCATGCATTTGTATGTTTTTGAAAGGTTTTAGATTTAGCACATTAAATAAATTAAATTATGGTAACTTTTTAATAAGATATTATGGTAAGTTATGAAAAAAAAATGTAATAAATTAAACTTTAAACAATGCTGCGAGAGGATTACAAATTGGAAAAAATCTAGCATGATCCTAATGCATGTCAGCCAAACTCAAAAGAATCGTTGAATTAAGTGGATCCCATGCAAGATCCACATGATTCAACAGAACATATATATTGAGCTCACATGCATCAGGATCATGTAGTAATGGCCCCACAAATTGGCTCGAATGGCCTTTGAAGTTTCATCCCCACTTTAGATTATGGAAAATATCGTGAACATACATCATAGTTAACTCATTGATAACTTTACAGACTTCTATATTTACCACACAAAAAAAAGGCAATTCACATACCTCCAAACAAAATCCCACACTTGAAAAACCAAATCGCCCTTGTAAACCCGTTTTACCATCTTGCTAAGGCTTGATATTTTGATATTTAGTTGATTATGAGTGTTTTTTATGGGTGTGAGAATTTACGATTTGAGATGGTCATTTTCAAAAAGAAAAAAAATTATATCTTCATAAATAAGAACACAAGCATATTTAATGTGGTGAATGCGATATTTTCCAAAATAGATGTGTGTAAGTGGTCATTAAGGGGATGTGCATCGGTCTAAGAGTGAGTAAAGTGGCTTGAGATTGCTTGGACCGGACTGGATCGGCCGGGTGGGTCCAGTCCTTGAGGATATCGATCCGATCCTCGATCCCAACAAGCGGGATCGATGGCCAGATAGTCCAATCCCCAGTTCCCGAGGGGGGGGAAGGGGGGGCGAGATGAGATTGGATCGCCTGGCTCGGACCGATCAAAAAATATATAATATATACATGCCCCTCGTATTTTCCCTCCTCTTAACTTTTGTCCCATCTCTCTCTCCTCCTCCCCTTTTTTCTTGTCCAATTATCACATCTCCCCCTCTCCTCCTCTCCCCCTCCTTTTGTCTTGTCCTATCTCCCATTTTTCTCAATCAGAGCATGTGCCCTCATTCTCTTGTTCCTCTTCTGTCTCCTTCCCCGTCTTCTCTTTTCCCATCTCTCTCTCTCTCTCTCTCTCTCTCTCTCTCTCTCCTCCCCCCTTTCTCTTTAACGTCTCTCGCTCCTTCTTTTGACTCTCGAACTCCCCCCTCCCATCTCTCTCTCTCTCTCTCTGAAAACTCAACAAAAGCATGAAGGCCAAGTGCTATAAGAATGTTGTCGACACTCGTCGCGTCTCATCTCTGTCACCTATAAGAACTTTGTCGGCAGACTTGGCACCCACCGCACTTCCGTAAGATCAAGGCCGAGCTTTCTAAGATCTGTGATAAGTGAAATCGCGAGCTATCACGATTTCTTCAGCTTGTTTGCTGGTTCTATTGGGACCAGGCCGGATCGGACTAGGACCATTGGTCTTGGTTCGGTCTGATCTCTGGTCCCAAAAATTTGGATATCGAAATTACTGGTCCGATCCCCGATTCCATATAAGAACTAGATTAACTCGGATCATGCATACCCCTAAATCGATTCGGTCCAACCTCAGAATTCACCTGGCCATTTAGGCCTTGTTCCACATAGGGAACTAAACCAAACTAATGAACCCACCAAGATTTCTTACTCTTTTTTTTTTTTTTCTATTCTCAAGCAAACACTAATTAGTAAATTATTGTTTTTTTTAATGTTGGGAAACTCACACTTGTAAGGAACAAAAGAAATCGAAAAAGAATAAGAAGAAATCACTGGGTTCAGGATCGACCCGAAACGATTCCAAAATTAGTTGGGCCGGTTCTCAGTTCTATAAATTGGGAATCAAATATGCCTGATCCGATTTTAGGTTCTAGAGGGTTGGAGAACCAACCCACCTCGAAACCTATCACTCATAGTGGTCATCGGGTGAAATGTGATGAAACTTTTTTATGTTTTCATTAGAATTTATCAGTTTTTTGTTTTTGTTTTTGCATGATGAACTTTTTTCGGATTCTTAGAAAAGGAGAAATAAAGTTGCACTCACTTCCGACTAAAAAAAAAAGAAAATAAAAGAGTTTGCACTACTGTCCATAACCGCCGTACGTTACAAGGTGGCAGCAAGCCGCAACGTCGCCGTATTGGATCAGTAATTAGGGAAGAATATCTTTTTATTTTTCCTTTTTTTTTATTTGCTGCATCTTTTCGCTTATTCCCAGAGGATTCCGTGCAATGATCAGATCAGACGACAGCGACTGGTGAGACCCCACGTGAGCGCCACTTCCCATACATTCTATTGGTCCGTGGACTTCACTCTCCCTCACTCGCGCGTCCACGACACGACCACGCGGTTAGAGGAGAAAAACAACAGACGTATTTCGACTCGTTTTTCTTTTTCTTTTTCCCAAAGCATCAGTTACGTGCGTTATCCGAACAAGTGACGTGGCAAGGTATTTCCACGAGAAAAAAAAGGGTGAAAATATTTTCGAACAAAAAAGAAAAGAAAAAGAGGGTGAAATGCTAGCGACCGGACCCCCTTTGGATAAATTCCGCGATCATCGGACCGTCGGATCGAGTCATAACTATTTTGTCGCCACTGCAATCGTAAAGTGTATTGAGATGCTAGCGGGGCCATGAGGTACTTTTCATATGGGGTATGCTGCAATTTAGGTAAAGGGATGCGAGCATGTTTGTAGTTTTTTTTTTATGGCTGTGTGAATTTGTATTTGGACAGAAAGACCCTATGAAGCTTTACTGTTCCTGAAATTGGCCCGAACTCATGAAAGATCAAGCGATCCCCTTACCCACTACTTGATTATGAAGTTGCAAGGTTTTTGTTTCAATGATTGTTTAGCATAAAAGAAGCTTGAAGAATCTACTATCACGGCATCGTTGTACCACAATCTTATTCTTGAAGTGCGTATGTAGCGATTTGTTCATGATAATTCATTCTTGTTATAGTGCATATCATATAAAGGAGAATGTAGCGATTTGTTCACGATACTTTGCTCTTGTTATATTGAATATCGTATAAGGAGAAAATATTTGGCATGCCAATTACAACAAGTGACGATGGTTAGCCAATAAAGAAAAGAGAGTTTCGAATTTTAAACTAAACGATTGAGATGCATATTTATTGAAAACATGATCGATGATGGGTCGTAGGATTGAGGCTTTGTTCGAGAAAAAAATGGGAAGAAGAGCGAGTGATGAAAATGAAATGGATAAAAGTTGAGGTTTTTGTAACGAAGAATTTCAAATTTCAATTTACTTTAAGTGAATCAATTTATTCACATAACAAAACCAGAAAAAAAAAGGAAAAAGAAAAGGAAGGGGCAAGCCCCACGGAGCACTTTCGAGTCCCAAAAGTGGGTTTGCTTTTTTTTTTTTTGGGTTTCGTGTTGAGAAAAAAAAGGTAGAAAGAAAAAGAAAATATTTTCCATTTCCAAGCATGTATTAAAGAATTTAGAAAATACTCCCTCCCTCTCTCTCTCTCTCTCTCTCTATACGCAAAACTGAAAACTCTTCCACTTCTCAGCTCTCCATTTACCAACATGACAACGGACACACTCCATCACTGAACGAACGCCTCGCAGACCAACCCCGCCTGGACATGCGCCAGCGGCTCCAGCCCACGCGTGGGCGCGTGCCCGTCGACGCGCCGCCGCAGCCGCCCCCTCTCCCCCTTCCCGGCGACGTCTACAACATCATCCCCATCCACACCCTCCTCACCGACCACCCATCCCTCCGCTACCCGGAGGTGCGCGCCGCCGCCGCCGCCCTCCGCTTCGTCGATGACCTCCGCAGGCCGCCCTTCTCCGACTGGTCCCCCAGCGCTGGCGCCGACCTCCTCGACTGGCTCGCCGCCTACTTCGGCTTCCAGGCCGACAACGTCCGCAACCAGCGCGAGCACCTCGTCCTCCACCTCGCCAACGCCCAAATGCGCCTCAACCCCCCGCCGCCGAACCCCGACGCCCTCGACCCCGACGTCCTCCGCTCCTTCCGCCGCAAGCTCCTCCGCAACTACACCCTCTGGTCCTCCTACCACGGCAAGCGCCACAGCCTCTGGCTCTCCTCCCGCAACGACGTCCCGAGCCTCCGCCGCGAATTGCTGTACGTATCTCTCTATCTGCTCATCTGGGGCGAGTCCGCGAACTTGCGGTTCATGCCCGAGTGCATTTGCTATGTGTTTCACCATATGGCCATGGAATTGAACCACATTATCGAGGATTACATTGATAAGAACACGGGCAGGCCGTTCTTGCCCTCGTTCTCCGGGCAAAACGCGTTCTTGAAGTCCATCGTGATGCCCATTTATCAGACCATTAAGGACGAGGTTGAGGGCAGTAGGAATGGGAGCGCCCCACATTCCGCTTGGCGGAATTACGATGATTTGAATGAGTACTTTTGGAGCAGGAGATGTTTCAAGACGCTGAAATGGCCGATCGATTTGAGTTGCAATTACTTTGCAACTGCAGACAAGGATAAGAGGGTGGGGAAGACGGGGTTTGTGGAGCAGAGGTCGTTTTGGAATGTCTTCCGCAGCTTCGATAGGCTCTGGGTTTTGTTGTTTCTCTTGCTACAGGCGATGATAATCATCGCTTGGGAGGGGACGAAGTACCCTTGGCAGGCATTGGAGAGGAGGGATGTGCAGGTGAAGGTATTGACGGTGTTTATCACCTGGAGTGGACTTAGGTTGCTGCAATCTGTGCTCGACGCGGGGACGCAGTATAGTTTGGTTTCGACAGAGACGTTCTTTCTTGGGTTGAGGATGGTGTTGAAGAGTCTTGTTGCTGTGACTTGGATAGTCGTGTTTTCGGTGTTCTATGCGAGAATATGGAGCCAGAAGAATACTGATGGCACTTGGTCCCAAGAGGCCAATCGGAGGATCATTGTATTTCTCAAGACTGCATTAGTGTATATAATTCCAGAGTTGTTGGCCTTGGCACTTTTCATTCTTCCTTGGATCCGGATCGTGATTGAAGAGTTGGATTGGAGGATATTGTATCTGCTTACATGGTGGTTCCACACTCGAATTTTCGTGGGTCGTGGCGTGAGAGAAGGACTTGTGACTAACATAAAGTACACGCTCTTTTGGGTTGTGGTGTTGGTTGCCAAAATTTCGTTCAGTTATTTCCTGCAAATCAAGCCTTTAGTTGCTCCAACAAAGTCTCTTTTAGATCATCGGGATATACAGTACAAGTGGCATGAGTTCTTCGGTAGAACTAATAGGATGGCTGTGATACTGTTGTGGACCCCTGTTATCCTGATATACCTTATGGACTTGCAAATTTGGTATGCTATCTTCTCTTCTCTCGCTGGCGCAACGATTGGGCTCTTTTCACATTTGGGCGAAATACGGAATATTGAGCAGCTGCGGCTTAGGTTTCAGTTTTTCGCTAGTGCAATACAGTTTAATCTAATGCCAGGGGAGCAGATGCTAAGTCCTCAGGCGACGATGGTCAAGAAGCTGCGTGATGCGATCCACCGACTGAAGCTGCGTTATGGTCTTGGTCAGCCCTACAATAAGATAGAATCCAGTCAAGTGGAAGCGACGAGGTTTGCAATGATATGGAATGAAATCATTATAACTCTCAGGGAAGAAGATCTCATGAGCGACAGAGAATTCGAGCTTTTGGAGCTACCGCCCAACTGTTGGAACATTAGGGTAATCCGCTGGCCCTGTGCCCTCCTCTGCAATGAGCTGCTTCTTGCTCTGAGTCAGTCAAATGAGTTGGCGGAAAGTTCTGATCGGTATCTTTGGTTGAAGATTTGCGTCAATGAGTATAGGCGATGTGCTGTTATCGAAGCATATGATAGCATCAAGCACTTGATTATCAGGATTATCAAAGACTCTACCGAAGAGAAATCTATTGTCATGAAGTTGTTCGATTGTATCGATGAACACATTCAGAACGAGAAGCTCACGGGAGTTTATAAAATGACAATTCTTACTGATATTCATGCAAAGTTAAGCTTACTCCTTCAGCTTCTGTTGAGCGAAACAAAAGATATGAGCAAGATAGTGAATGTACTGCAGGCTCTCTACGAACTTTCTGTTCGAGAATTCCCAAAGGTGAAGAAGTCGATTGTAGCTTTGAGGCAGGAGGGTCTGGCACCCCGTGGCCAAGACACTGATGCAGGATTCCTCTTTGAAAATGCTGTCGAGCTTCCTGGTGATGAGGATCCTGTTTTCTACAGACATCTGCGCCGGGTACATACAATTCTTACATCCAGAGACGCGATGCACAATGTCCCAGCGAATCTCGAGGCTAGGCGTCGCATTGCTTTCTTTAGTAATTCGCTCTTCATGAACATGCCTCTTGCCCCTTACGTGGAAAAGATGATGGCTTTTACTGTATTGACTCCCTATTACGATGAAGATGTCTTGTACGCAGAAGGTGGCCTTCGAAAAGAGAATGAGGATGGAATTTCAACTCTGTTTTACCTGCAGAAGGTCTACGAGGATGAGTGGGCGAACTTCTTGGAAAGGATGCGCAGAGAAGGCTTGGAGAATCTTGAAGATATTTGGAAATCTGAGGCAAGAGAGCTGCGTCTCTGGGCATCTTACAGGGGCCAGACATTGTCCCGCACCGTGAGAGGGATGATGTACTACTATAGGGCTCTTAAGATACTTTCGTTTCTAGACACCGCTTCAGAGATGGACATAAGGATGGGAACACAAAACATTGCTTCTCATCACTCACTCAGGTCCAATGGCAGCTTGAATGGTCCTCCTTCCATCCACATGCCGGCTTCACGGACGCTTGATAGAGCACCTAGTGGTGTGAGTCTTCTGTTCAAGGGGAGTGAGAATGCATGCGCCCTGATGAAGTTCACGTATGTGATCACCTGTCAGGTCTATGGCCTTCAGAAAGCAAATAAAGATCAGCGTGCCAATGATATTTTTTATCTTATGAAGAACAATGAGGCTCTTCGAGTTGCATATGTTGACGAGGTTCACTTGGGGAGGGATGAAGTAGAATTTTACTCTGTTCTGGTGAAGTACGACCAGCAACTGCAGAGGGAGGTCGAGATCTACCGGATCCAGTTGCCAGGCCCTGTGAAGCTCGGGGAAGGAAAGCCAGAGAATCAGAACCACGCAATAATCTTCACTCGGGGGGATGCGCTCCAAACCATCGATATGAACCAAGACAATTACTTTGAGGAGGCACTCAAAATGCGTAATCTGTTGGAGGAGTTTAAGAAATTTTACGGGATCAGGAGGCCAACGATTTTGGGAGTACGTGAAAATGTTTTCACTGGCTCTGTGTCCTCTCTTGCCTGGTTTATGTCTGCCCAGGAAACGAGTTTTGTGACTTTGGGGCAGCGTGTCCTGGCGAACCCTTTGAAGGTACGTATGCATTATGGTCACCCAGATGTTTTTGATAGGTTTTGGTTCTTAACCCGTGGAGGGATAAGCAAGGCTTCCAAGGTGATCAACATCAGTGAGGATATATTTGCCGGCTTCAACTGTACATTGAGAGGAGGGAATGTAACACACCACGAATATATTCAAGTGGGTAAGGGAAGGGATGTTGGGTTGAATCAGATAGCTATGTTTGAGGCCAAGGTCGCTAGCGGAAATGGTGAGCAGGTTCTGAGCAGAGACATATATAGGCTGGGTCACCGCTTAGACTTTTTCCGGATGCTGTCTGTCTTCTACACAACTATAGGGTTCTACTTCAACTCAATGATAGTGGTTCTTACCGTTTACACATTTTTGTGGGGCCGCCTTTATCTTGCTCTTAGTGGCATCGAACAGAGCGCTATGCAAGATCGTGACAGCAATGAAGCTCTTGCGGCTATTCTCAACCAGCAGTTTGCCGTCCAGCTTGGCCTCTTCACTGCTCTTCCAATGATTGTAGAGAACTCTCTCGAGCATGGATTCCTCCAAGCAGTTTGGGACTTCATTACGATGCAGTTGCAGCTTGCGTCATTCTTCTACACATTCTCTTTGGGGACTCAAACACACTATTTTGGCCGGACAATTCTTCACGGGGGTGCAAAATACAGAGCCACTGGCCGTGGTTTCGTGGTGGAGCACAAAAGCTTCGCTGACAACTATCGACTGTATGCCCGCAGTCACTTTGTGAAAGGCATCGAGCTCGGGCTTATTCTGGTAGTGTATGCCTCACAAAGCACCATTGCCAAGGACACATTCGTTTACATAGCCATGACCATCTCCAGCTGGTTTCTAGTCGTCTCGTGGATAATGTCACCATTTATATTTAACCCTTCAGGCTTTGATTGGCTGAAGACCGTGTATGATTACGATGATTTCATGAAGTGGATATGGAATGGTGGAGGGATGTTTACTAGGGCGGACCAGAGCTGGGAGACCTGGTGGTACGAGGAACAAGACCATTTGAGGACAACAGGACTTTGGGGCAAGCTTTTGGAGATCATTCTAGACCTTCGTTTCCTCCTTTTTCAGTATGGTGTTGTATATCAGTTGCGTATAACCCAGGGTAACACTAGCATTGCTGTATACTTGCTATCATGGATATACATGATTTTGGCCGTCGCTATTCATGTGATCATGGCATATGCTCGAGATAAATATGCTGCTAAGGAACACCAATACTATCGTCTCGTACAGCTTGTTGTCATTATGGTCGTGCTTCTTGTGATCATCCTATTGCTGGAGTTCACTCATTTCGAATTCCTCGACCTTGTCAAGAGCCTCCTTGCATTTGTGCCCACAGGATGGGGCCTAATATCCATTGCCCTTGTACTTAGACCATTTTTGCAGTCCACTGTGGTGTGGGACACCGTGGTTTCGTTGGCCCGGCTGTATGATATGCTGTTTGGAATTATCGTGATGGCTCCTGTGGCTTTGCTCTCATGGTTGCCAGGATTCGAGGAAATGCAGATAAGAATTTTGTTTAATGAAGCATTTAGCCGGGGCCTCCAAATATCCCGTATTCTCACAGGCAAGAAGTCCAGCTGATCCAAGTTGAGGTAATTCCATACCTCTAAGTAGTTCTTGAACTTTTACATTTCTAGTTTTGTCTAACGACATGTTGTTAGTGTCACTAGTGAGTTCTTGCCCTTTTTTTTTGGCTTTAAATTTGTTTTTTTTCGTCTCAGGTTAGTAATTGTTCTCGATTTATTTAAGAAGCTAAACTAAGCCACTATAATCGGTGAATAAGCAATGTTGATATAGTTGAACTTGTGTTCCTCTTTCTAGTTGTCCCCACACACCTTTCCTGCCATCGTGTATTTTTTCTTTTCGGGGGTAGAATAACCAGCTCGGCATGAGTCTTCCTTTGAATTACTATGCATTGGCAAGTTGAAGATTCTTGTTCCTCTATTTGCCCAAGCAGCTATAATGGGGCCTAAGCCTATTTCAAATAGAAATTATGCAACAAAGCGTATTATAGATTAGCATGTACATCAGGCTGTAGGATCTTTTGATCCAGAGCTAGATATGCCTTATTCATTTTGTTTATGATAGTTGTTTAATTGCCTCAGTTCATAGTAGCAGGGGAAGGACTTAAGAGGAGGTGACAGGAAGCAAGGAGAGAAAAGTGAACTAGACAGGAGAATGAGCATGAGCTCGCAAATTGACATGTTCAACCAATTCTGCCCTGGATAGGTGGTTGTAGTATTATTGCTAAGTGATGGAGATAGAATCCAGTTTGGAACAAGTTATTTCGAGCCCTATAAAGGGGAGTAGTATTTAACTAGATTAGGAGTTTACCCCTGCTATGGTTTTCAAATTATATGACTGATCCCACGTCGAACTTAGCTTGGCAGGCTGCAGAAATGGCCTCTTATCATCTGAAGATGTCGTGCTCGTATGTTGTAGTAGTGTATGTTTCAACCTGCTCTCCTTTCTCCCTCTATTCCTTCTTTCGTGATGTCTCGTACTTCTTAGCAGAGTGCCATTTTGAACCCACTAGTTAAGCTTTACCATGCGAATTCAAACTCTTGCAATTGACTGCATAATACAATTTTATCTGTGCTTGTTTTCTCGTTGTCTTTTGTTGGCATTTCACATGATTGCCCAGGTTGAATTTATTTCAGGTCTATGGAGAGTCAGGGAGCTGGTTGTATAATCAACCTAGGCAATAATACGCTTATTTTAATGCAAGTCCATTTGATCTTGGATGGTAATGTCGCTATTGCCTGGAGGAAATTCTGAAGTTCCTGTCAAAGTTACCTTCAGCAGCATAGTCTTGCAGCGAATGTGGATTTGCAGGGGGCTGATATTCATCCGGCCCCGCATTTTGTCTGTAATTGGTGTAGTTTTAGCAGTTGATCAGTGTTCAGCTCATGACCACATGTATTCCTCGAGCATGTATTTGTAAATATTGTCCGCGATTCCGCTGTAGATTTCAAGCTACTATATTGAAGAAAAGGCAGTTGAGAGTCACCTTCGGCGTTTATATGGTTCACCGACATTTTTATGCTCATTCTATCCTCTTAAAAGGTACCGAGTGCATAAACATGGAATGTTTTTTTCAACTACAAGATAAGAAAGCAGTGAAATTCAATCGCTGTAAATCTTTCATGAGCACTATAGTATCGCGGAACCTGAAGAATAACTCTAGTAGATGTTTTCTCACATGCAGTAACCTGTAACGAAACTACATGCCTGCGATGACAGGTACGAGCTAAATTAAACTCCAGCATTGAGAGATTTTCCGCATGTAATTCAAACATGTAGCACCCATATGAATTTTATTACAGGTAGCATAACACAAGGAAACAGGCAGGACATGTCAGTCCTTATGCCATTGTTATTCTCAAGCTTTTACGCCAAGCCATTACATAACGATACATCAGAATACAGCAAGCGTCCACAAGCGACCCTTTTTGTTTTATCGAACACATGCAAACTATAACCTGCATCACTTAAGGTGTTTTATTCTCGATCAAGCGCACACACAGCACAACACCTATATACAAATTGCCAACTAGGCCAACACAGTACAAACTCCACACCTTATGTATAACATAGGAGTCTTTAAACCCTAGGAAGAGTTTTTTTGTTCTGTGTTTCTTGATGACGAAGACATAGAGATTCAGTATTCATGCACCGAGAAACTGGCTGCAGTCAATCCCCTTCTCTGTGAATGCATCGACGAGCTTAGTGAATAGCTTGGCGAGCATGATCTTAAACCCGGTGGAGCTCCCCTTTTGAGTTTCTTGTGCTTTTTCTCCACCTCTGAAAGCAAATCCTATCGGAGCGCCTTTCATATATTCCTTGCAAGCATAGAGAATATCGTCACTGCGGTTGCTGAAGTGCTCTTCCACAAGTGCCTCGAAATGCTGTATTATACCGTAATTCAATCAGCCTTGGTCTAAAGAATTTGACACTATTCTATTTGATATTTGCAACATTTTGAGACCCATAACCATTGTTAGCCCTTCTAATAGCCAATGTACATGAGAGGGGATCATGGTGAATTGGATCGGACACTCTGAAATTACTTTACCTTGGGTGGCTTGCGAAGAAGATACAGCATGGACTTGCATGTCATGAGGAATGCATTTTCATTGTAACTAACGGAATTTCGTTCCCCCTCGGTTTTTCCGAGTTGCTTGTCATAACCGGCTTCGTTGAAGTAGGGCTTGTCATTAAGCACAAGGGCTTGGAGAGACACAAGAACCTGAAGAACAGTGGAACTTCCGGGGTTCCAAACTTCAGAACCTGAGCCCGTCCAAGTATTCAAAAGGCTGAGACAGACTTTTCCGGATTCGTACAGGTTAGGGTTCACACGAAGCCCTCCCGAGTGGTAGTGTACCATCTGCATCACATTTATTTGTTAATTTTTCTTTGTGGGAAGATAATTTGTTGATCGACATTGGCACTTACATACTTAAGCATAACAAAAGTGGTTAGCAATGAAAAACCACGATTCATCATTACCGGCGGCTCGTTCGGAAATTCTGGGGGGAGGAAAATGTCGAAGAAGAAAAGGCCGTCATGATAGGGAGTTCCTGGAGGACCAACAATTGCTGCTCGTAGGAGATTGATCCTTTCTTCATAGACGCGGACATAGATTGTCTCTGTTGAGGTACAACAAGCATTCATGAGAATACAGGATAGGCATCATAGAGGAGCAAATAGCACATGTTCCATTTCATTAGCAGCTTTGATATTGCGTCAGTGAGATTATGTGACTAGGTTGCTTAGACAGTCCAATTCTATTATACTTGAACAATCCACTAGTATGCTAGTCAAATGGAAGACTCAGGCCGAACCGAGCATTCACATTTCAAAGATTAGCAAACAGAGAAAAATCATATTGAAGAGAAGCACAATAGACATTTTAGCTGCTAACCAGGAAGATTTTTCTCCAAGATGCTCCACTCTTGTTGAACCTTCTTCAACCAACCTTTTTTAACCTACATAAAATGGAAAAAAAAATCATTACTCATCCTGCCTTCTTGCTGCACAATAACTTATTGCTTTGTTTCTTTAGAGTTTTTTTTTTTGTTGGACATTCTTTCTAACCTGAGACGAAGCCACTCCTTTGTCAGCACCATCGAGAAAGTGGTGATCGGAGCAATCCGTGACCATATCAAACTGCTTGAATTGTTCCACATCCTTGCTCTTGGACAAACTTAAAAGGCCCCTCTCTTCTTGATCATCTTGTACTTCGACTTTTAAACTTGTCCATTCGGATGCTGGCAGCTCATTCTCCACACAAGATTGAATCTCTGAACCTTTATCACAGCAAGTCTCTACTACCGCATTTTCAAAAGAAGCTTGACATCCATTTTCTTCTTCAGAAATCAGAGCAAACTGCACGGAGCCTGACTCTGACACCGAGCTGAAGGATCCGAATAGGGTTGCTGCAACACTGGTTAAAAATCGCACAGCATTCTGTGGGAGTGAAAAGGAGGTGCTTCCAGAAGAGGGCCTTTGACATTCTTCATCAGTTGCACAAGGAAACAGCAAATCCTGCGCAACAGACATATACAGTATGTGCTCAGAGAGTTGCAGCTGAAGGAAGCAATTTCTGACTGCGTCAGCAATCTACAAAGATTCTTAGTTGGAAACAGTTATCTTGCTCTAGTGCTCTGTCAGATGGCTACATACGCAAGGCCAAAAGGGTTTAATAATACTTACATCGAGAGAAATGCACATTAATATATGTATCCTAACTTTGGAATCCTAATTGCAAGTAGTGTCTCACTTTAACATGCCGAACACATCCTCATCAACACACTACCGTCAGGCTACTTTGGAAGGGAGAGACCATGTGATTTTAGGCTAGGTGATACAAATTATTAATCCTACCATTCGAATCTATCTTCTCATAATGCATCTGAAAAATGATTAACATTGAGAATGTAGACATGCACCCATTTTTTGTTTGGGGGAGAGACTTTACCTTCCCTTTCTGGATTGGTAGTGTCTCATTTTCAACCACCTGCTGATTAATTTGCTCAATGTTTCCATCAAATGGCAATGGAGATGGAGTTGAGCCTTCATATTTATCACACCGAATGATCTCATTGGGTGCAACCTGAAATAATAGCAGAGGATATTCATGACACCATCCCGTTTACTTTGCACAAGAATGTATGGCAGAGATTGGTGAATAAAGGTAATAAGAGGATAAGGATGAGAACCCCACACAAAACTTCATTTCTTCTCGAAGATGAAAATTAAAGAAGCTAACACTCGACCAACTAGAGACCATAAAATATCGGCATTGTTTTACCAGTAAACACATAGTCTCCTATAAGATAACACAGGTTGTGGACTATTTGGTAATGTTCCAAACCAATTGACATAATATAGAAAACCGTCAGATGACCAAACTTTATACCTTCGTTGTAAGACCATTTGCCCATTGCACCTGGACAGCACCATCTTTCAAGCCTGCAACATTGCCAATACAGGACAAGTAAAAATTATTCAGGTCGCCCTTGTGATCTCTCTCAAACTTTTCGCTTTCAAGGACGGCCTCCTCAGCCTTTGTAGCTTCTGCCTCCACAAGATCCTTTGTAGCTTGGACAACAGACTGATTTTGAACCACTCTAAACACAACATCACCGAGGCAGTAGGAGTAATCTGGGTGCTCGAATAGCTCATAAGCACTCATGGTTTCCTCAAGATTTTCTCCACCAATATCATCAGGTGTCTCCATCGAAGTGTTTTTCCATATTATCCTTACGGTCTTTTCCTTAGCATCCATGCCTCGGACAACACCCCATTTCCGACTAATTGGAGCGTGTGGATCATCACAGCTGCTTTTTTCTAGAACAAACTGCTCAGGCCAAAACTCATGAGAGTCGATAATATTAATGGGAAGCAAAGACTGTGAATCTACTCTGAGCGAACAACTACCGTCCTGCCAAACAACATCGACCTTTGTTTTCGTCCTTGCAATAATAAACACTGGTGCAGAACTTAAACTAGTGCCACGTCTCTGAAAGCCTTTGTCCAATTTTCCAGAACCGTTGAGATGATTCTTATAGTCTGTGCCTTGAAGCATACACCAATCACCAAGCTGCCAATTTGCATGCGGAAAAGAGCTCAAGAGGGTAAGGTCTATTGCCTCTTGCAATTTTGAGGGTTGAGGCAAATGGAAATCACCATCCACGAGAACGGACCCAACCCAATCCACATGCACAAAACCAGCTTTTACAGCGCACACTGTTCCTTCTTCTTGGTTCGCCTTCCAACTTCCACACAGCCATCTTGCAGATTGAGAAGCAGTTGGAGCCATAACCTTCACCCTCTGTCCAGGATAATATGGATATTGCGAGTCATCAACAATGTTCGGAGAAATAGGAACGAGTTTTTCTTGATCAACTCCAGTGAAATCACACTTTGTCCCGTCATCGAACAGTATGGTGACAGAATCAATTACTTTATCCACTCTTCCAAGCCAGTGCCCATAAACAACATGATCACCCACCGAAATCGAGTGAATTTTAATTAGTTTCTTGGAGTTTATGTCTCTCATGACTTTCCCGTGAGCGCTCTCCAAGTCAACGAACATATCTACGTTTATGACTTTGCCCAATTGGCCAGATGGGTCTTGTACAGAGCACACTATGTCACCATGTAAAAATCCTCTTTCAAAAGAAAGGAAGTCATCGATTTTGCCAATGCTCTCCTCCAGGTTAGACAAGAGGTTCGTAGCCTGACCTCTGAACAGTAGGTCCATCTCCTCACTGCTTTCACTAAAACTATCCCAATCAGACTCACTGAAGAGAGAATCCATTTCTCCAAATATCTACAGAAGCATATAACTTGTCATCATCACTGACATTAAACATGGAATTCCAGCTAAAATTAACAATGGAAAAATGATAATAAAAGCTCAAGAACATTATTCAAAGAAGCCAGATCTTTCAACACAGTGGTCTAAACACAATCAAGGATTGTGTGCTTTAAGTTCCTCAGCTCATTTTTTCTTTAGAAGAGCCAAGATATCAATAATAATAACATGTACTGAATACAGCAAAGTATAAAGTCAGGGAACAATCTTTTATTGCAGTCCTAACTATAGCAAATATTATCATAGACAGAAGAATGCATGCCATCACGGAAATAATAACGAAGGATGGATACTGAAAAATACCTCCAAACTTGCACTAGCTCAAGAAATTTTAGAACAACTTGTGCTCAATCTTCAAATACAAGTGAGTTCTTGATGCTTTTCTGTGACCCAATATGTATGTTCCAGTGTCAACCCGATTGATAATATATATAGTTATACCTTTTCGGTGCAGATAACAAGTCAATATCTCCTAGAGAATGTGACTGTTAAATCTGGAGAACCGATGCCAAAGGAGATTTGCCCCTGGTTTACAGGGATAAACGGAGCCAACTAAGGACTCCGAAATGCCAAAGGAGATTTGCCCAAAAAAATGGACTTGAAGCCGAAGTTTCCAGCAGCAGAAACTTTCAAGATAGTTTTCCAGTCACAGAAGTTTAACAAGCGATGACTTCTGGTTCAGAATACTTGCACAGGTCTGAGTGAAGCTCCCAGAGATTGCATGGATGGAGTTGCGGAAAAAGTGAGCATGTGCAACACTTCTCAGATAATTCATCAAATTAAGTCTCCTCAAAGCTCTTCCGCGATGCTGAAGTTTTACTGAGTAGATGAAAGTTTGAAGTGTCCACCAAAGCCTGAATGGTTTCAGTCAGAAACCTGGATATGTCGCCAAAGGAGATTTGCCCCACTATAACTAGAGATTAGGAAAGCTGTTGCCAGTCTAAATTTATATCACCATGATTCCAAGCCTCCAGGAAGAAATCAACAGTCAGGCCTTAGCTCTCCATTAACCCTGTAACACAAACAAGTAAATTCCGATTCAGATATTCTGATAGAGCAAAAGAAATATAAACTGATAAAAGCAAAGAAAGAGTACACATCAACTTGTTCCATTGCAGTTCCCTACCGCCCAAAGGTTGACTACTGTCCACTAGAAAATCAATTTCACTAATTACAGAAAAATTTGCATGAGGGACCTTGAAGTTAAAGTAAAACTGAAGCAGAAAAGTGGATCCACGAGCATAATGGATGATGGCAAAGCAAGAATGACGTTGTGCATATATAGTTAAGAACCAGCTCAACCAAGATATAATTATCGGCACCTTAAAGCTCCTTTTAAAGGCAAAGACGACCTAATCGCTGATTTGGTCATCCTAATTAGTATCGATCATATCCATCTAGTAGGTATACTTTCCAGGAAGGAAAGCAACTGAATATACTAAAGCTTTTGGATCAAATTCAAGCTACTAAACATTACATTTGTTAACTTAGAAAAAAGCATCAGATAGCCACACGAATGACACAACTCAGCAAGAAGTACTCTAATCATAGAGCAAACGGCTCTAAATTATCACCCTAAATGACAATGACAAGGGAACAAGCTCAAGGGCGAGCCTTTAGTACCAAAGAACGAAACAGAGGTTGAAGTACTACAGCCAAAAGGAGTTCGACACAATTTCGGATTCCTCGAATTTAAAGCATAGAACCCTACCAAACATACACGAAGCATCACAGATCAAACTAACCAAATATAGGATACTGGAACAACGTTCCCCTTCTCAGGACATCAACCTAGTCCATAATCAAACGATCCCGTCCTAATCAACAGCGATACATATCAAGAAATTCATTGCCCGAAAAGCGTAAACCCCAATTGCCTTAATCTTCTCAACAATTTCAGAGCCAATAAGCATACACAAGCATGAACAAAAGCCTCACCTCGAACTGCAGTAAAGACTTCAACTACCCAAGAATCTCTCACTAGTTCAAAAGCAAACGGCAAACAGCAAACATAACCTCGTAGAGACGAGGAAACTGAATAAGGCAAAGTACATACCGCGAAAGAAAATCACCAATTCACCATAACCAGCATTAACTCAGCATCAGTCACCCGAACTAGAAACGAAAGAAATACTACTGCAGGCCAAGCAAGGAGAAAGAGTACCATATCCCCATCATTGCTTACCCGCCAAAGAATCATTGTCGACGCTAAGGTACGGACACGTGGAATTTGCATGAAAACTTCATGAGCTCCGGCTTTGAGGGGAAGCTCCACCCAGAACCTGAACCGAACCGACAGAACCTCTCCTTTCTTGAAACTTTCTTGGCCCAGAAAGCTCTTTCGAGAAACCAAAGTTCTCCTGGAAAGTTCAGAGAGGTCGAGGTCCTCTCTGAATCCCACCCATTAAGCCATAGACGACCGTGAAGAACATTGCACGACGAGAGAGAGAGAGAGAGAGAGAGAGAAGCTTGGGTTGAGCCTTGGATTCTAAGGGGAAGAGAGAGAGAGAGAGAGAGAGACGAGTGCTTTCACATCCAAATGGGAGATATAATGACCAAAAAAGACAAGAACATACCAAACAGTGACAGAAGAAACATACTACTGTACTTCTTCCTGCCTTACAACTGACACTGCTGGAACTGGAAACTACGATACTGCCCCTCTCTCTTTGGATTTTTCATTATTATTATTATTATTTGGGGCCAGATTCCTCCTCTCATCAAGTTGGGAAGTCAATTGTGCCCTACCATTTTTGTAACCCCTGAATAATTAATACTAAAATCTCAATGATACACCATCAACGATTACCAATGCAAGGAATTGGATGGTGTTTGTTATAGACTTGATTGACAAAGCGATCAATAGAATCGAACGTACGTGGTTGAGAGTAATTTTTGACTATCGATCGTTTTCATTAATCTGGCCGAAAAATTCCTTTTTTCTATAGAGCAGCAAAAAGAGCACGCGCTTATGCATGTTAAGAAAAAAAAAAAAGCAAATGAATGTGAAGTCCCGAGAGAGAAAAAACGCCATGCGAATGAGTTTTAAAGAAAGAACTTGTAATAGTCGGATTTTGAAAAGTTTGGTATTTACGAAATTAGTTGATAATTATCTTGACCGTTCAAATCACAACGTAGCCTATTTCGTCATACTGCACTAGTGTGGTATGTCTTAACATAAAGCGGGCAATTTGTGTAACTTTTGAATAATAATAGTATTTATGAGGTCAAATCCCTCTTTGAGTTTGCTTTCTATACGGCAGAGATGAAGGCAACAACCTGTTTTTACGATTAAGTTAATCGATTTAGAGCCTACAAAGTATAATCAGAGAGTCAGAAGTTGAGGAGAAAGCACCAAGAACGATCAAACCTTCGGTGGGTTGTTTTCATCGATTAATTTAATAGGGAATTCGCATGAAAGTAAGATTTTTGAACTAGACTGTCGGTCTTGTGCGGTTGCCAACAGCTGACTATTATATGAACTCGAAAGTCCAATCATAACTTGCAATACGA
>BCNH02000004.1:4485848-4499254 GCA_001662345.2 Metrosideros polymorpha var. glaberrima | reverse complement strand
GGCACTTGCTCAATACTTTTCCCCAAAGGAGAGAATGATACTCTCTAAATAACCTAGCAAGTAAATTGCTCATGAGGATGGGAGAGGGATTTAGAATCCACAGACTCAACAAAATAGAGCTTACGGGGAAGGACGGATTGTCATTATTCGGTGAAGATTAGTTAGGTGTTCAAAAAATTCCAAATGACGCATTGGTGCGATTTACCTGCAAACTATAAAATAAGGAAAGGACCACACTCCATTTGAGGGACTTGAAAGCATCCGATCTTTTCCAATTATTGGAAGTAATAAATATATATACACAAAAAAATTGAACGACGAATCGACAAATTTCCAATTTCGGGGGCCAAAAAGCTAAAAATTGAATGCAAATTCCTCCTTGTGCGTATGGAAATACAACACTCTTCTTCGCCTGCGGATGAAAATTCTCGAAAGGGAGGAGAAAGAATGATAATAACTTCCAAAGAGAAGGAAAAGAAAAACAAAACAGATTCATCTCGAATCAGGGTCCCTATTTCCGGCAGCGACTTTTCGATGCCGCCGTGAACTCCTCCTCTCTCTTCGCCTCACTGGGACTTTCTTAACTGGTGTTGCTACTATCCCTTGCCTGTGAACTTCAGGAGCCTGTTTAATTACACTTTCTGGGACCAAAACAGGTGGAGGTGGGGGAGGATAAATTTGGACAGAAACAGGAGGAGCTATGTGCTCTAACACATCCCTGTGGTATTTCTGTATGTACCGAAAAAGCAAAATTAAAATGATTAAACTGAGGAAAGAGAGCTAATTTTGCAAAACATTGTCGTCCAAGCAAACGGATAAGAAAAGAAGTTCAATTCATGCTCAGCACAGTTCACTAGAGGGAAAGGAGCAGGAAAAGCAGGCCGCTGCAAACTAGGTTCTCATCAACATGTTGAGTGTTTTATGAAGATTGAAACCATCAGCCCTGAAATCATTATTTCGATTTGAAAATACCCACGAAAAGACAGCTGCTTGTCCATATAAACCAAACATAAATAGACCACGGAAATTCTTACATCATCAGGTATTATTAAGCTTCTAATACGTCTCCTACCTCTAGGAGTTCTGTTCAAGAAGCAAGAACACAGACAAGAGGAGCAATTGAGTAGTGCAAGAACGATTTACCTGGACCACAAAATGTCTCCTTTCGCAATCCAAGAACATATTTATAGTCCAATTCGTCTTGGACGCGATCTTGTCTCGAACGGTTGAAAAGCTTATTTGGTCCCTAGAGGTAAAACGGTCCACCTCATTGAACCAAAGGCATGTGAAAAGGTTTGAGATGGGGACATGCTCCCTTATGATCACACATCCTTCAGGAACATCTGTGTCAAGCGGAAAGACAGAGCACATTGTAGGAAACCACAATCAGGCCCAGAAGACAAAATCAGAGAAGATGAAAATACAAACAGAAAATGAGGAAAATAGTGCCTTACCACTTGTAATAGGAAGCTTGGCCTCAGAATACGGAGTCAAGCCTTCCATTTTGTAGAACTCAACCTGAAAATCTATAGAAGCATTGTCATACTTCGCTGCTGCTTTATTTGCTTCCGCTTCTGTAAAGACATCAAAGCGTCTGTAATGTCTTGAAATAGCAAAAGTGGCATTTTTCCTCCACAAGAACCTGCATTATGAAGAAAAGGAAGTTGAGATATTGTTCAGATAGAAGCCTAGGAGTCACTAGGAGCTATCTATTTACAGTTTCGGCATCAATTCTTTTGCTGTTTATACTTCTTGATGGCTTTTGAAAATCAATCAAACTAGAACTCACTCAGTTTAGCTACTAATAGCAATTTCATTACACTGCTCTTGCAAGAATTCTCAAAGAACAACATCGAGTATGTGGAAACAACAACCATCTCAATACAGTGATTCAATAACACTGCAGACAGTCACAACTAGACTCGTCAGATGAACTTTTCAGGACACCTTTAACTTCAGAAAACAGTTGAGCAACTTCAAAACAGTTCCTAACTGGTATGTAAAACTTGGTCAAGCAAAATAAGATCACCGATGGTCCTACCAACATATTACAAATAAAATCTGGACAGAATCCTGCAGCTGTATTTAGCAACAATATGATGCAGCTCTGAATGCAGCTAATCACGAAATTAAGTTAAGCAGAAATGAAAGATTAATAGTATCTTTTATTTACAAATTATATTCTAAGCCAGGAATGAAAGATTTAAAGTTATAAATGAAATTATTCACGAAACTAAATATGACTAGATTCCATACCCGACATGAAGCACCCTCTGCAAATGAGCTCGACAGGAATATAAAATTCATTGCATGGAACTCTACCAGAGTAGCAAGTCCACAAGCAACACATTTATCAAGAGACTATACAGAACAAGGAAGCGCCAGTAATGATGTAAAAAAATCAAATAGTGAATTTTAATTCTCAATTTTCAGTGCTGACCTTTCTAAAGCACTGAAATGAAAATAAAAGTAACTTTGGTAACAGTTTTCTTTAAAGTACTGCATAGTTCAAGTGTTTAATGAAATTATCAAATCATCATTTTGTTGCCCTTATATCCATTTATCAATTTTATTATGCATTTACTCAGATTATTTATCACACAGATCATCAAAACCACTGTGCATAGAATTCCTTTGTTGCCATTTGTGGGTTCCTTTCTTCTACATGATCATTAGCCTCAACTCCAATCTGACTTGTGATCCAATAACACATCCCATCAGAAACCCATCAACTTTCTCAATGTCATCAAATTCCAACAGAGTACTGAGGGCAACTCCATCACAGAAATTAAGATCAATTTTCTCATCATTACAATGAAAAAAGGATGGGAGAGGTGAGCAAAGCAGATTGAAAGAGCAGGGGTATTGGCTTTATAGATATTGTAAGTAGAAAGAATATATTACCATGAAAACACTAGTACTAAAATTTGCAGAAGAAAAGACTGTTGTAAAAGTGATAGGGGCAGATTTATCAGTAGAATCCGATACTTTCAAATTGACAATTAACTGAGTGCATTCTACTTTCAGCAATAAGAAGGGAGTCAGTTACTAAATAATCAGTGATTTTGTACTAAACTTATTTTTTTAATGACTCACTATGTTCATATTATCCAACAAGCTGAATTCCATTTAGTGTTGAAAGTTCTCACATTCAAAACTTATTAGTGTAAAACACACAAGACGGCATTTGTTAGTGCACAGACTACTCTATCTCTCTTTCTGGACATTATCTAATTCCCAACCCACAGAAGAAATATAAATAGAGAAATGTAACTGCCTGCTACTTTTAGACTTCTTAAACTTCTAGGCATGAATTCCTTGTATTAAATGAAAGTACAAGAAAATTATTCTCGCCTTTCAAGTATTTGATAAGGATCCACCACAAGTTCAAGTTTTCCATCGATCCAAAGAGAATAGCGAGCATTTGGGAACACCCTGTGCACAAGAAGCTTTGGGATCTGCAATCAGAATAGCAGAAGGTGAGAACCAGCATACAGTTTTCCCGGCTCAAAGATCCATACATAATGAATGGAAATCCCAAACATAAGAACCAAAGCCTGTGTTCCATTTCTACAACATATTAACAACTATTGGATAGTAAGAATGACAACGGCAGCAAAAGTAAACATATATCATTGATTGGTATAGATAAAACGAAAAGGTAAGATTAATAAGCCTACAGGTAAGGTATCAGAACATATCCTCTACTAGCAAAAGGTATACTTGAATAAGTCATACCACATTGGAGAGACTGACCACTAAAGAAGGAGAGTTTTGAAATTCAAACACAAAAGTTGGTTGGGTGTAAATTGCAACCACTGACATTGGCCAGTCAGACCACGTCAAGCGTGTAACGATAGACTATTATTTTCTCCTGAAAAACCCTCTCCAAACATTTTGATATCAGCGTGATCTCACCCAGAAAAATTAGGCCGTTAGTTTGCACTACTGCTGTGCTAATTATCATGCAATCACTATAAAATCTAAACTGCCTATCATGCAGCAACTCACTTTTCAGATGAACATAATTTCTACCCAATATACTCACCAACCAATCCCTCCCATCCATAAGGAAAGTAACATATCATCAAAGGGCTAGCTGCCAGGAATCAAAAGTCCATTTCGACCCCTCAAACTGTTGTTAATTATATATTACCTTGCCGGTGCGTCTTGGATCCGCATAAGGAAGATTGCGGACAACAACAATTCTCCACAACCCACTCCTCTTGTTCTCATCAATAGCACTGGCATTCTTCAAAACTGCCTCTGTTTCTTCATCAACAAACATATAGAAGCATACGTTCTTCTTGGCATATTCACTAATGTTTTTTGGCTGTTGCATCTCATCAAAGTTTCCTGATGAAAATTTGTTCGTAAATAGGAACTTCCCTAGTGTATGAGGGAAAAAGACAAGGTTCAGTGCAAAGCCAGAGAGGGAACAATACCAAATATTGCTGATGCAACAACCACACCATGACACTGCTCCATCTCAAGAAGGTCAGATTCATCCATATCAAATCCAGTCTGTCTACCAGGTTTACTTCCTCTAACAAACCTGGCATGCAACCGAATGGTAAACCGTAATGAACTATGGACGAGCAATACCAGAGTAATTAAATTAATATTTCTAATCTATTGCAAGATTATATTGAGAGTGAAAGATAATACACTTGGAGAAGGGAGGATTTCATAAATAAATGCACAAGTGTGACAGTAAAATGCAAATGTAAATACCCGCAATGCACGCTCATAGACTCCTTTATTTCATATGAATCATTCCTCTGCCTCAAAGTGGGATAACCACCAAAATCCGATCCTCCAAATTCTCCATCTCTACTTAAATTTTCCTCATATACATACGTCAAGTCCTTAAGCACTGGAGATGGTGAGGGGTCTTTTGGCATTAGGGCAATGGCTTCTTCAACAGGAAGATAACAGACAGGACATGCTGAAACCCGCAGAAACAAACGAGAGTACAACATTAAAACAAAGACTGCCAAAAATTTGCATTCACATTCTAGCACCTACACATCTGCCTTATTCCAAGGTATGCAAGTTAATCTCATATAATCAGATCCATACTTTGCAAATTCAACCAATATTCATTCATCATTAAACAACAAAATGGAAAGATCAACACTTACGCCGAGGTCCAATTCTTTTCTTGTCAGCTGGAGGGGGAGGTAAGGTGAAACTATTACACGGATGGCCTGGAGGGAGTGTGTAGCCCAGAAAAAAGGTCGGGGCAGGTGGTGGCAAAGGCATAATTTTATTTTCATCTCTTCCATCCGTGTCAACTAATGAAGCATTATTACTAATTTGTGCCCCATTTGTTGGAGAAGACACAGGATTGCTTATAGTCAAGCTGTTATTGGTGAACCTAACAAAGCTGTCCGTATCCTGTGCATCTTCACCTGAAAACAAAGCTAATGTCGTATTTAATTACTGACCATAAACCAGCGGAAAAAATGAGATTTACAACATGCACTTCTCAAATCTACACTTTCTGCCAGTAGCAATTCCAGTAAAATAAGCAAGTGCAAAGCGGCTCAGACTCAATTAAATCATGGATCCCCAGGAATGCAGTCCACAGCACGTATCTTTATGTCTAGATCATCAATCTTAGAATATAAGAAAAGGCAGAATCACAATTTCTCGAATGCAGAACCAAAATGGACTTTAGTGCAAGTAAAATTACCGAAAGGCAAGAGGCCAGAAAAGCATCACGCACCAAACTAATCCAAACTGGGTATTATATATGATTACTATACCACAATTCCCAGCCATTAATTTGGTTAGCTTCTTCCTCACACTACAGACGCATCACCATTAACATCTTGAAATCCAGATCAAACTGTTCAACTGAATGTAGCATTTCCAGTAAAATAAGCAAGTGCAAAGCGGCTCAGACTGAACTAAATCATGGATCCCCAGTAATGGAGTCCACAGCACATATCTTTGTGTCTAGATCATCAATCTTAGAATATAAGAAAAGGCAGAATCACAATTTCTCGAATGTAGAACCAAAAAGGACTTAAGTGCAAGTGAAATTACCGAAAGACGAGGCCAGAAAAGTATCACACACCAGACTAGTCCAAACTGGGTATTATATATGAATACTATACCACAATTCCCAGTCATTAATTTGGCTAGCTTCTTCCTCACACTACAGATGCGTTACCATTAACATCTTGAAATCCAGATCAAACTGTTCAACTGAATGAAACATCATAACTATCTTCACAAGCGATCGAGAACGACGTGAGCATCTGAAAACAGAGGACAACATGAACCCAGGAAAAAATCTAACCTTTGCCATTGCCCACATACATAACCCAACCAAAAACCGCCGCGGATATCAAGCAAAGGAAGAGCATGCCCACTTTCCTCCTGCCGGCGAATTTGACGATCCAGTGAAACAGCCTCTCCTTCTCCTTTGGCATCTTGCTCGGCTTCCGGGGCAGCGACGGAGGAGGCGGCGTCGTTTGGATTGGCAACCCACCGTTCTGGAGGAGCAGCTGCTGCTGTTGCAGAGAGCCATAACTACCGGAGCGGATCCCCAATGACCCTCCAGTCATCGTTCCTCCAAACCCACATCTGGCGTTATCATCTCTCCCCTCGCTCTCTCATCCAACAAATCAAACACGGAATTCGCTTGATTCAATGAAATCTGAGCACGAACAATCGATACCCACTTCGCCAAATCAAGCCAAGAACGCTCAATGGGCGCCTCCGAAATGCGCAGAGTGCTTCTTGTCGTTGTTGGTGGCGTCGCAATCACAATCCCAAATTACCCATTACAAATCCAGTTAAACGAAACACTCTGAGTTTACACAATGCGCTAAATTCGAGAGGCCAAACGGAAGTGGGAAAAGGGAATATGAACAAGACCGAACGAATCTTGCATTACAAATAGACGACAAGAACGAACGAGGGAGTGAAACAGTGCAGAGAGAGAGAGAGAGAGATAGAGACCGATCAAAGTGAGTGAATGTGGGAAATGGGCAAGAACAACAGAGCGAAAAAGTTGGGAAATTAAGAAATTACAAATCCATAGGAATCAAGCAGGAGGAGATTAGGCCCGTTTCCATTGGTCTCGTGGGGTTTTGTTTTTTTCTTTTTCTTTTTTTCCTATTTTGCAACAAATCAAAACGACATCTTCTCGAGGAAATCGAGGGTCTTTTAGAACAAATCTGGGGATTTTAACCACGTTCGCGTGTAATTTCATGTCTTGCTGTTTCGAGGCGGGACGAGGATATATATATAAAAAGAAAAAGAAATTTTAGAATAAATAAATATTCAATTCGAGAAAATCCAAACAATTATCAATGATATGACCCATGTGGGGGTGATGCACACCATTCAAGGACGGCGATAGTTAACGTAAGATTAATTGGATTATTGCTATAATTTCCGCTTATCAGCAGACATTTCTCAATTTTTCATGAAAATTCGGAGCTCTTTTGAATAGAGGGAAAATGACACAAATAGTCCATAAATTCTTAATTTGTTCAATGTAATCTCTGAATTTTAGCCCAATATGCAATGTCGTTTTTAAATTTTTAATTTGTTTAATGTGGTTCTTGAACTTTTATCGCAATCCTTCCAGTAATTCAAGTTCATAGATAACATTGAACATTTTACTATAGTTCAAGGACTAAATTGAACACGAACCAGAAGTTTAGAGATCAAATTGAACAAATTAAAATCCCAAGAACGGCATTGCACATTGCATTAAATTTCAGAGATCATATTGAACAAATTAAAAGTTCAAGAACTACATTACACATTAGGCCAGAATTCTAGGACCACTTGTGTAATTATCCCTTAAATCAAATTGAATTGGGTCACTCCGATTCCTCGATTTTCTGCTAATTTCGTGTCCACAAGGATAATCTTCTCGAAAAGTTATGCCAAATAAAAATAATAATATCGGCCCAAACAAATATTCTCTTTCGAAGTTATGCCCCAAAATTTAAAAAGGTTCACTTATACTCGGTATAATTAAAACTTTAAAAGGTTAAACAAAAATTTAACTAAAATGAAATTCTCACCAAAATACATTCCATGATGGTTCGCGAAAGGGGCCATTCAATTGGTAGTCACATGATTTGGTAGCAACGACCATGGGGATCTTAAAGAGAGTTAAATTCATGCAACGAATAGACATTCGTTGTCGGTGCCCAAAAGGAAAATGACCAATTTAACTAATCGGGTACAGCTCAAAATCAAAGGATGACTCTCTCGCAAGCCCATTCAAAACGCAGGCTTGGACTTTGAAAATTCTTTTAGATTTAATTGAAATTTGCAAAAAAATTTAGAGTAATCTAATAAATAGATGAGGCTAAAGTACAAAATTATTTCTTAATGATGTAGGATTTTTTTTACATGGGTTTGTTTGGAGATGGGTAATCCCGAAAAGTTAGGAAATCCATCAATGCCTTAATCACTATGCCACAAATTGTTGATATTATATATCTTCCTAAAATAGTAGTTATATTATTTAAAATTAAGCTCGATTTTCAAGTCGATTCGGGACCGGCCGATTTTGTTCCAGGCCGAATCTTAATGTAACTAGGAATCGATTCTGACTGGGTAGGTTCTAGTTTTTTCGTCTGAAACCTATCCACCCGAATCGGTCACCCTTAATCTATGCACATACAAACCATTAGAATTAGACAGAAACCCTAGAGATCCGCCAAATCTAAGAGCTCAAAGAGATTACAAATATCTTTAATCAATATCTTTTTACTCTCTTTTAAGTGGTAGCTTGAAAAGTTGGTCGATGGTACTCCTCAACAAAGATGAAAAACTAGTAACAAATAATAAGGAAGTGAAGGGATTTATAACAAAAAAAGATAATAATAATAATAACTTTCTAGAACGTTGAGAAAATAGTTTAATCTTCTAATGATGAAGATTCAAATTAGATGAAAGTCAATTACTTACAATATATGAAATATTTTCTCACTTGTACTTTGTTTGGACAGTGACCTTTCACCTCGTAAAAGTTCCCCCACAGCTCACAAATCAATTGCCGGCCAATGCCGGTAGCTTTTCCAAAGACTTATCTCCAAACCATGTCTGATTTCCATATCATTTGGAGATACAAGGCTTCGTTTATTTCGCGAAGAATAAATAATTCATAAAATAACTTTTTAAAAATGATCGTTTGTATCGCTTATAAAAATGAATTAATAAAAAATATTTATATAGTCAACGACAATATTCAGACATAAATTATTATCGATAATGAAAACACTTTTTATTAACTAATTATTTTTAGTGATATAAGCGATTAATTTTAAGAAAGTATTTTCTAAACCATTCATTTTTCATGAAAAAAAGGAGCCTTATCTCCAACTTATGTTAATTTCCAACGGGCATGTTGAGCCAAGTTGGATTATAATTGATGGGTCGACTGTTAAATCAAATGAGAACCATTAAATTATCAATTTATGTCATCTAATCTACATCATCAATCATATTAAAGGAGAATTCGATTCATGTGGTTGTGCTTATGACATGGCACCACACGGATCGAGTGCATATAGACTGAGCATTTCTTGATGTTTCGGTAGGTGACGCCTTATTGAAGTATCAGAAGCGAACTGCGAGCTTCTTGTCTTTTGTTGATCTGGTCATGCTAATTGGGTTCTCGAGTCATTGATCAATGATCATTCATGGCCACAACGCGGCATCGAATTCAGGTGTCGAGATCCAAGATGCATTAGGCTGTCGAACCCACAAGGGTTGTAGGCACAATGGAACCTGTGTCCAGACCAGTTTCAAAACAGCTAGTGGCCGAGAACAACGGCTATAGTCACTCCCAAGCATTGCAGATGATGACCGGATCAGAGTGCATTCAAAGTGCACCCAGAGCAAATATGGAGCTTCCGTGAAACAAACGAAGCCTAAATGTTTAAAAATTTCCCATTAACCGATCATTAATGTATTTATAGCATTTGACTCAACAGCTTTAACAGGAAATTCAATGGAACGAAAAATCGATAGAACGATAGGGAACAACGATCATCAGAAGATTGGGAGGGAGTGTCGAGTTCGAAATCTTGACCCGACTTCGATACCGCGTTGGGTAAATCACTTTTTCTAAAAGTTTAAACCTTCGGAAAATATGTCGACGATATATTCATAGTGTATGAATTAATATAAAAAACACATGTTTCTTTTTCCAAACTTCCAGCCCTATTCGATAAATTAGTGAGAGATTCAATGATCGAAGCATGTATCAGCAATGAAAACAACAAGCATGATACATCTTGCAAATCTCTAATAAGGTAAAATGTCGGGTCAGGATCGCATTTCAACGTCAACGTTAGTGAGTGAACCGTCGAATCATCATCCGCTACTTTCTAAAAGCTTGTATGGTTATTTTGACGTTTCCTAAAATCTTACCATATTTGTTGGCCCCTAAAAAACAAAACAAAAATCTTTACGATTTGCACCCATATTGAAGAAAGGTCTTTCAAGAAAGTCAATTATTAGTAGAAAAATTACCAAAAAAATCCTAAACCTATTGTATTTATGCAATTCATTCTTAAACTTTTCAGTTTGACCAATTTACTCTTAAATCTTTTGATAATTTGCCAATGTAGTTCACCCAGTCAATTTTGGCTGGAAATTGATGAGGTGGACGCCGGCCGTCCTACGTGACTTGACCGACATTGATGTGAATTTTTTTAAAATTTTTTCTTTTCTTTTCTTTTTTGTTTGTTGTTAAGGGCCGACAGTGGGCCGCCGGCCAATGAGCCAAGGCTTACTGCCCTCGCACATGGCTGACAAGGGTCATGAGTCCTCACCTAGTGGTCGATGAGGGTTTGCTGCCATCGCATGAGGCTGGCAAGGTCTGTTTGGCATCTGCTGGTGGCTAGCAGCCCCTAGCCTTCCCTTAACAATAAAAAAAAAATTCAAAAAATTCAAAAAATTTCCACGTTAGAGTATGCAATAGGAAGGCTGGTGTCCACGTCACCAATTTCTAGTCGAAATTGGCCTAATGGACTACATTGGCAAATTGTTAAAATATTTAAGACTAAATTGGTCATATTAAAAAGCTTAGAATTGAATTGACATAGCTGTAATAAAGTTATGACTTTTTTTGGTAATTTTCCCTCAAATAGAAAACTCTTATAACGAGGAGATCCGCTCCGCTTGAGACAACTCAAGAAATCGAGTTCACATTGCGAGTAAAGCTTTATTCGGTGCCCGTAAATCTGATTACTTCCATACATTCGTAACATTAGTCGTATTAGATACCTTGTTAAAAAACATATGATGATGTGAGCATGACGTCATAGCTTGAAGTTAATGCTGAATGTTTCAAATCCGTGTTGATTGACAAAATGGCAGCCTCCTGGCAATATTATTTCCCCGTACGGTGTGGACAAATTCAACGGGTGTAGGTCAGATTATGACTAAAACCAGCAAGTTCTATCGAAACACTTGTTTTTTTTTTTTATCTAGTCCTATCTCTATTCTATATTACGAGTCACCATATGTATTATGTATATGCGCAAGTTGCGAAACCTTACTCCTTCTCTCACGCATTCCCACCCCAACCCAACCCTCCGAAGGTGGGGATTCGAACCCCATGCCTACCCCTTCCCAAGTGAGAAGAGTGGCCACTGAAATAGTTGTTGATTTGGCAATATATATGCATATATATAATATATTATATGTAAATGTATGTATGTTTGTAGGTATGAAAAGGAAACTGTAATTTGCATCCTCTAATTTCTAAATTGTACTTCACACTTCATACTAATTTAAAATTCATGCACTTTTGATGCAGCTCAATTTAAAGAGAAAAGTCTACATTTTGCATCCTTCCTAAAGTCTGGTTTCTTAAATAAGATGCAACGTAAGTTTTTCTTTGGAAAATATTGGAGGCAAAATGTATATTATAAAGTACATTAGGCAATATATACGATGAGAAAGCGAATAAGATTATTTATGTTATTTTTCCTTACTCTTTACGCTTTGCTTACCCTTTTCTTACAACTTTCGGTAATATTAGATACTTGAATGTTACTAATCATATGCCGGGTCATTTTAAACTTCTCAAAAGAAAAATAAAAATGTTTTATGGAAAGTATAAAAGTTTTTTTTTTGGACATGTACTGATTTAGCCCTCTAAATTACATGGTTTGTGCGATTTAGTTCTAGTAACATTTTTTGTGCAATTAAGTACTCAAACTTTTTTCCATTCGTGTAATCGAATCATTCCCTCAAACTGCTAATGTGGTGCTTAAGCGACCCTGCTCGCTAAAGCACGACGGTCATCGTCCGATCTCACTCCCATCGGGTGAGGGTTGGCTAGGCAGCCATCAAACATCAGCAGGTACACGTCCATCCACCTAGCACCGTAGCAAATTTATCATGTTTAGCAATTTGACAGTATTAATTACAATGATTGGGTATAAGAACTTGATCGTACAAATCGAAAGTGTTAGAATAATTCATGACACAAACAAAAAAATTAGGGAAATAGACCACATGCAGATGAAATTTTTCACATTTTGAAGCCGGTCCAAACAAAGATTCTTGATTAGGAGAAAATAATTTAACCAAAACGTGTGATAGCTTCGGTAAAAAAGAATTCCTATGCAGAAGAAAGAAGGAAGTGCCTTTCAAGAAGGAAAAATAAGAATTATGAACAAAATTTATTGTGGCATCCTTCGATTTTAGCTACATTACAACAATTCCCCTTTGATAAAATTAGGGAAAAGTACAAAAGAAGTCTTAATCATATTACATTGGTACCAATTCAATCTTTAACCTTTTAATTGGATCGATTGAGTCTTAAACCATTTTATGTTGGTACCAATTGAGTCAATCCGGCCAAATTTAACAAAAATCGCTGACGTGGACACCAGCCGTCCTGAGTGGCACGACCAGTGCTGACATGGACAATTTTTATATTTTAAAAAAATTGGATTTTTAATTATTATTTTTTCTTTCTTTTTTTTTCCTTTAATTTTGGCTAGCAGCGAGGGCCGCCTTGCCCGCGTTTGGTGTGCCCACGAAGGCCTTGGGTGAGGGCCTTTGCACCCTTGCCCGCCATCCCGGTGTCGTCGATTGCGGGCGAGGTGGCAATGGCCACTTTTTTCACACCTTTTAAAAAAAATTCCATGATTTTCATCTACTGCTTCATGTGTTTCACCATGACTTTATTCTGCTAAAAATTTCACACAGATGGCTTCAAATAAAACATAGAGAGAGAGAGAGAGAGAGAGAGAGAGAGAGAGAGAGAGAGATTTGGCCTTTGTCATAATGGTCGAAAGCTAGCTGGAACGCCTCATTCCTTTAGAAACAAAGTGATGGCTTGGGAATGGTGGTTGTTAGGTGTAGAAGATGACAGAAGCTGCAAGCTGAAACGAAGCAGAGAA
>BCNH02000004.1:4459784-4474827 GCA_001662345.2 Metrosideros polymorpha var. glaberrima | reverse complement strand
CACTCAAGTTTGCTTGTTCGACACAAATAAGTTAGACGAAATCTTTGATTTACTTCTAAAAGATGGCCTGATAAAATTTACGGAATGCCAAGTTATCCCGAGTAAAGAAGACTTAGCAAACAAAAAATATTGCAAGTAGCATCATTAATGGAGCTAGAGCACAATTGATTGAATTGTTTTCAAGAAAACAATTTAAGAAGCAATTCAGAAAGGAAAACTCAAATTTGCCGATGACAAAGGGACATATGATGACCCTTGCTTATTTAATTTAAAGAATTGAATGATTGATGAATCATTCAATTCTTTTAAAATGGGGCATATGCTGATACCAACAACTTGAAGTCATCGATGAATAGAACAATCAACAACTTGAAGAAAATAGACAACTCTAATAAAGTTATCAACAACAAACATTAGTTAGCAACGAGAATCTTTATTGGGGATGAAGTCATCAACTTCGACATCGACATGTAACTACAGAATAGCGATATTTTCGGATATGTAACTTTTCTTGTGGAAAAGTGTTGCTAGATAATAGGGTTAAGCAAAACGGACCGACCGAACTGGGAACTACCTGAATCGGATCGGATCCTGATTCCTAAAAATGGAACCGGTGTCCGGGCAGTTCGGTTCCCGATTCCGAGAGGAAAATCGGACCGTCCAAACCAATTATTATCATTATTATTTATTGTTTTTTTAAATGTAAACCTAATAATTAAGAAATCATGTTCTTGAATTTCTCTCCGTCTTTGCTGTATCGTTAAAACCGCCTCGCGATGTCATAACTCCATGGAGCTACCTAGTCTCCAAGCTGCGAAGCCACGGAGCTTCGTCCGTATTATCTTCCGCCAAAAATGAGCGCTCATCGTCGATCAGCTTAGTTAGGTTCACAGAGACAATGTGCGAGGAACTAAAGGAACTTGCACGAGGTGATCACAGCCATAGAAAATCTCGCATCCTTCTCCAAAAATTTGTCGATTTTTAGGACCTTTAGTCCGAGTGACGAATCAGAGCCAAGTCCTTCCTGCTTCTCTGATTTGTATTTTCATTTTTGATCCAGTCAATATCACTGCTTCTTCAATCCTTTCCTAAATTTTCAGAGTACTGTTCATATCCATGCGCCGTGAAAGATCGGTTCAGTTCTATTTTCGATTCGAGAGCTTGAAGCGTTTTGGTTCACACTTAATTCTCCATTTACTAGCTCTTGTTTTGCTAGACCGCCCGGTTTGGTCCGATCCTCGGTTTGGAAAACTAGTAATCGAGTTCCTCCGGTTCAGTTCTCGATTCATGGGTAGGACCGAACTGGATCGAGAACCGATTATCCCTACTAGATAATAAGAAATTGGGTAACTACTTGTAACCACCGATAGAGTGTACTATTTGTAAATCCTTTTAATCAATCAAAGAACACAACATTATCGCAAATTTATCTTTGATCTTTACTTTCTTGCAATTTACATGGCTAGTCGCGATTACCTCAAGTCTTAGTATCTTTAATTTCTTGTCATGTATTTTTTTTTGTCGTAAATCAGCTAAAGACCCTTCATAACCTTTATCGATTCACTCATCGGTCGATCTCCACTTCGAAAGATAGTTCATCGACACTTTTCAAGCGAAAAAAGCCTAGATCTTTAGCCCGGATGCTAGCCCGGATGTTTGGCCAAAAAAGCCTAGATCGCTAGCGCGTTGATGTATTGCACACGCGGCCTAAAATTTCTGTACTCCCTGCTCTGTCCTTGGGTCGGAAAGGCTCGAGTTGGTGAAGGGTTTCTCAAGTTTCAAACTATGCATGACAAAGCGAGTGGCTTGGGCCAATCCTCCGAAAGAGTCTATTGGGCTCTTTTGCCATTTATTGACTTTATGGTTTGAACTTATTGATAGCTTTTTTGGGCCAATGGCTGGTTGATGGAACTTCTGCGTATTTTTTATTTTTTTATTTATATAAGAAGAGTATCCCTTGGGCACTCGTTCAGCTAATTAAAGATAGACTACCAAGTGCATTCGCCCGGTGGTAAAGCAGTTACACTATTTTTCATAAAGTCACAAGTTCGAGTCATGTCGTAAGCGAACCCTTATCAAATTTATGTCTTAGATATCCACTACCTCATGTAGAGAGATTTCCTGTCTTCTAGGATATTGGAGGGACTACGGCGATGAACTTGTTCATCTATGAGCCAATTAAGTAGTTATGACTCAAATCGAATAATTCGGAGCGGGTGCGAGAGTTTTATAATAAAGTCCAAAGGGGATAGCTAAGCATGTCGCCCTTGAAAGAAGGACAAAAGGAGAAAATATCATCATGACCTGCGCCAAGAGATATGTGATGAACGACTATCATCGAATTGGGTTGGCCCCACTCTTTTCACTTATAAGAAGTCAATTAAAAATAGAAATAATACTTCTCAAAATCTTCACCCCGACTGGATCTTTGTTCTTGTCTAAATTGAAGAAGTAGTATGCATTTCAAGGAAGTTGCTTTACTTGAGATGAAATTTTATATTTTTGGAACATATTTAATAAGGCTTGATCCCGAGGTCCAAACAAGTTTTAGATGAAACCTTTTAAGGACTTGCTTAGGTTCTCGAAACATACTTAATGAGGTTTATAAAGTGACCTCAGGCCGTCTTTCAACATTTCCCATACAAGAAATATCGCAATGCAACTTTTTTTTCTACACAAACGCCACTAAGATCAAGATATGTGCATATAATCATCTTCAATAACCACTTAATGGAGAAATATATCATGATCTCAAGAGTCTGTGTCGAAAAAACTTTATGTTGTACTGCATAACACCGTTGCACATGCAGCTCAATACTTAGCAAACTGATATATTCAACCACCAAAAACAGGGAGAAAAGGAAAGAAAAGTAAGAACACACCTATAATTGAGATTAAATGAGTTGATGCGTCATTCTCTTGATGGCATTAGAAATGTCAATAAAACCTTTTAGTCATGGTTGATTCTTAAACTTTGTCCATTATTATTACCCTTTGGTCCTTGACTTTGAGAATAAGGTTTCCCTCCCCTTATAATTTAGGTTTTGAACAATTTGGGTACTCGAGCATCTTTAACACATCGCATTTAGATCATAATTCTTCGGCATGAACGGAATTTCCAGTGGAAATAGAATCTTAACTTTCAAAGGTCAAGCAACAAACTTCAGTAGGGTGATATTGTATCTGCTTTTTCCAAGATTTATTTTATCAATTAGTTTGCATTGTGTTTGACATGTACAAAAGGTTAGAGAAATAAAGATTTTTATGCGGTACAACATAAAGTTTTTTCGACACAGACTCTTGAGATCATGATATATTTCTTTATGCGCATTCTGCAAAACAAAGATGAAAGTTAGTTCCAGATCGGGCCACTTTTCAAGGAACAATACCTTACCGTTTCTTTTAAGATGATGGACCCCGATTAGCCTTTCGTTAAGACTCTTGCTCGGGTTAATTCAATCCGATTAGCTGGTAAAATTTAGGTCGCGACAGCTTAGCCACCCCGATTAGCCTTTCGTTAAGACTCCGTTGGGGATTGATATATCGTAGATGGTCAATAACTTGTCGATTTAAAATTTTAAGTGAACGTGGGTCGAACTGGATATGTTGATTAACTCGGACTTGAATTCTCTCTTTGTGATCTTTCTAAGTGAAAGTATCGAGCTTCTGCAATGTCATCTCAACAATTAGTATTAGGCCTAACAATTGATTGGTGGTTCACTCCTAACGTGTATCAGCATTGACTGAAATATCTCGAAAAAAGAATCGCAAATGTGACTCTAAGGGGTTGGATGGTGTCCCCTTGTTTCCCATGAAGCTTGGCCTTAAAGCCAAGGCGATTGAGGTGGAGTCAATGACTTCAATTTTGGAATGAAAGTGGATTCAACTGGGTTTGTTGATGGACTCAAACTTGGACTCCCTTTTGGCAATCTCCTCAAATAAAGGTATCGAGTTTCTACTGCTCATCCCAATGCTAATATTAGGTTCTCCTCAAGTAAAGGCAATATCCTCACTCCTAATGTGTATCAGCACATTGTTCTCACCGCCAGCATTCGCGCCATCGGCGCCCTCTCTCTCCCCCTCCCCTCATCTCTTTTTGGCCATTGTATGAGGTCAGGACCTGATGAAGGTTGCCCAGCAAACACGACGCATGCATTCTCGGCATATCTTGTATATTAAAGTAACTTACGCACTTTTTCATCAATCACATGAGCGCTCCTAACACATGTGCGCAAGGGGAAGAGAGAAGTTAATACGATAATGGCAATCAGTAATGGAGACTGACATGTGTTGTGACTCGTTCAAATCACCATTGGAAGAAAACAAGGGAAAGAAATTTTCCAGTATCTCAATACTAGTCAATAGTATAAAATGGAAGGAAGAAGGCCGTTCACTATCTATATATCAAAAACTAAAAAAAAAAAGATCTCTTCTACTGTATATGAAATTTGTGGTTTCTGATGAGAAAAAATTCCTCATTGGTAACAAATAGTTATCCATTAAGTGGGGAAATCCTATTTTCAAAGCTGAAATCTTATGCCTATACTCTTGCAAAAACGGAGCCAATCTTCATAATTAAATACCGTTACTATATAGGTAGATCCCGTTGTGGAAGACCTATTACTAGATAATTCGTGGGTAGAGCCAAAGAATGTGAACTGTACAAGTTGCTAATAGCATTGATTAAATTAAATGAAATGACGGACTCCGGTGTATAGAGAGGAGAGGACCTCACCATTTAGGACATAACCATAGAAACGATAGAATGTACTATTTTGTTATTCATTTCTATTTATTACTTTTTTCTTTTTTTTATACCTAGTATCAGTACTCGTTTCAAGATGAAATGCCTATAAAAAAGACAAACCATGGTCGGGAAGGTTATAGTAACAAAACCCAGTGGAATTTGTATTTTATACATTGGAAGAATCCGTTTGGTTATTAATAAATTAGGAAAAGAATAACTGAAAGAAAGGAAATCAATTACATCGAAGACTGGAGTTCTAGATGCGGATGAAGTGGGTGGTGGTTGATAAAAGCGACTGGTGATGGAGATTGGCAAATGTCAGAATCGGAGACAGAGCTCTTGAGATATGTAGTAGTGGGTGGTGATTGTGGTTGGCTGCCTTTGGAGTGGGTAGAGAATAATTTGGACAAAGGTCATGTTTTTGTCGATCCCTAGTTTAAAAAAAAAGTCATCCAACAAACAAACATATTTTAGTAAAGTTTATATGCGAATGATATCCATAACTTATAACCTACCGATCAAAAGTAAGATTGAAGAACATTGACCTCTAATCGATCTTGTCTGTCTGTTATATTTCTTTTTTTTATTAGCATTAGGTAAGGTTTTTAGTGGGTAATTTTTGGTCTACTTCTTTAAGAGCAAGGATCATTTCATGACGTGGATATAAACGTCAGCAATTAGACGTTAAGTTAATCATGTGACATCATCTAAAAGGGTATGATTTTATCATGGTCAATTTATATCCGTAGATAGAGTCCAAACCTTTTTCCCTGCGGGCGACGCTTAGCTATAGCTGGACATGTCGAGCATTCATGAGTTTCTTCATTACCAATTTGTAACCTTAACCTAAAAATAAACATTCAAAAAGACCTCCAGACGCTCCAAGACAAACGAAAAAAAAAACAGCAAAAACCCAGCAGAACACTCATCTCCTCCGTCTCCTCACTGATGCATCACTACCGCCTCGCGTCTTCACCGTCCCGTCATCGCCACAGCTCTCGTTTGAGCCTTGCCAGCCGCTGTTCACCCCTCTGCCTCTCTCTGTGGGTGTCTGAGCTACGTCCAATCTGCCTCGCAACGTCGGATGTGGCGTCATTGAGCCGAGAGTGACGGTGGCTAGGCTACAATGGCATCGGCGACGAGTGGCAGAGGCGAGTGTCAGCTGGGAAACTAGGAGAGAGAGAGGTGTGTGAAATTAGATTATCTTAGTTGACCAAGAGCACTCAATAAATGCTGCACACCTGTTCGGACAATAGGCTAATGATGTTGCTGCCCGACTGCAGCTAAACCTCACATTCCCCATTCTAATCAAGCAAATTCATGGAAACCATTCCCTCCAGTGCGTGGAGTGCCTGTACTCAGATGGTGTAGAAGCCAGCTTCTCCTTATGCATCTAACTCAAACTGTTTTAATGGATGATTTCTTTCTAGGTTTCTGTTTCCTGTATGGTCCGAGAACCATACAACCTTCTCGTTATGCATGAAAGAAACTCATGAGGGGTCCTAATATGCCATGACTTCAAATATTAGTACTTGTCCACGACAGAAATCAACTCCAGATGTAATCTCCGTAATTTCAAAAGAAGAAGACATATTAGGGATCACAAAAGATTGAGATTGGATGTCAATGGTGATCTCTAGAGTACCAAGAAAGTTTACCTTTGAGAGCACCGAAATTTTATCCAAGGGAACATGGTGCAACACGACATGTTATAGTTCCAATAGTCGTCTAGATTAAGGAATTAATTCTTTCTTCTTTAATGGAACCATAAATATGAGGTCGCAACCTCATATTCAAGGTCCTCGGCGGCTCAAGCGACCTCCTATTGGGGTCGCTTGAGATCGTCGCGACCACCACTCAAGTCTCTGATGTCGTTGAGAGAGAGAGAGAGAGAAAAGGGGGTTGTGGTTTAGTTTTTTTGGGCACAAGATATTTTCCGTAAAATTAGGTGCGTTTTTGTCCCTTATGCTACTTTTTCCAAATTATCAGACCCCTAATTCCGAATATATCACGTACAGCTGGCCATGGAAGCATTTCTCGAGAAAAGATTCTACATATAATTGTTTCTGGTGATAATTTTCAAACTTACATTAAATACGGTAGCATATGTCGGAAAAGTAGATGAACGAGACGATGCTATCGTGTTACACGACATAAGCATTCAATGATGTACTTTTCTTGCGCTTCTCGGACCTCAATGATTCAAGAAAAGAACGGGCATCAGCCATTTAAATCACTCAAAAGAGGACAGACGGTGCCCACAAAAATTTGAGAGCACAGGGAGAGAATGGATATGCGATTTCCCACTGTCCCCCATGCTTTCATTTCTTACTACAGAAACGAAGTGACCAGGCCAGGCTGGTCACGTGTTTGAATCAAGAGTTCAAAGCAGAGATTACTCATGTGTCTAATTCTCCTCCTCAAGTTACAAACCACTGAGTCTCCAATGGCCCATCGTTTAGTCCTCCATAATTTTAAGTCCATTCATCTCACCTCTCACCTCTCTCTCTCTCTCTCTCTCTCTCTCTCTCTCTCTCACATAAAGTCTCAAAGTCACTTTACGTGTAGAGGGTATATTTTTCTACCCCCTTTATTATGATGCTCCTGACATTTCAGATCTCAGTGGTGCGTAAAATTACAAAGAGAAGCCATTTTAGGATATGGGGTGAAGAGCTAGGGTTCTTCCATCCTCAGGTGCCGTTACCATCTTTGGGAGGTGAAACATGTCCAAAAGCGTAGGGCACTGCCGGGAACCGACCCTCCTCGGCCAAATGTCCGACGGGATCGAGGATTGTCCAATCAAAAATACTGCACGTTAACTTCTGTTGAGGATAAGATTAGGCCAGTGATAGCAACACCATCTTGATAGGTCCGTTTGTTCTTGTCCACGGCGGGAAAAACGACCTTGTTCTTATCATACGAATCAAAATTCAATTTGGAGAACTTAAATGTCAGATCATTCACACTTGACCACGTGAGACACAAGAAATGATACAATTGCAGATTTCTTTTTCTTAGCCTCGCTTTTTTCGTCTGATTTTCGCTTCGGTAAATACCGACTAAATTATAGGACGAAAATATCCACTGTATCTATTCAGTCAGGTTGTATCAATGTCTTCTCTTCTTATCTATAGATAACGGAGAAATTATGGAATTTTGTTATAATTGATTAGATATAACGACTAGAGTATCAGTGAGACAAAACTAATAGCTAAGGATAGAGGGTGAATAAGTATGCAAAGACCAGCACGTTAAGTTTCGCAAAAAAGGGGGAGAATAATTTCAGTTAAGAGAACCATCGCAACCGCGCGAAAATTCCACTACAAGAAACATACCAAGTTACACAACAGATTTATTGTGTGTCTACCTCTCTCTACGTACAATGGGCATATGTTGCTTGGTTTTTTATGTTTTTATTTCCTTGGCTAAATACTATGATCTTATCTGTGACTGTAAAATGGGGTAGCTAGAAATGGCAATTCATCACTCCAGAGTCGATAAATGATTCATCCTATCTTTTAAACATGGAGAACTTTTGCCAATATCTCTTCATTAAGTCTGGAGCCCGGTTCGTGCGTTTTCCAGGAGATGAATAAAACTCGAGACCTTCGAATCTCGACACCCAACCCTTTGCGCTTTTACCGTTTGAAGAAACCCTAACCGATTTCAACCCTACAAATCTTCGATCCTATGCAGGAAGGTGACATGTTGGACAGTTTATGAATACATATTGTCCTCTCCAAAAATGAATCTCGCACACTATCCGGTCCTTTGGGAAATTTGATTCGCCAAAGGTCCTCTCTTTTCAGGTCTGAAATCTCTCTTGAAGCCGAAATGTGCACAGTGCATGGAAGTTGATATTTATCATGTTAACAAAACTGGACAAACCAAGGTGTGGCCCATTCCTCCCATAAAAGAGCAAGTGACCCACCATTCCCTCAAATCAGAAATCCCTTTTTCTCAGTAGCATCTAATGATTTACTTATGTCTTGCTTTTTTGCTTTATTCATATGTGTTCTGAAAAAAGCCACTGCACAGGAACTATGCAGACCTAGCCACATATAATGTTCATGACATGTCTCTGATGAAGGATGAGTGTTTCTGTTGTTTATGTTGTTGCCATTGTTCTTGTTGAGTTGGTGCGGGCATACTTTTGATGGAGAACAGCCCTGGCTCCTCGAGAAATGACCGGAAATTGATCGAGAGAAACCGGCGACATCAGATGAAAGCCCTCTATTCCCAGCTCAATTCTCTTGTTCCCCATCATAGCTCAACGGTCTCTCTCTCTCTCTCTCTCTCTCTCTCTCTTGATCTCGATCTCGATCTCGACTGAGCTCTTGCCACCACTGCACGTTTTACTTTTTAGGAATTTTTCCTTTGTTTTTGTTCATCGTCGTTCAAATTTTGAACCCTCTTGATTACAAATTTGTTATTGCAATTTCATTTTTTGTTATCTATATAATGTCAGTCTGATGTGAAATTCGACATCAACAAAACACAATTAATTTTTCATGAAAATACCTGTAAGATTGAGATTACTACTGAATTGTCATGAATTAATTTAGCATCTCTCAGATGAACACGAACACATTGAAACTGGAAAATTCGCACCAACCAAACTCTTCGAACCCACATCTTCTTTTTTTCTGTATTGAAGGAGGTGACATCTCTTCCGGATCAACTTCATGAAGTGACTAACTACGTCAAGAAGCTACAGATTAACTTGGAGAAGATGAAGGAAAAGAAAGAGAGCTTGTTAGGGATCGAAAAGCTGAATACAAGCATGAACTATGAGATGAATGTAGCTTTAAATTCACCAGAAATTGAGATTTACCAAAATGGTTCAGCTCTTCAAGTCATTCTCATTACTGGGTTGGATCATCAGTTCATGTTCAATCGCGTCATCAGCCTGCTTCATGAAGACGGGGTCGAGATCTTAAACGCAAGCTTTTCCATCCTGGACGACACAACATTCCACTCTATTCATTGTGAGGTAGGCATATAAGTTTGTTCTAAAGAGCATGATTATGTTCAAGGCATTTCTAGAAGGTTGTTGCAAACTTTTAATGATTCTTGAGCATTCTTTTACGTTGTGAATGTAGGTTGGGGGCTGTGCACAGAGTCTTGATTCTGCAAGAATATCTGAGAGATTAAGGAAATGTGTCCAAGATAATGCACAGAGATGATTTTTTCAGACACTTGATTTCTGAAGAGACTATTGGGCCCTTGGTATCAATTTCTTTGATTAATAAGCCCTTGATTCCTGTTAACGGTTAGAGCCTCAACTCTCAGCACCATTTTCTAATTTCCTATGATCAATAAATATGAAAATTGTGTGCTGATACGTTAGACTCATATTATTTTTCACACTTAGTTTCTGAAGAGACTATTGGCCCTTGGTAAAAAATTTGACATTGTTGCAAGAAAATGAAGATATGTCATGATGAACAACTGAAAGATAGAAAAAGACAAATTACGTACGTTATCATCTGATCCTTCCGACAATATATGGTTATATGCATGGGAAAGACATATAACCAAATTATCGAGACGTTAATTTTATTTATTTTCTCTTCCGAGATGTACCGGAAAAAGCATACGCATGCTCAAAGAACCAGGATTCAGGAAGGTTGCTGGATGTATGTACACAAATTTACATTATTTGAACTTGAGACATATAATTTCGAATCATTGTATCGGTCCAATATGTTTGATGTTAGTTGTGGGTCATTTTCTTTTCCTCTGAAAATGAAAATCCAAACAAACTTGTAGCGAAAGCTTGATTTCTCAGAGGGATGGCAAAGTAATCCGCCCCGATAGGATAATAATACAGTGAAAGCTGAATGATATCCATCAAGGAAAATAAAGTGGCGCATCTTTGTCGCAACGGGGAACAAGGTCAAGATGCACACCCACATGGAGAACTACGTTAATTTAGGCTGAGAGAGTCTTTCCTCAACTTGCTTGTGTATGAACTGTAAGTGATAGGACACTGCTAATGTGTTTTGAATTAGAGAATATTTCTGCGATTAGGAGTGTTTATTCACTGCAACAGAAGAAGGAGATTAAGTTAAAGAGCAGCCTAAGGCAAGAAAGCAAGACAAAAGATTCATGATCGACCAAGTGCATTTGGATGTCATTATCGTCGTATTAGAACAAATATTGCCTATGACTCAGCTCATTCTTAATCGAACCCTAGTAGTCTCGTCCCACAGGATGGGGGCCTTAAGTTAAGTGGATATATTTCATGATACAATTTCATGTTTCAGTTCGCTTGTTGTACAAAGTTATAAATAGGAATGTATTTGCGAGAACGGTTGATGATTAATCTCACCTCATAGTTAATTTTCTTGGAAAGGGAAAAATATAAATGCATAACTGTAACAAGGGAGACAGGATCTACTGTACAAGGGCATGCATTGTACCACCAGCTTTCATGTGGATTGATGTGAACTATCTTTGTAGTGCAGCTGAGTTTGACGTTCTGAGAGAAGTGTATGAGAGTGTTGAACATATGAGGAAAATAAAAGATAATAATAGGAAAAGTACCTGCCAACGTATGGTGTTATTTGACCCCAAAAAAATGTGTTGTGTTGACTTTCAGATAAACTCTTTGAAATGAATAGAGAATTGTAGAATACCCTTTCCTGCAACAAAGCAACCTCAGGATTGTTGAGGTTAATGTAGTATTTGACGCCGGAGATGAACCGAGAGATAAGTTATGCATCGGAATAGAAGGTGTTCTGTCATCTGCTTCTTTTGTAACAGTTCTGTTGCAAAATCTGATCATAGGATCATGGACCACAGGCCGGAAACCTCTCTTGCTGGGCGTAACCCTAAAATTTGTCAAGATAGAGACTTCTCCTTGTCGTAACAGTGCTCTGTATGAGTGTTGATCTTCAGCTTTGATTGTTGCATGGATAGCATCAGCCTTTATAATGAACAAATATTCAATGATTAGGTTTACTTGAACTGAAAAAGAAGAAGAAGAAGAAGAAGAAGAAGAAGAAGAAGACATAATCCATTTAAATTCCATGGAGTTTGATGTAGTTATGCATAATCATAAAGTAAGTACGGACCTTTTCATCTGTGAGAACTAAGTTAACATTAATTAATTGATTGTTCATGTATATGTTAGAGGAATCCCACATTCTACGGATTCGAACCCTGATCTTCCATCGCTTTGGCTCTAATATGAGATCTGAAATCAGTTGGTAGTCCACGAAGATGATCTTCCACCATCGGATTCGGTCTTACTAGGAATCTGTCTTCTTTCTAATATGAATCTTCGTCTGGTTTCTGTAACTTGGAAGATGATTCGAGGGATATAAATTATTGGTGCGCCTATTTTTAGGTTTAACTCGGGATTCGGAATCCCGTTGAATTTAGGATTTAAAAGCTCAGATGGATAAAGCAATCTGTCATCTTCTGGATTTTTCGAAGTTCAACGCACAGAGCTTCAAAAAGTGTTCTCTACAAAGGAAACATTGACTATAGATGTATAGTACTCAAATTCTAGCCCACATTTATTTAAATAGGTCATTTAACTTCCAACTTAAAGTATGAATCACAACGGATCTTAAAGTTAAAAGCCAAAAACAAATGGGTTTTAGTGGGTCTATTATAAACCCACTTTCAACTCATTTAATAAATAGGCCAAGGCACAGCCCACTTTGGTCCTTCTTCAACAGTCGCTTCTCTCTCCCTCTTTGATTTGGTGGCTCGTGACCTTCTCCCTTCGTTCGCTTTGCTTCCGCCATCATTAAGTTTTCTTCAACTTGTGGCTCACAAGTTTACATTAATTACCGTGACAAATTGCACTTATGAGCATAACCTAAACTTTCACCACCACCTTCACGCCCTCATCCATAACCCGACCCCTGAGTTTCCTCACTAAGTTGATGAGTCGGTCTATGGAGCGTCCCATTCTAAAAAACATAACAAATGAAGGAAAAATTTTGCTAAAAATGGATTCTGAGTCAGGTACGAGTAAAGGTTGGGTATGAATCACTAAATTTGCATTAGATATAAATGGGTCAAACGGATTAAATGAGTCAATTTGGGCTAGATTATTTTCAAATCGATCCACCCATTTGATGGGTTTAGTAATATTATCAACCAAACCATTAGTGGGTGTTGAAATTGCTTGCTCTTTCAAATAGTCCAGTTCATTAGAAAAAAAAGGAATAAGTGCACCAGAAATCCTATTGTTGACAACTAAATTATGGCAACTCATTTAGTCATTTATTGCATAGGAAAGTTAGGAATTGACCCCAACCCCTAAACAAAAATACCATTAGCGTTGTTCATATTCACATTTTATTTAAGTTATGCATCACATGCAAGTCAAATGGTCTTGACACGATGTTACCATGGACCACTGCGCGCACAATCAAGAGCTATGACCGTCCATAACCATAGATGGAATTTAAACTCCACACTCAACTCCTTGTTGATGAAATTTGATCTCCGGCGTTACTCGATTTAACGGTTATCCATTCAATTCTATTATTGTCCTCCTTTGAATCGTTTCAAATCCATGTTTTATCTAAAAGGAGAGGGCTCATGGTTTGAAGAATATTTAATCCTACTCGTGCCATTTCAAACATGATTTAATCAGTTTAATTCACAAAATAGATAATGACCAAAATCGATCGAGGTTTTGAGATAATTTCGAATCCGATCATACTCTTATGTTATAACCCTTGATCTTAATTCAAACTCGACTTATTGGAGGTTAGAAATACCCCTCTCGGTCGAGAAAAAAAGGAGGGATGTACAGAATATTTTCGAGAAAAAGGCAAAACTCTCTTCCTTGGCAGTAGAAAAATTCCAGCATGCAGTTTCACAAAATCGACGAGTGCGCTTGTTAACCATTAGAACGTGCTCAAAATTTGTGGAGAGTACGGTTAGACATTTTTCTTGAGTTTGTCCAATGCGATTAGAAGAAAATATTTGGAAGTATGTCTTTGACATACAAAACGGAAGTGGTCGGACCGCTAAATCAAGACAAATAAGCTCAATGCACGCTCTCGCGAAAATGGTGAGCACATGTTTGTTATAGGTCGGAATGCGTTGAAATTTTGAGGAGATCTTTCCCACACCTAGTTATTCAATCCCACCGAAGAATCGAGCATCAAAGATTTAGAGACCCAGGGATTCGACCAAAGCTACCAACTATCACCGAGCCCAAACCTTGGTTGTGATTCACACCAACTCCAGTGGTCAGCTTTTTCGACGTGCCCAATTGCCAGTGTGATCTCCTCACCATCACCGCTTTTAGTGTAGGTTAGGGGTGATTAGTTCTCGGTCTGGTCCCACCCTTGAACCAGGAACCGGACCAAACTGGCTTTTCGGGACAAGTTTTAAAACTTGATTGCACTTTTTAAAAGTTTTAGGAAGAAGAAAAATAATACCCAAGCCATCTTGGGTAATACTTAAACATGGCATTGTTCTTTAGCCTTGGATAGGAACTCGTGAGCAATAATAGAGAGAGAGAGAGAGAGAGAGAGAGAGAGAGTTTAAGGTAAAAAAGAAAGCTAATCTAACATGAGATGATATTTCCTAAAATGAACTAGTCCAACCATTTGAATAGAATATGATGTTCATGGTAATGCATCATAAGATACTTTACTTTCCTAAATTGAAATTCCACCAATGGCACATAATTATCATCCACCCAAAATAGAATGGTGTCGACGTAAAAGAAAAATCACTTTCCTTAAATGTAATTCTATACAAATTTAATATGGAAGTTTCATCGCAACTTTTATATTTTGTGTGACACTTAAAACGATTTCTAACTAAAAATGACATGTGAAAATTAGGGAACTAACCATAACTTTCAAAAATGGGAATATGTGTGTGTGTTTTTAAATTTTTAATTGAAGGAAAATATCCTAAAATGGTTAGGACGCGATTTCCTAATATGTTTCCTATTCTATATTTATGCATGGAAAACAAATCCCGAATATGAATCTTTTTAAAAATTAAGACATTATTTCTGAATCCTAATGCTATATGATTTCCTAAATGAATGCATGAAAAATGGGCGATTATGCTATGCATGATTTCTGACTATTAGGGGTGTGCAACCGGACCAGCCCACCCGAAAAATCGGGTCGGGAACCGGTTTCCAAACTAACCGATCCGGGAACAGGGTCCAGATTTCGAGGACCAGTTTGAACCGGTCCAAGTTCTGGTTCTAAGTGGAGGCCCGCCCGGACCAGTTTATAGAACCGGTTTTAAGGATTTAAAGAAAAAATTTTAAAATTCATTCTCCATATCTTTTCTTTT
>BCNH02000004.1:4418199-4434868 GCA_001662345.2 Metrosideros polymorpha var. glaberrima | reverse complement strand
CCCCCCCCCCCCCCAAAAAAAAAAAAACTGACCCTTTTAGAAAAATTGCTGCCATTGAGCATAATTTTCCATTTTTGTCCTATTTTTTCACTTAGTTCGAATGTTGCAAGGGATGCATTTCGACCTTTTTCTTATGATGTAAAACTCGAAATTCTCGAAATTTGTATGTTTTGAAACGCGAATTACAATCCTAGCAAATGATCAACCATACTTGTGAAAAATCTACGTTCTTTTCACGCATCACGACATGAGTGGTGCATCCCGATTGTTTTCGTTCCGCGTCCGATTGACTTGCGTCAAAGGGTAATTGACCGATGTCGGCTGTGTTTGGATTGATGAATTCTGCGTGGCGATTTTCAATCTGTTGCTAAGCGACTGGCCTCTTCAGGGGCGAGAGTTTCTCATGTGTTCATCTTGAAAACAAAATGGTCCGTTGCGCACATGCATCATGATTGTATTGCTGAATTGCCAACGATCACGGGGCAGTGTCGAGTAATGGGGTCCTGGAAAAAGAAGTCATAGATCTAGTGGTGATACAAGGACTAGGTTGGTACCAAAATTAGCCACATAAGATCCTCTTTCAAATGGACCCCCCCTTTGAAGGAGAAATACTCGCCCTGGCCGGCCGGTCCCATGGATCGAGGACCATCGAGGCTATTGGACGAGGGCGTGTGATACACAGCAATTTGTCTTTGTCAATGGCTATGATCGACCTGATTCATTGAGCCCGGCCATAAATAGAAGAAGAGAAAAAAACAATAACTTTTGCCTATTGGATGAGGGACCCACATGCAATAGAGTAGTGGAAAGGGAAGGCAGTGACTCATTTCTAGTTTTTCCTGAGTTGGGGAGACCCTTTGGATGTCATTACCCTTTGAATTGGTGCAAAAGCAATCATGCAAAAGTGGGTTTGTCTGTCCTTGAATCTTAGCTCCATTTTCTCTTAAACACCTTGCTTTTTTTACTCCAACAGAGAAGGCCCCATCTGAAAATATTGAATGGAGACGTGAGAAAGTGAAGGGTGGGGGAGGCAAAGTGTGGGGCTTGTGATGATGAAAAGAAAAGAAAATAACTAGAGAGAGAGAGAGAGCCAGAAAACATGGTGGGGTGTCACTCATTCTCTGTGGTCTTTTGTTTTGCTTGTCTCGTTTGTTATCCCTGTGGAAATGTGTGACTTTGTGGGACTCTGCAGCAACGGATGGTTGGTGGGTCATCAATGAAGTTTGACAACTTTTGTGGACTGTCTTGTGTCCCTGCATCTTTTCTTGGGTCTTTCCCTCCTAGATCCAACGGTCTTGATCCTCCCCCCCAGAAATCATTATGATGAAATGGATCTTATTAAGGAGTGCCTCGAGATCGCGGTCCCGACCGCCGGCCCCGGCTCAAGGGCCGTGCGGCGTGTAATATCCTTAGCCGTGGGTGGGCATACTAGCTGGCTCGAGCACGCAACGCTCGGTGCTAAGGAGCGATGCACGAGTCGTTGGTTCGCAAGATCGCTCATGAGTAAATGAGAAAGCGGGTCGTGTGTGGATAAAAAGCTCTACAATTTTAATAGCAACAAGGTACAAGCACCGTAATGTACAGGACTATGGTACGGAGGCTCAAATAATCCCTAGAGAGTCTTTTAATCATTTTCCTCTTTTGCTGGAGGAAATATTCACAATGCTTGAGATGCTACGCGATCTCAGACATAAGAAACATGAACCAACGCTCATAAAAATAGCCTACACTATTTTGATGTGATTATAGTTCAAGCAAACTGTATTTTAATTTGAATTGAATATCTTAAGTGCATAATTCACGTATAACGTTTTTTTTTTTTTTTGTCAACCGTTGAAATTTACCGAATTGGAAACCAAATTTAGCAAATTCCATTCATTTGAATCGATGGAAGGATAGCATTGGATATATTTCATATAGTTTAAGGATTATGTTGAACAATCACCAAGTTAAAGAATATAAATGCAGATGATAAGAATTAGAGAATTTGTATATAATTCATTGTATGTTGAAGAAGAATACATGAGCCTATATAGGCTTTAGAGATAACTATATGAGAAAACATATGCGCACAATCTTGAGAGATACGGAGAATTATCAAATATCTCTAACATCTTTGATTATATCAAAACATCTCTAACATCCTTAATTATCTCTAATACACTAAAAGTTTACGGATTACATTAAACAAATTAAAAGTTCAATGACCATATCGAACAAATTGAAAGTTTTGGGACGACATTACACATTGTGCCAAAATTCATGGACCATTTGTATTATTTTCCTCAAAAGTTTAATAATCAAGGCACTGTTGCACACATCACTTGTTGACTAAAACTTATAATATATTTTAATGAATAACAAAACTCTTCATGATTTTTATTATATCTAATTAAAGATATTTTTAGGTGAAAATGCTTATGGGAATTCCATCTGTTGATATGCTTGAGTATATCATCTGAGATACCTTATGTTCCTTATTTCTAAGACTATTGTAATAAGGGCATACTCCAAGACGTAACATGAAGAGGAGTTGAAATAGACTTGGCTAAGTATTTTGTTTCAGGCTCATACTTTATGCTAAGGAAGTCTTATCTCATATCTGAGCAAGGAACTATCTCAGAAGTTAATCACTACAGAAATATTTTTTATGTGTAGCTAGTAATCTGGATTGGACTCCACTCATAGATAATTCGTAAATGAAGACCATAATTCTATATACTTTTGCAATGGCTAAATGCAAAGTATGATAAGATCGGTCAAAATTCTTTACGAATCAAGTCGCACCTTTTGAATTGGAAACTACAATTTATGGAAACTTAGATTCAGTGGTATGGGCAACTGAATCAAAGATGATTCTAATCTCATCATCAACGGCTCTTTGATCTATTTTGGAAGTTATTCATCCAACGGGAAGTTTTGGATATCATCCTCTGAAACTGTCTAACGGGTAATTGTGAGTTGGAGGACTATAAAATGAGACCAAGAGACCTTTGAAAAGAGAAGCATAATTATGAATTCCAAAGTCTAAGAGAACATTGATCTTTATACTTATTCATCTTCTGAGCTTTACACTATAACCTCTGAGAGACATTATGAGATTGTAATCATTACTGTACTCTTGAAGTTGATTTAGTATAATCCAGCCAATAGGCTGTTAGCGTTAAGAGTGAACGTAGGCTTGACCTAAGCAAAATCATTATAATCGTCGTGTGCACAATTTTCTTTATTCTTGCTTGCTTCGTACACGAACATTGCTCATATTTTATCTAGTCTTTCATAATTTCATCTTGATTGTTTTAATTCTGCATTTTATATCAAGATTGTTTACTGTCACCTATTCACCCTCCTCTAGGTAATAGATCTAGTCGTAACATCACTAATAAAGTTAAATCCTTTGATAACGAAAACTTTTTTTTATTTGTTTATTTAATAAATGCTCGAGCATTCGCTAATGAATCTAAATAATAATATAAAAAGAAATCGTACCTTTGGTGATGGCAATGGGTGTTGAACCAAGATAACCATGTTGGTTGGAGGATGTTCCGTGTTTGATTGAAAAAGCAGTTAGCAAGTGGAAATCGAAGGATTTATTATTAAATTACATCATAAAATACACAAACCTGAAAGCTACGGCGCCTATCAAAACAGAAGGATGGCATCATCGAAATAAAGATGGGAATCGAACTCGAAGAATAGGAACTAATTTATTTTTTTTAAAAAGAGAAAAATATTTCAGGTCCTTGAAATATTGTGAATTATCGAATCAAGTCTCTCAATTTTTTTTTTATAATTGAATCTCTAAACTATATACCTTTTTATTCGGGTTGGTCATTCCGGTTTCAAAGAAAACGAAAATGCCGATTTGTTTGTTAACTCACCGTTAAATGCCGATGTACCATCCGTTTTTATTTTATTTTATAAAAAAGCTTAAATACAGAATGCACAAAGAATTAAGAAATAAACGATGCGACCCTGGGAAGATATGTCTCCGTTGTGGTTGCTGTGTGGCCTTGTGATGCCTTGGCTGCACACACCGGGCCCTCGTTGTGCCTTGATGACATGGCCATTAGTACATTACCTTTATTAGTCTAGTCACCGATGAAGTGGTGCTCACGTGGCATTCCACGTCAGCATTCCAGTTTGCATATTTAACAGAACAACCAACTTGAACGGACAAAAATGTGTATGTCAAGGACCCAATTGCAAGAAAAAATTCAGAGACCTAGTTGAATATTTTGCAAAAAAATTCAAGGACCACGTGTGCCTTTATCACTCTCCCACAAAAAAGAAAATGAAAAGAAAATCAAACGTCATTATATATAGTGATTTTAGCTATGCTCGTATTCATTTTGTTAGCGAAAAATAATTTATTTTTCACCGACGATGGATGACCTTTTATAGATTAAAGAAGAAATGTCTCTCCTAAAAGAGAAGCATAGATAGAGGTGTTCTTTAGCAGCATTCATTCGCGACATGATAGTAACTTTGTGGTTCTTGTTAATGTCATCTCTCTCGGTCAAACCTGTCGGCTCCATGAAATTCTGATCTCCAAACTGATGTTGAGGAATTCAACCCAGCAAGCAAAATCTCCACATGGATCTAAGAATCACTTCATTCTCAATTTTGTTGTAAAGCGACAGCAGCATTCCTTTAGCCGTTTCGTTCTAGGATGTTACAAACATCGACTCGATGCGAACGACGTAGGAGCGGCGGTAAACCTACCGTGTTTCGAACATATAAACCCAGTTTTCATACAAATCGCGAAGAATGAATTAGGAATCATCAGTGTTAAACAAATCTTATGGAGGAAATTAATGCCGTTAAGCAAAGCGAACAATCGAAACCCTTCACATTTTCTCTCTTTTCATGTGAGTCGATACCCCCCCTTGGTATTAGCCCGTACTTCGCTTACAATGTGTGATGGCGCTGCAGCCGCGCTTGTATGGGTTGGCCCTCTTCATCTTGTTGCAGTTGTAGTAGGATTGGCCGCGCCTGTTGCACGGGATGGAGTTCTTGTTGAGGGCGCGGTAGCTGATGTGCCGGCCGCTCCCCGCGAGCTGTCGCCTGTTGATCTCGGAATCCATCATCATCTCGTTGAATGTGTCCATGGAGTCGCCCACCGACACGCTCAGGCCACTGGCGCCGGCGAAGTCGAAGGAGTAGGGCGATGACTCGGCCACCACGGCCAAGGACAGGAGCAGGAACATGGCCCAGAACTTGAGTCCCATTTCGGCAGCTAAAATGGCAAAAAGACTTTGCAAAAGAAAGTTTGGATTCTCTTTTGTTGTCTCCAACCCTTCCTGTTGGAGGAGGGAAGAGATGGGTATTGAAGGGGATTGGTAGAGAGATGATAAGGAGGAGCAATGCTTAGTTTAGAATTCGATTTGGAGGGGTTACAATTAGTTTGTTTCTTAATCTTGTGATTCAACGTGATTTTGGGGGTTCCACCGTTTCTTGCTCCTTGTTTTTCTTGAGGTTTTCCTAACCGTTTGGACATGGCTAAACCATGCTATATTTGGCAAATTATGTTGTTTGTTCGACTCATCCTCCAACCGACATTTCAAACCGTGTGAATGGATCGATTGACGCAACAAGAATTTTAACAGAGATTACCTTTGATCAAATATAAGGATTTTAGCTTAAAAGGGTTAGGATTAGGCACACAAACACAACGAAATAGAGAGTATATGCGAGAAAGAGAAATTGAGACACAAATTTTTTTCCTGATTTCATCCTTAAACTAGGGCTACATCTAGTAGAGAACTCCACTATAATTAGTACCTCCCACCTCTTTGTTACTGCTCTCAATTACAAGAGAAATGGATTCTATATCAGCGGCACAAGAAAATCTTGGGGCCTGAGAAAGCCTTAGGCCACTTGATAACTATTCATGAGCTCAAATCCAAATTACTAATAAAATACGGGTCCAAACTATAAAAGCCATCCGGTTGCCCGAAGGCGCTGTCTCCTGTGACTCCCATCGACGCGGCCCCTGAACTCCCGCCCGCTCACCGAGGAGTGGAGCCCATGCTTTCTTGTCGATGGGGAATAGGAACCACACCTAACAAAAGGGTGATTATGAAATGTATGATTAAATAATATTAGCATTTATGTAATATAAAACCTCAAAAAAATTTACTACTTTTCTGCTAGCTGGATAGTTATTTGTGGAGACATTGGAGCATACGGAAGCAATGCTCTGGCTTCCTTAAGTTGGCACAATTCATCAGCCCAAATGTCTGATTCCTGACTGTGGAATCGAGAATTTTCAGTCAACCGGAAGCTCCATTTTGCTCTGCCGACAAAGCTGAGTGCAACAGCTTTTGAGAATTGCACCGATGTGCTTCGACATATAGAAACAATTACAGAACTTTAGAGAAGGGAGAAAAGAACAGTGCCAATCTCTCTGGAGCTCATAATCCGTTTATTGCCGCCATTCCCATCAGAGAGAGAGAGAGAGAGAGATTCATCCATAGCTGGATGTGTGAGGTCCCCTTTGCCTGCATTAGTGCCCTTTGGCCTCTTTCTCTTTGTTGGGTTAGCTCTTTTTAGGCCTGAGGAAGCAAAAACAGGAGCAGCATGGCAGCTGAAGCAAGCACTTCATTTCCTTCGTATGCACAGTCTCAGTCTCTCTCTCTCTCTCTCAACCACCTTTTCTTTTCCTAAGAGAACTTAGGTTCAGTTGCAATGGAATGGGATAAAGGCCACGCTTCCTTTTGCTTTTCTATTCGTTGTGGCGAAAATCTGCGAATCGTCCAAACACTTCGATTCATAACCAAGTTGCTATTGAATAACAGACTGGCTGATCATGAGAGAGATGACAATGAATTGCATTCTAACCCCCCCGAGAGGAAAAAGAATCGTCTCTTACAGAATCGAAATGAAAAGCTAGCGAGAAGGCATTATGAAGAAGAATCCACGCTACATACAAATTCGTCACGCCAGCTCCATCACTTCCACAATTCTTCCATGGGAATTCCACGCTCGAGAGCGACGTCGCGGAATTGCCTCATCTGCTGCACAGCGACGACGGTCGCTCTCGCATTGTTAAGGGCATTCTTGCTCCCAAGCTGCTTCCCCAAAGCATTCTCAACACCGGCCATTTCTAGAACTATCCTCACAGATCCTCCGGCAATAACCCCAGTACCAGGAGAAGCAGGTCTTAACATCACTTTTGCTGCCCCATAGTCTCCTTCTGACCTGGCATAAATCATAACTAATTAGAGAAACAATCATGTTTAGGTTTACTTACACCACATATGCACCCGGAGTGTACTACTTGATGAAATTCAACTACTGATAATGGCCAAAAGAAGTACATCAAAAGCACTAGCAGCAAGAAAATATTTTACTCAGTAAGTACTGAACATACTTCTGACAGGAAAGCCCGGTGGACAGCATTAACTTAATAATTCAAAGACACAGAACTCAGCATTCTTCTAGCAGTAAAGCCGGCAGACATTCCAAAAAATTTAAAGACAAAATCTCAGGGGGGGGTGTTTTTCCAGATCTAGCTACCATTGATCAAGCTGAACAGTTAACTTTACACCATTTGCCTGGAAAACCTTATCCTAACAAGAATGTTTTTCCTGGTAAAAGTAAGATGCCAAACAATCGCCCACAAGCTTTTGAGGATTAAAGCTTCAATATATGAAGGTAGACAAGGCAGAGATACAATTGTTCAGTCCGTGTTAAAGACTAACACCAGCACTTGAATATGAATTGTCATTTAGCAGTCTGAAATCCAAAATCTACAGCTAAACTGAGAGAGACTGTAATCTACCTAATGTACATTCCACTGTAGAAAGGAAAACACCACAAACTCTACGTGTACATATAAAATTTTAATCTGACAAAAGACAATTATTTTGGAATCCACTGCCTAAACCATTCACTAATTTTCTGAAGCTACAGAATACAATTCCCTGGTTAACCAATGAAGCCTCCAAACAACAAGCCATCAAATGAGACTACCTATTTATACTGAAACTCTGTGCTTAATATCTTGTGATCATTGAAAGTATCCACCTTCAGAGCATTTGTAATGGCACATATGGCAGCAGAAAGATCCCATAATCTCTATTGAACTCAAGCAAACTAAGTCATATCTACTTGATAACCACCTAGAGAAGTAAAACGACACAACGATCTAACTTCAGAGAAGACAACAGGTATCTCTGAAAAGAGGAATATGTCCCCGCTTGGACATTCTTGATAACCAATTATACCTGATGATCCCATCTTTGTAAGCACAATAAAATGGACAGAAATGCACAAGCATCCAAAACACATCACTAACGCTAACTTCTACATGATGGCTAACTACAACCACCAAAAATTAATGACCTCTACTTCTTCACATTTATCAGAAAATCGACAGACTAGAAGAAAACAGAGTTAGAAAAACACATTCTCACAAAACCAGCGCCATGATGGAAGATGCCTCCAGCTGCTTTCCAGTGAAAAACAACTTTAGAGCACATCGAAAATCAACAACAGAATAGATTTCCTTAAACAGAATTAGAATCTTTGAGTATCTATACACTAGTCTTTATTAGCAGATGCAACAGCTAGATGCAGAAGATGACCCATCTTAGCCTCTACTCACATGGTCTACTAGTTTCACAAAGTTCAATTTCAATCAAGCAAGAGCATTACAACAGATAATCTTCCAGAATTCACCCTATAACATTCCGCTAACTACACCCATCTCGCCCCCCTTTTTCTTTTTTGGTTATCCGAAATCCCCAACGTTCATCGAAACAGAAAAATTTCTACCACAACGCACACTCAAGCTCAGCACTCATTCAATCACCCACATTCATCCCACAGCCACCGCAAACATACAGTCAAGCTCAGCACTCATTCAATCACCCACATTCATTTCACAGACACCACAAACACATCGTCCTATACTCATCCAAACTACATTACCACAAGACACCCGAAACCTTCATAATTAAAAAACAGAAACAGAGAAAAGGGCACAAACAAAAAAAAAACAATCTCCCATTTACCTGTGAGGAAAAGTCAGGTACTTGGTCATCGGCACGGTGATGATGTTGCGCCGCGCGTTGACCGCGGACTTCTGAACAGCGGCAATGACCTCCTTCGCCTTCCCCACGCCGACGCCGACCTGTCCCTTCTTGTCACCGACGACCACGATCGCCCTGAAGTGCAGCTGCTTCCCTCCCTTCACCACCTTGGTGACCCTCCTCACCTGGACCACCCGCTCCTCGAACCCATCCTTCACCTTCTCCCTCTTCACCTTCCCGAACCCGGTCGTCTTCTTCACCTTCGAGTCCATCACGGATATGTCGTTGCCCAGCAGGCTGACCCCGCTGTACGCGGGCCCGTAGAGCTCCTCGTACGCGGCGGCGATCTCGTCCTCGGTCTCGACGGGGCCATCGTCGAAGGACGGCGGCGGGACGAAGCCCTCGGGCGGGGCGGGCGGGTCGAAGGCGACGTCGGCGTCGGGGTTGACGGTGTCGAAGAAGGACGTGTCGATGTCGCCGGCCTTGGCGACGACGGCGGCGGCGGGTCTTGAAATGGAGGAGGAGCTAAGGGGAGAGAATTTGGGGGAACTGGAGGAGGGCTTCGAGGGTTTCAAGAAGAGGAAGACGCGGGGGCTGTGGTGGTGGTCATGGTGGTGGGAGGAGAGGGAGGAGAGATGGGTCGCAGAGAGGGTTGATGTGGTCGCCATTTGAGAGGGAGAGGAAGTGGGAGTGAAGGATTCAAGAAAGGAGAGGAGCGATGAAGGCTTATCCTATTTTTCCCTCTGGTTCGAGTTCGAGAGGAAGGAGATGAGGAGGAAATTGGGTGCCGGTGACGTGGATGCCACGCTGGCGCGCTCTTGCTGACGTGTGTGATGAGCCAGCGCTAGAGATCATCCAACCAACCAGAGTTGGCTTTTATGGTCAAGCGGCCTTACACGTTGGGAAAATACAAACAATCGGGTCCGTTTGTTTCATGAAAAATAAATAATTTGAAAGATGTTATTAGAAAAATTATTGCTTAAAATAATCAATTGATAAAAAATATTTTTATTATCGACAACAATTTATATTTAAACATTTTCGTGATCGATGAAAATATGTTTCATTAATTCATTTTTGTGAGCGGTATAAGTAATCATTTTTAGAGAAATATTTTTTAAATCATTTAATTTTAACAAAACAAACAGAGCTTAATGGTTCATATTTGAACCTACTAATTGAGATTGGGATTCTTGTATTGTTTGAAATAATTAGTTAATGAAAAATATTTTCATTATTGATGACAATTTATGTCTAAAATTTTTCATGAATGATGAAAATATTTTTCTTTCATTCATTTTGTATAGGATATAAGAGATTATTTTTTAAAAAATAGTTTTCAAATCATTTCTTTTCTACGAAACAAACGCACCCTAAATAAACTTATTCATTACATGGAAAATGATTCTTAATTACCATAATATATTTCGTGCGTGGTAAAAATACTCATGGGCGATAAAACATTTTATTTCCTAGTAATATTACTTTTCATCGGAGTAATGGGAATAAAAATGGATCAATTGAGCTAGATAATGATTGACCAACACACTAAAAAATAGCCAAAAAAACAAGGGAAAAATTGTCTAAAAAATTTTAAACCTATTGCACTTTTGTCAATTTGGTCATAAACATTTTTAATTTTACCAATTGAGTCCTAAACATTTTCATGTTTTATCAATTGAGTCCATCTGATTAATTTTAGTTGAAAATCGCTAACGTAAACGTCGATCATCCTACGCGGCACAGCCAACGCTGATGTGGACAATTTAAATAATTTTTTATTTTAATTTTCTTTATTTTCTCTTCTTCTTTTTTCCTTTTTTGGTTCAAAGGGCCGATGAGGCCGCCAACCATTGGCGGAGGGTTGACGACCTCCGCTAACTACTGATTGAGAGCCGGCAACCCTTGCCAACCTTTGGGCAAGGGCTTGTGATGCCCTCGCCGGCCACAAAGAGGGCTTGCGAGAACTTGTTAGATCTGGCGAGGGCATCGTGGCCCTCGGTCAGTGGCCCCACCGGCCCTTTGAATTAAAAAGGAAAAAAAATTAAAATTGTTTACCTTAGCGTTAACCATGCCAAGTAAGATGATTGACGCTTACTGGACTACTATGTCAGTGATTTTTGGGCAAAATTGGCTGGATGGACTCAATTGGAAAAATTAAAAAGTTAAGAATTGAATTGGCAAAAGTATAATAGGTTTATGATTTTTTGGATAATTTGCCTAAAAATAAGATAATTAAATTAGAGAAGAAGAAATGGCTTTGAACATTAAAAAAAAACGACGGCCAACTCCAACAGGGTAGAGGACCCTCACCAGAGCAGTGGGTCGACGTACCTCATCCACCAGTAGAGGGGGTGGCATGGCCCTCTCCGGCTACAAAGCGACCCTTGCTAGGCAGAACTTAGTCTCCAACTTCTCTCCACAACACATCATTGAGGAGGTTGCCGAGCAATTTGCAATCGTCGTCAAAGTTCTGAAACGAGATCTCCTCGACAATGTCGTCGGTACTGTCCGTCATTTTTCACCGGCAAGAGTAGCGGAGAGAAGCACCGATTCATCTTTTGACATGAGATTGTTTCTTCCATTTTCTGGCCATTTCTAAGGATTGAGATTTTGTTACTTCTATTTTCTTCTGTTTATATATTGTTGGGCATGGTGATACGAATGATGCATGAAGTTCAATATGGGATCCTCAAAGAAATTGGTGATGGAAGCCTTATTTTCCAGTTGTATCTTGATTGCGGTGTTCGCCGGTTCAAACATCATCTTCGCCGTGGTGTTGGCGATCATGTAGAGAGGGAAAGAAGAAGAAAGGAGAGATGAAACGTTGTTGTTTTTAGCCTCATTTGCCACATCGGTCCTTCATTTCCCACTTTGGACTTGAATTTCTCTTTAAAAAGCCACATTGGATTGAAAATTATATATAAAAAGCCACGTTGGATGAATCGCCAGATGCACTTAAGTGATCATTTTTCTACCGATGTATTGAAGCAATCGCTCAAAAAGTTTTGGTGCTGAAGTGAATACTATACAAAAGTTATGGTAATTCTAGTGTCATTTCCCTCCCTTTTTAATCCACTTTCGAATAATGAATGTAATCTACTACATAAAAGTATGGTTTAAGTTATATTAGTTGAAATTAGAAAATTTACTTAGAACAAATAAGATTTACACACGAATGTTCTTAATGAATATAACATGTCTATTGTAAATTTGAATTCTACTCGATTAATATTTTGAAATTTTTTTGATAAATACAATTTAATCATCCTAAATATTAGTCATACCTGGTGCATATAGATTATTCTTTGTAGATATAAACCGTTCTAAGTGGATGTATTATTTTTTTAGATATAAGTTTTTCTAGGAAAATATAGCTCGTTCTTGATAAATAATAGTTCTTTTCTCACTTTTACAAAAAAAAAAAAAAACATTATTTATGATGACTTTCTATATTGCTTAGCCAAGACTTCATTTTATTGCACTTCTCATTCTTCCCTAAACTACCTTTACCTGAAAAAAAAAAAAAAAAAGTAAATAAGTTATCATTTTGATAGATAATTCATTGTCAGCTTCCACTCATCTCCAATTTCCTCCCCACTGAAATATAACTACTTATTTCTGTACTCTCAATATATATTTTTTTCCACATGCGAAGCGCATGCTTAACACTAATAATTATAATTTATAAAGTAAAAGGCATATTGTAAGTAAATTTATTTTAAATGAAAAGCATTACCATGAATAAATAAGATTTACCACAAGTTCACTTTATCTTCCTTATTTTCTTACTTGAAATGAACATAGTTGTCGTTAAAAGGTAAGTTTTCCCGCGAACAAATAATATTCACTCGCAAATAAACTTTTAATATGTATTCATATGTCTGAAATTCGACTCAAGTTAGATTCGATATCGAAGTTCCTGTTCTTGCTTCTTGATTAACAGAAATTTGGGGTACCGTCCTAAGACTCGACTTAATGGGATTACAATCACTTTATAATTGAATTAGCCTTCGAGCTCAAGCTTAATAAGCTCGAATATTTGCCTGTATTATTGGCATATTATATATGTTGTTCTTTTAATAACTTTTTGATCAAATTTTGTTCATGTTAAAATAAAAGTTCAATTAATCTCGTGAACCTATCAAGTCAAGTATAAACGAGTTCGTTGCATAATCGAGTTGACGTTTGAGTACTCCTCCGGGCCAAGTTTGTCCTCGCCACCCCACCGCCTCACCCTTCCGGCCACCGTAGCCGGTGGCGGTACCGGAAGGCCTCCCCCCTTTCCATACACACGGTATTAATTTCTCGTTTTGGATAACTCCAAATGTAAAGAGAAATTTAGACATATTATAAAAAGCAACGGGAGCAAAAGAACAAGTGTTGACCAACCAAACACCGAGAAGACCACCTTCTTACACGTGTCCTTAGAACGGCCAACGTGTCAATCCAACACGAAGCCACTTCGTCAACCGCCTCCATATAACCTGCATGTGGCCATTGACGATGACTCCCGTGCAAGACAGAAGAGCAAATATCGAGCAGAAACACAGAGAACAAAGAGAGCCAAAGGAACGAAACCCTAGCAATGGCCGCGATGTCCATGGCCAGAACTGCAATCTTCAACTTAGCAAGAGCCTTCCCTCAGTGTCCATCCTCAGTCTCTCTCAGGTGTTCTCGCAAGCTCTCCAGGATCTCCTTCAGTTCTCATGCTTCCAAGTACTCCGATGAGGTAATCGAGTGGATAATTTATGCTGCACTCTTGTTACTTACACAAGAATTAATCATTGGTTGATGTGTTTTTGTTTTCTTTGTTGGTATTGGTATTAGGTCGATAAGAACCGAGACCCGCCGAGGGACTTGAGGGCCGACATGGCGTACCAGTCCAAGGAGTCTATGAACGAGACCGACAAGCCGGCCCTGGAGCTCCCTGACGAGGCGGAGAAAGCCATGAAAGAGGCAAAGGAGAGAGCTGAGGAGGTGAAGGAGAAGGCCAAGGAGACGACGCATGCCATGAAGGACAAGACCAAGTCGACCGCGGAGTCGGTGGCTGAGAGAGCCAAGGAGACCGCGCACAGCGCCAAGGAGAAGACCAAGTCCACCGCGGAGATTGCAGCCGAGAAGGCGAGGGAGACGGCTCAGAGCACCAAGGAGAAGACGAAGGACGCTGCAGAGAAGGCCGCAGAGAAGGCAAGGGAAGGGAAGGAGAGGGTGAAGGAGACAGCGCAGGGCGCGGCAGAGAGGACGGAAGGCGTGGCGGAGACTGTAGTGGAGAAGGCAAAGGAAGGGGGCGCGAAGGCGACGGAGGTGGTGCAGAACATGGGGGAGAAGGCGAAGGAGACGGTGCAGGAGGCTTGGGGTAAAGCGAAGGAGACGACCCAGAAGATCAAGGACACGGTCGTCGGGACCTCCTCCTCCTCGGACGACGAGGACTTCAAGAGAGGGAAGAGGGTGGACGAGGGTGTTGTCAGAGGGATAGAGGTCGGAGATGGCGATGACAAGAAGAAGTATTAAGGAAGTGGTAACCCTAATCCTCTTGTTTTATGTGACGATGAATTCGATCTTCTGTTGTTTTTTTTAGAGACGTGAAGTGAACCTCTTGGGGTGAGTGAATAAGGTGTCGGCCCATGGCATTTTCCAACTTGGTAACTTAATGTAAGAGTATGCTTTGTCATTGCTATCTGTTCCGGAGAAACGAAATTCAATACTTCGAAAATTGTCATTGGTTTATTCAAATGCAAGAGCAGTATTTATGATCGCAGTAGATTCACTTAGGGAACAGAATTAGATCTATAGTATAATTTGGTTATTGTAAATTAGGACAATGAGAACCATCGGGTTGCCCTAGTGCCCATCTTTCTTCGATTTCCCGCCTTCTCAAGTTGGGGGCAGAAACGCTAAGTGAAAGAATAAGGTTTTGCAATCTCACAACACATAACATAAAAAAAAATAAAAATAATTAAAACAATGAGGGTGATTTGAGCCCATCCTGCTTGGGCTCGTACCCAAAGAGGCTCAGTTGAGCTTGAGCAATCTTTATCTCCATGAATGCTCCTGATGGAATCCACTTCAAACGGAGATCCGGCACCAGAAAAGGAAAAAATCCGATGACTATATCGGATGAATTAGTTTTCCTAGCTCAGCGATTAGGGATCCTACGGTTCCCACCCGGGTCTGGGAAATAAAGTGGGGTTCAATCCCTCGCCACCGCCACCTCGAGGTGCCTTTTTTATCCTACCTTCGAGCACCGAGTTCAAGCATATTCAGTTCAAAGACTCTTATCGAGAGCACCGGGGGCAGGGAGAAGCCCACTGTTGCAAAGTCTTCTATAGTAGTTGATCTTTGGAACCGGAAATTGGACCGATTCCATCCAAAACTGGCCGGTTTGGGCAGTTCCGGTCCGGTTCAATTCTTGCACACTCCTAAAGACATGGAAAAACCCACAATTGCAAAGTCTTCCATAGCAGTTCTTACCATAATCAACATTCTTTTAGATAATCACCGTAATTAACGTTACTAAGCCATCCTTAAGGATCTCTCCTTCTAGTCAAGGTTCTAAAGTTTGGACACTGAGGAAACTGTCTCATCGGGAATTCATCAAGAGTTCTGGTCGGGAACGAAGGGTGACGTGGAATCCGCGGGGAGTTACAACAACTCCCCCCCAAGGCCGGCACTTCGTGAACAGACGATAGCGCCACGCTGTTCTAGGTGGGGTCAACTGGTCAAGCACTCTCGTACCACCTTGTCCTTTTTTTTTTTGTCGTATTCGGTTTGCCTATCGCGAAATTAGTAATTCCCTAAGCACGTATGAGAGGAAAGAGGAAGCTTCTATGGTTATTCTTGAACAATTTAAGCATACCCGTAGTACCTTATCACGTTTTGATTCATTCATTTGAGAACTTTTAGTAGAGACATAAACAAGATTGGTTCGCTACGAATCGATGCTGAAGCAACCGATTCGATAGATTCGTGATATGAGAACGGATGAGGATCCTAAACGGGAATCCTATGAAGGCGAGAGTAATCATCTGGGCAAAGGATTCGGGATGAGGTTTAGCAAGGCGAAATTTGAACCTACAGAAATGTTACTTGGTGTACGAGACAACATCGGCGAGCCCATATCTCAACACCATATATGAGATTTTTGTTGTGCTTCATAAGTAGAGATGCACATCATATGGACGCCGCTTAAGTACTCCTATGATTAGATCATCTTACTTTATGTGAACAGAACGGTATATCTAGTATCAAACAGTACTTTCTTCGTCGGCCGTTGTAATTTACGTGTAATGATATAGTGCTGTAAGTGTCATTCGACTATTCAATTATGCTGTCTCTCGACGCGTAGGATCGTTGGATGGATCCCGTCGCCAGTCCGATCTAACCTTACACATCCCGCTCTATCGCAGGACCACTAATTTAAGGTCATCCTTTGTAAAAAATTCCATAAGCACTTCTACTCGCCGCCTTATAGAACGACCAAAAACAACCTCAGATACAACTTAGGAAGCCGGCAATATATGTATATACCAAACGGTCTGGTCAGCACCAAATTGTACATCAAGAAGCTCAGGGCAGCTCTGTAGGGATCCTAGGGGTAATCAAAGCAGCACGAGCTCAGGACACAACCG
>BCNH02000004.1:4406277-4418027 GCA_001662345.2 Metrosideros polymorpha var. glaberrima | reverse complement strand
GTGACTTGATATAGCGGTTGAATTCTTGTTTGGATTTCTTTCTTTTCGCGTCTTTGAGGCGGTGTCTTGTTCTTGACTCGGTTTTTAGCTTTGCTCAGGTGTTTGGGTTTTACTTTGTAGCTTGTTCATTCACATACTCGTTCATCGTAGAGAGAGAGAGAGAGAGCTCTTCTCCTGAGAACCACTCCTTTAGTCACTCGCGTCTCGCAGCTTTTTAAGACACAAATCTCGCTGTTCTTCTTTGGCCACGTCGGACACCATCTCGCTCAAAACCAGGTGAATCTCTCTCTCTCTTCTTAATTGAGCTATCAGATTTTGGAGATTTATTGGGGTATAGTTTTGATGGGTGTGATCTGGAACTGTTGCTCGTGTGATTATGTGTATTGAATTACCCAGATTCTCTCAAGAAGATCAAAGAAGGAAAACGAGACACTTTGTGCGAAATTCTTCGTCGGTTGACCCGTTGATCGTCATCTTCATCTTCAGCTATAAAAGGAGACCCCCAGAGCCCAACTCTGAACAAGAAATCGAAGCGAGAGAGACAGAGAGAGAGACGATCACGAGAAGCGCATGGAGCATGAGAGCAAGCAACCGCCACCGGACCGGAGGCCGACGTCGAGGCCGGCCCAATCGGACGGCCAGCAACAGCCGCCGCCGCACCACCAGCCCCAGAAGTGCCCTCGCTGCGACTCCATGAACACCAAGTTCTGCTACTACAACAACTACAGCCTCTCCCAGCCCCGCTACTTCTGCAAGACCTGCCGCCGCTACTGGACCCACGGCGGAACCCTAAGGAACGTCCCCGTCGGCGGCGGCTGCCGGAAGGCCAAGCGCTCCAAGACCTCCTCCTCCTCCTCCTCCGCCTCCGCCTCCGCCTCCTCGGGGGACAGCCTCACCCCGCACTCATCCCTGCAGGTCCTGCCTCAAAGCTTCAGGGACGTTGCCGCGGGGAACATGGCTCCGCCACCGGCCGCGGCGGCTGGGGAGGGGCCTCTGGGTTACTCGTTCTATGCGGGAGGTGGGTTCTTGTCCTCTTTGGCTGCGGTTCAGTCTATCAACCAGAGCCAGCCCTTCAACATCGGGGGCGCTCCAGCAAGCAACAACAATACCAACAATTTGGGCTTTTTCCAAGGGTTTGGAGGTTTGGCTTCCTTAAGCAGCTCTCACCACCACCACCACCAGATGCAGCAGCAAGCACAGTTTCTCCAGAGTGATTGGAGTCACGGCTTTGGCATGAGCAGTAATGCCAATACCGGTAGCAGTAGCAGCAATAATAATAGCCCTAGTATCTCACATGTACATCATCAACACGGTAACTTGTGGAGTGGAAGCGCAAGTGCCGGTGTTAGCGGTCACGGCGGCGGCGGCGAGGGTAATAGAAATGGTCTGAATGTTAACCACCCATCCGATCATCATCAATTGCCCCATCTTCCAGGATTTGGCCCTCCTCCATGAGCTCTTTCTTCCCATGATCGGTTGCTTCTGTGGTTCAAAAAATCGAAAGTTTGGAGTTAGCTTCTCGACGACGACGACAACGACGGCGACCGCGGCGGCGAGTTTTTAGGTTATAAGATTCTTTGTCAAAAATTTTCCCATACAATACACTGGTGGTGCTGGGTTTAGTTTTGTGGGATACAAACTGAGGAATTGTATGAAATATTATTATCATCATGGTCTTGGAGGGTTTTTTTTTCTTCTTATGGCATTGGTATATGGATTCATGTAATTAAGCTGGGGGGAGGGGGACATGATTTATGTGGCTATGGAGAGAATTTGTTCTTTGGATAATCTATGGCTTGGCTTTTCGAATTTGTGCAGCAGAATTCGAGCGTTGTTCTTGATTTGTTTCCCAGCTGAGCATCATCTGTTGGTTTTTCAAAGAACTCGCCAGGAACTTGGAGGGAAGGAACGAAGATGGGGTCGAGAACGACGATCTTCGGTGCGCGGTCAGTGGAGGCGACTGCTGATATAATCTCTGTGAAAAAGATGATGGACACGAACGGAGAAAGAGAGGATGGACAAATCCACTTTTTTCTGCATGTGAGAACCTGGCGATTCCGAAAAAAAAAAATATTTAAAACCGATCTTGACCTGCTCATCAGCTTCGATGTGTTGAAATCTCGCTTTGCTTTTTCTCAGTCAAGTTGAAAGTTTCTTTTCATTTCTTTCTTTTTTTGCCAGGTCTCCTGCCATGCTGCTCCACTGCTTGTTTTTCCTTTTCTGCTAGGATGGAATGTGATAAAATCAATGTCATGGAGCGTAAGGAACCAGTTTATGCTATTATAATGTTACTGTTCTAAAACTTTTTTTGTGTTTGAGTATGCAAATTTGCAACTTTGGGAGGAATTCAAGGCCTAATTGCCTTCTTTAGACACTGGAAATGCTTCAAATCTCTTACGAACCCTAATCTCAATTACCCACAAATCCTAGTCTTTCCGTCGAGGTTGTGGGGCCGATAGGGGCGGCGGCAAGCAATTGCGGTGGCGACGGCTGAGCTAGGATTTGGATTTCGAGTTTCTAAGTGATTAGGCATAGGAAAGGGACAAATATGTACGAGGACCGGTTGTGTTTCGGAGCATAATCATGGCCGACGTGATTTTGGAGGCTTAACCCTAGTCGGTAAAATTTTCAAAATTTAACCATGGCCGATTTCAGGGGATGACATGGGACTTTACTTTATTTTGAACAAAATTTATTAAACTAGGATCTATAAATTTCTAGTTTTGGAAAATTCATGATACATTAGACTTGGGTACAATTTTCATTCAATGAAAAGTTTTGCTGAGCTATATATCTTCTAAAATGGTTTATTTTGGTTAGAGGCATCTTCCTATATTTTATAAAGGATGGCCGGTCATTCCTTAAATTCTAGATATGTGGTTTGACAAAGTTGGTATCAAATTGAGAAGCCTCTTTTCTAGCGACTATTTATTGCATTTGGATGGAGCGTAACTGTAGAGAATACCAACGCAAGTCAAATGATGGCCACATCATATTGGCTAAGGTTTGTAAACTTGTCAGAGGACAAGCTTCGCACTACATAAATTTTAGTCTGTCCTAGGAAAATGTAATATTGCTACCATATGGAGATTACCTCACTCCATATTTTCATGATCTTAGATATATTTGTAAAGTCGGGAAATGCTCCTAAGTATTTGTATTTATAAATGACACTTACATTTCCAAGAAAAAAAAGTTGGTATCTGATTACACATTTTTCTTGTTATGTTTTTTTTTTTTTGCAATTGTTGGCTTGTTGAATAAATTAGGAACTAGATACATTTCCAATATTCTCACATTACTATGCGAAAAAAATTATAAAAGCTTATTCAACATTTTGAACATGCCCAGAAGACCAAAAGAAAAGAAGAAGAAGAAGAAGAAGAAGAAGAGGAGAAATTCGCAACAAAGAATTCCATAATTCAAGATAAAATTTATACTATCAACTCTTATTGTATCCAAAATTTGGCAAAATTAGTGATCGAAATATAATTTGTTCAGCCAATGTGAATGCGCTCCAAACCAAAGAAAATAGACGCAACTATGAGTTGGATACATCAAAAGTTTGTTGCAAATGAAATGGTGAAGGTATACATTAGAAAGGAAAATTTTGGATAGTTTTTTTTTTTTTGGGTCGACGTGGAGAGTTTTTTTTTTTTGGTCGAAGACGTGGAGAGTTTAAGAGCAGAAGAAAATTGAGTAAAGAGAGAAAAAGAATCAAGATTCAAAATAGAATTCATATAGGAAAAGCCTAAAACCAAATTGAATTTTTACACCTAGATAATGATAGTAAAAGCTTGATATACTTTTTGCTAGATATAATAAAAGAAGAATAGACGAGGCTCGCTCCCCCACAATTCTTTCCTTAGAGAAGCTTTGACTCCTTTGTGGAGGGACTCAAAGGAATATCGCATGAAAAGAGCTCATTGGTTTAAGAAATATATATATACACACACATGCGCTCATTGGTTTAAGAAATATATATCTATATATATATTTGTATATTGATGGAAGGAATGGAGTGGGTTGTTGTTGTTGTTGTGATTTCCAATTAATTAAAAGCATATCTTTGATCTGCCACATTGAGATCTTTGTCTAATCTCCATAAGATAATATGATTAGTCCATCTTAATTAAAAGTCTCGAGATGCCCACTACACCACTTTAGTTTTTAAATCCGGACATCATGCCAATATAGAATATTTTTCTAAAAGAGATTACATCACCATTCTTTGTGCCAAAGTTAGGGTTAGTTATTCGTTTCTTTCGAAACCAGACCACCTTTGAGGATGATTCAGATTAATAAACAAAGCAGGCTTGCTTTTGTCAGATGAATCGCTGTATTTTTCCCACTCGGTCGCACCGTACTAGTTATCTCAATTAAAGATAATCAGTTTCAGGATAGATTGATTTTCAGTTTTAAGTTGATACCAGAAACCTACCCTATGACCCCAATTTTCAAAAGATTGGAACTAGGAACCTAACTGGTTGGTTTTAGAACCGTTGGTTCACAAAAGCTTCACAATTTCCTTATAAAAAAATATGTTGGCAAGTGGTTATTTGTTTCTTCATCTTGAAGATCATGGTACAATTCTTGATGGGTGCAACAACCTTTTTTTTTTTTTTATAAAAGAGGATTCAAAACTGGTTCAACTCGGAAGTCGGATTGGTTGAATTGGTTCTCGAGTAGAACCAATAGTTTCGGCCTTCGAACCGGGGACCGAACCGATTGGGTTGAACTAATTCCCAGGTAGAACCGATGATCCTAGCCTTGGAACCGCTAGCTAAGTCGATTCCGTCCCATTCCAAAATTGAACTAGACCTAGTGCTTACCCCTAATTTCAGTAGTGTTTTAAACAATCTCACGTCTCTCTCTCTTCTTTTTAATTGCTTATTCCAGCATGAGATTTATACTCCTATTCTTACTTCTACTGTGCACTTGTTTTAAAAAATGCGAACTATAATTAAACAACTTGCAATTCGTTTCTAATTAAGAGCACGAAATTTGTTAATGAGTATCTTTTGAAAAATTTACTAAACATAATTAGCATATAATGTTTTTATTTTCAAAGAATTGATTAACTATAACACAAGAAAAATAATGTAATGAAGATTACAAAGTTTTCTTGTCGGATCACTTAATAACACCTTATGGACCAAGTGGAATTTAAATGATTCCGTTAGCCCAAGTAAAATCCTTCTCTTTTTCGATGGTAGGCTAGCTATGGCATTGTTTCCTTAATACAAACAAATATCATTATATCTACTCCTTCTACTTTTAAAAAACCATAATGGCTCAAGATATAGAGTATATGAAGAAATTTTGAATGGAAAAGTAATCAGTTATTTACTTTCCGACAGTAAGCCAAAATGTGCATTTTACAGTTTTTTTTTATACTATTAGATAATTTATCTTCACTTAGGAGAGAATTACTATAATCAAGACCATAACTAGCCTTTGTTTTTTTGGGTTAATACAATGAAAAACCTCCAAATCGGTATATTTATAATAAATTTACCCAAAACTAATCTTTTGACCATCAAAATCTCAGATCGGTATACCCGTGACAAATTTACCATCTGTTAGTTTTCGTTAACCGTTAAATTGCTGAGTTGGATGATACGTGACAGTTAATAGGTTTACCAATTTTGGGTTTCAGGTGTACAAATTTGGGGCTTTTCATGGTACTAATCCAATTTAATAGAAACTACGGAGGGTAAATTTGTCACAAGTGTACCAGTTTGAGATTTTTGATAATAAAAAAATTTAGAGTAAATTTGTCACAAGTGTACCGATTAGAGAGTTTTTGCAGTAAAAAAATTAGTTTTGGACAAAATCTATTATAAATGTATTGATTTTGAGTTTTTCATGGTATTATTCTTTTATTTTTATTTTTCTCAATTAACTTCTACAGTGTGTTGAAAATCAAAGACGTGCTCAAGTCATGCATAGTGAAATGTAGGGACAAGAAAGTAGCTCAACAACGGTTTAGTAAATTACAACATTAGCTAATGGACTCTTTCCATAGAGTCCAAGAATCATCATGGGGTTCCTCCAATTGGGGAGCCTCCCCTTGTTCCAACCCTTTCTTCTTCCTCGTCCTTCGAATAATATCATGTTAGAGAAAAAGACCCATCTTTCTCTTCTTTTCCTTATTTTTTTTTTTACCAATCTTTGTACCCGGCAATCTTGAAGGCTTTTTCTCCCATGACAAGTGTTGGAAAGATCCAGTGTCTAGCTTTAGCACCACATGATGGCGCAAGCGGGACCCCCTCTCCTCCCAACTCTTCTTTTGAGGACACTTAGTGGGGGGGCCCCCTCGTCAAAATCAATCAATCCCGTTTGTCCATGGGGCTGCGTGCGTGTGTTGGACTCATCAATGGCCATCATTCGGTCAAGCAGTTGAATTTCCAGGACCGAATTGGATTTCCTATTGGCTCCTTTTGCTTATTTTTTTGATCATTGCAAGAGGGGCATCATGGGCATGCCATGTCACTGTCTTGAATGACTGTTTCTTCACTCCTCGTTTGCACAAGAGGGCCTGATGTGATGATATGAATTGGCAACTTTCGGATGGGGTTCTTTGCATCATTGATTTTAGAATGGGGGTTTGCATGATTTTGGATCTGTCTACATAACCTCTTGGCTCACATTCCCACTCCCACGTGCCTCATCTAATCAAGTTCGATCCTCCATGATTCACACAATTAGCCAAAACACCACACTCGCATCACTCACTTGAGGGAGGCCTCAAGGATGTGAAATCATTTTCTTCTTTCTAGGTTAGTGGCAGCACTTTTTACTATTCTTGTATCTGCCTAAGATGAAAAGGTGTTGGCACTCTCTAAACAATGCCATGCTTGTAATTTTTAGGTAGAAAGGCATCGCATCAATCGATGAACATGCGAGAGTGGGGGACGAGTACGGATTGTGGCGCTGGAATCTAATTTGTTCTCTTTCTTCTGAACTATTCTAGTGATGTCGTTTTGACGACCGTTTGTACTCAAAATTTGTCATCTCATTATATTATACGAGAGTCCGACTAATTATAATTTTAATCATTTGAACTCAACATTTCAGTATTGTGAATTGGTTTCTCAAGGAAAGAGGCCATGTAGGTTTTGCCCAACCTCGAACTAGGTTTAATCGATTAGTCAGGGACAATGGGTTGAGGGCAAAATTGTGTTGCCCCAATGATAATTTTGAATTCTTTCTTCAATCCTTACTAATCTTTGCAGTTTAAATGTGACTATGAGTACATTATTTTGCAGATTGCATCCTACTGTTTGGTCATATGAAAACTTGGAAAGCCAAATTTACATATAGATGCTTATGAAGAATTAATGCATGGTTTACAAACAGATTCACATAGGTGGTTGCATATAAGGTAACCGTTGCCACTATGGCTACCATTCATTTGGGGTTCTCACAAGCTACATCCGAGCTCAACTTGTGCAATGCTCAATTGGACTTTCAAGTTGTCAAAGTTCTGAGTGGTATGGGTATCAAGATGACTCGAGCTTGAGTTTGGTAATACCAAACGGGGCTCAAGTCACAACAAGCCTAGCTCATTGGAGTAGTTCAATTCGCATAATTAGATAATCAAGTCGAGTTCACATAGTTCAAATGCCAAATCAAGATTAGCTCGAGATTCCTTCTGCTTCGCTCAAGCAACATGCAAGCCTCATCGAGTATATTGAATCGAGACTATATGTTTTGTCTCCAGCAAAGATAAGTACGATATTATTATCTTTTTAGTTTTCTCACACTTTTCTAGTTAGACCTCGGGGTTGACTATTACATTGAGGTTTACTCTTTAGTATCTATGTTGAGTTTGAGCTCAAGCTTAAACATGTATGAGATCATACTAAGTCGAGCTCCAATACGAGCTCGAGCTCATTCAAATTTGAGTTTAGAGTAGAGTCATTCTTCAATTTTGGCATCGTGTTGCGTTTGAGCTATGAGCTCAATCTAGCTCGACCACTAACTACAACTTATGTTGCGCTTTGAATCCCCCACGAAGAAAACGCCCTAGCTCTCTCACTACACACATTTAAGCTGTGGTCATACAAAACCCTAGAATGTAATTTTTAATCTCATCGCCATGTAATCTAGAAGCTTGAATGTTGTCCTATCATGTTAGTCTTGATTAGACTGGTTAAAATGGGTCATAAATCTATTTCTTAACCCATTTTTGAAGGGTTGGATGTCATATGGGTTAGTTATATTCACTAAATTAGTCATAAATGGATTTAGAATGGTAAGGCCCAAAATAATATAGATGTTAAATGAGTTCATAACTTACTTAGACTCATCCCACTTTTATGACTCTCTTTATCGCCCTCACTTGATCTCACCATCGCTCATTATGTGCTCTCACCTTAGTTTGGATATGAATTTTCCTAAATTTGATTTAATATAGAAGTATTTTTGCAATACATGTTAGGTCGGGTGTGGGTCACTGAATAGTCAAAACGGATTAAATGGATCAAAATTTGTGTCAGGCCATTTTCGCCCCCAACCCACCCGATTGGCATGGTCGAGTCTTGATCATTGCAATGAAATATAAAATTGATTCAAGCTCTACTCATTTCCTCCCATCTTATCTAGGGTTTGCGTGAGAGGGACGGGGTTGACGACATGAATACAAGCAAAGAGAAAGCGACGCCTCACGCATACTTGCCTTGGTCGTTATGGTTCGATCTCTCCACAATTCGCGTGGTCTCATTGCGTACGTAGGAGGAGAATTATATTGAAGAAGAAGGCGTCAACACACCCACGTCGGTGTCATTATTACACGATCACGCACTCTCAACTGCTACAACAATTCCCACCGTGGACGACTTGTCGTCTCTCCGCTTGGCTCTTCCCCCAAAAGGAAATTGATTTTGGTAAGCCTTCCAATACAACCCCGTGACGACAGCTCTATCATGGCGTCCCTGTCGGGTCCTTCGCCGCGAAAATCGGGTGCCGACTCCCACGTTCCCCGATCTATAAGATTAACCGAGGCGTTTCGCGGATCCGAATTCAAGATGAATTCTCTCCCATCATCGAAGGAAAGTTCGATCACATGAATAAACTTTTGGATTTTGATTTGTTCTACACATATCACACACGTAAAGTACGCGCAAACGATAAGTATTTTTAAGAAAAAGAATTATTTTTTTTCTCCGGGCATTCCCAAACTTTTCAAAGCGGGTTCACAATAAGAAAAATCTATGCTTTTCTGCATTAATAAATACGGTAACGTCGGCTTTGATTTTCCTTGCGGGGTCAACGGCAAAATCAGTGGAATAAAGCTGAAGGAATATGGTTCGGTTGACATAATTATAATATAATATAATATAATACAATACAATACAATACAATACAATACAATACAATATAATATAATATAAAGTATGCTTGATTAAGAGAGGACCAATACCATGCAGGCAAAGGCTTAGGAGCCCTAGTGTCACAGAGAGGAATGTGAACAGCAGCAAATGAAGCACAGACAGCAGAATAATGTGTTGAAAAGGACAGCCAATCAATCAGCCTTTCATGTCGAAATTTTCCTCAGCATCCCATTTATACCTTTCACTAACACGTCCCATATATTAGAAATTCCAACCAAAATACTTCAGTCAATAAATTGAAAGAGATCACACGAACATAATGAGCATGTAAAATCAGTCGTCAAGCGATGTTGGATAATATTTCAATACTCCCTCTTACTTGTAATCCGATTAGAAGCGGCGCGTGAAATTTGACTGATGGGGAGTGAACGCACATACGTAAAAAGAATAACATTGGTTATGATACCATGTTAGAAATTTCAATTCAAAAATTTTAAGCTAATAAATGGAGGGAGACCACATAAATATAAAGAGTATAGAAGATTGTTGTCAAGCCATATTAGATAATATTTCCACACCTTATAAAATGAATATTAAGCATTTTTTTTATTGAATAACTTGCAATCCGGATGGTTGGGCATGCATGTTAACCTGGATTTGATGCTTTGATAAGTTTGGAATTTATTTCTTCTACACATACATATATTGGTGAAGAGCGATTAGTTTTTAATAGATAAACCTTGAATCTTTTTCTTTTTTTTAAATAAAAGTGTACATAAAAGCAGAAAGTGGGAATTTCAAGTGGATGTTTTTCCCTAATTTCATCGTCTCTAGCTTGATAAAATATAATTTTCATAAACGATAAAAATGGTCAATTTAATTGATACATCATTTAAAATCTCTCCGATTTACTGTGAATTCTAGCATAGATAATATAAGTTCATTTATGGGAGAATGACACTAATAGTCCCTCAACTTTAACCCAATGTGCAATATCATCCCTATACCTTTAATTTGTTCAATGTAATCCTTAAACTATTGGTCAATGTTCAATGTAATCTTTCCATTTGCTAAAATGACAAATCAAATGCTATTTGATGACGTGAATTATTATATTTTGAGTTGGATTTTTAAAAATGATGAGCCAAACTATCCTTTTTTTCCCCTTAATTTATCCACTTTAGAAAAGGAAAAAAAAAAGGGAGTTAGCATGTCCATCATTATATGATTATCATATTTTGATTCAAGATGAATATCTTATTTGGATAATCCACGTGTAACTTTTTTTTTTATTGTCGCAAGTCATATCGGCAGCATTGAATATTTTCATGTAGTTTAAGGACTAGATTGAACATTTATTGATAATTTTTAGGTCACATTGAATAAATTAAAAGTCCACGAATGACATACACATTGAACCAAACTTTAGGAACCGTTTGGGTCACTTCCTATCCATAATTAATGTTTGGTGTCCCTTTCAACAACCAATTTGGGAAGGCTATTACCTACCCATAAACAGCCAAGCACAAATCATAATTCCACTTCCTACCGCCAATTGTTTTCCTTTCTTCTATTGCCTTCAATTGTTTCGTGAAGTGCACAACAAAATCTGTCGCAGAATTTCCCTAAAAGATACATCTCAGAAATTAACTGTAGCCATCCAGAATTTGCACTAGTCCCCTAATTAATCATGCTAGTCTTAAGTTGACCCGGACAATATATCCGTGTTAGGTTTGGATTTGCAGTCGGCAGAGCCTCTTTGGCCACCTTCGAATATGTCGGCGGTCAACAAGTGATATCGAGGCAAGCCACCTCAGTAGGCGGAGGTGACAGTGAGCTGTGTTGCGAAGTTCTTTCCCCGGTGGCAGCGATTGAGGGCACGGACGAAAGCTATTCATTAGGCTGACTTTGTACTGTAATTACCGTAGCTTTGAGGGAGAAGTGGGTTCTAATGCGTCATGCTACAAGTGAAGTAGGCCATCAAAGCCCAAGATTTGGATGGGCCTACTGGTTCGGGCTTTGGGCCTAACTCACGCATGTATGGCCCCTCTTTGATTCCACTTGTTCTTTCCGGCAAATGGAGTCGGAGGCCGAACCGGCAGCTTCGCCTAGAAGTGGTCACCCTCTCGGTCTCGAGGGCACGTCTCTCTCGTTTGAGATTGGCAGGATCGAATCAACATACTTGCGCAGTTAGCTCGAGTCGCCCCTAGAAAAACAGGCTCGTATCGCGTAATAGGAACACCATCTTCGTCCGGAGGGAGGGTCGGACGCAATCAATATGAAGTCGTCAAGCGTCACAGAGTTTAAGATATATCCACTGCAAAGGGAAAATCCGAAAAGAAGAAGAGAAGTATGTTCGATTGAACTAGTTTCCTACAACATCACCGGCCTTTTCTACTCGAGTCACAAGCA
>BCNH02000004.1:4389306-4406258 GCA_001662345.2 Metrosideros polymorpha var. glaberrima | reverse complement strand
CGGCAAGGGCCTCCACCCAAGCCTCGATTTTTCTGTTTTAATTTTTATTTAATAAAAAAAATGAAAATAAAAAAATTTTGGAGGTAAATGCGTTTTTTTACTTCAAGTAAGGTAAATGCGTCACACGATCATAAATTTGAGATTTTTTTTTATGATTTTTTTCCTTTTTATTTTCACTTCTCATTTTCCTTTTTACGCTCGCCGGACGTCGGCCACTGATCCTCAAGTGCCATTTGGTAAACTTGCTAAAATTAGAATGAAAATGAGGGTGCGTTTAGTAAATATAAATTTTGATTCTATGTCAGAATTGATTATCGAAAGAATGAATTCTTGCCAGAATAAAAAATTCTGGCAAGAATGATAAACATGCAGGCCCTTAGTCTTATTAAGTGCAATTTTATTCTTCAAAGTCAGCATTTTGCAATCAATCCCTTTGATCTTATTTGATTCGTGCAATCAAGTTCTTCTGTTATAGTCGCCGGACACAAGCCAGGGATTTGGCTAATCTTTCCCCGGCCGAAGGAAACGAAAATCAGACATCCTCAACTCGATATCAAAAGTAGTTTTATTTCCACCTTGCATCGAAGCTGCGAGTCACAAGAGAGATCTCATGGCAGTTTTCTCGTAGCTCTCTTCACGTACTACTACTACTACTACTCATATATTCAAATATCATATAGTCATCACGTTGCTTCATTACTTCTAGACACAGCACTCTCTCAGTCTCACTCCACTCATCAAGTCATACAATACTTAGCAAAAGCCTTCAAGACCCTGCTGAAAAACAGAACAAAGTAGTAGGGGACGCCACTTATGTACATGGCCGGTTCGCCGGGTCTCGGCCTCGAGCCCGATCTCGATCTCGACCCGCCGCCTCGCCTCAGCGATGCTGGCTCCTAGTCTCGCCACTGTATAGCCTGCGATCGCATCATAATTCCGGGAAAAAAAAAAAGGGTCAATTTACCCAAGAATTCGATCGAATTGACGTACCCCGGGCGGTCGAAAAACTTTGCTCTTCTAATCGAAGTTACCCTGATTTTTCCTCTACGTAATTAAATTGCGATCCGCTACTTGTTTTTACTTTTGGTACATAACGATCCATTAAATGATTAAAATATATAAATAAATCAGTAAACAGATAAATTCCTAGCTGATAGTTATGGGTACTCTTGATCTTACCAGTCATAGACGGTGGGGGAGTTGGGCTGAGGCTTGTCGAAGTACTCGCCGCCGATCTTCTTGGTGGCGAGGTTGCTCCCCGGGTGGAACACGCTCCTCCACACGTTGTCCTTGCGGGCCGAGGCCGGGGTCGTCGGCGTGGAGGGCGTCGCCGGCGTCCTCGGGGTGGTCGGCATCGACATCGACCTCTGGTACTTCCCTCCGGCGCTGCTCTCGCCGCCTTCCCCAGCATCTGGCGCACACACACGAACATCATCACAAGACATTCCACCATACTTCACTGATCACGCAACAACCCAAAAAAGATGAGATGAGAGAGATCGGCCCACCCGTGACGACGAGAGGCTTGCTGGTGGCGAGCTTGCGCAGCCGGCCGAGGCCGCGGTCGGGCCGAGGTCCGGCCACCACGTCGTCCCATAGCTTCTCTAGAAGAACCATCTCTCTCGCTCCGGATCTCGAACTGCGTAGCTTTGAAGTGGTTTTATGGGGGCTCATTTTATACTGGAAAGAGCTTAAAAATCTCCCCCCAAGGAGACGGATCGACGGACGCGTTTCATTCTCTGTACGTAGTAAAACTTGTTCTGCAGGTAGTAAAATCATCCAGAAACATTTTTAGCCCCTATATTTAGATATTTATATGGTCATGTGATAGGTAAGAAAAAAAGTCGCAAAAACTATACACCATGCCTACTACGACACATGTACAATAAACTTCCTATTGTGTCACATTTACCCAACCAAAATTTATATCTATGTGAAACATTTATTACTCCGTTAAATATTTTTTCAATCAAAATAATATAGTTTTTATCTCACTTAAGTTATGTGGGCGTTATATTAACACTGTTTGCTTTCTAAAGTCTATATAGACAAATTTTTAACAGTTTTCGATAACAGAATTTTGACCGAAAATAAATGTGATATATGGGTGCAAGTTTAAGAATTTTGATATTACGAAAATTTTTATGATAAATATATTATGATGGGCACAATTTGAGATTTTTTTGGGCTTTTGCCCTATTATTATTCGAGTAAAGATCATTGGGCGAGTTGTGGAAATAGCAAAATGGGGAGTGGAAATAGACAGCGGGGACGGACCCGCTAAGGATAAGGATGAGGACTCAGTAAAAGCCGGGGCCCGCAAAATAATATCCTGGCGACGGATGAGAGTAGGTTGGCGACAAGTGGTCGATGCATTATGGCCATTTTGTCCTATTCCTATGGGTGAAATCAATAATTATGAGTATTGGAAAGTATTTTATTTTTATTATTACTTTTTATAGGAAATTCACTAATTGAATTGATATTACTAATTAAAATACACACGGTTACGTGCCGAACAAGCACTACAGATTGCGCCATATAATCTATTGATGATTTCTACTCTTTTTTTTTTTTTTTAATTCGTTTCTCTTGTGTATGTCATGGTCCCTTGCGATTAAAATGAACCGTAAAAAATCTTTTATAAGTAGATGCCTAAATCTAAACCATGCACAACCTCCTACTCAATTAACTGTAGACTTTGTAAGTTTATAGGATTAATACAGTTAAAAAATCTCAAATCTGCATTTCTGTGACATATTTATCTTAAATTAATTTCCGTATCACAAATAACCTCAAATCGGTAGGGCATTAATACATTTACCCCAAACTAACATCCCACAGAAAAACGCTAATCGAGATCTAACCCAAATCCACTGCCCGTTAGCATTCTGTGTAATCTCACGTTGAAATGGTCCACACACATAGCAGACGACTACAAAACAAATATGACGTGGAGAATAAAGATATCCAACGTGAAAAATGCACACGTATTGACACGTCCACCCTCCGTTAGAGTTCCATCCAATTTCTTGTAAAAATGCACATAGCAACACACGTGGCAGCCGATTGCAAAACTTATATGATATGGAGAATAAAAAAAACTTGATGTGGAAAATCAATGTGTATACACATATGCATTTTTTTATGGAGGGTGGATTTGGGTAGGAGTAACAATTTAAAATTATTTTTGATGAGACGAACATGATGATGTTCGACATGCATGCATTGCATTGGCTAGTGATATGAATCATCATACTAGAGTAGAGTGTCTAGTTTTCTTTCCTTTGCCCAATTTGAGGCGACACGTGGTCCGCACCGGTTTGATAGCGATTTTGATTGATCCTATGATGGAGGACGATGGAACTTATTCGGTGCTATTTCTTTTCACCTAATGTGGTTGTCTTTGTCATGACTTAGTTTAGTACGCTACCTCCTAGAAAGATCCAGGTTCAATTCGGAGAATCATTTGAGCTTGTAGAACACTGACAGCCACCTTCAATCAGAGTTATATATTTCCCCAAAAGTAAAATCACATTTTTCTGTCAATTATTGACTTGAATTCATGCTCTTGAAACATATAAACATCTCTTGTTTATTAAAAAAATAAAATTCGAGCGTTGAGAGGAGGTATGTCGTTTGATCATAAAAATGTTAAAAGTTTGGTGCTTACGATCGTTACTACTTATTACCGTGTGTTTTTGTCTACCTGTGATCGTCAAAAACTTAATGGCTTCAATGATTAAATCATAATGGAGGATGATCAGTGGTCAATTAAAGTATTTTTTTTTGTTTACATATTTCGAATTAGAAGCGAATGGATTATAATATGCCTTGAAGTCTCAAAGACTCAGAAGAATTCGAATTGCTAGGACAATGCATGGACAAATAATTGGAAACGAATTATGGGAAATGCAAAGAACGTTTGTTGAATCAGAACAGATGGGTTATGTTCTTGGATGCTGTGGTTGCTCGATAATTGAATTTGAACACAAGGCCTAATCCAAATGATCATATTTCCAAAATTTGATGGGCTCCTTGCGAGCTCAAATGTCTCTTGCTCAAACTATATGTTCTGTCTTAAAAGTGTATTAGAGATGTGTGTACTTTGATTCTTCTTGCATCTTTAATGTGCCATTCCGTTGGGTATTCTTATTTTTCTCTGCAAGAATCTCTAAATGCTTCTTGACTTACACGCTGCTTTATAGATGACCGATGCTTTAACTACAGTAATCCCTAAGTCGATAGATCATTCCCAATTTGGACCTCAACTCCCTTTCGTGTTTCTAGTCACTTGATCTCCACTTAAGCTCCGTCCATCGAAAAAATCACGATCAATGAGCTCTTTAGACATTCCATCTATGGGTTTCGCGAATAATGTGTATTCTTATGACCTTTATGATTGACGAGCTTGTGTAGGCATTCTATCAAGCAACCCTTATGGGTCAAATGTATTATTAAGATATGGTTTGGGTCATCAGCTTTTTTATATCTGGGCTTAAATTTTGCGCTTTGTGTCAACACTAACTAAAGAGTTTCCCGTTTAGGGTTATATAATGTCCAATAGGGTGGCTATTGTCTCATCGATCGGCTACTTCCAAACTCTATGTATATGCAAGTATGTTTTTTCTTGCGCATAGGTATTTATTGATTTTTGTCTGTGATATGGAATTGGCTCGTCATATATATATATATATACCCCAAAGTTTGGAGGTCTATGTAATTTCCCCAAGCATGGTGGATAAATGTGAACTTGATAGAATAAAGACCTGGGAATTTTCGTCAATTCATCCCGAAATCTCCAAACTTAGATAGATCCCGAGCAAAACTCATGAAAATTCTATCCCCGTGACCTCCCTTCCTACCAAAACTCAATTCATCAAGCAAATCCGGCGAGCATTGGCTCCTAAGATCGTCATCTGACGCGAATAGCTCTTGAAAGCCCGCGACACTAAACTTGATTAATTAGGAAAAAATACAAATCAACAAGCAACAAAACGAGAACTAACAGGTTTGGGCTGAATTTGTGCGGTCCAAACTCGTAGTGGCCCACAAATGCTCCGATTAAACGTGTAGCGTTCTGATTGGCCGGATTTTTACGCACTTTCTCGATCCAATTAAAAAATGAGTTATATACATCTCGACTAACAAGATAATTCATAAAAAAAAAAACTATATTTTCTTATACTATTCGAGAGATTAGGTAGAGTAGAAAATGGAACCCAAGATCGCATGCCTTCACGTACCACTTGAAGTTGCCCCCATCGCTTCAAGTCAAGTGTTGGGCCCATTCCAAGATTTTTTTTGGATCGAAGGGCCCATTCCAAGATGACCGGGGGCTAAACCAACCCATTTTAGTTTAGACCTTAGTCTTAAATGCATCGCTAATGATGTATATTAATGGCACGAAATTCTTTCCGATATATTAAGAGGATTTTCTTTTTTACTCCGAAGATGATGCGCTGCAATCTTTTAGGGAAAATTCCAAATAAAGGTCCAAAATGTCTTCATTTTCTCAAATAAGGGCATGAAGTGGCCAAATAATCTCAAATGAGAACCTGACCTTATGGGCATTTTTTTCTTTTTTTCTTTTTTGCTTAAATTTAATAAAAAATATTTAAAAAAACAAAAAAAAAGGGAAGGACAAAGGTTTGCCACCCTTTCCGCCATTGCCCTTATTGCTAGCCAAGGACGACAAGGGCTCAGCTAGGGCCAGTGGTGCCTCAGCAATGGTTGCGGCCCTCCACCTAGATTTGGGGGAGGGTTGCCGACCCTCACCCAACTATGGGTGGAGGGTCGTGACCCTCGTTGAGGCCCCAGCGACTCCCGTCGGCCTTTTTCAAACGATAAAGGCCTTCTTTTTCTTTTTTGAAAATACTGTTTATTTTGTTTAATTAAAAAGTAAAATAACGAAAATTTCCTTAAAATTATGCTTTTATTTGAGATTATTTGGCTACTTCAAGCCTTTATTTGAAACAAAGTTCACTTCGAATTCTTATTTGAAATAGGTTATACTTCAAGCCTTTATTTGAAAAAATGATAACACTCCAGGCTCTTAATTTAATACAATGTCTATTTCGGATTCTTATTTGAGAAAATAATGGTACTTCAAATCTTTATTTGAAATTTTCGAATCTTTTTTATACTCTCGGCTCTTGCCGATGAGTAGGTATTCTCGCGTGAATCTCGTCTCATCCGCCCATCGATGCGATTTGGGTTTACATGATTGGTCGCGTTTAAGATTTTTCTCTTGCTGACTTGCAAGTCTTCCTCAAGGGGGGTCCCAACTTTTCGTCCGGGTTGCTTTAGAACATTCGGCGAGAAAAACCAAGCTCTCTCCTCCGGTAATCGCGCAACAATTCAGGCCTTCAATAATAGGTCAAACTCTCAAAAGTCAACCCCACTCTAAAACCGAAAGGACCTTTTCTACTCCACGTCAATAAAAAAAAAAAATGGAAACGAAAACATAATGTTTATATCACTTCATATGGCAAAATTGGATATTTCTAATTAGCTATATCGCAAAAATCTTATTCATCGCACCGGTAGCGTGAAAAAGATGTCAACAAGAGCATCGAAATGTTCTCATACCTCAGTGTTGGAAAGGCCAACCCCATCTCACTATGTGTCGAGGCCAGGTTCTATCTCGATTTATTTTGCGCGTGCATTCGTTCTGTCCGTCAAATTCCTCGAGTTATTTCTGATCCGGCTTGCACATGAGAGGAAGTGCCAAAACATCCCCCATTGCCTGACTACAGGGCTTGCATGATAGGCGAAAGGAGATCGGATGTATATAAAGAACATGTGACTGTCACATCGAATCTTTCACTCACTTTCAAATGGAGGTTACAAACAAACTATAACCATCTTCTTCCATCGTGATTTTTCCTCGTAAATATCGAAATGACTGTGGTCTTTGGCTATATGCAGTGTAGGTGTAGGTGTAGCCACGGCATGAAAAACTTTAGGATAATAATACAAACGGTCCCAAACTTTTGACTTGACATGTATTGCGGTCCATGAACTTTTAATTTGTTCAACGCGGCTCCTGAAATTGAGCGCTATAACGCGATCCTTAAACTTTTAATTTGTTCAATATGGTTTTCGAACTTTTTGATACGTGACCACGTGGTAGACTCGGCGTTTTAATGGAGAAAAAGGAAGGGAGTAAAGATGAAGATGGTTTCGCTGGGGAGTAAGCATCGGCAACTAAATGAGGCAGGTGCGCCGTTAGATTTGGAGGGTGCACCGGGGCATTCATGAGCCTCGCATGCACGCTATCATTTCTCTCTCTCCCTCCTCCTCCTCCTCCTTCCTCCCTCCCTCTCCACGCAAAGTCAAACCAGAGACTATAATACTCACTGTCGCTAGACCAACCTCCTTTTATTCGCATTCACGTCCCCAGCACTCTCTCTCTCTCTCTGTGGGAATGCAGGCTTGATCTCGGGAGGAGAGGACTCTGCTCGGACATGGCAATGCTCGGGCATCTGCTCCTCCTGCTATGGCTTCTCGCTCTCCCGGCCTCGCTCGCTCGTCCTGGTGAGTCCTCTCCCTCCTTTTCCAGCTCCTGGAAGGTCTTTCTCTCGCTCTAGAACTGCGGAGACGAGAGATTTCCCGCTCCGTTCGATGGTTTCCCGGTGACCGAGTGCCGGTCTCGCCGGGGATCGGTGCTCGTTGAGCTGATCTTTTGGAGTTGCGCTGAGTTGATCGGAGCGGTGTGGTGTGGTGTGCTTAGCTCTCCGATTGCGTCGAGCGGTTTTAATCGAACTGAACCCCCGGCGAACTGAACTAGCGATGGCGAGTGCGCTGTTCCATCGGCTTCGTTGACTTGAACGAGAGGACTGCCGACCCCACGAGTCTTCGCGACTTGCTACGGACTTGTGGGGAAACCGCGAGTGAGTTTACGCGCGGTTGCTGGTTTTCCTTTTTAGAGAAAAGCTGTCTTACTCAGCTTCTTGATAGAAGCATTTGATTGATTTCGATTTTCTACTTGGGTGGGAGTCTGCACATGTTGAGCCCTCTGTTTTTCTTCTTATTCCTTCAAAAGAAGGAAAATTTCCTTGTTCTTGATAGTCAATTTAGGGTCTTAGACTAAATCGTGGAATTTTCTGTTTTTTTCTTTTTCCTTTTGATGTTCTGCTAAATGTACCTCAATAACAACAGAATGGAAATAACAACTTCCTTGGCTGACCGGACAGAAGTACCTGGCATCGGGTCAAACTTCGTTAATCTTTGGAATAAGAATTACTGCACAAAAACTTATGTGTGATTGTGCTTTCGTCCATGATAGAAGCGTCTACACTGCTTCTAAAGAAGATGCTTGGAGCTGAGTAGATTAAATATTAGCCTATTTTCTGATTTGTGATGAATTGCTGTCCTGTTTCTCATATGGCAGCGCCATTCGCAATGCGCATTAGCTGTGGGGCCCGTGAGGATGTACACTCGCCACCAACCAATACTCTGTGGTCTAAGGATTTTGCATATACAGGGGGTATACCGGCTAATGCAACAAGACCAAGTTTTATAACTCCTCCGCTTAAAACCCTCCGTTACTTCCCTTTATCTGAAGGACCGGACAATTGCTACAACATTAATGGCGTTCCAATAGGCCACTACTCCGTGAGGACCTTCTTTGGATTAGTTGAACAGCCTAGTTTTGACAATGAACCCCTGTTTGACATTTCTGTCGAAGGCACTCAGGTTGGTTCTCTATCATTGGGGTGGACTGACCATGATGATCAAGTATTTGCTGAAGCCAGTGTATTCCTCGCTGATAACACTGCTTCTCTTTGCTTCCATAGCACTGGCCATGGGGATCCTTCAATTGTTTCGATTGAAATTCTTCAAGTTGATGATAGGGCATATTACTTTGGACCTGCCTGGGGTCGAGGGACGATTCTTAGAACAGTCAAAAGACTAAGCTGTGGCAATGGGAAGCCAAAATTTGATACAGATTATAGTGGGGATCAGTGGGGTGGGGACCGGTTCTGGGATTCAGTTACAACGTTCCGCTCAGGGTCTGACCGGGAGAGATCTACAGGAGAAAGCATTACGCAGGCTTCACTTCCTCCAAATTATTATCCAGAAGGTCTCTATCAGACAGCAATTATCGGCACTGATCTGTTGCCAGATTTAGAATATACAATGGATGTGGATCCTAACGGAAACTACTCAGTCTGGTTACATTTTGCTGAAATAGATACTTCGGTTACGGGAGCGGGACAAAGAGTTTTTGATGTTCTGATCAATGGTGATACCGTTTTTCAAGGTGTAGACATAATAAAGATGAGTGGGGATCATTATGCTGCTCTAGTGTTGAATACTACAGTTGCTGTTAGTGGGAGGACTTTGACAATCGCATTGCAACCAAAAGAAGGCAACATTGCCATAATTAATGCCATCGAAGTCTTTGAAATCGTCATAGCTGAGTCAAAGACTTCAGTGGATGAAGGTACAGTACAACCTTTCTCTGTTAAGATGACCATAAGCTTTTAGTGCACTGGTTATCCTGTGTGCTTATTGTCAACTAGTTCAACCCTCACAACTATGGCATCAGGTTTTGACGAAGGCATGGCATAAGCTCATTGAGCTTGCCTAATAGTACAACTGTACTAATACGAGGGCAAATGTGTGCTAATTAATTGCATGCTTGTGTTTAATTTGTCATGGTAACAGCCTGCTTGATTTATTTCTGGTTTAACACATCATAGATGAGATGAAAGAGAAGGCTTTCTCAGGATTTATACTTTACTGACTTAACAATTGAGTTTGCTGACTCCCCTAAATCTTTAAATTTTTCGAGATAGTGTCTGTCAGTCTTTGGCTGCTTTATTTGCTGAAAATGCGACCTTACACCATACACTGTGCTTGCTGTGATGCACTTCTTTGAAGATGTTTCTTTTGAACCAGACATGTAGTGCATGTGCATGGGTATCTTACCTTATCAAAAGTTGCGAATATCTACTTTTGAAGCATCTGTTTTGCTTTAGAATACTGGCAGCATGCTTGTGTTGCTAAACATCATTTCACGAAAGTTTGGTGGAGTGCCTATTGCTAAATGGTGTTGCTTTTGATGTTCCTGATATGGTTTAGTAATTGACCAGTGACCATAGTTATCATATGTTCTACAACATGCTGTTATATCGTTCCTCTGTCATCGTTCTCACTTTGAGCATCGAAGTATTTGGCCGAGGAGCACCAGAGTAAATGCACCGTCTTTCCTCTAGGATAATGGAAATTTAGTTTACAAACTGAAACTGCTAAGCAGATCTTTTGCATAACTTGCCTGTAATACTCATTTGGATGTGTTCCCCTCTTGTCTCCCCTTCGGCTGAGTGACAAAAGATGTTGAAAGGGATATGGAAGGAAAATTTTGAGCCTTCATTAACTTTTGCCTTCTAATTTTCTAGTTAGGGCTCTGCAGACACTAAAGGACGGATTGATGCTTCCTCTTCAATTTGGGTGGAATGGTGATCCATGTGTTCCCCAGCAACATCCATGGAGTGGCATTGACTGTCGATTTAACAGTACCTGCGACAACTGGGTCATTGATGGACTGTAATGCGTCTTACTTTTGTCCCGTGTCTTCTTGATCTCATATTTGACATGCTAACATGATCTTTCATCAACTTGCTATCTTTTGGATTTGTTGCCCACGGGACTTTGCCTTGATATCATTGCTTTTGGGAGTTGCAATGTAGGTTAAATGGAAGTGTTTGAGGGATCCAAAAGTAACTAGTTTGTTGCTGATAACCAAACTGTGTAAGGCCAAAAAAAAAAAACCCGAACTGTGAAAGGATAACCCGGATGCTAGTGTTTGGTTCACATCTGTTGACAAATATGAATCATTGCGTAAGAATGCAGTGCAAGCTTTCTTTAGCTAGTTCCAAATCTATCCATTTGATTTCTCATGTCATGCTTCTATCTCAGCAGCCTGGACCCATTCAACTGCATCCAGTTTGCTGCATGCTTCTCAAGACCAATAATATTGATATGTTACATTTCTCAGCAGCCTAGACCGATTCAACTGCATTCAGTTTGCTGCTTCCTTCTCAAGACCAATGATATTGATATGTTACATCCACGCATTGTGCTACCAGACTCTTCCTTTCATCTAATTGTCCTAGACCCATTCAACTGCGTCCTCTTGCTGCTTGTCTCTTAGGCCTCTATATTCAGCTAACTTTCACATAAAAAATTAAATGCGGCAGTCAACATGCCTCTTGTGAGAGTATTTAGGTGCTATTTTGGTCAGACTATGAAAACAGAATGAATTACTGAAGCGTGTACTAGTCTTGCTGCCTTAACAAGGTAGATTGAGGTAGCACAAAAAATTATTCAACTCCCTTTCTCCAATTATTCAATGTCATTTCCAAATCTTCCTGTTATTTGGCAACTAGCTTCTTTCACCATTGCCCAACCCAATGTCATAAACTAAAAACTTAGATCCCTAGCTGTGTTGAAGTTTGACTCGGAGCTTTCCTATAAAATGTTCCAAAACTTGTGCATATGAAGCAGGGTACATAGATTTTTTCCCCTCTTTGAGTTTTGAACCAGGAATTCCGATTTTTTTCCCGGAAACCTCACCATCACCACCCAACTGTATGCTTTTCTAGTTGGTCTTCATGCAACCATTGTTCTTCCTTGTCTGAACGAGGGGATTTGCAGCATAATTCCGAAACCTGTTGGCTTATCATGTTCCATAAGATTGTCAATATTGGCACAGTGGCACCAGTCTTGTAGAAGTAAAGCTAAGGCCTTCTAAGTTAGAATTTGCAAATCGACGAATATGCAAGCATGCTTTCTAGGTACTTGGAATAATTTATGTCAGATAGTTCTTAAGGTTAATGATCCACGTCATATAGCATGGACACAAATACACTTTCACTATGTTTGCTTTTAAAAGTTATATCTCGCATCTTCTCGTGCATTTAGCTGACCATTTGTATCCTCCAAATTAGGAGCATTGAACATCATTGTAACTATTTATAGATATTCTTTGTGAATTGCAGCATGTCTCAAAGTTGTTATAACCAACCATTGGAAACGAATGTCACCTAAAAAGGAGGTTCTGTGAACCAGATAGCTATTACTTGTTTCCTCCCTCTGCTCACTCTCAGTCAGAAATGCATTCATTGATGAATATTTACAAGCATTGTAACTTTTAGAAGTGTAATTTCACAATTCAACTAGAATAAACAGTAACTATATTACTCTCAGGATGGTGACTAATATTCAAAACACATGGTGCGAAGTTTATTTATGCAATACAGAATGCAAAACACCATTGTCTTTTGTTGCAATCTTTGGCTGGGTAACTGCTTCCTGGGGTTACCGAATATGCTTCATTCTATTTTGTTAGTCCTTACTCTTGTTATTTCAGTTATATTAAACTTTCCAAGAGATAGTTTTCTTTATCTAGATATTTATTTAGCTGAAACATTAACTTTGAAAGTAATCTTTACTGGACTTTCTCTTGTTCTAGACGATGAATTGCATCACAAAAACTTTGAAAGATTTAGCTAGGTAATATAATGACTCAGCTTTCTACTTGTACCAATGTTTGATCAGTGGGCTGGACAACCAGGGTTTGAGGGGTTCCTTGTCGCCAAATGTATCTGGATTGCATCATCTACAGAGCATGTAAGTATCTAAAGATACTTCCCATGTCAAATTATTCACATTGTATCATCTACAAAGGAGATGCTTAGCTTTGGCTCAATAGTTTCCTTTGGATTGTTAAAACGCCATATTCTATTGAAAGTATCAACTGGCAAACACTTTCTAATTAGTTAGTTAGTAACAATGTAAACCTAGGAGAAGGCGCCATCCTGAACATATGTTATTCATGTGCCATGGTATTACTTCATAATTCCGTTCGAAAAAGAGATGATTTAGATAAATGTCTTCAGACTACAGCATCTCTGTAGCTTCGTGTTTTATTGTTTGACATGAGCTATTTCCAACTGGCATTTGCAGAAACTTGAGTGGAAACAGCATTCAAGGGCATATTCCATCCTCTTTGGGTACGATAGCTAGCTTGGAGATATTGTGAGTAATTTCTAATGGAATTCAAAGCCTTTTTATGCTTTTTGCTGTCCTGATATTGACAATATTAAGTAAAATTCTCCAGTATTGCTGTGTTTTGCTGTTGAAAGAGCTTTCCTGTCACTGATGACCTGAAGCATTTTGAACTCTTGGCTGGCACCTGCTCCAATGACCAAATTTAGGCTTTTTAGCAAATCTTTGCATGACTATTGGTTCTTCCATTGCTTTTTTATTGGCAAAATCAAAGGCAACCTGCCAATTTTCTGAGCTGTTCTGTCTAAATTTTCCCATGATTTTTTATTTTTTTAATTCTATACATTCCGCGCTTACTCTCTGACAACATTCTCCATGTGCACGTAAACCTGAAACCAGCTCAGCTTCTGACTAAATGGTTCTTAATCTAGAGCTACTTATGTTGTTCACTGGCGGATAGGAGTCATAGGCATCGTAGTCTTACCAATTTTCACATGGATGGTAGTTGGAGCCGGCAGCTCTCCTAGGATTCCCTCATCTGGGATCCCTTGGGAAGAGGATCGAGCTGGCCCTTCTGAATAGCTGGCTGCACACTATCTCCCTTCAGCCCTTGAGCGAATGCAGCAAAAGGAGAGAATCCATAGACCAACCCCACCGTCTCCACCCATTAGGAACTATGAAATCACCCCAAGGGTGCCTTCTGCATCCCGGGGTTATAGACCGACCATAAAATCCTGCTCAATAAGTGGAATGCATTAGCTGTCCGCTCTTATGTTGAGCAGTAAGGGTCGGGGAAGGGCAATCCCCTCTTTTTTTCGCTAAGACCATTCCCTCCAAGATGACACTTGTGACAGAGAGAAAACAAGTGACAGTCCACGGATACAAAATTTGCTGTTCGGACATGTTGACAGAGTGCCAGATATTCACCATGATGATGGAGATATCAGAGAGATATCTTTCAAGAAGCAGGGCATCCGGCGGGAAACTAGCTTTTTGGATCTGTAGCATTTGTGGACACTATGTTGGATACGGATTAGGAAACATTAACGGGCTTTAGTTTTTCTTTATAATCACTTCCAAAGGCACACATTCATATACTTTTTTGTATCTTTCTTCGCAATTTCTCTCTCCCTCTCGCTTTCTTACTTGAAATGACGCTCTCAAATGTACAAATGGTCCTTTTGACTTTTCTCCTTCAATTTTCTTGGAATAATGAGTTTGTTGAAATTGATTGTACCCTGGTTTGATATTTTCATAAAGTAAATCCTAACCCTAAAAAGCTTTATCGCAGGGACCTCTCTTACAATTCCTTAAATGGGTCAATACCTGAAAGTCTTGGACAGTTAACATCCTTAAAGAAACTGTAAGAGAAAATTTTGGTTCAGTTTGAAAGAAAAACGATTGTGATGTGACTCTAGCCTAATTCCCATTGGCATTGTGCAGGGATCTCAATGGGAATTTCTTATCAGGGAAAGTCCCTACAGCCCTAGGAGGCAGGCTTCTGCACGGAGCGAGTTTCAAGTATGCTCCAGGATTTTTTTAATTTAGAGGCTCTATTAGCAGCAACTGCCTGACTTACTTCTGTTTATTTCATGCGGTTGAGCTTTGCAGATTTTAAGCTAAATGAATTCCTTGGCTGCGAATTTTTACAGTTTCACTGACAATGCTGATCTTTGCGGCATACCCGGCCTTCCCACATGTGGTCCCCACCTTTCAGTGGGTGCAAAAGTTGGCATCGCCTTTGGTGCCTGTGTGGCATTGCTACTCCTTGTCATTTGTTCAGTGTGTTGGTGGAAGAGGCGCCAGAACATTCTCCGGGCTCAGCAGATCGCCGGTAAGCTTATGGAATGGTAGATTTAATTTCGGTCAAATACTGAAATCTTCATGCTTTTATGAAGAACCAATGTGTGCGGCTATATTGTTCAAGAAGAATCTGACAGGGATGTAAAATTTTCTGAGAACCCACTACTATGTATGAAAAATGTGGCCACAATGTTTTTCCAGGGATTTTTTATGTGATAGTAGAACCAGAATCAAAAGGCCAAAATCAAGGGGCAGAAGCGACAACTGAACGAATTTAATGCTAGAAATAGTGTAATATCGAGTTGGCAATCGTATTAGGTCAGAATGGATCGAGAGTCTTCTTTCCTTTAGGTAATTCATCTTTGCTTCAATTTTGTTTGTTTTGCAGCAAGAGAAGCTCCCTATGCAAAAAAGAGGACACATTTTTCACGTGACATCCAACTGGCAAGACACCAAAACCACGGCCATGCTCGTTCTGCTACCGAAAACGGGCCTAGTTTGCTCTCATGACAGGTTTCGCGAATCCTTATATAATCAAAGTCATTTGTCTTACTGCTTGGACACACAATGCCTGGGACATGAGCCAAGTGTGAACGGTCAGTTGATTTGCCTTTGCTACTAATGATTTTACAGCAGAGTAACAGGCAAAAGAGCTGATGTTTCGGAAATTCTCGTTCCACCCCTTTCTTTTCCCCTTTAGATTCTAGGAAAGAAGCCAAAGAACTGCTACAAATGCCCATACCACCCCAGGTTACATTATACCAATAGTGTCTGTAACACATTCCGATTGTTCGTCAAATACTGAAAATGAATGAGAATGGAGTACATTATCTCCCCATCTTCCTGTAAACTATTTTACTCGAGTATTGAACGCCGAAAGTATAACATACACTGTAAATACAGTGGAAGATGAAATCCCCAGTAGCTCTCCTCGAGTCATAGAGCTCAGGGCGGGGATGCAGCAGCCGAAGGTTGAAGAAGACAAGTGCTCCCCCTCTTTTTCGGTACCGCAGCTCAACATAAAGGCATCGATACCTATTTATCCGACGGGGTTCCAAAGTATGTTTTCAGTCAAATGACACTGAAAGTATAGCACTCCTTCCCAGTGAGTATTTGCTATTCCCTCCAAGTTCAGAAGTAACACACATACATCTTAAACGGATTGCTCCTCTCTATACTTGATTATTATGGGTCAGCTTTGTAATGCTTCATCAGATCTTCAGGAACATAAAATGGTACCACTGTATGCGTATGGGTAAAACAAAGTATCTTGTGCATATGGGCAGTTTTACTGGTCGTATCGATTTATTGCAAGGGTGATCGATTCCTGGCTAGTCCATTCCCAAGGTGGGTCAGTTCTTCCGAGACCCGAATTCGGAACCTACCACATAGGTCCTGGTTCCGAAAAATTGAAATGGAAACCCATCCGGTTTTACTGGAAACAAGGCTGTGGGTCCGACCTCGGAACAATGCTGCTGCTTAGTTGGTTCTAGGTCGAACCTGTGATTTTGAAATAAAAACCTGGAATCGAACCGGTTTAAAAGGCCGCCACAATTGGACCAGTTCTTCCCAGAACTGACATGGAGCTGGTCGGGTAAGGCCGGTCCAGTCCGGTTCTCCGATTGAATTGCCCCCATCGCTCACTCCCAAATAATTTCATGATTCGGATCGCATCAAATCTTTTTTAACGTGATGCTTGTAATCCCTCCTCTCTAGCTTTGCTTAAAGCCCGGGCTTGGGCCCATCCATTATATCAAAGCAACCGAGTTGGAAAAAGGTAAATAGGAAATGTCGGGTAAAAAGAAGATAAAAAATAAAATAAAATAAAAGCTACGAAGAAAAGAAAAAGGAAAGAAAAAAGAAAAATATTCCCTTCACGTGAAGACCTGGTGTCGGGTAGCTGCAGAGTGAAGCCGCAGCTGTACGACCCCCAACCCCCAACCCTTTCCTCTCCTTTCCCATTCACACACACTCCACACAATTTCCTACAACAACATGCAAGAAGAAGCCCTTACACAACACATCATGTAATAAAAAAAGGGGCCGAAAGACTATACCTTCACTGATTCCAAGCGTTGCAGAAACCATAGGACACAACACAGAGCTATCTATCCTATGATTGCCCCCCC
>BCNH02000004.1:4362845-4382411 GCA_001662345.2 Metrosideros polymorpha var. glaberrima | reverse complement strand
ATATTATTATTATTATTATTATTTAGGGTAAAAGCTATCAAAAACCTTTAATTATGTCCACTGTAACACATTTACCTTATTTTTTTTTGTAACAAAATCTCAAAGTTGTGCTTATGTATCACATTTATCCTTTATCAAATTTCTATAAATGAGAATCATTAAAAATATGCCTACATTGAAGGTTTGAAAGCAAATAATATAAACATGACACTCACGTGTTGAAAAATTATTTAATAAATTTTGACGGAAGGTAAATGTATCACACGGTTACAAGTTTTGTGACATAATATGCATAATTTAAGTGTTTTTTATGTGATAAAAAAATTCGAAGTAAATATGTCATAATAAATAATTTGAAAATTTTGTTGGCTCTTTCCCTATCATTTACGATCTTTTTAATGATGTCAGTATCCAATCATCCGTCTCCTGCTCTTTCTTCACTTTTGCTTTTATTATCCCGACCTACAAACTCCCGGTCGGGTGGGGCCTACTGCCCACGTGTCGGTGGCCAAGGACAATTCGAAGTTAATGGTTCGCCCCCTCGAGCGAATCTGTCGGCTGCAGAGGTGTCACGCCGCGCTAACGTTGACTTTGACCATTGCCTTTTTTTTTTTTTTTTTATAATTTGGATTCCCGTATTTGTCCTACAAAATATCCGTCACCGTCTCAGTGACAGCGCTTCAATGTGCGGTAATTAGCAAAAAAGAAAAAAAAAACAGATATTGTAGCACGAATTAACTTACTTAACATTAAAAAATCAACGTAAATGACCAATTTTACGGAACAATATATATTATAATCTCAAACCAGTAACTTTTTAAATTAATTCTTATTTCATAGAAAATCACATATTGGTACCCTTGCCTAATCTACCATCTATTAGCATCGCCCAACATTCCATTGAACACATGAATCATACACGATTTCTTAAAATCTCTCATGATACTTGCAAAAGGAAAAATGATACAAATAATCCATGAACTTAGCTACAATATGCAATATGGTTATTGAACTTTAGTATAATGTTCAATATGGATTTTGAACTTCTAGATATTTTTTCGTAAAGTTTAGGGACTACATTAAACGTTTATCAATAGTTTTGGGAATACATTGAACAAATAAAAAGTTTATAGACGACATTGCATATTGAGCTAAAGTTCAGGATCTGCACTGTACAAATTAAAAAGTTCATGGACCATATTGCACATTTGACCTAAATCCAAAGACCTTTTGTGCTCTTATCCCTTGCAAAATGTGACTAAAGTTATTATGTTCATGAACGTGAGGAAAATTGACATCAATTGGACAAATGCAGGTCATTTCAGAAATGTCCTAGAATAGTATTTTAACATTTATATTGCCAATTTTAATTCAATCTGCACTATAAGCAAACTTTATTTAACTACGTATCTGCATTCTCAGAAAATATTCGTCTCTAACACAATATAGTATAAGCTTCATATTATAAATAGTCTGCTTTCGAACAATCTTCTGGGCAGCATTCAACTGCATACTAAATGAGAAAACGCGGCGACTTGCTACACGTTCTCTACGTCGCTCGAACTGGGGTGGACTTCCAAATTGAAATCCTTTGCGACCTCCTCCATGATCCTCCATCTGTAAATATAGGCGGCAAGCGCAAATTATAATGATTTCACGGTTAATCTTGAACCTGCGAAAATCCGAACCGGAAGTTACCTCTCGAGAACGAATTTTCCTTCCTTATATTTTTGGTTCTTGTCATGTGCAGCCACCTGCAACAGTTCAAAAAGCCATTCAACTATGATAGTGCAATACGAAATTGCGGACCAATACTTCTGTAAGATAACGAGTCGGCCGGTGTAGTTCATTCAGAATATTAAGCACAATAAGCAAACTTTTATACTATTGACCAATAGCTGAAGCGCTACATTCGCACTTAGACTTAGCTCTATCTGAAGAACTATGAGCAACAAATGGACAATATCAGGAACAACTATGAGATTGATAAAAACCAGATACACAGTGCTAACAGGAGGCAAAAATGCAATGAGGCAGCTTTTCCTCTACGCGACGCCCTATTGGCAAAGATGCCAAATGTACGCACAGATGCGCCCGCAATAATAATATCCGATAGCTATTGGGTATATTGACAGAGATCGATCAAGTCATCTTATTTGATATGATTCTCCTGATGGGATGATCCAAGAGAAAATAATCATACTTACATACTTCCAACCGAGGATTTGCCCACAGCAGCAACAGAAAATATCTTCAACAGTGTGCATACCAGAAAGCATCAATCTTTCCTCTTCAGCTCCAACTGTTATATTCACCCTGAATTTCCACGGGACATGGAGAAGTAAACTTGAGATGTCATACAGAAACTAGCCAAAGAACCAACGGACAATTATACCCAACACAGATAGCAATAAACTCTCAAGTCAACTGGGCACAATAACTTTTGCAAAACAGCAAGAGAAATCTCTGTTTAACATTTTCGTGAAAACTCAGGGTGCTCAACCGGAAATATTTCTGGACACCACGGATGCGTGAGCACGCATACATGCGTACAGACACACGCATGCATGCATATATGCAGTTAATCTTGTCTGTGGCGTTATTATTAATGTGATTCTGGGTAATCATTGTAATTACAGCTGCTGACCAAGAAAGCTGAAAGTATTCACGGTAGCTGCTTGAGTGCCCACAGTCATCTTGTCCAGAAAATTCAGACATGCATACACGCCCACATGCACATAGCATTTATTTACACCTCCATACATCATCTCTTTATAAAAAAAAACCTGTAAACTTTAAAGGGTTTCAAAATTTTGGCATTCTTCTTTTTCATCTAGAACATGGAGCGCTGACACTGTCCATAGGTCAGACCGAAGTCTTTCTAAAGAAAGCCTTTTTATTTTGTGAGTTAAATTTACATGCAATCCCACACTCCTGTAGGCAAGAGGAGCTGTCATGAAATGTTTCCAAACAGTTGGAAGTAACAACTTCAAGTTTGTCCAATAGTCAAGAGTCTAATTAGAGAAGGAGAGGGTGAAAAAAGATAACCTTCATTGTCCAAGAACGCTTATCAACAGCTCCACTTTCTTTGTTTGTCCCTCTATTTGCATGTTCTCAATACATATTTTAGATTCTCCATCCTCACACGAATTTGGGTACAGTTTCTCAATTCCCCAAGGTGAGACGTGAGAGATGTTAAGGACTTAGAGACTCTTTCTAAGTGGGGCCTCTTGTTAATCTATATGTTACTTTAGTGCCTTTAAATCAGCACTCTACAGAGACTCTTTCTAAGTGGAGCCTCTTGTTAATCTATATGTTACTTTAGTGCCTTTAAATCAGCACTCTACATCTACTTAAGAGTTTGAGCTTTCAATTACAAAATTACCACTGTAAATTAGCTTTATCCTAAAGTCAAAGCCTCTCCCAACGTAAACATGACATACATTGCAAGGATAAAAGAACGAAAAATATGACAAATTCTCAGTAGTACTTTGTGGTTTCTTTTAGTTGGTCAACCAACAAAAGAATGTGGGGTTATAGGAACAGAGCACAAAATACTGCTTATGATGAAGGAGTAACAAAATCACAGGACACAATGAAGTCAATGCATAATATTGCAATGAACTTACACATTGCTGAAAAGGAATGCCTTTCCCTGGCGGCAATTGAAGGACTATAGATACCAATGGAGCAAAGTTAGGGACCGAATATTGAAGAGAATCGCAGATAAGGTACACCAAAGCTAAATTATACAACAGAAAATAAAATATAGGTTTTCTCTCAGGTGTAGTCTTCGTTCTTCACCTATTAAAGCTTGCATTTGAAGATAGCCAAAAATATAAGAACATCAAAAGATAACGGTAAGGATATAAATCTCATGTCAGGTTAGGTTTCAAGAGAATCATGCATACATATTTTCAGTGCAGGATCTTCTTTATAATGATGGCAAGAATGGGAGTAAGAACTGAAACAAAATTGTTGTGTGATTTTAATTGTCGTAAATATCTTTCTGCAAAGTGGTTGTTTTAGATGCACAAATATGGATATTGAGGGGTAACTGTTTGAGGCAGGCAGGTCCTTCTATTAAAAAATACCCATACAGGATCTGCACTCCCCCTAAAACTTCTGCATCAACCAAATACAAGCTCCTATACCATGTGAACAGATATTTGTCCAGATGATCATGCCATTTTCCGGTCAACCCCATGTTAATTCGAAAATTTCTACCATCCTTCTCTTACTTTAAAGGCCTTCACCAAAAAATGATGTGAGAAACTTGCCCGAGCGTCTTTTGCATGAATAATAATTACATGCACTTAGATATCTCCTCACTGTTTAACAGTGAACATTGTTATCATTATGTTCTATCTTCAAACGTATCCTTCCTTGTCCAGATCATACAGCCCAATTTTTATTGACTTCCTAGGCTGCAAATCAAATCCTAGTTTCATCCTCATACAAGGTTTTAACCAAAGGTCCTTCACAACAAGTGAGATGTCGAATGCTGATAAATTAGGACCAATTCTCAGGAAGAACATAAACAGTATCTTAACATACAAAGCATCTTCATTCTCGACCTGCCATGTCTAGTACAGCATTCGCCAGCTAAACACCATACCACTAGATTCCCGATTAAAATAGAACCAATTGGCATAGAAACTGGACCTAAAGCACCCCAGTTTCACCTGCCATCCCACCACTCTGGAATTTTTAAAATGGAGATGACTCTACCTCCGGCACTCCCCGTAATACATTAGATTATCCGGAGCACAAGCCACGAATCCAACAGCCCAAAGAAACCAACAGTCCACGACAAACCATCAGGCACCTCCTCCTCTCCATTCACGATTCAGTTCAAGAACTTCCACAAATTGTAAGCACCCATTTCGTTTGGAGCAAGCTTATACCCGACCCTTCATCGGAATCGATCAGATCATAACCAAACTACCTCAAAAGCTCCCCCTTTTCTTTACTCAATTCGATTAGAGAATCAAGAAACCACGCACCTTCGAGAGCACGTCATCAGCAAGAGCAAGAGGGCTGTTACAGAATCTGCACCTGTAAGCTCTGCCTCCCAATTCAATTAGAAAAACTCTCCCCATGGTACTCGTCTCCGCCGCCGCCGCCGCCGCCGCCTCCGCTTCTTCTTCTACTTCTTCTTCCTTACGTGCTTGGACCGGAATCCCTCGATGGCGGGCCTAATTCAACCGCCGTATCAAATCTCGCCTGACATCGACATTTTTGGGGGGAGAAGCGGTGATCGTGTGGAGCGCTGGTTTTGGTAAGCAGTTGTCATGAAAATGGCGACACGTTAGCCTATGCCTGCCACTTCATCTTCTCCGCCAAAGGAAGAGCAAATTGTGGGCCAAAGGAATAATATATAATACCGTAATGTCAAACACGTGCGGGGGTAACACATTTATTACACACTAATTTTCATATCATAGAGAATTTTAAATTATACACTGACAGCAAAGTCTTAAACCTATTATATTAATATCAATTCAGTTATAAGCTCTCGTCATAAATCTTTTTATATTTGTACTAATTTAGTTCATTTGGCCAATTTTGATTGAAAATTATTGACGTGGACGTCTATCGTCCGTTGAGGTGTGACCGATACTGATATGGACATTTTCAATAATATATTTAATAATTTAGTAATTAATAATATTTATTTTTTTTTCCTTTCATTTTGGGCAGCAAAGGTCACTCATGACAAATTTACTTCGCGTTAGCTTCTATTTATCATCCTTTTAAATTGCTGACGCAGAAATACACGTTAGCATAAATGGCTTTTTAAATGACGCCATCCTAAGGAAGCCAAATCCGAATAAAATAAATTGATATTCGTGGAATTAGGGAAAAATTGAATACCCTCCTTCTCTCTATCAAATTAACAAAATTGAGACAAAACCAGGGATTTCAGCAGATTTCGGAAAACACGAGGGAGCTCTTGTTTGGAAGGGAAGCTGCAGGAGATGGCAAGAATGGAGAGGAGTTGCTGTCCGCAGGTATCAAGAGGGTGCTCGATGGAGATAACGTGAGGGAGTGTCTGCGAGGCTTCACAGATTCTTTGCTCAAGAACAAATATCCTTTAGACTTGGCATTTTCCATGGCAGAGCTTGCGAAGAGATATGTTGTCGACTGTCCGAATGCTCGCCCTGAGATTGCTGAAGTTTCACCACTCTTTCCAAAATTAGCTCTTCCTTGCAGGATTGGGACCCATCGGACGAGCTTGAATTTCTAAGATGTCGTTTCTAAGAGCCATTTATGCTGAATTTCCAAGTCGAAATAACGTTAAATGAGTCGATTGCCATGCGTGCTTCCATGCCGGCAATATGAAGGAATGTTGAACAAAAGCTAACGAATAGTAGACTTGTCATGAATATATCATTTTAGGAATGTTTGTGACACATAAATTAGTTTGAGTTTAATGTATCACAAGTGTGCTTGTTTAAGATTTTTGGTAGCATGAAAATTAAATTTTGGTAAATATATCACGAGTGTATGGGATTTTTGGTAATATTATCACAAAAGGAAAAAAAAAAGTTATATTACCCGTCCTTTGATGTAATAGCATGAAATCAGTTCTCATGTTTTTCTTTGCATGTTTGCATGATTCAAAGTGATAGAGTTTGGTCAATTGAAAGTGGAGAATAAACATAACCAATTGATGGAAAAAATAGTGTCATAAATGATCATAAAATCAACATCAAATTTTGTACACGTGAAAAGGGCAGATTTCTTTTGATATTTATCTGCAGTAACTCCAAGAATAAAGATCCTCGCCTTATTTTTCATGAAAAAAAGAGTAAAGAAGTTAATCAAAAGCGAAAGGAATGAAGAATTAAACTTCTCCCCGCGTATTGCGTGAAAAATTATATATCTTTAATAATCTACTTAGAATTATTTGCAATCTTTGATTGGGTTTTAAAAATACAAATTACGCAATTCTTGGAAACTAAAAAACATATTTTTCCATTTGAGACTAACATTTAGATTAATACCGACATAATTGTATTTGTTAAATAAAAATTAAGATAATCATGAAAGTAAATGTTTTCCTTGTTTATTATATAATTATAACCTCATGCATCTCCAAGTCAAGGGAAAATTTCAAATAAGGGCATGATGTGCCTTCATTTTTTTAAATAAAGATTTGAAGTGGACATTGTTTTAAATAAATACTTGAAGTGGCCAAATCGTCTCAAATAAAGGCCTAGCTAGCCGGCAACTATTCCGCCTATTGAAGAAGAAGCATTTTAGTAAAACACAATTATAAGTGTATTTTTTTTTATTTTTTTTACTTTTACTTTTCCTTTTCTTTTTCCGTCTTCCCTCTTCCCTCCGCACGGCCATCCTCATTGATGGCTAGCAACTCGTCAGCCTCAGTCCTTCTTTAAGATTGATATGACCACTTCAAGCCATTATTTGAAATAATTTGTCCACTTCAAGCCCTTATTTGAGTAAATAAAGACACTTCAAGCCCTTATTTGAAATTTGAGTAAATGAGCGTGTACACCTCCCTCTTTCTCTGTCGCCTCTGTCGATAGAGACAACATTCCAAAGACTCTCCTAGAGAGGTTGATCTAGATGTAAATTTCTATCTCGCACATGACCGAACTCTGGAAAATTTCAAGTCTCGGAGTCCGAGGTTCAAGTAAATGCACGGAGGGAGAACTAGAAAAGTGGAATGTTCCCACTAAGCCTGATTCTGATTGCAAAATCCTCATAGATAAGAATCAGACAAGCTGGAGTAAGTTGATCTCACTATAAAAGCTAGCAAATGCTAAAACGTTGGGAGTGGGATGATGAGAGAAATAAACCATTTAGAGTAAGAATCTGCAAATATTTTCCTTCTCACTAGATCACCCAAACAAGTTTTATTGCCCATCCATTGAGATGAAGGCAATCTAGAGTGCCACTTTTCACTGCAAGTTCAAGAAGTACCAGTTGCTTCAGCAACGTTCCTATCGTTGGCATCTTCTATTCCTTTTAATGCAACTGGACATTCTTTCAACAAAAACCAAAACCTCCATAGATGCCAACAGTCGTGCTCGGGTGAAGGTGAAGCCAAACAACTAGAGCAAGAAAAAAAGTACATTACGTGAATGGACCATAATTGAATCCTATCTGCAAGTTGAAAAGGAAAATCCTGGCACGATCCATGAACAAGACCGAGATGCCTCAAGCAGGTCTAACAACGTCCATTGAGTAGATGGGGGCGAGCGTTTCTTCGACCAACAACAAACAATCATCCATCTACACGCCAAAAACCACAAGTGCTTAATTGATGGCACTCTGAAATTTCAGCTATTCATTAAAAAAGAAACTAGAGAAATTCCAAAATCAAGACATCAAAACAGCTGGCAGAACAATCATCCCTGGAAAAAAGCAAAAGAAAAATCGCAGAACATCAACATATTTCACCAGACAAAAGGGCCTAATGAGAAAGATGGGCAACATCTCGAGCTGCTTAGGTTGGGCTGCAAAAAAAGTGCAGAGGCTCACTTCATAGCCCAAAAGGGTAGATATGGTATTGACCATCATAAGTACTGAACTTAACACCAGTACTTTAAGTGCATTATTTTCTGAACTCTCTCAAAAGTTTTAACCAAACAATGGCTTACTCAATGGAATCCAGCAAATGTGGCCAGAATAAAAACCTGAATCCAATAACATGCATTCCCAGAAAAAAATAAATTGAAGGATAGAGCACTGACATGTCCACTGTAAGCAGAAAATGTTACTTTAGATGATTCCAATCGTTAAGATGCCATTATTTGGAAAAGAAAGAACCCCATGCCATCGCCAGATATATCAAAGCAATCGATGACGAAAAGCTCGAGGCATCAATCACAAACTCTTAGAAAAGTACTCTTACAATTCATTGTTAATGGACTCTTCATGCCTTACAAACAGTAAGAAAATTGTCTATAGCTCTAGGTCAAACTCCAGTTCTCCACCTGAACCACGCACGAACCCTCCCAATAGTCATCACAAATCATCATTGCAATCTGAGTCAAAGATGAGTACTTTTATCATTACTTTCGCAAAAACAATCTAAGGAAGTGAAAAAAGAGGTTTACAAGAAACAATATGAAGATAGGATTGCATAATTTGTATATCAGCTTAAAAGGTGATGCAGAGCAGACGTAACTCAGATCCAATAGGGACACTATGGTCAATATTTAGGCAAAATCTATATTAACTGTGTGGAAAATGCTCTCTCATCATAATATAGAGTGCGAGGTTGGTTCTAACCATGACATCTGAAACAGGTGTGCACTAAACAATAAAAAAAAACACGTGTAATGGCTCCAAGGGCTTGCATAGTAAGTTCCCCAAATTACAAGTTGCGCCCACTGTCATCAGTGGTCAACATCTAACGGCTCTCTACATGGATCTTGGCAAAGTTAGCCAATTCTATCCAGTAGACAAACTAATACAGAACTTAAAATACTAACATCAAATGAATGCTCTTAAAGATCGGTCCAAATTACTTGCTAATTGTTCGCCCCATCTTCATCTAGTCTTCTCTTGCCCTACAAAAGGAGAAAATAGACTGCATTCCCTTACTCAGAGAGAAAGAGAGAAAGAGAGGATCCATGTAAATATGTCTCAATCCCTAGTGACTTCTCCAAAATCACGGATAGTTATTTTACTTTTGAAGTTCCAAAAAAATCTTTCAGATGCTTTCCTCACAGTATTTTAACTCTTAAAAAGCATATCGAAGGACATTAGTTCCTATAGAAGATTTTATTTCTTTTCTAAAGAAGGGGCATTCACATTATCTTGCACCAAATCACACACTATAACTTATAGACCAGGATAGGCACATGTCAACTTCCAAATAACTTTACCTGCCATAGCTGTTCCTTGTGCAAATTGGACACACGAGATTGTGGTGAAAATTTACCCCAACGGTCAGTGACCATTTCGCATCAATTCTTTTTATAAACCCATTTTGCGTCAATTCTTTGTATTTTGTTATAATTACACATATCTAGGTTTTGAAAAATTTTTGTTGCTCAAGACTCAAGTTATCTCCACCTCCCTCATTTGAATCAACATTAGAATTTCATCTGTGGGAGAGAAAAAGAAGAAAAACATGACCAGAACTTAGCCAAAACATCATCTGCTTATATTGCAATCAACAAGCTAATGGGCATTTAAATCAGCGGATGTTTGCAGTGCTTCTAAGAAGATGGGTCGCCTCCCAGAGCGCCAGAGTTCTAATGCAGCATTCAACGGCAGAACCTAGTTGGATATAAGAACTTGAAAGTTAAGTAAAAAACTCATTTTCAACAACAGCCCAAATATGAAATCCCTTTTTTTCGCGACATCAGTTGCTGCGCCCCAATTTGTTCAAGACTTCAGCAGTGCCCAACTACAACAATCGTTTAAGATATACAAACTCACCAAGCAACTACACCTACATCTCGCACGGTGAACGAAGAATGTGTGCACACAAGAGATTCCAGCTTGTGAAAAGCAACTATCTTGTAATAATTACCTTCAGGAGTCCAACCGGAGGCGCGACGAGAAACGGAGAGCATGGAAGTGAGCAACGCGGAAGCAGTGGCGGTGTGATAAGGGAGCATCGATCCCAAGCAGCTGCTCATCTCCATCGGCGATCTTCACAAGAACGAGCTCATCAACAGCCAGTCAACACAAGGACAAAAGAAAAATCGCGAACGAAGTGCATAAGCAATCGAAGAAAGTCAGCGAACATGCATTCGGGACTGCTCCTCGCATTTCAACCTGAAGACGCGGTGCGACATGGGCTTCTGCGCCGGGATGCGGAACGGAGATCGCGCGGGCCCGGGTTTTAGGCCGGAAGCAGCAGACCTCGCGGCGGAGGCGGAGGTCCGGAGGGACGGAGATCGGAGGAAAGACCGCGCGGCGGACATGGTTATTGAGCGTGGGTTTTTGAGTCTTCGCTCTTCGGGGTTTTAGGTGTTGAGGTTGGGGGTTCGGCTTGCAAAGCGGAGCTAATTTACTTCTTTTCTTTTTTCTAATTTTGAAATAATGCTGATGCTTTTTTTATTTTTTACCAAATGGTTCCGATGATTTTTAAAAAGAGAAATGATTGTCTCAGGGTACCATCCCTCTTAAAAAAAGAGACAATGCCTTCCTTGCCTTTCAATTTCCCAAAGGAACCGGTTAAATAGTTTAGCCGGTTTTTTTGGAAATTTGAAAGGAAAATATTTCTTATTGGCATGATAGTGAAATTCCTTATGTGATAAAAAAATAAGAAAATAATTAATGCAAAGAAAATCAACATGATATCCACAACAATACAAAACTTACGATTATGTAACTATTCACACGATTACTAATTGAGCGACCATGATCAAGAGCTCATATCAAGCAACCATGGCCTCGAGGTGACTTGAAGCTCAAGTGGCCATGGCCGCCGCTAGCTTGAAGCTCAAGCGTCATGGCGGCCTCGAGCTTCATGGCTCAAAAAGATCTAGCGGACATGAACACCAAGCTTCGCAACTCGAAAAACCTTACGCCTATGGCTATTGTGCGCTCAAATAAGTGGCCATGGTTATGAGCTCTAGGTGCTATGGCATCCACAAACCTGAGCTTGAACATTCGTGGTTGCTGGAAGCTAAAACTTGAGCATGCACTATGGTAACTGCAATGGACCCCATCTCTCTTTCGTAATTTTGTTATCATTTATATTGTTCAATAGGCACCTATTTGGAGTCATATAACATCGTTGAATCAATCGTAACAGGACACATGTATTCCAATGTTCATGTTAGTAATTTTACTATTATATATCAACAAAAGTTTACTAGCAAGAGAAAAAGTATAACATGACATTTTCTAAGGATTTGAAAGAGGCTTTTCATTATAAAAAAAACAGAGGGCAATCTTAATTTTTAGACAAAGATAGAGGAATAAATTGTGACATTTTTCCTTGAATAAAATAAAAACACACGAAACCTTCCCTTCCACAATTCTCAAATCCAGTTGCCCACCTCTCACAAATGGAAATTTATGGTCAACATGCAACTGTTAGAAATTCAACATGACCGTAGTGCTAGCGGGCGGGCCCCTTTTTAAAAAGTTCACTGTTGGTCATTCCGTTAAAATATTCCGCTCGAGTGCTCTAAGTTGGATGCCCAAAGGCTTGAGTTGAATATCAAATTACAAGTGTCGCGTTATGATTCACTTGACTTGAGCTTCTTATGAGTAGACGCCGGGTTAGTAGAATTATAAATGATAAGTGCACTAAAAGTCCTAAAATTTATTACAAAAGTGCAATTGAATCCTAAATTATCAAAAATGCAATCAAGAATTGATCACAAAAGTGCAATCGAGTTCTAAAATTTAAAAAAAAAAATCAAATCCTAAAACTTATTACGAAGGTGCAATCGAGTCGTTAAATTTTCAAAAAGTGTAATTAACGGAAGAACTTGTTTGGACTAAATTGACAAATTTTATAACTTAATTGCGTTTTTTGAAAATTTTAAAACTCAATTAGGGTGCACATGGCAACCCTCTAGAAGTAGAATTTCACCTCTAGAAGTGTTTCTGAAGCAGAAATCCGTTTATTAAATTAATTTCAGTTTTCGACTTCTGGACCATAAATGCGTTTGGTAAAATAACATATGTTTTCTACTTTAGAAGTGATTTTTCTCTCCAGAAGTAATTTTAGGCCCAAAATTAGAAGTAAATTTTTTACTTCTCTACTTTTTGAGTACTTTTTTTTTTTTGCCAATTGAGTCATAAGCCTTTTGCATTTGTGCCAATTCAATTCGTTTGGCCGACCGACCCTGATGTGACGTGGTACGCTGACCGGCCATAATAATAATATTTTAATATTTTTGAAAATTTTAATTATTTTTTTTATTTTTTTGTTCTTGCTTAGAAGTGTGGTCGGCGAGGGCGTGGCCCTCGCCCTCGCCGGCCGTCCTCTCATCTGGCCTCACCTAGGCATGCGCGAGGCTGTGGGCGAAGGTGGCCTCGCTCGTGGAAAGCAAGTCGCGAGCGAGGGTCGCCATGTGTCACCGGAGCTCGCAATGGGTCGCGATGAGGTGCAATGGATCACCAAATTCGCGAAAGGTTGCGAGGCCAGCCTCGCCCGCGACTCGTCGGCCATGGCCTTGCCAGCTGCGGGCGAGGTAGGCAAGAGTTGCAAAGCCCACGCCGGCCACACTTTTTGCTGTGTAGGATGCAAGAAGGAAGGAAATAAAAATTAATTACAAAAATCATTGTAAAATATTAAAATATTATTATTTCTCCTTCAGAAGTAGAAATTTTCTCCTATTTTATCAAACGTATTTCTCCTCTAGAAATATACTTGTGGAGCAGAAGTAGAAAAATCAACTTCTGGAACAGAAGTAGAAAAATCAACTTCTAAAGTAGAAATAGAAAAATCAACTTCTGGTTAGAAGTTAATTTCTAGAGCAGAAGTGTTGCCGTGCGCACTCTTACACTTTGTGATAAGTTTTAGGACTTAATTGCACTTTAAAAAAATTTAAAACTCAATTGCATTTTTGTAATAAGTTTTAGGACTTCTAATGCACTTATCCCATTTATAAAATAGAAAACGAACAATTGAGTGAGAGAAGAGAAGGGGGCACAAAAACCACAATGTGATGCAGCCTAGCGCAGTCTCAGAGGTTGTCTCATGATGGTCATCTCCAAATCTTAGATTATGGGGAAAATTATAAAAAAATCATAAATTTATTGTATTTATATCAATTCAATCTTAAACCTTTTAGTTGATCAATTTAGTCCTTGACGTTTTGCCAATTTAATCAATCCAATCAATTTTAGTCGGGAATTGCTAATGTGGACACCGATCGTCCTACGTGGCATGACTAGTGCTGATGTGAAGAATTTTATTTATTTATTCATTTCTTCTCTTTTGTTTTTTTCTTTCACTGTGGCCGGCGAGCTCTCGTGATGGTCTACGCAAGTTGTGGGGGAGGCTGCCTTTGCCCGTAGCCGCAATGGCCTCACCAGCGTCGACAAGGGCTTTGTAGCCATTGCCCTGTGGCCAACGAGCTTTGGCAACTCTTGTTGGCCATAGCGAAAGGAAAAACAAAGAGAAAAGAATGAAAAGAGAAGAAAAGGAAAAATAAAAAAAAATAAAAAAAAATTGAAAAAAGTCATCCATGTCAGTGTTGGCCATGCCACGTAGGATAACCGGTATCCATGTAAGCAATTTTCGGACAAATTTGTAGATGGACTATATTGACAAATTGTTAAAAGGTTTATGACTCAATTGGTCAAATTGAAATGTTTAGAATTGAATTGGCACAAATACAATAAATTGAAGACATTTTTTTTTGTAGTACTCCCAACATTTAAGAGCAATTAAGAGTTCCGTACTCATGACGGAATATTCTCAAATGGCCCGCATGTGGTTGATGAAACTTAATCTAAATGAAGCGATTTCACATGCTAAAGTTGTAAATATAGGTTTTTAAGGAGCGATTAGGAGACGACATCATATCAAGGCAGACATTGATGAGCTAATTCCAATAGTTACCACCTTCTTGATTTCCCCACACTTCAACAATGGAGAGCATTACATGACCTCTCACATCGCGTTGTCATTTCAATTTGAGTCATAATTACTACGCATTTCGAGCAAGCCCCTTGCCACTGCCCCACCACAGTCAGTAAGAGTAAAATCAAGGTTATCCTACACCATGGTATGGCCAAACATACTTTCTGAGGTTGAGAAGCGATTGAATTCGAACTTTTGATTGGGAGGTACCAAATCACTTGAGAGTAGGTCCTATTACACTAGGTCAACAACTGTGGTGGTCATGCTAGTATTTATTTAAGTACGAGCACTCTAAAACTCGGATTTGAAGGAGGTATTACTCCTATTTTGAGATTGTAACATGTGCCCTCTTTTTTCTAGGCTTGAATGAATTTCTATTTTTACGGAAAAAAAAAGATTATTCTGACTGTATTACTCTAAGGCCATGGGGTTTAAGAAGTTGATATAGCAAATTTCGAAAGAACATAAATTTGAGAATCGCGAAATGGATTTATAAGCGGCATAATGTTGATTATTTAATGCACGGGTCCTATTTATTTTAACATCCAGTACAAAACCGTCACATCATTTAACAAATAAATCTTTGGAAGAAAATTACACTAATAGTGCCTAAACTTTGACCGAATCGTCCCAAACTTTTAATTTGTTTAATGTAACATTGACTATTACAAAATGTTCAATGCAGTCTTTAAACTGTATGAAGAAGTTCAATATTGTCATTCCATCAATTCAATTTAATGAAATATACTATTGTGGCTTTCAATCCGTTTAGTTTGAATGGAGGACGAATAAAAAACATTACACGTGAATTTTTCACGTAAGATATTTATTTCAAAATACGAAAAAAATTTCCACATGAGATATCATCACAAAAGAACTCAAACATAAACACTCCAATACAGGCCAATCTTTTTCTTCCTTCTCTTAGTTTTAACAATGCTCTCAACCCTCTGGTTTTAAGTTATAGTCTCTCAAAAAGTTACATAAGGACGAAGAAGAAGGTAAGCCTTAGAATTTTTTTTTTGGGAGTAAGAGTGTGTTTGATAACCATCTAGAAGTAATTCTGAAACAGAAATGCATTTGGTAAAGAATTATTTCATGAGCAATTTTTTTACTTCTGAATGAGAATTGTGTTTGGTAAAAGAAGTGATTTTCTAGGATCAGAAGTGATTCTCCAAAAATGATTTTTTTTTCTATTTTCACTTCTTATTTTCTTTCTCCTTTTTTTCTCACGCTTGTAAGCCACTGCTGATCGCCGGCTGTCGGCCATCACCGCCACCGGTCGTCGGTCCTCGTCAGTGGGTTTGTATCGCGAGTTGCGAGTCGTCGATCAGTGGGCGGTCGTCGACCACCATGGGTTGCCGATCCTTGTCGGTCACCGATCCCTGGCTGCCGTTTAATAAACTTGCCAGAAGCAGAAATAGAATGATGGCGCATTTGTTAAACATTCCAAAAATTATTTCTCATTCTCTTCCATTCTTGCCAGAAGTTAAATTTTGGAAGAGAATTGTTACCCAACGCACCCTAAGTGTCAAGAATTTTCTTTTGGAGGCATAGAGGTGGATTTAAGGTTTCACATAAGAGCTTTCTTGAAAATTGTTATTCGCGATTTATCTAATTCGGTGAAAATATAGTTATGACATAACGTAAGAATAGTTTATTAAGGCACGTTGTGTCATCCAATGAATATGAAAATAATAATGAATGCACTGCAAGTTTTGTTAAATTATTTTAAATGGGGTCCCAATTTGTTGTACCTTAGATTGCAGTTTTTTTCTTGGCTTTTCGGACGTGAAACCTATTTCTCTTTGTTTTTTTTTGACGTTATATTATACTTTTGACGTTTTTATTTTCACACGGTATAAAACTATAAATATATATATTGATTAGTGTCTTTTTCATTATTTTTTATTTCGTAGATTTACATGGCCAATAAAACATTCCTTTTCATTCAATAGTAAGAGATATGTTTGTTCGTGATAGAATATTAGAGTATGTTTCTCTTCAGGGAATCGTAATAGGCTTTAAGTGTTTAGGGATTCATAAAGAGCGATCTATTACAAATATGCAAGCTTCACTCCTTATTCCAAATTGATCAGGAGGTTGGCCTTATATATACGCAATTAAGGGTATACATTTATACAAACTCTTAATGGACGTAATAATTCAATAACTTAGGGCTTCGTGCAAGATGCCTTATTTGACATAAAGTAAAATAGTTCAAGCTAGCTGGTTGTCACATAAAGTAGTATTATTTGCGGAAAGGAGCACGAGTCTTTTCAAAGTCTTCTTCCGAGCTTTCTTCTTCTTTTTGCTTGTTTTCAAATCTTCTAATGAGTTGCCCCATCTCCCAATCTTCATTACTTTTTTTTTTTGTCCTGGTGGGTCCCTTGAAATATTGTTGATCATTTGGATGTGTCCAATGCATTCAGATAGGCGCACCTTTTCAGACAAATGCACTTCTTTGGTGGAGATTAATGGGAACTTGATGATACATCAGTGGAGCTTATGAGTTAGTCTATCGACATGGCTGGGGATAGTTTTCTAACTAATTAGTGGGCATTAATCCTCTTAGACTAAGTGACATCTGTAAATTTTCATGTTTGTATGGATCTTGGGATAATGGTTCGCCCCGTGAATTTTGAAATGATGAGGCATGTCTTGGATCTTCTACTTGAACTCTTTTAGGGCTTCATTGATCAATAATAACATGTCCCTTCAAAGTCTTATTGCTTTGGTCAAATTTCTTGTGGAATAACACAGTTCCTTTTACAAATAACATGTTTACTTCCACAAGGGACTCTTTGAATTTACAATATTCCCATAAATGCGATGCAATACAATATGGCAATATCTTGTTCAATGTGTTCGAGATTCATTATTTTTTGTATATTGTTACCCCAATCAGTGCGAGAACCTAGATAGGACTTCATTTGGTTTGACAAATGATCATGCATGTAAAAGAGAACCATTGTCCCAATCAAGATGCAACAAAACATTTTAGTAATCTTTCAAACATATCTTAGGTATGTGAAAAACCTTTTAATTCAAGTATAACAATTATAATCGTATTGAAACTTAATTACATATTGAGTAAAATCTAGACTAAATGAACAAACAAACAATCAATCAAGTTTAAGAGTACTAACTAGATTATTTTAGCTTAGTTCCTAAAGTTAACAAAGCTTTTAATCACCTTGAAATCAAAATAAATACTAAAATTAACAACTCTCATTCCTTAAAAAACAACAAAACTAGTTTGGTAAAAAGAAATTAAAGTCCATAAATTTACCATGTAAGATAGTTGATTGAAAGTAAGAATTTGAACTTTAATTGGGTTATAAAAGATTGAAATGAAAAAAATTGAATTTGAAGATGTTAGGATGATGAAGTTGCACATTTCAAAAGAGGAAAAGAAGTTGGCATTTATATTTCTTATCTTCCTCTTTTGCTCTTTATTGAAGAATAATTTTACCTCACATTTATTAGCTTGAGTTAAAAATAATGATATCAATTAATTATAGCCTATAATATATATAAAATTACTAGGGTTAAAAACAACGAGTCATGCATGAAATTATCTTATGAGATAGGTTTAATGGGTTCAATTAAGAAAATGTGTGTATTTGTATTTCTTGTCTTCTTCCTTTACTCTTTATTGAAGAATAATTTTAACTCACATTTATTAGCTTGGGTTAAAAATAATGATATCAATTAATTATAATTAATAATAGAGATAAAGTTATTAGGGTTAAAAACAATATATCATGCGTGATGTCATCTTATAAGCTACATTGTATTTACCTTGTCTTAATAAAGAACACATGCATGATGCATGATGCATTAATAAAGAACACATGTCTTAATTCTTACCTTGTATTTACTCACATGCTTTTCATTGAAGTTATTGAACCTAACTCATAAAATGGCATTATACACGAAATATTATTTTTAACTATAGTAAATTTATATCTATTATTAACAGTAAATAATTGATCTCGTTATTTTTAACCCAAGCTAATAAATGTGAGTTAAAATTATTCTTCAATAAAGAGTAAAGGAAGAAGACAAGAGATACAAATATCCACATACTCTTAATTAAAGCCATTGAATCTAACTCATAGAATGAGTTCATGCATCATATATTGTTTTTAACTCTAATAACTTTATATTCATTATAGACTATAATTAATCGATACCATTATAATATGAGTTAAAATTATTCTTTAATTAAGAGTAAATGAGAAAGACAAGAAATACAAATATCAACTTTTCTTCCTCTTTTGAAATGTGTAACTCCATCATCCTAACATCTTCAAATTCAAATTATCCCATTTCAATCTTTTACAACCCAATTAAAGTTCAAACTTACTTTCAATCAAATATCTTGGAAGGTAAATTCATGGATTTTAATTTATTTTTACTAAACTAGTTTTGTTGGTTTCAAAGGAAGGAGAGTTGTTAATTTTAGTGTTTATTTTGATTTCAATGTGATATATTAGCTTGGATTTACAATAATGATATCAATTAATTAGAATAATAGATATAAAGTTATTAGGGTTAAAAACATTAAGTTATGCATGAGGTCATCTTATGAGCTAGGTTCAATGGCTTCAATAAAGAGCACATGTCTTAATTCTCACCTTGTATTTACCCATGTGATCTTAATTGAATGCATTGAATTTAGCTTATAAGATGACATTATGCATAACATATTATTTTTATTCATAGTAAATTTGTATATATTATTAATTGTAAATAATTGATATCATTATTTTTAACCAAAGCTAATAAATACGAGTTAAAATTATTCTTCAATAAAAAGTAAAGGAGGAAGAGAACAGATACAAATATCAATTTCCATTCATCTTTTAAAATGTGCAACTCCATCATTCTAACATGTTCAAGCTCAAATTATCTCATTCCAATCTTTTACAACCCAATCAAAGTTCAAACTTACTCTCAATAAAAAATCTTATAAGGTAAATTCATGGACTTTAATTTCTTTTTACTAAACTAGTTTT
>BCNH02000004.1:4305167-4362091 GCA_001662345.2 Metrosideros polymorpha var. glaberrima | reverse complement strand
ATTTTAGCGTTTTTTTTTAATTTCAAGATGATATATTAGCTTGGGTTAAAAATAATGATATTAATTAATTATAGTTAATAATAGATATAAATTTATTAGGGTTAAAAATAATATGTCATGCATGATGTCATCTTATGAGCTAAATTCAATAGCTTCAATAAAGAGCATGTCTTAATTCTCACCTTGTATATACCCAAGTGCTCTTAATCGAAGACATTGAACCTAACTCATAAGATGATATTATGCATGACATATTATTTTTAACCATAGTAAATTTATATCTATTATTAATTGTAAATAATTGATATCGTTATTTCTATCCCAAGCTAATAAATTTGACTTAAAATTATTTTTCAATAAAGAGTAAAAGAGGAAGACAAGAGATACAAATACCCATGTGCTCTTAATTAAAGCCATTGAACCTAACTCATAGGATGAGCTCATGCATCACATATTGTTTTTAATCTTAGTAACTTTAAATCTATTATAATGTGAGTTAAAATTGTTCTTCAACAAAGAATAAAGGAGGAAGACAAGAGATACAAATACTAATTTCCCTTCCTCTTTTGAAATGTGCAACTCTATCATCCTAACATTTCAAGATCAAATTATCCTATTCCAATCTTTCACAACCCAACCAAAGTTCAAGCTTACTTTCAATTAAATATCTTATAAAGTAAATTCATGGACTATAATTTCTTTTTACTAAACTAGTTTTATTGTTTTCAAAAGAGCGAGAGTTGTTAATTTTAGTGTTTATTTTGATTTCAAGTTAATTAAAAGCTTTGTTTGTTAAAGATTTCACTCAAGGTTAGTGAAAACTCTAGGAACTGAGCTATAATAATCTAGTTAGTACTCTTGAACTTGATTGATTGATTATTTGTTCAATTAGTCTACATTTTACTATATATGTAATTAAGTTTTATTAATTGTATGTTAAGTTATTCTTATTGTTGGGCTTGAATTAAAAAGTTTTCCACATACCTAAGATATGTTTAAAAGATTACTAAAATGTTTTGCTGCATTTTGATTGGGATAATAGTTTTCTTTTACATGCATGATCATTTATCAAATCAGATGGAGATTTGTTTATATTCCTAGCACTAATTGGGATAACAATATACAAAACACAATCAATCCTGAACACATTGACAAAACATTACTCTGTTGGATTGCATCCCATTCACGGGAATATTGGGAACTAGAAAGTCCTCTTTGTGAAAGTAACCATGTTATTTTTTAAAGTAATTGTGTTTTTTTCAAGAAATTTGGCCAAAATAACAAGTCTCTGAAGGGACGTGTTATTCTTGATCAATAAAGCCCCAAAAGAGTTTAAGTGGAACAATCCAGATCTAAGGCAAGCGTCATCTTTTCAAAATTCACGGGGAGAACCGTTATCCCAAAATCCATACGAGCATGAAGATTTACATCGGTCACTTAATCTAAGAGGATCAATGCCTATTAATTAGTTAAAAAACTGTCCACAACTAGCCATGTCAACAAACAAGCACAAGCCCCACTGATGTACCATCAAGTTCCCATTAATCTCCACCAAAGAAAATGCGTTTGTCTGAAAAGTTGCGCTCGTTTGAATGCATTGGACACGTCCAAATGATTAACAAAATTTTAGGGGACCAAGTTGAGAAAAAGAGTGTTGAAGATTGGGAGCTAGGATAGCTTGGAGAATCTTAGTTAGTATCAAAGCCAAGGTTGGTGGATCCGGCTGTATGTTAAGCCCCTGCGGAAGGGAGTCTCACATCTTTTGGGAGAAGCCAACTCATTATGTATATAACTTCGGGGTTGCCCTCCCATTATCAATTGCATCTTTTGGTGAGGAGAACCTTAGTTGGTATTAGAGCCAAGGTTAGTGGATCTGGGTGTATGTTAAGCCCCTGCGGAAGGGAGTCCCACATCTTTTTGGAGAAGCCAACCCACTTTGTATATAACCTTCGAGGCTGCCCTCCCATTATTAGATGCATCTTTTGGTGAGGAGAAAACAAGCAAGAAGAAGAAGAAGAAGACACCTCAAATGAAGGCTTTAAATCGACTCATGCTCCGTTCTATGATCAATACTACTTTATGTGACAAAAAGTTGGCTTGTACTAGTTTACTTTATGTCAAATAAGGGTTCTTGCCCAAAGCCCTAAGTGCTTGGATTATTATGTCCACTAAGAGTTTATATTAGTGTGCAATGTTTGTAATACCCTTAGTTGCTCCCACCTTTTGTGGAAGAATCCAGACTTTTATGTTAAGCTTCCTTTTAAAAGAAATGAAGACATTAATCCCTCCAAGACTAACCATTTTGGAATGAATCTAGAACATCTCTCTCATGCCCAGAAAGAATGTTCTAAACTGTTAGCTCAAGGTCTCATTGAACCTTCAAATTTTCAATGGACCTGTGAAGCGTTTTATATTAACAAACGAGCAGAGCAAAATCGTGGGAAAATGTGAATGGTAATTAATTATCAACCTTTGAACCAATTCTTCCAGGATGACAAGTTTTCATTGCCCTATAGAAACTCTCTTTTTCTTAGTCTGGCCCAGGCTAAGATTTATTCGAAATTTGACCTCAAGGTAGGATTTTGGCAATTAAGAATCCATCCTGATGAGAGAGCAAAAACGGGATTTTGTATCCCAAATCAACATTTCTAATGGACAGTGGTCCATTTTGGACTAAAAACTGCTCCTTCTCTCTTCCAAAAAGCCATGTGTAAAATCCTTCAACCAATTTTGGCTAACTCACAGATTTACATTGATGATATTCTTCTCTACAATCCTAATGAAGAGTCGCACTGCCAACTCTTGACTCAATTTGCTGAAATTATCGAGAAGAATGACATTATGCTCTCACAGAAAAAGATGGCCCTTGCTAAGAAGGAAATATAATTCCTTGGCATGCATTTGAAAGAAGGAACCTATTGTAATGGACCTCATATTGCCGAAGAACTACAGAAGTTCCCAAAAAATGATTTTACAGTTAAACAAGTGCAACAATTCCTTAGCATTGTCAATTACCTCAAAGATTTCCTTCCAAAAATCTCCAAGGTACTTCATCAATTACATCATATACTTAAAAAGGATGCACCTGCATGGAGACCAAAGCAGACTAAAGCAATTGCTTATCTCAAAGAAATTCTACAGCATCTTCCCCCATTGCAGATCTCATCCTCTAGAAAAAAGATACTGTAAATCGATGCTAGTGATAAGTATTAGTCCGCTATTCTTCTTGAAGAATCTGATAGCAAAAGACAAATTTGTGTTTAAAAAAGTGGCAGATTCACCCCCAGCTAAAATCCATTATTATTCCACATTCAAAGAGATTCTTGCAGTCAAGTATGTGATGAAAAAATTTAAATTCCATCTAATAGGACACCATTTTCTTGTTGAAATGGACATGTCCTCATTCCTGTAGATGTTGAAATTCAAGCAGAAGCAAGTGCCACATCCCTAGCTTCTAAGGTGGGCCGAATGGTTTTCAAAATACTATTTTGAAACTAAACATCTTGCAGGAAACAAGAATGTCCTTGCAGACTTCTTGTTTAGACCAAATGAGCCAACAGCCTCAATCAACACATATGTACGAAAGGAACCATTTCTTGGTAAATACCTCACAGTTGATATGAAAGAACATTGGCCTAGCCTCAAATATCCTCTTGATGTTCCAGAAATGATTCGAGCAAATGTTCTCACTGATAATTATAAGGATCTCCTATGGCAATACCATCTGAGAATTTTTAGAGATTATGGAGGATTAATACCAAATCACATGGCCTGAACCCAGAGTATCCATCCTCTACTGTGGTCACCTAATGAAGATTTTCTAGAACTTATATGGTTATTTTGGTATATGTTCAATCTATACACCATAGCCATAGAACTCCCCACTGAAAAGATTTTCAAAGTCTTGACCAAAGTTCTTGCAGGAGATTGTTCTAACTAAGGAAATTTGCTAGATATTCTTTTATGGTTTAAACCACTTTGTTATTAGAAGATGTTATTCAGAGATGAAAATTACAGAGGGCGACCAGAACCTGAAAGACATACTGTCATCCTCTTCTATAAACTATGGACATTTGTTCGACCCATTAGAGATATCTCCCGTGTCCCATATGATGTTTGCACTACAACATACATGTCGCAGTATAATATGAAAGTCTTCCGTATTTACAATATTTTTCTATGTTGCATTATATCAATCCCTTAATTCATAAGATTCTTTACCAAGAAAATCACACTACTCCTCCCGTACTGAAGATATGTCATGGGATTATTCTGGAGTATATGACAGTATGAGAGCCTCTATTTAAGAAACTTTGAGATTGTTCCAATAGCAGAATCAAGAAACAGATTCTCAAGACCCATGTGGAAGACCACTCTCTGAAGACCCCAATCTAAAAAGGTCTCAGGACAATAATGCTGAAGGAATGCAATCATGCATCCCACTTGATGATATTCTTTCATGTTCATCTTTTCCACCTAACTTTGCCCGTCACCTTGATCTCACTTTTTGAGAAATCAAAGCATTTGTCAGATCTTTCAAAAGACAAAAAGATGGTGTAAACAGCTCAAATTCGAATGACGACATTAAAAAACCTATTCGAAAATGTGTTTTAAGCTACTACTGCAGAACCCAACAAATCAATTGTTGTAAAAACCTCATAATTATTGGTTATGAGTGTGATACTATTTACTTTCACTGTAGCATTGGTCACTGTTCACTTTCATTGTAGAAATAGTAAGCATACACCTTTTAGTACGCTTTATGTAAAAGTTGTATCGGCAACGACGATTGCCCGTTTGTACTCATCTTTGTCTATGAGTTGTGAAGTTTGTGAAAAATATGAGCTTCTAAATTACCTCTTTTCTTCTAGTTCAAGGCTCAGTTCTGAGCAAACACTATAATTCGAGATAATCCTGGTTAAATATGCTCTGCACTTGCCATAGATGGATCTTGTGCATCAGAATTCTATTATCTTAAGAAAATTTCTGTAATCCTAAGGTATAAGGAAGAACTTGATGGCTAAAAGGCAGTCCCTAATTAAGACTGAGGAGCCAGATAAGTGGGATAGCATACTTGCCATGAGTTTTGTTCTCATTCCTTCTGGTTTAGAATATAGGCCCCTCAATGGTACCAGAGCCATGGATTTTCTTGAATCATTTTTGTTTGATCAGTACTGAGTTCCTAGAATTAGGAGAATTATATTACCATGGAAACTCATTCAGATACTTCACCAGTTTGTCATACCTCTATTATTTCTCTCAATCCCTCGCCTAAGCTACACAAATCTCTTGCTTCTAAGATGGACAATCTCTATGAGGTAGCTTATCTTACTGAGAATAGTAAGATTTCATAAACCCAGTCACCCATGATGAATCCCTACTTTGCTTTTGCTAAGCCAACTTCATTTTTGCCTATCTGGTCTATCAAACACTTGATTAAACATACCCCTCACACTATCAAGGAGTATGTCTAGGCCTCTAAATTCGATTAGCATCCTATCTCTGCTACTCAGCAAGAGTAGTTTGTCACTCTGCAAATTCCTTCGAAATTCCCACTTCAATAGGCATAGTAAGGGTATACTCATCTCCATTTTGGAGCTATCAGACTTGTATTGTCGTTCCACGGAAGGAAGGGGCTTCCTGTTGTTGCTCGTATAGCCCTACTGGATACCCATTTTGTTGACTATCAGCATGCTTGTAGTGGAACCATACAGACAACCATGAATGCAAGGACGATCTTTGTGACCCTCTTTCCAAACTTCAACATGGCTCTTGCAGATCCCAGTCTTCTTTTAGCCTTGAAAGTATAGCTACAAAGAACTGGAGTGTTATTGGCTTACTACGGAATTTGGTTGCAGATATCTCCAAATGCAAAGTTGAAATACCTTGTGCAAGGTTTCTAATATTCCTCTGGGAGTATCCTTGTATCCAAGATTGACGAATCGGTTCCAATATCAATAAGGGCTATGAGGGGAATGGGTATTTGAGGGGCCTGTATTCTAAACTAGAGGGAATGAGAACAAAACTCATGGCATGTATGCTATCCTACTTACACTGCTCCTCAGCCTTAATTAGGGATTGCCTTTTAGCCATCAAGTTCTTCTTCATACCTTAGTTTGGATTACAAAAATCATCTCAAAAAAATAGAATTCTAATGCACAAGATCTATATATGGCGAGTGCATATCATATTTAACCAGGATTATCTCGAATCACAGTGTTTGTTCAGAATTGAGCCCTGAACCAGAAAAAAAAAAAGGGTAATTTAGAAGCTCATATTTTTTACAAACTTCACAACTCGTTCCTCTCTTGCTTATTATTTACAAAATCAAGCCTTTTATAGGCAAAGAGGAATACAAATGACAAACGGACAATTATCGTTACCGATACAATTTTTACATAAAGCATACTAAAAGGTGTTTGCTCATTATTGTTACAGTGAACAGTGACCAGTACTACAGTAAAAGAAAATAGTACCACTCGTGATCGACAATTATTAGGTTTTTACAACAACTGATTTGTTTGGTTCTACAGTAGTAGCTTAAAACACATATTTTCAAATAGGTTTTTTAGCGTTGTCATCCGAACTTGAGCTCTTTCCACAATCTTTTTGTCTTTTGAAAAATCTGACAAGTGTTTCGATTTCCCAAATAGTGAGATCAGGGTCACAGGCAAAGTTAAGTAGATAAGATGAGTTTGAAGGAATATCAAGTGTGACGCATGATTGCATTCCTTCAATATTATTGTCCTAAGAGCTTTCTGAATTAGGGTCTTGAGAGAGTGGTCCTCCCCATGGATCTTGAGAATATGTTTTTTGATTATGTTGTTAGAACAATCTCAGAGCTTCTTGAATGGAGGCTCTTGTATTGTCATATGCTCTAGAATAATCCCATGACATATCTTTAGTACGTGATGGCCATGCTTCAAGGGGAACAGTACGATTTTCTTGACAAAGAATCCTATGAATTTCTCTATATTCGCGAGGGATGGATGCAATGCAACATGGAAAAATATTGTAAATACGGGAGACTTCTAGATTATGCTGCGACTTATATGTTGTGGTGCCAACATCAGATGGGGCATTGGAGATATCTCTAGTGGGTAAGACAAATGTTCATGGTCTGTGGAAGATGATGACAATATGTCTTTCAGGTTCTGATCGCCCTCTGTAATTTTCATCTGTGAATAGCATCCTCCAATAACCAAGTGGTTTAAACCATAAAAGAACATCTAGCAAATTTCTTTGGTTAGAACAAGGTATCAAATGCCATATTTAGTGCAAACTAAGGTATATGTGGTTTCATCATATTACACATGTGCGCGCTCTTCCTTTTAATAACCGTCTCTTTAGTTTTTCTTCATCACTAGTGGCAAAACCTCAATCAAAGTCGCATGAGTTTGTCTTGAGCTCTAAATTTTCACATTAGGCTGTTGTCATAATCTCATTCATCATCATTTTTTGTTCTACTACATTAAGAACATCAATATCTATTTTACTAAGTATCTTCAACAACCTAGCAACTCCGAATGCATCGTTTTCCTTGAAAGTTTTAATTTCTTCCCTAGCCACTTGAGGTTTTTCATTATCATATAACTATGCCACCTCAACAAGCTTATCTTCCTCTTCATTTTCATAACTTTGCCCATCCGTAAGCATTACAATTGCCTCATTTATTTTTATGTCAATTAATATGTATCACCAATGTCAACACATAAACTTGAGACTGACCCACTAGACCCATCATTTGGCTAGTACTTTGGTATGAGTCCTCGATAACTTCAATATTTGTAGCCACACCACTCTTTACAGCTTTATCTTTTTTTCTCTGATCCACATGTAGTGCACATGCAATTTCACATGTCATCACCATGTTCAATATATATCTCGTATGTACTGCCAATATTAACCAAAAGTCCCATCATTTTCCGTAACGAACTGTCATTTTTAACTAATCGTAGATTGCTCTCAAAATTCTTCTCTGGCATTAGAAAGTGAAATTTCTCAATATTGGAGTACCATGTATCTAACTACAAAATCTCAACATAACTTAGATTGTTTGGATCATAAAGTCACTCACTACTATGACCACCAACACATTCTACACTATACTATTCTATCACGAACAAACCTCCCCTACCCCTACCCCTACCCATAGACTAAATCAGAATGTTTAATCAGCCATGTGAATCTGCAAAAAGTTGCACATAATAAATATCACAAATATAAAAAAGGAAACCAACCAATATATATTTTCATAGTTTCACATAGTAATAAAAAATGTATAATCTAAAGCCAAGAAAAACAAAGACGAATTGGAGACATGTTTGAAAAGCCAAGATTAGAAACTACAATCTAAAGCTACTACAGATTGGACCACATTTAATTCGATATTGCTTTCATACTTTAATAGAGCATATGATGACACAACTTGCCCTAATAAACTATTCCTACTTTACGTCATAAACTGATGGAGTCAAATAAACTATGCATTATCATCCTCGAGAAAGCCCATAATGTGAAACCTAAATCCACCTCGATGCATTGAAAAGAAAAACTTGACACTTACTCCTATTAAAGGTTCCATGGCTTACCTCCTCCTTCTTGTCCTCGTACACTTTTTGAGGGAGCAACAACTTAAAACCAGAGAGTGGAAGCATCATTAAACTAAAAAAGATTGGCCTTTGATAGAGGGCAAAGGTTTGAGTTTAATTGTGATGATATCTCACCTCTTTTTTCCTATTTTGAGATAGAACATTTCCCGACAGATTTCGTCTACCGTTCAAACTTAATAAATTAATAGGCATATCTGCAGATTCCATTTACTTGACTTAGCGGAAGGGCGTCATTGTATTTATTTGTATAGTCTAGGACCATATTGAACATTTAGCAATATTTTAGAGACCAAATTGGAACAACCATAGTTTAGGGACTATTACACATTCTATTTTGAATTCTTCAATTTGGGAATGAGCTGCTTGTGGATATGAAAATTGAAGACAGCCGCAATCCAACGACACAGAGAGAAAATTCAATTCTCATATCATCCAGTCGATCGATCGATCGATCAACCCCGGCAAGAAACAAATGAAGAATCTGAAATTCTACCACGAACCTCGATCTTGGGGAAACGGATCCCACAGCAGGAGCGAGAACAAGAGCAGGTTCGGGACCAGGATCGGGACGAGCGGGTTCACCACGCTCCCGAGCCGCCTCCGCCGGAGCCGGCGCCTGAAGTACTCCATCCTCTCGGCGTTGCCCCACCGCGCCTCGCCCACGCCCTTCGCCAGGACTGTCGGCGGCGGCTGCAGGTAGGGGCACTTGCACCGCCACGACATCTCCGGGAGGCCGAGCCTCGGGAGCCTCCTGAGGAAGAGGGAGAGGCTCCACCGGAGGAGGAGGAGGTCGTCGGGGTCGGAGCCGGGGGCTCGGGGGCAGAGGAGGGGAGGGTAGTCCCACTGGAGGTAGCAGGGGATGAGGGAAGAGACGAGGAACTGGGAGTGGAGGGAGGGAGCGGTGGTTGGGGAGGTGAGGAGGTGAGTCAGGGCTTGGAGCTTCTGCTTCCATGTTGTCTCCTCCATCGCGGTGGGGGTTGTTCCTGTGAAATCGGGGCGTGGTTGGCGGAGAAGATGAGGGGGAGGGGGAGGGGGCTTGAAGGATGAGAAGACAGTATTCACTTTGGGACAGTAACATAAAAAAGATTTCAAGAATGGAACAAACTTCTGTCACCCTTTATGGTTTAGCAAAAATAAATATAATCTTTATGATTTGGAATATCATGCAAATGTGGAAAAGAAAATATAAAATGAATATGTGTGTTATCATATATAGAGGAATATATGTACGGAAAGTCTTAAAACCTTTCATATAATTATCTCGAAAATTAAAGATTGTTTGATTACGTTTGTATTATCAGTTTTTTTTTTGTTCTTGAAAACGACCAGTCTTTTCTAATTATTTAGTGTGTTGCATTTTTTCTGCAAAATGAAATTTATTACCATTTTTAAAAAACTATATGAAAGATCACTTGAAATAAAATGTTTTCTCGGGGTTGCGTTTCTCTTTAATTTAAAGCTCATATGGTAAGTGATAGCCTTTTAAAATTACTAGACTATATGAATTCCGTTTGTTTTGTGAAGAAATAATTGATGGATAAGGTTTTTTTTCTTTTAATTTTTATGCGTTTGGATTGTTTATGAAAATTTTTACAATTACTTATAGACTTTATTTGTTTCACGAAATTAAGTGTTGGGAAACATTTTTCTGTCTTCCCATGTTTGGATTGCTTAAAAAAATTGAATCCATAGAATATCTTATTATAATGGCAACCAAATTAAGGTGCACCATTGATTAGTCCCCATGCTTGTCCGCTCCCTTGGCTCCCTTGGTCCACGTCTGAATTCAGGTCATCATGTAACGCACCAAAGAGCGCCACATCATCAATCCAAAGGAACTTTCCATCGATTCAAAAGAGAGGAACCGTTAAATCGTAAGGGACTCAATCTTTACCCTTGAATTTGTTTGACAAGAATTAATGTTCTTAACCATTAGATGGAGCCAATATCCACCGTTGATTAATGTGTCAAGGATCAATATCTTCCACCATTATATGAAGTGCATCTCTACCGTCAAATCAATTAGACAACGATCAATATTCTCTACCGTTAAATTATATAAAAGATCAATGGTTGTAAATAAAGAGATTTTTATATAAACAGAGGAGTCATTCCTTCGTTTATATCATCCACTTCATTTGAGCAATATAAGTACCATAAAGCTTCTTTCTTTACTTTCTCTCTCTAAAAATGTCCTTCTTGAGCATGAGAGTGGTTTCGGACCAGGTTCGAGGAGTCTGTGCTCGATAACGAATAGAAGGAAACAACCTCAATAGTATTTGTCTATGGACAACCAAACATAATAAAATCAAACCCATTCCTTAAAAATATTATTTTTGAAAGTATTTTTCATAAGTCGAAAATCACTAATTGCAAAAATGAAAAAAATTAATAACAAACAAAAACTAATAGCACCGTTAACCAATGTGAAATTACTGCTGATCATTTGGCGCCACGAAGACAGGAATGGGAGTCTCCATCTCTCCGGAAACTTCCACACCCTTCTTGTCCTACATCTTTCTACACAAATCTCGCTGCTCTTCTTCTTCTTCTTCCCTCTCCTCAAATATACTTCCACCACCCACACATTCTCTCGCTTCATCACACAGCCACACTACCCAACAACTGAATTGAAGGAAGAGAGAGGAGGGATTGAGGGAAGAGATGGGCGTGGATTACTACAAATTGTTGCAGGTGGACAAGAATGCCACGGACGATGACCTGAAGAAGGCCTATAGAAAGCTCGCCATGAAGTGGCACCCCGACAAGAACCCCAACAACAAGAAAGACGCCGAGGCCAAGTTCAAACAAATCTCCGAAGCGTACGAGGTACTTTTATTCTTTTGTTGCATGTTTCGAGATAGATTGCTTTACAATCAGCAAGCTCTGGTTTTGCCCGTTTCTGGTGCTGAAAAGAATGGTTTTGTTTGGCTGGTGTCCTCTTGATCTCATCTTCTTTGCCTAATGATTGGGTCGAGCTCACTGAGCATTCATCGCTTGTTTGTGCTGTACAGTAAAATTTAGCATTCGTTACGAGAATTTAGGAGGCAAATTTTTGTGGAATTTTGAATTTGGATGGCCTCTTGATATGTATTGACGCAAATTGTCAGTCGAACCATGAATTTGATCATCTGGTGTTTAGGTTTTGAGTGACCCTCAGAAGAGAGCAATTTATGATCAGTATGGTGAAGAAGGACTAAAAGGCCAAGTCCCGCCGCCTGGTGCCGGTGGTCCAGGAGGGGCGACCTTCTTCCAAACCAGGGAAGGCCCGAATGTCTTTAGGTTTAACCCGAGGGATGCGAATGACATATTCGCAGAGTTTTTCGGGTCCTCGAGCCCGTTTGGAGGTATGGGAGGGAGTGGAATGCGGGGCAGTTCGAGGACGTTTGGAGGAATGTTTGGAGACGATATATTCAGCTCATTCGGAGAAGGTAGGTTCGGAGAAGGCAGGCCGATGAGTCAGGGTCCTCACAAGGCTCCGCCAATTGAAAATAAATTGCCTTGTAGCCTTGAGGAGCTCTACAAAGGGACGACAAAGAAGATGAAGATCTCTAGGGAGATTGCAGATGCTAGCGGGTATGTTGATCCTGTCCTTTTCTTTCCATGTCGCCTGTTCTTATGTCTGAGCGAGTTTAAAGAATTCTGTTACTCCTATTTTGGCAGTCGTGATACGGAAGTTAGTTTGCTTGTTTGCGTTCCTGGAATTGATGTCATTAACTTCTTTCTACTTTGTTTCTGGATCATTCGCGAATTAGCTTAATTTCAGGGGAGGTGGTAAATTCACCACGAAGTGTGAACGGCATCATTTCCAAATTATTTCTGCAAATTGTGCATATTATTTTGATGGTTCAGCACACTAGATTTTGTGTTTCATTGAGCTTCTAAGCGAAAAATGGTCAAGCTGGTGTTTTCAACTTCTAGTTGAGCCTATGCTTTGTGGAACCCTTTGATCTGTTTGTTCTTTTTGGTAGGTTGAAAGTTCATATCCTCAAGCCGTCATGTTTTTCTTGTGCAGAAAAACTTTGCCCGTGGAGGAAATCCTAACCATTGAAATAAAGCCTGGTTGGAAGAAGGGCACGAAGATTACGTTTCCGGAGAAGGGAAATGAACAACCTGGTATGGTTCCTGCTGATCTCGTCTTCGTGATCGACGAGAAGCCGCATAGCACTTTCACAAGGGATGGCAACGACTTAATTGTGACACAGAAGATACCGCTTGCGGAGGCACTTACAGGGTACACAGTCCACCTCACCACGTTAGATGGAAGAAACCTGACCATACCCATCAACAATGTGATCCATCCGAGCTACGAGGAAGTTGTTCCTAGAGAAGGAATGCCCATACCGAAAGAACCATCTAGGAGAGGGAACTTGAGGATCAAGTTCAACATCAAATTCCCAACAAGGTTGACTGCTGAGCAGAAGGCTGGGATCAAAAAACTTCTGGGTCCTTGAGAAGTTTGATTCTTTGTTCATGAGTTTGAAATGATGTGCATATCCTTTTTGATGAACCATTCATGTAATATCGAGTGAGTTGGAACTGTAACGTAACTTTGGCCAAATGAATAAGGGGTACATCGAGAAGCTTAGTCTTTGAAGAAAGACATTAGCAGGATCCAACTCCTTTAATGTCGTTCCAACTTTCTCATTTGTTAAAAGTACAGGCCCTGTGAAAAAATGTATTCTTCGAAGATTTCGACATGAAATTGATCCTTTATATGAACTTGGTTGAGGGTTCCCGGAGGCGACCAGTCCAAGCAATAATTTATGTGCAAGTTCTTTTCACTATGTGCAGGAGCAAAATGGGAGCTGTATTATAGCATGCTTCTTGTAAATGCAACAGACGAGTGGGAAAAGAGAGCACTTAGAAGAACTTGCACAGAGTTTATATCTTGAACATTGAACGATCACGAATAACTATTCGGATTGGAATCTAGTTGAGTTGGTAATGACTAAGATTTTGTGTCTCGAGACATTGTGAGATAAGTCCCTTTTGCTTTGGTGGGCTGATCATTCTGCAGTTGCCCTTATCTGGATCTGTCTTCTGGCGAAAGAGAGATAAGATAGGGGGAAATTATGTTCAAACCCTAAAGTTGGATGGTTAATTGTTGAATATTGAGATGAATGTGGAGGTTCTAAGGAAAAACTTTAATGAATCAATTGTTATTTCCGGAGTGTACAATGAGAGAGAGAGAGAGAGGAAACAATGCGAAACCAATGTAGTAGCATTTAGCACAATTTTGAATGAATTTCTAATTAAATACCTCATTTGTAGGGAAGCCATGGGAACAATCAGTATCTATTCATTGACCCTAATACCAAAATACAACTATATACCTCGTTTCATTAATTGGACTACACTTTATTTTCCCGGACGAATCTGCTGGGAAGCTCATTGGATTGTTCTTGACAGGAGTTAGCAGGAGTTAGCTGCAACACACATCGCACCATCAAAATTTTGATCCAACTCATGAATACCCCTAATACTGGTACTGCTATGGAAACCCGACCTCGAAATGCTTCACTCGCTGTAATCTTCTGATACAGCTGAGTCCAAAATCTCGCCGTTCGGGATTGTGTCTAAAGCCATATTGTCAGCATCACCTGAATCCACATCACCCTCAGAGTCCTCATCCACGGCATCTTCTACGTCTTTATTATTGTCGTAAGAATCTACATCCTCGTCGCTGACCTCCATTTTACCCCACCCATTTGAAGTACCACCTAACCCTACTTCCCAATTTCCTCTATCAAATTCGTAAGCCGCGACTTCATTGTCATCAGATTCTGCCTCTTCCATGCTGTTACTGTTATCAGCTGTCACCAAGCACACTGGACTTTTCTGTTCAGCGCCCCATTCCTCAACTGCCATAGAGTCCTTAATTATCTTTGGCCTCCCTGTCTCCACCATATCACCAAGCAACCTCCCCTGAACAGCCTTGCTTTCCGTCCTCCTCCTTCTCACTGTCCGGCGGCCCCGCCCATAACTTTGCCCCTGTTGATTAAACCCCCGATTTAAACTCTCAACATTTAATGAATTCTGTTTACCGGCAAAAGGTTTTGCAACAGGTCTCCTCTGATGCATTCTACCGTTGCTTCGATCACGGCTCCCAAGCCCACGTTTTTTACTGTTGCGACCTTTGATGACATCAGCAGAAAGGTCTTTCATCTGTAGTTCTTCTTGATCTCCCTCTGATGGTTCGGTCTCTTTATGCTTAAGCACCATGGGTTTCACAGGAAGCTTCTGTAATATAAAAAAACAAGGAGGTAACTAACAAATTATGTTGATTTTAGTAAAGTGACCCTACACTAAATACCCATGAAACCACCATGTAAATTTTAATTTATAACGCATTTGAATAATTCAAGCATACACCATGCATCTACATAGCCCCACCAGTTTACACTAGTGGAGGCCATGTAGATGCTTAGCACCCTGAAAGTAGTCTCGCTGATTTAGTCACAACTGTACTGAATTGTGCTACATCCTCCAAGTTTTCTGTCCCTACTGTATCCATTCAGATTTCTCATTCATCTTGAGCACCTTTAGTGTGCGAGCAAAAGAATACTTACTATGTAATCATTGAGTGCCATATCATCACCAGGCTCAGATTTTTCCTGTTTTACGTAAGTTATAGAAGAATCCAGCTCAAAAAGCCTCAGAGCCACGGCAGCAGTAGTCTGTGGAATCCATGGAAGGACAGAAACAGCTCCAGAGCTCTTTGATTCATCCCCAGCATTTCTCACCAAGCCCAGCAATTCCTTTGAGAGCTCAAAGTCTGCTGATAGATACTCCCGCTTGATAACACCCTCGAGTAGAGTTACCATCTACAACAAAAATGTTATAAAGCAATATGCAAGTCAGATGAGCAACTGACAAGTTAGGCCGGCCACATCGCTAAACAATAAAAGAACATGAGACAAAAGAAATATAAGAAAAAAAGATGACATGCAATCATATGAATGGATAAAATAGGTGAGTCAGCAGAGCAGCCCATCTACAGTTACAAAGGAATGAACTAATAGTGCAGACAAACACCAGCCCGTAATCTATATAAACTCCAGCAAGGCAAACTTGCAGGACATAGACAATTTAATATCATACCTAGAAGCCACTATCAGCATGAGAAGTGCAATTGCTTTGTCTCACATTCACACACAGACAATTGCCTAGTGATCTATCTTTAACCTCAACTACGTAAATTAAATTGTGAGACTTCCAGCTTGAACTACGTCTCTTCAAGTGTTCATAAATAATTAGTCAAAAGTCCGTAGGGCCCGGCTCAGATAATTCTTGTCATGGCATGAAGAGATGGTAAGCAAGAACGTTGCATAAATGGTAGATTGGACTCAAGTGCACTTCGTTTGCCAATCATGTTGAGTCTGATTATGTGCATAATAAAAGCAAAAAGGATGTCACGTACAGTTGATGAGTAGCAGAACTAACTTATTTTTGCAACAATTTCTCAAAAACGGAGGACAAGAAGACAAAGTGAAGTTGGTGTTGTTTCAAAACAGAAAAAGAAAGAGGCCAAACAAAATGAGCCTCCAACAAGAAGGATGGTCATCAAGGTAATCTATTTTAAAAAAACACATATATGACAAAGAGAACTGAAATCAGGCATCTCACAACAGGGGATTTACCTTGGCAGCTTTCAAGGCAGCAGTTACCATAAAGCAGCATTTAGGGTACAGATATTACAGAACTTTTCAATGTACAACTTCTTTCAAGCAATCACATACTAACGAAAACTCCCGATGTAAAGACTATATTTACACTAGGATGTATATATATCACAACCCAGAGTTGCAGAACATATATTGCACAGACCTGCAGAAGTTCCTCAGTGGAGGATGACGCATTCAAGTTCATACCCCAAGTCTTTCGGCAGTCCATGTCTTCCAGCCAAAACGATTGAATAGCTTCTGAGGGAATATAAACCTGAAAGCAGAAACGGTTAATAACATGAAAATAGGAGAAGTACATACATGGCAGCGCATGAGTTCAGCAGGGAGAGAGAGAGAGAGAACATGACATGACATGACACAGCTATTACTAAGACAATGTACTTTAACAGTGAGTTGTCCTTATGAAACTCCTATGCACTCAACCTTACCTCCAAATATGCTAACAGCGCTTTGATTAATCTGATTCCAAGGGGAAGAGAATAATCCAAAATATGGATGTGACCACGTTCCAACTTCCTTTTCTCTTCACACCCCTTATGATTAAGTGACAAGTCGAACTCACTGCTAAAAGTCTTGTGGCAAGACTGGCAATGGACGGCCTCAAAGAAGTACGCGCTGAGGCAGCCATCACAGATGCCTAACAGCTGGTCACACCTCTTTTTCCCGACTTTTACGCCGGACAATGAGGAGGAGAAGCAGCATTCTTTCCACATCCACTTCTGGAGATCCTGATATCTCTTCAATGCAGCCTTCTTCTCAAATTCGTTTCGGCCAAGCTCAATTTTGATTGATGATGATGTCTCAAATGAATCGGAGTTTAAAGCACAGACGGTACTGTTAGGACTGTCAAAATCATTAGGACAATCAGGACTAGAAACCATTTCAGATGCTTCATTTTTAATAGCGAGTCCACCCATTGAGAAGACTTTGGCAGACTGTGAGTTCCTTCTAACATTCTCCTTGAATAGGGGATCCACTTCCAGCAGCATTAGACGCAAATGGGATTCCCTTATTCCACGTGTATCTAACGACATCAAAAGAGCATCAAAAGCCTGCAAAAAAAAGAAAAAGAAGAAGAAGAAGAAGAAGAAGAAGAGGGGAACAATGATATTAAATACACAACCTGAAAAACCTCACAAACACCTTATTCAGAGAATAAGGTAACAATCATACTAACCAAAAGTCAGATATGACGGAAACAGTGTTCCTTAATCACTAATTTCTAAATCAAAATGGCCGCAATTTTCAAAATGTGAAGGTGACACGATTACTCTTAGTAGCATAGCTTCGGCTACAATGCAATTTACTGCAGTGTTCTTTATTCTGAAAAAGAACGCTGGCATATACATAGTAAAATGATTTTGGTTCTATGGTACACTTCTAATGTGGCTTCCAGAGCTTTTGGCTCTGGTAATTCTGTTTTATGACTCACAAAAGCATTAATAATCAGTTTAACTTGCTAACAAATCAAAAACATCGATGTTGTCCAGTTCAGATAACAAAACCAATGTGCAGTTGAGCCAACCATTAACCAGGCCCCCCTGAATTTGTGTTTACCTTTTCCTCTTCCTTTTATTTCATACGCAAAATGCCATTTTCACCACATTTTGTTGTAATGAGGGACATATATGTTCTTAAGGATGAGTGACAAAATATCTAATTGCATACACTTACCTCTTCCGAATCTATAAGCCTCCAAGAATTGTCATGTAGCTCAACAAATATCCTGCCTGAACCAGGATCATTTTTTGAGGCGGACGCAACAAACCACCAATATCGATTTCGCCTGCGATCCTGACCAAGAGGCAAGGACCTGTATACATATATCTCTTCAGCTCTATGAGCAATATAAGACTTCAATTGAGAGCGTGACCTTTTTGAAGCATGTCCATATTGCATGGAGAAGTTATCTGGACCTCCAGAAGAATCCTGAACAGCTGAGAATCTTTCAGTTGGAACACTGCTCAAGTCATTCTGGAGACCTTGTGGACCATGCAATGATTTTTGGTTCTCTGCAGAAACATCATTGTTTTTATTATCAGCTAGAAGCCAGGAGCTTTGGCTGCCATTCACCACAGAATTGGGAAGCTGAAATTCAGTTTTGCTCCCTAATAAGGACGAGGAATCCACTTTAGCAGTAAACTCATCCTTCAAGCGAGACTTATCCAACTGTGCCTCTACCCACATTTGCTTTTTCAGAGCACTTGCTGCTTCCAGCCGGTCCTGTGAAAAATTAGACAGAAAGTTAAGAGAGAATTCTTTTTTTTCAAAGGCAACCAAAGCTCTTAGTAAAATGCAGAAGGCTACCTCAAGAACAGCACGAATCGAGTTCCCCTCATTGGCAATACCAATTAAAGCGACAAGAGTATTCAGACGCTCCTCAACACTGAGATGAGAATATTCCCCTTCAGTAAGTCCACGAATCCACAATTCACCTGATTTACTTTCATCAATCTCCACACTTTCTTGATCATCTTTAACACCACAAAAATCCTCAGCATCCTTATGGTGCTCAGTGGCAGTGCTTGGATGACACACGTCCATGGAACCAGCCACATTGCAAGATTCTATGTCCCCTTCAATCTCATTTTGCAAATTTGTATCACCAGAGACATTCTCCTTTCCAATTTCTGGACGTGCATGCGCTTGACCACATTGGTCCACATCATTGTTAGCACTTGATGCAGTGGCTAAATCATCGACTTCAGGATCCTCATCAACGTCACCTTCAAATTCATCATCTCTTTCCCCTTCATCCTCTCTTTCCACTTCATCGGCATCTTCTCCAGCTAAAATTCCATTCTCGAATATTCTTATTTTCTTTCTGGCTTCTGCCAAAATTGACTCAGCATCAGCTGGATCCTTCCTATAAGCAGATCTGACACGATAGGTTGAAGGAGCTATTCTTTCAAAAAGTTTAGTATCCCTTGTCAAAGCAACAGAAATGGAAGCTTCTGGTGTCTTGCTTGTAGTGAGATCCCGCAGTCCAGATTTCTATAAATAATAAGCCAAATTAGATTCCAACAGTGAAGAACCAATCATAATCCTGACCGGAAATCTATTACATACTAACCTGAATCTTGTCTGCCAGTTCTAATACAGTCAACCCCTTGGTTCCTTCTAGTGAGAGAACGTGAAAAGCGGCAAATTTGACAGTTCCGGGTGTCAATCGGTGCCTAGATCTCCTAGGAAGTAACAAACCTTTTTCTCGCATGATGGCGAGCGCTTTCTCTGCTGCTGAACCACTGCGTAAAGTAGATATGACTTCTTCACAACCTCTAACCTGAAATGACAGGTTTCTCCATTGAAATTCATAAAAAAAATTAACAAATAGATAATATGGACTACCAGAGAATGCATGCAAAGTGCTTTTCATTGTCATTCTTAGCGAATATAAACACAAATTACAGATAAAGACCAAATTCACGTCCTTATGAATGAAGTATGACCAAAACAAATTGGATTTTCTTCCAATACACAAAAAATATCAGGAAAAAAGTGAACTCTGTTGCCTAAAAGGTTTTGAAGAAATTGTTGGCCTATATTCCAAAGGTGCTGTAAATTCAGTGAATAATAGCGCATCATATCTCATACTTACATAAGTAACTGAAATCTCAAGCAACGCGTAATAGAGATTGATGTCGCACTTCATGCACATGCTGTGTTCCGCGCCACGTCTACTTTCTGTTCATTTCTTATGGATAGTAGATGGAGTGACCCAATTGAAATGTCATTATTGGAACTTCGATTACACTATGCTAGTATGCTTTACATCGTGATAAGGTAGCCGTAAGGATTGAAAGTTTTCAAAATTCAGTGATATGACTATGAACATCCCCAACCGTTTATCCAGTGTCTTTTCTTGAACACAGCTTTCAGGGTCAAAGAAAAGCGAAATCCAACAACAGATGCTCACTAGCCAGAGTCGATGTTAGATTCCATCAGAAGGAATGCAGGATCAAGAAGACGTCTTTCTTAGCAGGAAAAATGGAAGAGCTATCCATAGAGTATGGTTCCCCAATCAGTTCGAATTATGTGACATTCATAATCATAAGCCAATCAGCACTTCTGATTCTTTTATGTCTAAGGATGTTAGGTAAGCATCCGCACTTTGGCTCTTATAAGGAAGGAATTCTGTATGAATTTCCTCTTCGATTTTGAACGAGCACAAAAAAATTCTCCCGCCCTTATGGTTAGACAATAAAAAGTACTTTTCTCAAGTTTAAGGTAAAAGTCAAGTTTGAATAAAGAACCTCATCAATATCCTGTCGGCAACGTCGTGCAACAGCTCTCTTCTTCAATTGTGGACCAAATCCAGCAGATAATGCCAATTGCCTAAGTATTTCAGGCCATGTCAATGGATTCAAATGCTTCTGCCACTTGCGTATGTCGAAACCCCAAGCATATGCCTATGAAAAAAATAAACAGTTCATTCACTCCAGATAATGGATTCACTATTTTATAACAAGGTTTAGAAAATCATTGTTTACCCCTTCAACAATCTGTGGATGTCCACCTTCAGGATTGGCAGCATTATTTTGATTCATACCCAAACCAGTAGCAGGTGTCCTTGCAACATCTTCGATGTCTTTAATTATGGACTTCAAAAGAGCAACATGCAGTTCGCCCAACAATCTTGAATCCTGCCATGAAGTAGAATGTACAGATGGGCATGAAAAGCGATAAAAGGAAATGTGAAAGCTATGAGAAACAAAGATATCCAATTAGAGAGGATATTGCTTACATAGTCATGAAAAGCTTGAACAAACTCATCAAGAGTAAAAGGCCATAGACCAAGTACATCTGCAAAAGTAAGAAAAAATCGCCAGGCCTGCACAGGATCACCCATAAGTAAGCCACTAAGCTCTTCATATAAGGGAAGATCAGTCATAAAGCAAAAGAGAACACCCTCAATAACTCAAGAGGATGAATTTACTCTTACATTTGAAAAAATCATTCAGATAAAAGAACATGTTTGTCCACTAGGCAATACAAACCAAAATCACATCCGATAATCATGCATTCCAAGTCACTCTTATAGCAATTACAATATCAAGAGATAAAAGTCAAAGAGGCAACCATCCAAACTTCCATCTCCCACTGGACAATAAACTATCCCTCCTGTTACGAATCTATTCTATTAAGTCCGAGGAAAAGAATGATGGGGTAAGTGAACTCAAGAACAGATAATCAGGAATCTATGACACACTTCGGCACTAAATATTACTGGTAAGATAATATATTCGCAGCCTCAAGGACAATGGTATATCTCCACAATAAATATGCAACATTTTCAGATAGTAATCTTATCATGGAAGTGCAACCTATTATGAAAAAATTCTGTACATCTCTTTCAACAGTCAAACATACCATGAGAAGATTCCCAATGTTCTCCTCTGAATTGGTCCATGGTTGAACTGCAAATGGTCTCTTTAATTGCACAGACTGACGAGGGAAGGCACTCAACGAACCTAAAGCATAAAACTATCATTATAGTTGCATGGACTTTATCAAACAACAGTAGCAACTAGAGTTGGAATGCCCAAAGAAAGGCAGGCAGACAGGAACACACATGCATGCACGCATACACATGGAGGCATGCGCCCACATACGCATATACGCATGTACACTCTTACCAGAATAGCACCGTACAACAAACAAGAAACTTTTTTTCCCCATATAAGTACAAAAACAAGAAACAGTCATCAAGAGATACATATCTCTGCATCTATTGGCTATAATTTCTAGATGTTCAAATCAGCTCCTTTACTACAAAATGAAAGCATGAAGCAAATTCAAATGCAAGGAAATATAAACCAGATCCTCATTTCTAAAAGTTTCAGTAGAAACAAATCCCTCATTGCGTAGGCCAATTTAGTTTACTCTTCTGATCCTATAGATAAGTTACATGAAATTCACAGCAAAATACATCACTTAAGATGTTAGATTATGTAAAAAATGCCATTGTAGAAACTTTGTAAAAATACGATTCAGAGAAATTGGAGAAAGCTCTACCAAAAACACGCCTGAGTTCAAAAATTGCTGGGAGCGGGTAGGAGTAACAGCTTTTCAACTTAACAGAGCTATGTTCACTTTACAATCAACTGAGTTGGCTAAGCGAAACAAAAATCGTTCAACTTTATTTGCAGGGATACCCAACACATTTTTCTAGGAGAACATATCTAGGATTCTTTTAGGAGAGCTTATGATAAGTACTTATTTTGCTTTTCCTTGAAAGTTTTACTTTCCCGCTTAGAAGAAATAATTATCGTGATTTTAGAATTATAACAACATTTTTTAAAACGCCACAATATTTGCACGTTTTTTTAAGGTTTTAAGAAAAGAGTAAAGCAAAAAGAGGGGAAAAAGTCACCCCAAACACACATCTTAGATTCCCATAATGCAGAATGCCCCCAAAACTTATTTATCTGATCCACAGAACAAGATGAGGACTAAGTTGAAACAAAGCTTACTTCAACAAATTGGTAGATGATTAATGGTAGGTATACCAAGAATGTGTCAAAATGGGTACACTAAATTATGTGACGTGAATTAAATTGGTGTTGACAGGAGTAGGTTCAAATCACAAGATGGTGACTTATTTAAATATCCAATGTTAACATCATTTTGTATAGTGGTTTTGTCTACCTTTAGTATATCTAGAATTATTCTTGGCAACAATGGCATTACACCAGTAAATTTTCTATAAAGGATCGGGCCCTGTTTCCTTTCTACTGAATTTAAGGTACATGATATAAACAGATCATAGGAATTTACCAGCTTGTCTTATAGAATTCTAGTTGAGACGAGAATATCACACAATCAATGAATCAACGGAGTGAAACTGGTCTTAACAGGAATCGCTATAAGAAATCTACCTCTGAACAACTCAAGGTTCTGCATAGTGGCATGATCGAGGTTAACTATTGAAAGCAACCCCTTGCTTGAAGCGGCCAATTCCATCAGCTCCAGCTGTTCATCCTCCATAAGCTCCATGGATTCCTTGGCAATTCTGCGAGCAGTGGCCTTCTCCACCGCAGCTTTTCGTCTCTCTGCTTCTTTTTCTCGACGAAGCTCTTCTTTTTGTCTCTTTTTCTCCGCCTTCCAAACAAAAACCCAGAGAAGTTGGTAAAGAAAAGAGAAAAGAAGAGATGTTGCTTAACCAATCAAATAAAGCAAAAGAAACTAACTAGAGAAAGTACAATATCAAGCTCAAAAACTTACCCTAATAGATTCTTTCTGCAAATTCTTCTCCTGACGCTCTATTTCTCGCCTTTGCTCACGTAATAATCTCTCCTCCTCTCTCTGCTGTTCACGGATCAACCTTTCTTCTTCCTTCCTTCTTTCACGATCAAATCTTTCCATCTCTTTCCTCATTCGTTCCTCACTCTGCAATAGAAAAAATACAGGATATCAGTACATGCCAAAGTTCTCCCCACAAAGCTCACATATCCCTAAGTAATAAAAGAAAACCTTTCTCCTCAAAATGTTTTCTTTCTCAAGTGCTTTGCGAATTCGGTTTTCATTAGCTTCAACTTCCCTAGCGATCCGGGCTTCTTCATTCTGCAACAAAGTGACATTCTTGGTCACCCTAAAGCTGTATCTAAAAGTGATGACAATAAATCTGCTCTCAGGAGCTTCAGAATTACCTTGCGTTTTCTCTCGACATGCAGGTCATAAGTATCGTGCAAAATTGTCCCGTCAGGCAGCATAGAAGAATCTTCTAGACCGATAAATGGGTGGCTTCCTTGCTGAGCATCCATTCGGATGTTAGCAAAAGACTCTCTCGGCTGAAGGGAATGATCATCTCCCAGAGGAGATAAAACATTGTTTCCCTCTCTATCTTCTTGCGAGACACGGCATACTCGCAGCCGTTGACCTCGAGCACCATCAACACCAGGCAGCTTCTCATTTCCATGAATAGATGACATTCTGGTAGTAAGGCCATCCACCGGGACATCATGATAGTGAGTTTGGGTAATGCGTCCAGGTGTATGGTATCTTACAGGCTGGTCATGCAGAAACTGATATTCATGGTGGAGAAGGCTCGAAGCAGCCTGGAATATAATGACACGTAACTGAGTATCTGACAAACCATTTATGACTCAAAGAATGAATGAAGGTTAACAAGCAAATCATCCGAAATTTATTAGATTCTTCTACGAGCAGTAAAAGTTCTTAAAATTAAAAAAGACAATTCCAGTTTTCAAACGGAAAGACAAGAAGAATAAACTTGTACAAGTTTAAAAATTTTAAAGTATCAAAACTCGAATAATGGATTGAGTAAGAAAAAGGAGACAAAGGACATGTAGGGTATAAGTATACAGGCAACTGCCAACATCAACCTCTCAAACAAAAATTGCATGAAGAGGTAAGTTTGAATCTTGAATTTTCGACAAAGTATTAGTATCAAACAGTTCTTGGTAACTGCACCCAAAAGGAATATTTTTTCCAAGAAGAACACTCAAGTTATCGCAAAAATATTTATGATGACATTTCGCAAACATATTCTTAATTCACAAGCATGACCAAGTATGATCCTTGTTAACTTCCATTAACCCATGCAGGTGTAATCACAACAGAATATTCGTGATAGTTAACTACAAAACAAGGGAAAAAAACATCACACATACAGAGCAGCAGGTAATAATAAATAGACAGTAAAAGCCAGCCAAGATCACTAGGACTCATTATATAGAGATTTAGATGCAGAAGCGCCTTTCCTCTAAGTAAGATATGCACCTGTGCCAGCCAGCCTAGATCCATTTCATGGAACTAACATTTATCATAATGAGAACCTTAGAATCTTAATGGATTATAGCCCTATAACATTCAGCACAACTGTTAAAAAGACTGAAACCTTTGGAAAATGACTACGTCAAGGAAATAGCAGCAAATGACAAATTAAACATCACACAATCTCCATATGATAAGTAATAACCCACATACTAGAAGGGGTTCTTCTTTCTGTACAAAATTATATATGCGTGGCTTTCCTTTTGCAACCATTTTGTATAGGGGCAGTACCCCCTCGGTACCTTCTTAATGGAATTAGGTTTATCGTTCAAACAACAACACCAGCAACAACATCTCAAAAGGGAAAGAAGGCACTGACTTTATTTGACATGGCATCCCGTCGAACATACACTTTGCCATCATAAGGATTCTGAGGTCGTTTCTGCTCCTCATCTGCAACAACACAAATAACATGTTAAAGTCAGTTAAGTAATGGAGTACCCATGAATATGAGAACTAAAAAGAGGAAAAACTCAGATAGATGTGGCTGTCCAAATAAAGTACTCCAAAGTTTGCACTCATATCCCGTCCTATCCATGTAAGTACCAGTACTTACTATAATGATCTCGATCCATTCAGCGCTACCCAAGCAAAAAAAGCATATGACTACTGAAAAAACCAGAGAGAGTGGTGTGTTTACATGAAAAGACAAAATTCTCAATATCAAACAGCTGATCTATACTAATCCTGTACAGATCGATCACAAAATAGAGCACTTTCACATAATACACGGTATCTTACTAGGGTATCATAGTAAAAGAGGAGCCCTCTACATCAGAGTAAGGAATAACACTCTCAGAACAGACATGGAAGTTAAGTGGCGAGCCTACTTCCCAGGACACAGCCTACAAGTATCCCCAATCATCAATTATAGTTGCCAAACTTATCCTCCTTCAACTAGGAGAGTGCATCAAAGGAAAAGAAAATTTCATGTGTCATAATCTGGACATATAACAGACCTATCATAAGAAAACTAGCTTAAAGCACTTCTGCAGCTTCACAGTGCAAACAATCTGCCGCAATAACCGTAGTACAACTATGCGTATGAGCATTTCACTTGACCACAAATTCGAAAACAATATTACAAGCAAGCTACGCTTATATGGACCGCCATCCAAAACTGCATATGAACTCCGGTTTAACATAACAGATATAAATTCTAATGACAAGACACCGAACCGATACCTATAGGAGCACCAAATGCATCAGGAGGCAAGTGATCAAACTCCATGCCAAGAATAGGTCCATCCTCCCTCAGAGGCTCCCCTAACTGTGCCTCCACACAAGCTATCGCTCTAAGCTCCATTATTGTCCTCGGCGACTCAAAACACCTCCTACCAGTAGCTGAATCATCTCCGTCTCTCCTCGTGACCATCCCCTGCAACTCCCTACTCGCGTACGGGCTTGAACCGGAGCCCGAGCCCGACCCATAATCACTTCCCGGCTCAGCTGCAGCCACCAGACCATCTTTGATGCCTTCTTTCGTCCCCGCGACAGCTGCAGATTTCCGCGATTTCTTCTCCGACGCGTTGTTCCTGTCCTTCAGCCTTCTGTGGCAGAACCACATCTGCAACTGCCGATCGGTAAGCCCCAATTTCTCCGACAACCCAGCCCGCATCGCCTCCGACGGATACATCTCCACTGCACCACCACCAACCGTCAAAAAACACTAACTTCCAACAAAACCCAACACATAGACCACACAGAAAACCTCATAGCTAGACAGGGAGATAACGAAAAAAAAAAAAAACTCAAAAACAAAGCAATCAAACACGCACTCGCATAAGCTTTCTCTAGGGTTTCGAGCTGGAACGGCGTCTTCATCTGGCGCTTGGGCTTGCTCTGCCCCTCCCCCGAATCGCCCGCCTTCCCAGGACTCCTGCCCTGATCCTCTCCATCCGATCCACCCTCCTCCATCGCCGGAACAAAACAAAAAACCGAGGCACCCACGAACCCTAGCGACCGATCAAACAAGCAGCGCCTTCCGCTAGGGCTACCCAAGAACACACCCGCAAGGCGAACAAGACCCAAATCCCTTCCCACCCCACCCCCGATTCCCCTCTTATCTAAACACTATCATCTGAACCGCAGCCATCGCGACGCCAGAGGAAGAGGCCCATCACCATCACATCACCACCACCATCATCATCATCATCACATCATCATCATCATCTTCATCTTCGACGTCGAAGAAAGGAATCGAGCGAATTTATTGAGAAGGAATTTCCTCTCTCGATTCGATAACGATGCATACGAACAAACGGAAAATAGGAAAAAGGGGAGGGGCGAAATCCGGATCAAACCAACAACAGTCCTCCTTCTCCCCTCCTTCGCACATTCTAATAATTCCACCAAATTCCATTCGTAATTTGGCCAAAAAGAAATAAAATTCCCCCAACTTCCTTTTCTTTTCCCCCCCACTTTAAAATTTTTATCGGAAAAAAAAAAGAAATTTGAAAAGATCGCCCCTTATATTTCCGATTTTGGTTTTAGCGATTCGCGTGAGTTCATTGCCAATTGGGCAGGGAGCTTTCGATTCGCTCGGTGGTTCTGGTCCGGCCACGCGCGGTTCGATGTCTTCTTGGCTGTTCTTCGTTAATTCCACATGCTCCGTGCTTCTTTTTTTTCTTTTTCTTTTTCTTTCTTTCCGGATTGGGCTAAAGCCCAGAAATAGTAGCCTTGAGCGATTTGATCTTGATTTTGATCTTAATCAATAGCTTTAATCATGACCCATATGCTTCATTTGCATAATTTTTCTGGGAATGCAGCAATTAGGCCGAGATCGTTCGTCAGGGAAATTAGAGAAAATTAGCACGCACATCGCGATCGATTCGTCTATTGTTCGTTACCGTCTTGGATTCTGCCGACGAGTCCATTACTCAGTTGATTCTCACGTTTTTGGGAAATGTAAAGTCCTGCGCCCCCGATGTCTTGCGAAGGGTTGACTCATGAAAAATGTATATCGTGAAACACACATGCCGATGAATTTTTTTTTTCTTCTCGTGAACAATTTAAATAATCATGTGACATGTCAATTTGGAAAGAGATGATAAACACGACCGACAAACCAATAGGCAAAACCTTACACTATAGAATCTATGCATAAATATATAGTAGCAAAGTCTTTTTCGAAAAATTGCTTATCGTGATTTGACGTTAGATTCTGTATGGTCAAGAAACCCTCTTTCTTATTGCAAAGATCGGTCCAAAAAAAAAATTTGCTATGACTTTTTGCAAGTTCTTCCCTCTTACATCATAATTGACGTCATTGGAGTTCATCATGTTAAAGAGTTTCCGTGATCTTAAAGAATAATATGTTATATCCCGTTGACTACCCTGTTATACCATAGAATTTGTTAGGTTTCAATTATGAAAAACGCCATTTTAACTCAAAAGTTTGAAAGGGACAAACATCAGATAAATGAAGAAATCGATTGAAAGAAATTAAATTGATCATTCACCTTTCTAAAGTGGACATGGTGGATCCCACACATGGTCAATTGAGAAAAGGTTTTGGCTATTTTTGTTGATTTGCACGACAAGTTGGCAACAATTAGAACTATTAGGCTCAATAGAAAAATGAAAGCATGAGGAGTTTTTTTTTTTCGAAAAATATCATATTCATTGCTAAGAAAGATATATGAGAATTGAGAATACCGCAAAACAAACCAAAATCTAGAAAAAAAAATGAGGATTAATGGAGCATCGATAGGGTTAAGCACACACTCGTTCCACAAAAATGAACAGTGATGAGCATACATCGAAAATTCCATCTCCAATAACTACGGTGTTTTCAATTGGCAGTGTATGCCTATGTTCGACTTCTTCTACACCATCGACGTACGGAGACAACCAAAATAGATTGAACAAATACATATCTAACATTTGGAAGAGTAAATTTCATGGTTTAGCAAGACGCCAGAGCTCTTGCGATCAATAGAACTCTTGCGACATGTCGAAAATTCTTTCTCCAATAACTACGGTGTTGTCAGTTGACTGCACGCGCCTAGGTTTGGCTTCCTCTACATCATTTACGAAGACAACCAAAATAGGTTGAATAAACACAAATCTAATATTTGAAATAGCAAATTTTCATGGTTTAATGAGACGCCAGGCTCCTGCGATTTGAAGTTGGAAGCAGATGACATGTACATGGATAGAATAGATGGGTATCGAATCCCCAAAAATATATTTATTAAACTTTTAGATTTAGATCGGGAGAGGCAATCTCCTAGACTTATAACTAAATCAAGAGAGTTCAAACTCTCAGATCTAGAACTAGATCGGGAGATGAGAGTTTACAAATCTAAATCGGAAGAGAAGAAAAGAAGAAGAAGAAGAAGAAGAAAGGAACAAGAAAACACAAATAAAATTAATAAAAGAGGGAGGGGAGGATAAGACTAGCTCAAACCTTCCCATGGCTAAAGGTCGAAGAAAACAATCGAGAGAGAAGAGAGAGAGGAAGAGAAAAAAACTTTTCGGCTCCTTTAGAGGCTTTTATTCAAGCATGAGGAGTTCAATATGCATAATTAATCCTTAGTTAGAACCACCTAATGCAACTTCCTCTTTTGATCATCATTAATGATTGCATAAACATAGGTTTGTCAAGTCTTGTTTTGGCGTAGATGGAGGAGTTGCTCCATAATATAATGGAAATTAAAAAACAAAACCAATCATAATTTAGATTCTAGATTGAATATTCGGTTTTCTACTTTTGTAGGCCACGCGGTAGATAATACAGATAAAGATCGTTTTCTCTTTTTACTTTCTCCTACGATTGCGAAGCCGAATGCAATCTATAGCTTAAAGTAATTATTGACTGTTTAGTTTTTGACGTTTTGGTCAGAAGATGATAGATACTATTAATAGATGACCGAGTTTATATTTAAAAAGCAAAATACGACCAACTCTCAAATAAGTTTCCTCAATAAAAAAAGGCAAAGCTTGAATGCATCTGATTGGATTATACATGTGATACTGACATTACCTTATAAAAAGTGACTTTTGATGTACTGACAACGTTTAACATTGGAACTTCAACGTTAAGCGTTCTCAAATAAGAGCATTACTAGGTGGGTGACCTCTTGAGAAGTGCCTACTTATATATGTCAAAGGACAAAATCGTTAGACTCGATATGTGATAGACTAGAGTGGTCAATACCTCGAGCGAGTTAATTCAGAGGTATTGCAATTTCTATCTCTTGATGTATTATGTCATTGGAATTCAGCCTCGTGATAAATTAAATTTTATCCCTTTTGTGTGTGTGTCTATATATATGTATGGATGTAGGGGTGTCAAAAATACCCGAATCGACCTAACGTCATAAACACAAGTAAACACTATTGCTCTTAGACAATGAAGCCCTCAAATTTATCGTCTCTTTCCACAACTTTTACTTTAAGATTTGCACATTATCTCCTTTTGCAACATCGTCTCCAAATCCTCGATTCTACAACTCTAAGATTGTGTTTAGTCATCAGGATAAAAGTCAGGATATGATATGTTATATCTTATCCTATGTTTGGTAGATGTTCAGGATAGAATAAAGGGGGATATAAATAGGATATATTGGGAATAAAATTATCCTAGGGAATAGGGTGAGATAAGATTTCAATTTCCTTCCCTTAACCAGAATTCTCCCCTCAACCTCCATGTCGCCACCTGCCGCTGCCGCCCTTGGCCGCTGTCGCCATCACCTGTCGCTGTTGGCCACTCGCCACCACCGTCGACCGCCTGTCTTTAACCAAAATTCTTTCCCCAATCTCCACATCGCCGCCTACCGTCTCTTGTCGCTACTGCCGCCCACCCGCCTCTAATCAAGTTTCTACCCCCAACCTCCTCATCGCCGCTGGTCGCTTGCCTCTGATCAGAATTCTCCCCCCAACCAACTTGCCACCGCCGCTGTCGTCGAGCCTCCGCCACTGAAGCCTCATTGCCAGCTATTCTAAGGAAAGGAAAACTAAAAAAGTAGCATTGACTTGTTCATCCTTAAGATGTTCAGTTGTATATCCGATTTTAAATCCGTCATTCACCAAACAGTAGATAGGATATGACAAAATTCTAGGATTTTTTATCATATCCTATCCAGTGCTATCCTGACCAGAAATCCGGACGGCCAAACACAGCTTAAGGGTGGGTTTGGTTTAGCTTTCAGCATTCCTAAGGCTAGAATTTGGCCAAATTTAGCATTGGACTTTTAACATTCCTAAAGCCAAAATTTGGTCAAAAACTGTTTACCAAACACCCCAGCATTTTCTCAAGGAGTTTTGAAAGCTGAAAGCTCCTTGGGAATGCTAAACCATACCCACCCTAAATCCTCGCCACCGAGAACAACTATGCGCTCTCGACTCTGTCCTTTTCATATGCACCTCAATCACCATCTCGGTCTCCCTCATTGTCGAGTTGTCGAGTTGTCGACTTTGCCTCCGCCTTTGTCGTCACTCCCGAGGAAGCTCGATGAGCTTGCCACAGTGTGCCTCTTCCAACAGAACGCTCCCTCCATGGTCTCCATCACCAATGTCGCTCGCCGCCAAGTAAGGGTCCTTACCATCTAACGATTCGGTTTAATGTCTCAAATCAGATTGCAGAGAGACAATAGGGAACAAACAATACCTTGAACCATGGTCACAACTTTACTCCTTTTATTTGTCGTGAAAAGTTCACGGATTTTCCAGAAATGGCACTCCACAGTACGTAATGAAAAGAATATGAGGGGAGAAGTGCAATTAGTTTCTGAACACGAGTGAAAGGAAAGGGACAAATAACAAGTGTTGGGTCAAGTGCAAAACAACTCACCTACGCAAAGAATCTTATTCCTACCAGCAAGAAAAATCTAAACTGAACACTTCACGCACAAATGCAAAGTCTGAGTCTCAAACCAAAAGGATAAATGGGGTTTGATACACCATCCATTGCACTGTGACGATGGAGAAGAAGAAGGGAGAAAAAAAATGGGAAAACCCGAAATCTTGAACTGAACTGTCTTTTCAATACGAATTCTACTCGGGTAAGATCTCAGGTCTAGTCACAATTGGCATACTCTCTTTATGTTCCGGTCAAATTGGGTATCAGCGAAACATTAAGTGATCGTTTTTTTTATTCTCGTTTTTATTCCAAATCTGTTCTCGAAAATAAAAAGTTAACAAATAGATTTATATTCTAAATCTATTCTCGAGATAGAAGAATCAAGAATCTAAGAATCTAAAGCGTTACCAAACAAACTCTAAGTGATCGTTTTTTCTCTGATCTGGCACTTAAGTGAGCCAATAAAAAGTTTTGACACTAAAGTGATCTTCGTACATAAGTTTTAACACTGTGTCTTCTTTTACCATTTTCCTATAAACGAGCAAGATCATGCATAAAAAGAGTAAGGAAAACAAACCAACAGAAGTCCAAAGCACAAAAAACAAAATGGCCAATATCGCAAAGAACCTCAAATTGGTAAATCTCATGCTGCATTTACCCAAAACTAATTTTTGTGTCACAAAAACTTTGCCAAATTTACCTAAAACCAATTTTTTTTTGTCACAAAAATCCCACACCGGTAAACCCTTATTACATTTAGGGATAATGACACAAATGGTCCCTGAACTTTGGCTCAATGTGCAATTTGGTCCCTGAACTTTCAATTTGACATAAATGGTGATTGAACTTTAATTCAATGTTTACAAATGGTCCCTGAACTTTCAATTTGACACAAATAGTCCCTGAACTTTTGGTACATGTTCAAACTAGTCCCTGAACTTTAACTCAATGTTCACAAATGGTCCTTGAACTTAAAATAATGGAAGGACCTCGTTGAACATCTTCATATAGTTCAGGGACTAATTTGAACATCTATCAAAAGTTTAGGGACCATTTGTGTCAAATTGAAAGTTCAGGGACTATTTGTGAACATTGAGCTAAAGTTCAGGGATCATTTGTGTCAAATTGAAAGTTCATGGATCAAATTGCATATTGAGCCAAAGTTTAGGGACCATTTGTGTCATTTTCCCTTACATTTACCCTAAATTGTAGTAAATCTGAGATTTTTTTAGGGTAAATATAGCACGGGTGCATCGGTATGGAGCAAATATGGTACACGTGTATCAGTTTAAGGTTTTTGATGGTATTGACCCTTAACAAAAACATGATAGTGAAAATTTGTATCTTTTCGCAAGTAAAATTGGTTCATGAACTGAACTTCGGAGGTACAGCGTTGTACCGTACCACACAAAATACTTACCGTTATATTGAGATGAAAAGATCCTGGCCGTTGAATTTGAGTCAATTGCAACCAGATTGTCAATTTTCGCACAAGGTTGGACGTCCAATCCACTAGAAAACGGTAGGTCGACAAACTACAAGTGAAATTTACATGGCTTTACACTTTAGCAAATGGCATTTGACACAATAAAAGTCAAATTTACGACATATCGTCTTGTGCGACATGCCACAACATCAGTAATTTTTGACAAAAATTTATCGGAATGAGTATATTGGAATTTCACACATAGATTTAGAACTAAATCAGAAAAATTAAAAAGTCTAGAACTAAATTATCATCCGTACAATAAATTTAGAATTGATTGAACAATTTCCTCGTGAAATCCGTCCGCGGACTCACGAGTCAAAATGAATTTGATGTGTAGGAGCGGGGGCAGCCGACTAGAGACACTTGGGGAACAAGGAGTCAAAGTTGACGAGAATAAACGAAACCCTGATCCCTAAGTTAACGTCGCTGTCCTCACGAAGCTTAATGCTTAAGATTTCCCTCTCGGGCGTGTGGCTTCCGTAGGAAGCCGAGATCCTCCCCCGACCGACGTTCCTGTCCACACGCCGTGCGTCGGCGGATCCAGGGGCTGTGATTCACTACAAGCGGCCTCATTTCTCGCTCTCTGCAACTGCTTACTCGGGACCTTTTAGCAATATTATATTAAAGATTCTTAGGAGAGATTATTTATATATCTCAAGATTTATATGTTTACCTCCTTTGATTGTGCATATTTTGATTGATATATGTTAATTATCTCTCAAAATTTATAAATAGGCTGATGTACTCTTCATTATATACATAGAAATATACAGAAAATTTCACATTTCTCTCTTCCACTTTATCATTCTTAGGTGACTCCAAACTTAATTAGCATATGCTACCACCTATCTCCGACCACCAACGCCAGCACCACAGCGTCTCCACCGTACCTCGGGAATCTCTCTCTCTCTCTCTCTCTTCGGAGTTGTTGACACGTCGAGCTCTGTCCACGGCGTGCAATCAAGTCCGTCGGCGGCATCCTTGATCTCCATGCAAGATGGTTAGAGTCATCTCAAACGTTTCATATTAAAATATCAGTCACTAATTTAGACCCGAGATGGACTTGCTTGGCTTTACGGATCAAAACAAGCCCCGCCCAAACATGCTGGTCGTTCGAAGCGACGCTCGTAGTTGTATCCATTATTGTTGGTTCGTAGGTTTCATGTATCTGTACGTAGCTTCAACGCCACTCTTGATTGAGACTCTGCATCCCCTCTCTCTCTCTCTCTCTCTCTCTCTCTCTCTCTCTCTGGAGGGAGAAGAAACAGAGAGAACAGTAAAAAAGAGTTGCTCAATCTTTAAGATTTTATTAAACGGGTTTTAGAGTTAAACTTTCTTGCTTTTCTCTTTTGGCCGAAAGGATAACTTTCTTCTTCTTTCATCTGACTTTTCCACGTATATGCCATACCATACCAGTCAAGGAAGAGGAACAAAAGGGTCCAACGTTCAATATTCAATGGACGGTATTTAATTCTGCCGCACGCTCGTACACACGTGAGCTAAACCCAACTTGACGTCCAAGCAATTCGTTCTTCACACGTTAAGTTTTCCCTATTTATATCATGGCGTTCTCCCTCCCCCACCTCTGTCTCTCTCTGTCTGAGGATATTCTCTAGAAGAACTGGCTTCTCTATATTGTTCAGTTCAGTAAGATTAAAACCCTCTTTTTCGTATGCAGTAATTTGTAGTGGTTTTGCTTAAAACTTGAGCTTTGGAGCCTAGAAGATCCGTGAAATCTTGGTGTGGTATGTGCAAGAGAGCCAAAGAAGAACAGAAAAGAAATGGTGTGGCAAGAGGAAGATGCAAGAGCCATAATCCCATCAACTTATAACCCTAGAGATGATGATGAGGTTGATGACAACAACAGTCTTCTTCCCACCATAACATGCCCTTCATGTGGCCACAGCTTCCCGTTATGTGATCAGGTATTTATCATTTTTTTTTTCCTTTTCCTTTTGGTTTTGTATTGCATGTTTAGTTTCCTCTTGAGGGTTTGGTTATGAGGGCCTCCTATCGATCCTTGGTTATCGATTACGAGAGTGACCTCACTACAGAAGAGGTAGCAATCTGCCATTTAGGGTATCTGCTGTCCGTTTGCATTGCAAAGACAGCGGGTTCCATATATGCGTTCTTTATTTTAACATGCCGGTACCTGCACGCCTAAGTCCTTCCAACTGGTACAATATTTTTTTTCAGCCCTATTCCCGGCTGTACCCTCTAATTGTTTAACGTCTAAGAGATCGTGAGATCCGGACGTGGGCTTAGACGAAACAGTTTAAGGACTTTACTCAAGGTCTTTTTTCTTTTTTTTGTTATTAAGGATGTAAAAGATTAATGTGTAATTGTGAAATAATTGTTGTGTAGAGGGGGATTGTTCATGATATGGTAGGACTACCGGCGGGAGTGAAGTTTGATCCGACTGACCAAGAAATTTTGGAGCATTTGGAAGCGAAGATAATGGGGGATGTGACGAAAATTCATTTTCTCATTGATAAATTCATTCCCACATTGGAAGGAGAAGATGGTATTTGTTGTACACACCCAGAGAGACTTCCAGGTAATTCTAGAATAATTTTGCCCTTTGAATGATTTTATCATAATTAATGTATTACCCTAAATGTTATCAATTTTTTTTAACGGATGAAAATCACCCTTTATAGAAAGAAATTTTTGCATATTCGTTTTTCATTTTTTTGGCCTATTGGAATGTTTTGGCTGTGTAATGGGAGTAATTCCTCTGCCTAAGCTTTAATTTAGAGGATAAGAAGCATATCTTTTCGACCCAAATTCTTTTTCATATGCAAGTCTAAGAAATTTTATCAGTTATTAAACTAGATATCTCTAAACATAAATACAAAAATGCACACGCTATCCGCCCATAGTTATGGCACGCATAAAAGAAATCGTGCCTTCAATACCAATTGATTTAAGAAAGTATAATCTTCTTCGGTATACCAACGTCTTAGATAATCAAATACCTGAATTGTCTACAAAACGTAAACAACTTCTAGTTTCGAATTTGGCGGTTTAGGATCGCGTTCGCGTAGTTCCTAAATATGCTGGAAAATGTGTCTTTGTTGGGAGTTTGTAGAGATTAGGACAACAAGAGTGCCATAACTTTTGTATGGTGATCAGTGCTATAACTTTTTTACTATTATATTATTATTTTAAATTTTTTTTTGAATTTTTTTTTGACGTTTTCTTTTCCATTCCGGTGAGGGTTACCAGCAACCCTTGTTGGCCGCAAAGGCCTCACCTAGACTGGGCGAGGGCCGCCTCACCCACAACTGGCAAAGCCACGAAGGCTGTAATGGCCTTGTCGACCGTGGGCGAGGCAACCTCGCCTAGATCTAGCAAGGGCCTTCACGGCCCTACCTGCCCTCGACCGCGGTCGGCAGGGCCATGAAGGCTTTGGGCGAGGCCATCGTGGGCTCGCTGACTGCAGTCGAGGCACCCTCGCCCAAATCTAGTGAGGGCCTTCGCCAGTGGCCACGACCAACGAGGATTTCCAATGACCCTCTCTAGCACTTGAAAAAAGAAATTAAACAAGGATTAAAATTCCAAAAAAAAAATTTCACATAGGACGATTGTCGAAATTGGCACTCAAGTGATCAATTTTACTTTGATGTGGTACTTAAGTGAGCAGACAAAAAAGTTGTGACACTCAAGTGAACGTCGCTCCTACTGTCCCAATCCCCATCCCGGAGTTCGTACAATGAAGTTCTAGCTTGTTCTGGGGTGAAGTGGACATCTTTGGTCGGGGAATTGTATACTAATGAAGAAGTAGTTGCACTTTCAAGATATTGTTGCATATATTATGGTCTTTCATCGATTGGAACATCAATGTGTCTCCTCTCTCTTAGATGGAAATTACTCAAATTGTTATCCTCTCTTCATGATAGGGACGCTGCTGTTCATAAGCCATCAGTTTAGGTAAACCTTACAGAACAAAAGTCTCTATAATTATATAGATGTGATTTCACTTTAATGAACTCTTTGAAGATTGGCATGCATATTGCTCCATCCCAAATCATCTTTCTTGTTAGAAAGTCTTATCACTCAACAAATTAGTTTAAAATATACCATCAAATTGATCATCTTCGAGTTTATTATACAGAAGTCTTGCAGATACAGATCAAACTTCTGGTTTTGTGATCATAGGTAAGTTTAGTTTAAAAGACTGTCGTAAATGCATGTCATGCATGAATTTGAATTTGTAATTTATATTGACCTTGCTTTCATAATAGATAATGAGAACACGCATGATGATACACATTTACGACAATTTGCGTAAACCAAACTTGACATGTACACAAAAAAGAAATCCATTTTGACTTAGCCATGCACCAAGTAGGACTTTGAAGGAGCTTTTCGAATCGATATATATCACCGGTCTCATAACTAATCTGAGATCTGAAGTTGTGGCTCATCGCATCAACAATGTGAATTCTAATTTGAAACTCATCTCTTGTGTTTGCCTATCAGATCGCTCTGAAACTCTTCTACAATTGCGTTTGCTTCAATTTGTTATGCAATTTAGAATGAAAGCAAGCTTAATTTGTTTAGCATGTCCCAAAAAAGTGCTTCAGATTCGTATCTTTTGCACTGAGTAATTAGTTTACGTTGGGAAAATACATATAACAAATTTATGGGAAACATACATTTCGAATTTCAGCTTTAATTTTTTTCACTACTGTATAGTCAATTGCTCTTCGGATGTTCTCATGCTCATGTTGATAGTCGAGTTATATCATGCCATGTCAAACACTGTAGACTCTACATGGAAACGTTGCACCATAAGTTCTGTTTGCATACAAACTATAACGACGAGCTCCAAATTCAAGATCTCCATATGTGGATGCAACAAAAAATCGAGACTGCAAATATCTACAATCTACACTTTATATGTGTTGAAACTGAATACACAACCAATCGATAGGTTCAGAATCTTAAGTTGTAGAATTTGATATTGTGCAGAAGTGTGTGTGTGCAAGTGTGTGTAGGATATATTTGGTAGAGAATGGACAAGAGCACAAGGGGATGTAGGTAATGGGAGATAGTTTCATTAGTTGAATAAAATAGTTTTACAAATGTGGTTGATGGAGGAGTATTGGCGGAGGATGACAAGTGATGTAGGCTGTAAGAGCTCAACTCCTCACACCTCTACACAAATCAATATAGGCTCTATTTATAGAGCAATTACAACCGACATAGTGTAGATATTTCATCTTGCGGAGATCTTTCTACACACGCTGTGTTTGTCTTCTAGTTGTCGTGTACAATTCTCAACAAAGGAATCTTCTCTCTTTTTTTTGGTCAAAACAAAGGAATCTACTTTGCTGACCACAAATGTTGACTAATTGAAATAATTTTCTTGCTTTGATGTCTTGAAGCAAACTTGCTTTCCACGCATGTCTAACTTCTCTAGATTTAGCTAGAGAATTCTTAGAAAATGGATCATTTGATTGAGAATGCGAATAATAGGAAATATGATTACAACTCAGCTCATCTTTATCAGTTAAATGAGCTAACTGGGTGTACGACACTCAGATTTCCATTTTCTACGAATCTCATTTGAGTGTCTTCTATAAGCATCATGCAGGAGTAAGCAAAGACGGACAAATCCGCCACTTCTTCCACCGGCCTTCGAAGGCATATGCCACCGGGACTAGGAAACGGCGCAGAGTGCAGAAGAACGCCGATGACAGTGAGACGAGGTGGCACAAGACGGGCAAGACGAGGTCGGTCCTCGCAGGCAGAGTCGTGAAAGGGTTCAAGAAGATACTTGTGCTCTACACCAATTACGGTAGGCAAAAGAAGCCTGAGAAGACCAACTGGGTGATGCACGAATACCACCTCGGCAAAAGTGAAGAAGAGAGGGATGGAGAGCTGGTCGTGTCCAAGGTGTTCTACCAAACGCAGCCTCGACAACCCGGTTCGACGACCATCAAAGATCCAAAGGACACAGCACCGAAGAGTGCTCAAAGCTGGAATGAGAGCGTTCATGTGCCTAGGAACTCTATTAATATGATTGAGTATCGTAGTAACCCATCTTGGAGTGTGTCTTACGACCAGCTATTTATTCCTAACTTCGCCGTTCAAGGCGAGCCTGCTTCTTTGGTTCCGCTAACAGAAGATTCGACCAAGGGAAAGCTTGTCAGATATTCATAGATGAATTTGGGTGATAGTTTTTGTTATGTGGCGGAGCAAAATCCCTCGCATTATTGGTTGGGGAGTGTTGTTGTATTGCTTTGCAATGAGTGATTAGGTGTTTGATCGAGAATGATAAGGAAAAGATAAAAGAGAGGAACGATGGGAAATTGTAGCTCCGTTTTGCAGGAAGTCCGAAAGCTTTTCGATTTTTCGATGGATCAAAACCAAGGCGAGGAAGATTCCAGGCCTTTTTGTTTGAGCTAACATAAAATCAAAAGGTATCTTGTTGAGTTTGTTTACGTGAACATCTAAGGCACAATGCTGTGCATAGACCTGTTAAACGGATAGGTCAAGTTATAAATGGTCTGATCTAAATTGATCCATATAACCCGTTTATTATAATGCAAATTTCTCGACATATACCCGACCTCGAGTCATATTGCTAAAACATTTCTATATTTAATTCAATGTAGGAAAACTTATTTCTTATAAATTTTTGAAAAAATTATATTACTAAAACATTGTGAAATTTTTTTTTTATAAATTTTAAAAAAATTCTGATTTTTTTATTTTATCTTTATCTTTATCTTCTTCTTCTTTTTTCTCTTCTAAGACCGTCAAGGTTGCCACCCGACCCCTGCCAGTCACAGGCGAGGCTGCCCAACCCTTGCTGACCATAAGCAAGGGCTGGCAACCCTTGCCGGTCACTGGATAAGGGCAAGGGTTGGGTCCCGACAAGGGCTTCTCGACCCTCCTAGATCTGGGCGAGAGCTTGACTCTCGCCAGCAATCAATGAGGGCTTTGTGGCCCTCACCAGATTTTGTGCAAAAAAGAGAGAGAAAAGAACGAAAGAAAAACGAAATTTTAAATTTTAAAAAAACCAGTAAGATAATTATGTAACTTATTTATGACCCATAAAACCCGTTTAAGATCCATTAAATTGTTAAATAACACATTTATGACTCATTTAAGCTCGTTTTTAAAACTTAAGCCAACCCATTCATGACTCACACCATTAAATATGGGTTCTTGCCCCATATTGCTACCTCTAGCTATGCGGTACCCAATTGTTGACGCAAAAAAATGTTCTAAGTGTTGTAGTCAACAACTTGGTCGACAAGGCTTGTTGGATTGATGGCAGAAGTTGAAAATAGCCAAGTGTTGGAAATAATCAGTCGGTAAAGTGCAGTAGATCGACAAGAAAACCCAATTCTTATTGACGAAAATGTCAACATACGGTGGTTAAGCGTTGGAACCAAGGAGTCGATGTAACTATCAAGATAGTGGAGTCAATGTAACCATTGAGTAACCACCAATCAATCAATGAACACTAGTTGTTTATTTTTATCTTTCAATTCATCTTTACATATTCATTATTTGGGGCCCACCCAATTTTGAAAAGGACCCTTCATATCCTTTGTCAATTGGTTCAATCAATCCATCCTTTGAAAGGTGCTTTGTTGACACTTTTCAACAAAACATTTTTTTGGTACACATGATATGACCTATTTGTTGATCTGAGGAAGCTATCATGGTAATAATCAAACACTAACGAGAGTTAAACAGTACTGTCGGTAACAACCCAAATTCGACAGCCAGAGTCTTTTCATCTCAATCTAACAGCTAATATTTGTGGTAAAAAAATTAGTTTATGGTAAATTTGTCGCAAATGTACCAGTTTTGGAGTTTTTCGTGGTAATAACCATTCCTTCTATGGTTTTACCTCAGCCGGTCGCCAGCAAGGTCGGGCGAAGCTCACCCCCACCAGCCACTGGCGAGGGCGAGCCTCGCTTGTGCCTAGTGAGACTCGACCTCACCGTTACTAGGCAAGGTCAACCTTGCCAGAGCCTCAACCAGACATGGCGTGGCTGGGTGAGTGCGAGGCGAGGGAGAGGTCGACAAGGGTAAAATCCAACAAAACCTAATAGTGGAAATCTTTTAAACACTTAGTGGGCACTAACCGCTGTTGCTGGGCGAGGCCAGCAAGGTCAATCTCAATTTATGATAATTCATTCATTCACTTACGGATGTCCCTTCTTATCATAGAAATGTTCCATTCACGTACTCATGGGTTTCCCCTCGCACATTTCAGATCTAAATTATGATGCCCATCATTCGTCAACTGTTTAAACTTTCAATAAATAGCGTTCTGCACTAAAATCTAAGTATAACCCAACATGTATCATGTCATCGGAAAAACGACATGCTCCTTTTGTCAGTCCAAATATATAGGAGAGGAATTGTGTGACGATAATTTCTCCTCGTATTTTCGGCGATTCTCAAATAGGAAAGCCAGTCGTCCAATCCTATTCCATTCACAATGTTTCGTCTGAACACTAACCCGAATGATCCGAGTCGTCGTCGTTTCGTAGAAACTATCTTGCGCACGCACAAGTCAAAATGAATTGACGTCTACGAGAGGGAGGGACCATATCGAAGAAATTTCGGAGCAAGGAGACATGCTGACTGAGACAGTAAACAAAAACCCTAATCCATACGCTGGAGGCGTTGTCCTCACGAAGCTTAGTGCCTAAGCCTTCTCTTCTTGGGCGCGTGGCTTCCTTCAGAAGCTGAGGACCTACTTTCCATGTCCACACGCTGTACGTCGGCGCATCCAAGGTTTCTGTGATCCAGACAGCCAGTCTCTGCAACTGCTCATTTGGAAGCGACGAGCACATACATACCTCGTAATTCTCTGTCTCTAAGTCTTGTGAGCTTTCTTACGTCATGAAGAAGAAGACACAGTGTCGCGTACGTTGCTCAAAACTTGATTAACCATATCATTTCGGACAATGAAGTGATTATTTTACATTGAGCTTCGCGAGAGGAATTTATTGGATCTTTTTATGGTGGGGGGAACGACCATAACGTGATTTAAGTTTTCGATTGAGCATATAAATGTAAGGAAAACATTTCCCACTTTGCCCGACGAGATTGTGATACTTATTAATAACTTCTCGTGGTCGATCAATAGCTGGCATTTAAAAGGTTATTCTTCTTTCTTACTTTTTCTATGCAAATGAGTTATTTATTGGCTTTCTCGCAAAAATTTAAAATATCTACCTACCCTTGAAAAGTTATGAAAAAGATTTGTTGATATTATCGCATATGACCTTAATATGATGTAAAATCTAGAGAATTCGATGTGTTCAATATAGCAAAGTCAAGAGGCTCTAGAGCCTTACTCCCACTTACATAATTTTGGAAAGTCATTTTACAATTACAAGGTATCTCCCTATTACTCACACACTCTCTACACTCGAACACACCTGTCCTCCTCTTTTTTGTACACCGTTTTGTCAATCCAAACCCCGTTGTCGCCCCTTATCTCTGACCACCGATGCAGGCATTACAGCTCTAGCTGCACCACATTGTCTCCACCGTCCCACTGGAAAATCTCTCTCTCTCTCTCTCTCTCTCTCTGTTGGCATGTCGAGCTCCATCAACGGCGTGCAAACGACTCAGTTGACGGCATCCTCAAGCTCCACACAAAACATTCAGAGTCATCTCAAATGTTTATCAAAAAATTGAAATACCAATCACTTTTAATTTAGACAAGAAATGGAATTGCTTCAGCCTATGGATCAAAATAAGCCCATCCAAACGTGCTGGTCGTTCCAAGTGACGCTCGTAGTCGTATTCATTATCGTTGGTTCGTAGGTTTCATGTAACCATACTTAACTTCGAGGCCACTCTTGATTGAGACTCTGCATCCTCTCTCTGTCTCTCTCTCTCTCTCTCTCTCTCTCTGGAGAGGGGGAGAAGTCACAGAAAGAATAGTAAAGAAAGTTACTCAATCTACAAGTTCTTTCAACCTTCTTTCTCCATCACTATATGTAGGGTAATATTAAATAACGGGTCTTACAGTTTTTTTTTTGTTGGTCAAATGGGTTTTACGATTAACTTTCTTGCTTTTCTCTTTTGGTCAAAAAGATAACTTTCTTCTCTCATCTGGCACGTACCAATCAACCAAAAGGATTAAAAAAAGGGGGGGGCCCACGTTCGTGTTACATAAAAGAAAACGTAATAAACGGACAGGATTTAAGTCTGTCGTATGCTCGCATATACGAAGTGCAGACCAAACTTGACGTCCAAGCAATTCTTTTTTTTTTTTACACATTAATGTTCCCTATTAATATAATCCCCTTCTCTCTCCCACACCTCCCTCTTCATAAAACGCGCTCTCTCTCTCTCTCTCTCTCTCTCTCTCTCTGAGGATAGTCTCTAGAAGAAGTCACTTCTCTAAATTGTTCGGTTTAGTAAAGATTAAAACCCTCTTTTTTTGTATGCAGTAATTTGTAGTGATGTTGCTTAAACTTGAGCTTTGGAGCCTAGAAGATCGATGAAATCTTGGGGTGGGATGTGCAAGAGAGCCAAAGAAGAACAGAAAGGAAATGACGTGGCAAAAGGAAGATGCAAGAGCCATAATCCCACCAACTAATAACCCTAGATATGATGATGAGGATGATGACAACACTCTTCTTCCCACCATAACATGCCCTTCATGTGGCCACAGCTTCCCGTTATTTGATCAGGTATATATCACTTTCTTTCTTTGTTTTTGGTTTCGGATTGTATGCTGGGTTTCCTTTTGAGGGTTTTATTCTTTTGTTACTGAAGGATATAAAAGATTAGTAAGTGTAATTATGAAATGTTTGCTGTGTAGAGGGGGATTGTTCAGGATTTGGTGGGACTACCAGCGGGAGTGAAGTTTGATCCGACGGACCAAGAAATCTTGGAGCATTTGGAAGCGAAGATAGTGGGGGATGTGAGGAAGATTCATTTTCTCATTGATCAGTTCATTCCCACATTGGAAGGAGAAGATGGTATTTGTTGTACACACCCAGAGAGACTTCCAGGTAATTCCAGATTAGTTATGCCCTTGGAATGATTTCATGGTAATTAATGCGTTACCCTAAATGTTAGCAATTTTTTTAATATTAAAATTGCCCTTTACAGAAATTTTATTCATTTTTTTGGCCTTTTTGAATTTGATGTTTGAGCTGTGTGATGGGAGTGATTCCTCTGCCTAAGCTTTAATTTAGTGGAAAAGATGCATACCTTTTCGACCCAAATTCTTTTTCATATGCAAGTCTAAAAAGGTTTATCAGTTATTAAACTAGATATCTTTGGACATAAATGAAAATGCGCACAATATCCACACAGAGTTATGGCACTAATAAAGGAAATCGTGCTTTCAATACCATTTGATTCAAGAAAGCATAAACTTCTTCAGTACGCCAACATCTTAGATAATCAAATACCTGAATCGTCTACAAAACGTATACAACTTTTGGTTTCGAATTTGGCGGTTTAGGATGGTGTTCGCGTAGTTCCTAGATATGCTGGAAAATGTATCTCTGTTGGGAGTTCGTATGATGATGTTCGAGTTTGTTCTGGGGTCAAGTGGACATCTTTGGTCAGGAAATTGTATAGTGATGAAGAAGTAGTTGCACTTTCAAGATATTGTTGCATATATTATGGTCTTTCATCGATTGGAACATCAATGTGTCTCCTCTCTATTAGTTGGAAATTATCAAATTATTATCCTCTCTTCAAGATAGGGAAACTGCTTTTCATGTGCCATCAGTTTTTAGGTAAACCTTTCACAGAACAAAAGTCTCTATAATTATGTGGGTGTGGTTTCTTTTGAATGAGCGCTTTCAAGATTGCCATGCATACTGCTCAATCCCAAATCACCTTTCTTGTTAGAGAGTCTTATCCCTCAACAAATTTGTTTAAATTGAAACATTGAATTGATCATCTTCGAGTCTGTCAGACAGAAGTCTTGTAGATACAGATATTAAACTTCTGGTCTGTGATCATAGGACTGACTTTTAATCTTTGATTATCTTTTCAGACCATGTAATTTTAGCTAACAAAACCGTCGTAAATGCATCCCATGTATGAATTTGAATGTTTGTATGCTTTCAAAATAGATAATGAGACCATGCATAATGTCATTTATAGCAAGACAGATCGTGTAAACCAGACTTGACATGTATACAAAAAAGAAATCCATTCTGACTTAGTGTTGGCAGTGTAAAGACTCTTAAAGAACTCGCCCACGTGCACAAATGCACTACATGCTCAAAGCGCAACTAGCAAAACTATCAACAATATTATGTTCAGAAAACGAAGCGTGTCTTTACAACTAAAGCCAGGTGAGTACACCCCTGAAACCCTACTTAATTCAGAAATCAAGCATAATCGAAAGACTTAAAAACGAAAAGAATAAGCAAATTCTATAAACATATCTTTACCCAACTTAGAAATGCATAGAGCAGGACTTCCAAGGAGCTTTTCGAATTGATATCAGGGGTCTCCTAACTCCCCTCAGATCTAAAGTTATTGCTCATAGGCTCAACAATGTAAATTCTAATTCTAAGCTCATCTCCAATGCCTATCAGATCACTCAAGAAACCCTTCTGCAATGCATCTGTGTCAATTTGTTATGTTATCTAAATAAACTCTACCTTAATTTGTTTAGCATGTCCCAAAAAAGTGCTTTTAATTCGAATCTATTGCATTGAGTAATTAGTTTAGGTTAGGAAAATATGTACAACAAATTTACCTGGAAGATACATTTCGAATTTCAGCTTTAGATTTTTGCCTTCTATAAAATAATTTGCTCTGCGGATGTTTTGATTCTAATGTAGATAGTCGAGTTATGTCATGTCATGCCAAACACTGTAGACTATACATGCAAATCTAGCACGATAAGTTCTGTTTTCTTACAAACTATAAAGAGGAGCTCAAAATTCAAGTTCTCCATATGTGGATGCAACAACTAAAATAAGGATTGCAAATATCCGCAGAAGGGGGCAACAACCTATTGTTTATATGTGTTGAAACTGAATACTCAGTCGATCTATAAATTCAGAAGCTTAAGTATATACAGAAAGTTGAATAGTAGGAAATATAATTACAACTCAGATCATCTTTATTAATCACATGAGCTAATCAGGTATACGACACTTGATTTCCGTTTTCTACAAACCGTATTTGAGTGTCTTCTATGTGCATCAAGCAGGAGTAAGCAAAGACGGACAAATCCGCCACTTCTTCCACCGGCCTTCAAAGGCATATGCCACCGGGACTAGGAAACGGCGCAGAGTGCAGAAGAACGTGGATGGGAGTGAGACAAGGTGGCACAAGACGGGCAAGACGAAGCCGGTCCTCACCAGCGGAGCCGTGAAAGGGTTCAAGAAGATACTTGTGCTCTACACCAATTATGGGAGGAAAAGGAAGTCTGAGAAGACCAACTGGGTGATGCACCAATACCACCTCGGCAAAAACAAAGAGGAGAGAGATGGAGAGCTGGTTGTGTCCAAGTTGTTCTACCAAACGCAGCCTAGACAACCCAGTTCGACGACCGTCAAAGAGCCAGAGGACACAACACCGAAGAGTGCTCAAAGCTTGCATGAGAATGTTCATGTACCTAGGAGCTCTATTAATATGATTGAGTATTATAGTAACCCACCTTGTAGTGTGTCTTACGACCAGCTACTTATCCCTAACTTCGTCGTTCAAGGCGAGGCGGCTCCTTTGGTCCAGCCGACAGAAGATTCGAGCGAGGGAAAGCTTGTAAAGTATCAAAAGATGAATTGGGGTTGATAGTGTTTCTTATGCGTGGCAGCAAAAACCCTATCATTTTTAGTTTTGGGAGTGTTGTTGTATAGCTTCACAATGACACTGATTTGTTGTTTGATTGTGAATGAGGAAAAGATAAAAAAGAGTACTGAGGGAAACTGTAGCTCCTCTTTTGCAGGAAGTTAAAAAAACTTTATGAGTCTTCGAAGAATCAAAACCAAGGCGAGGAAGATTTCGGGCCTTTTCCGTCAATATTTAAAGTAGTATTCATATTTCAAAAAATTATGAGGAAAATTATATATGAATCTGCATAGCAAAATCTTGATCAAGATATCTAGTTGTATATCCGATTTCAAATCCGCCGTTCACCAAACAGTAAATAAAATATGACAAAATCCTAGGACTTTTTATTCTAACCTATCCAGTCCTATCCTAACAAAAAATCCAGACAACCAAACGAAGTCAAAGAGTAAAAGTCCATCTAGGTTAGACAGTAAATTAAACTCATTCATATGTTAGCACGCCAAGAGAGATTTTTAAAGAGATTAGGGGGATTATGTTATACTATGATCTCTTTCACTTTGCTGCTTTGGTCAGGTGCAATTTTTGTTTGAAGAGACTGTTCGACTAAGACATCGGTCTATGTCTCTCATGAAGTATTCGGCAAGAAATGCCCTTCGCTTGTGCAAGAAGTCTGCAGGTGCCTTCCTAACTGTCAGACAAACAATGATTTCAGTGGATGATATCTTATGTGAGAAGTCTACATATTTTGTGCTCTTTGAACATGCACAACATTCAGAGCATTAATATTAGAAATATTATCCTTCCATTAATTTAAGTTCATAGACAATATTGAATATTTTCATATAGTATAGGGTATAGTTTGAACATGTATCAAAAGATCAGGGACCACATGGAACAAATTAAAGTTTAAGGATCATATTGCACATATTCAAAGACCATTTGTGTCATTCCCCCTAATTTTTTATGAATTCTTTACACTCGTGATTAATTTGATTCGGTTCGATTTAATTTGGTATCAAACCAAGCTAAACCAAAAAAGTTAAGTTCGGTTTAGTTTGGTTTCCAACTCTTTTCAATTATTCGAATTTTCCAAACTATATTATTTCGGTTCGGTTCGATGACCAAACTGCACCTTACTGACCCCTACTCGCCTATCTAGATTTTACAAAGCTTCTTCCACTTTCCAAGCTTCAGTTGTTGAATCGGCTATTGTAGAGTTTGCTTTTTGCTTGGACTAAATTGAAACCGAGAGCAATCGGTGATTGACTACCATCATTTTGATTCCTCCCCCGGATGAAGAACTTTATTTTCCTTTTCCTACCGTCCTTCCAAGAAAAGAACACAAAAAAAAAAAAAAGAGTACAATGTTTTTTTGGGGATAAAAATGCCGTCCCAAACCAATTCCATTAAGTTTCCAATCCATCCTAAACTCGTCTCACTAAAACAGCTAGTCTTTGTCACTATTGTCACGACCTAAATTTCGTCGAAACCTAGACTAAAGGATTACTAAATTAATTAACCAAAATTAACTAATCTAGCTCGGACTCTCTTAAGTCTTACCTAATCGCAACTTAGGTTCATTTAATTTTCAATCAAAAGATATTCAATTTTGAGTCGTCACTAATCATTTTTTGGTAGGTTGATTAGAAACCTAAATAAAGTAATGGGAGAATTACTTTATTTCTACGAACCAGAGATTATGAGTCTGGGGACTTGATTACGCTAGACATTTATCTAACGCTCTTCCGGTACCTTTCATTTTTATGAAAAATCATTGGTAAGCAGCTTGATTGGATTTTAACCTAAAGTACTAAGCATAAGTTATCATACAGGTACGCAATCAATGAAATAAAAATCCACAAATCAAGTGATGAATGGTACGGAAGACACGCCAAACAATTAAGTTCCCTCTTTTTTATTTTCGCTTTTTTAGGAAAAAGACTAACCTATATGAAATGCATGAAATTAATCTAAATGCACGACCTAATCTAATGACGGGCTAACATGAATGCACTTAAACATGATACTAAATGAGCCTAGATTATATGACATGACATGGCATTACTAAACTATATGACATTGATGAACAGTATGGTATATGACATGAAAATGCATTATATGCAAAATGAATTTTTTTTTATGATTTTCGAAATCAATATATAATGAACATTAACTATTTAGAAAAATAATCTATTTTATTTAAACTAGGAAAGAAAACTATCATATTTCTAAAAATAAAAGAATAAGGAAAAGAAAGAAAAATCTATTTTAGAATTCCAATCCTATCCCAAGATGTTATCCTATCAAGGAAACCTATCTTAAGATATTCTAAAATTCTAATCAAGATAACCCAAAAATTCTATCCTATTTAAACTAGGAAAATTATTTCAAAATCTAAATTCAGCTAAAAAAATAATTCCAAAAATTATCTAAAAAATATTCTGAAAATTCTAATTAAGGATTCAATCTATCGTAAAAGATGCAAACTAATCTAAATGAAATTTTTTAGAATTTTAAACATGCAAAGATAATAAATAGAGATGGAAAAAATCAATTGAACAATTCAAATAGGGAAAGCATACAACTCATCAAGATAAAATATGATCAAAATAATCACGATCTTCAGTCAATTAAAAGATATCAATCAAAGCAAATCACGAGCAAAGCTTCTTCAATTTTTCGAAAAAATAATCCCTAAATTCAAAATCGACTTTTGAAAAATAACGAACCAGACCTAAATGGCAATAGATCGGGTTGGTTATTTTTCCCGATTTTTTCTAAATCGGAGAATCGTTCCCGAATGTCAACGGGAAGAATGTCCAATTTAAAAAAATCGTTATCTATTAGGAAAGAATCTTTCCTAATTTGGATTTTAGGGTTTTAATTTATTCAAAAAATTGTATCTAATATAGGTCAATGTAATCAATTCAAATATCTCGATTTCCAAAAATTGTGACAAAAAATCAGAACTTTTGATCAATATTGCGAAAATTGCTTCTCTTGATTATCAAAACTTGGAATTCAAAAAGGTTTATATCTTAATCCTTTAATAGCGAAAACCATGTCAATTCGAAGGGAGCACAAATCATATGCAAGATCAAATCAAACATGACATGTTTTGTAACAAAAAAGATGAGAAATTACCTTATTTTGCTAAAAAAAACAGCACATGTCCAGGCTAACTTGAAGATTTGTTTCCAAATCAAGGACCGGCGAACGATTTGCGGTGGTAGCCAACGACGTGTCGACTATGGTTAGCGGCTTGGGATGTGGTTGCTTTGCGGACAGCACGCACCTGAGACCTTGACGGACCGCTTCGGGGTGGTTCACAGCTTCAGTAAATATTCTGGGCAGCAATAAAGAACGATGAGCAACAACACTTAATTCCGTATGAAACGAATGGAAAAAAGAAAATAATTTCTCTTCGTGTGATGGTGGACTTAGTGGGAATTCTGAGCACACTAATTCTGCAGAGTAATGTTCCCTTCTTGACTCATTCTCCACCAATGATTTGTCTTCGTCTCTTACTCTCAATCGTGGTGTTGCCATGGGAATTCGAAAGTACTCAACAAGATGCTGAACACTGCTACGCAAGTTGATGATGGATCAACTTGAACTCGTGTGGAGTCGCACTGACTGCAAACCAGGAACGGCACCGGTTCAGGAAATCGTCGGGCAGGAACTCCGTGGGACTAATCGGCAACACAACAGCAAGTCTGGGTCAGTGAGTCACCGTAGATACTCGAGATGGCTCGAAAGAGATGGCAGGCACAAACTCGGCATTGGCAAGGTGCGGCACCGGCGTGATGGAGACTCAGCCATGGGGGTGGTATCTTACGATCGAGACCTCTCTCGAGCTCTTCTTACGCGTGCCTCTCTCAGATTTTCTGAATGTGATCGCGTCCGCAAACCTTGAGTCATAACGGTGTTTATATAGACAATATTAGGTCAAGTCAGGGGGCTCAATTTTCTGTTATTCGCAAATTCGACCCCAAGATTTGATTATCTTCTCAATTGGGTCCCTATGGGGTTAAATCGCATCAAATTGGCTCCTATTTGTTGAACGAATTTCTGCTTACTCACTCCCTATGCTAGCCGAATTTTATGATTCAATTTGGCCTGGTCCACGCATCCGTTTCGAGCCCAATTTTTCCATCGGTCCGATTTAAAATGTAAAATGCATGAAAATCTAATATGTTGAAAAATAATTATGAACCTATATGAAAACTAAATGCAATTAATTTAACTATTTTTAACTAGGGGCCAGGTCCACCCCTAATTTTTATTAATTACTGAAATAAATTCTAAATTAATCTTAAAATGGGGTCAAAATTTAGGTGTCAACAACTATGCTGACCGAACTAGACAGAAATTTGTGCTGGAAATTGACAGCTCCACCTTGTTAAGCGATTTGCAAGATTCCTCTCTCTGTTTCTGAGATGTTGAGCCACTTATCATTGAATGTTTGGGCTTCTTGGCCCTTTTTTAGAGCCTTGAGCTAGCATACTGCCCTCGAGAATTAAATAGACTAGTTGATTGGGTTGTAAAGGCCTCCAAATATAACAATTTATTGGGTTTCTTACCCACCACCCACTTTATGGGAGATCTTGTGTTTTGATGCCCCTTACTTTAGTTAGAGGGCTTATTTTTAAATGAAAAGATAAGCCTCTGTTACGTCCAAAAAATAAAAATAGTCGAATTCTCATTGGACATCTTCTACTTACCATAGTATTTATAATAAACTATAACTTTTAATATATGGGGAACAATCTCAAGTTTGCAAACACAACTCAACTAAAAATCTGCAATCTCAAAATATGAGATTGAAAGAAATTAAGCTCAACGAATAAAAAAAAGAGTTATGATAGGCTAACGGTCTCCATTATTTTTTAGAATAATGGAGTCCTGTTGGTCACAAATTCCTCCACAAGTCCAAGGCAACCGGTTGGACTTGTGGAAGAATCTTCTATAACATTTGTGAAATAATTGTGTTATCATGTTGGTGTGAAAAAATTGTGTGATTGAAATTGGTCCGTCACTTTTTGAGATTAACGGTACCGTCCTCCTATCAATTTTCTAAAAAAATTCTAAGATCTGAAAATAAGTTACATGTGTGATGACCGCCGTGGTTGAAAGATGTTATATTACATAGAATTTTCCGGCCTTACTCGCAATCGAGCCGCCTGCCTCTGTTTCTTCCTTTTGAGCGAGCCGCCATGTACGACAGCATCTGTTTTTCTTTTTGCACGAGCTATGGACCTCGAACGAGCCACCTGCCTCTGTTTTTCTTCTTACACAAGCCAGCAATGGACAACAGCGTTACCGGCCATGGACGAGCTTTGCCAGCGAGCGACCTCGACGACCAGATTTGGAGAGCCAGTAGCGTCACCGGCCATGGAGGAGCAATGCTGGCAAGCGACGTTGACGGATGAAACCAAGCGTGAGAGAATCTAGCCCAAGCCATTAATCTTGCCTCGGATCGTGGGCTGAGCTAAGTGGGCTAGCTGGCCCATGACTAGCAAGACAATTATATTCTCAAGATGGACGCAACAGCTGAACTTGTGGACAATTAGATTAAATTTGTATGCATATACTCAGCAATTGCATACTCTGATGGGGTTACATCTTGTCACCTAAAGACAATGTCATAAATTATAAACTTATTTATTCGTCTCGATAACTTCTGCATCCTCGTATTATGGCTTGCTGTGGTTTCGTATTAGTTCTAATTGAGGCCCTTCATTCAAACTTTATTTGATTAATTTGTTCCCTAAGTATCGAATCAAAGGGCAAAAGCAAAAAGCAGTCGAATCAAAAAGGGCCGAATCTAACGGATTTAAGCAAACCTTAAAGTTTGGGGAAATTAGGGTTCAGGTGGAGCTCGGCTTGTGTTACGAGGTGTATTTGGGATCATATATATATATGAAGGGTCACGCTTTTTCCGCTTCTAGTTTGGTTAAAACACTCCCCAATAAAGTGTTGCAACCATTTTACCTATTGTGGGTTATCTTCAGCATCTTAAGCTTTTCCTTGGTGTTCTTTTTTTTTTTTCTTTTGCGAGTCCCACTTTCCTTCGTCTTCATCCTTCTCACTTTCTCTCTTAATTCTCGCCGAGGTAGTTATCCTTGCCCCTGAGATTTGCATCCGAGACGAAGAGGATCCATCAGTAATGATTTCATGGAGCCACAAGGTCTCGCTTACAACAACATCCCTACGTGAACATCCACCCATCGACTCGCTACGTCCGCTTGAAGCCAACAATTCGCCGCCCGGTGAGTCGACCAACTCACTAGAGTGGCACCAATTCTTCGCGCTCAACCATAAGAAGCCTGAGTCGGCAAGCTCCACGCTGGAGATCTCTGTCTAGGACTCACTATTAAAGACCTTCCTCGGCAGCGTCTGCTTCAACCTCTATGATTGAGCAGTGAGCTCAATGGAGGAGTGAATAGACGAGAGGCACATGGCAACCAAGTGGTTTGCGCTTGAGGGCAATGCTTGCAGAGGCGGGTCTTATAGCAACTGACTAAATTTGAGGCTATGCTTGGAAGGCGATGATGCAGAGCGCTAGAGGTGGAGAGCGTTAGGGTTGTGAGGTAGCCTCCAAGCGGCGATTTCTTGCCGAGGTAGTTGTTGTCGCACCTGAGATTCACCTTTGAGATGGAGAGGATCCATTCGTCAAACACAAGCCATCAAACTCCATCAATCTTGACTTAGTGTTTTCCTTCAAACCCATCATTTCAAATCCAGCAAAGTTTGCAATTTGTACATTTGGTAACAAGTTTAAAAAGCTTCGGTACGGTTAAGATGAAGAAAAGTGAGATAAATCTTCTCTTGGAAGTGCAAAGAGGCCTGAAGGAGAAAAGAAACCCAAAGGATGAAGACAAGGAAAGAGAGAGAAAGATAATTTCCTGCAAGAGAGAGAAAGAACGAAAGACAAAGACGAAGGAAAGTGGGACTTGCAAGATAAAAAATAAAAAAGAAGGACACCATGGGAACACTTAAGATGCTGAAAGATAGGATTCATAATGAGTAAAATGGTCACACTACTCTATAGAGAAGTGTTTTAGCCAAATTAGGAGTGGAAAAAGCAATGCCCATATATCAACCAAGGAAATCGACAAGTTAATGTTGAAGTATTGTCCATATTGCTTGAATATGGGTTATAAATACTTTTTATATTCATGCGGCCTCTTTTCACCTATCAAATTAAGCTTTTAGATAATTGGTTGTGAAATCTAACATAGTATAAGAGTCGCGAATATTTGCCAAACCCCATTAGTCAAATTTTACGTGCCGCTTGTAATCCATGTAAATCCTAAAATACTCTTTATATTAATGTGGTCTCACAAAATCTAATATAGTATTGAAACCCATATTATCCCTTTCGCGAACGTGCATCCACCCCCATTAGTCAATTTCCATATGTCGCTCGTAATCCATGCAAGTCCTAAACACTCTTTATATTTATGCGGTCTCCATCCACCTAGCACTTTAAGTGGGTGCAGTTCGTTCTAAATACTCTTTATATTCATGTGATTTATCTCCACCTATCAGCTTAAGTGAGTTAGACTTTCTAACAGTTATAAAGACCTCAACTAGACCTAACTGTAACAAGCATATCAGTTGTAGTTAGTGCAATTCATCTTAAATACTCTTTATATCTATGTGGTCTCCCTTCACTTATTAACTTAAGTGGATTAGACTTTCTAACAATTAAAATGACCTCAACTAGACCTAAAACTATCACAGTCAATTTGCAACGGGACTCCTGTTACATCGACTTGCCCTTTCATAAGTAGAGACAACGTCCATAACAGAGACGCTTGCTATTTGCTCTTCATTGGACACCCTTCCACTATTGTGTCCGGGCAGATGCTATTACTTTTTTCGAGCCGTAATGATATTATTTTATCAGATTATTGCATCATTTATTTTTCTCAAAATCTCTTTCATTTTAATTTCTACACACGTCTGTTTTTTAGGAGTTCCACGACCATTATGTGACGTAGGGGTTACATATATATGAAATTCAATGGCATACCACTTTTACGAATGACTGGTAATGTTGCATCTCTTTCGAGGTCAGTATCTTTTATTACCAGCTAGACCTATGTTTTGATTCTGACTTATTGATGCTCTTCTTTTAATAGTAGATGGGCTTCAGTAAAGCCCATTTGGTTTCTCTTTTGAATGATCTCCAAGCCCAATCTTAATCACAACCATCCAATGTAAAACGTCCAGTTTTTTTTTATTGTTTTGTCATAGTTAAGAACATAGAAAACAATGCATCCATCGTTGGGTAAAAGATTATTGCGCAAATCACATTTACGGAAGCATAAGTAAGTTTCATACATAAGCATAAATAAGCAAAAACTGAACAAAGAAATAAAGAAAAACAACAACTATGAAAAAGTACAATGATGTTTGATCGAGTATATATTTGTTTCCATAAACTGGTTTCCATTTACATTTTATAACGGTAATTTATATGCATATAATTGTATATCGTTACTTGTTATGTTAGCTAAAACTCATGTTTCGTGTGGAAATCACACATAAATGGTCATTAATATAAATAAATAAAAAATAGTAGACGGAAATATATTGAATAAACTACAAATCCAGTATATCATAAGAATTCAACTAAAGAAAGTATAGACCAAAAAAAAACTAAAGAAAGTTAATCACGGTCATGGTGGAGGAACAAAGATTCTCTTTTATAATGAGCACATGACCCGCCACCACAAGGAACATATTCTTTGCTCCTAGGAACTGCAATAAAGAAACTATTTATAGTGAGAAAAATATGTATTAATAGTCTTTTAATTTCTTTTCCAAGTCATTTTTTTTCTGTTGCCTTTCTGTATAGAAATTGTACTTTTCTGAGCATTTAAGCATGGCTGAATTTAGGGTTCCTTCGTAAAGCTATTAAAATAAAATAGAAAAATTGTTGCCAAAATTCCAAGGTTTTGAAACTATATAACATAATGCTTCCTTACACATTAATTTTAAAATGACAACCAAAACAAGTCGCGTAAAAAAACATCATGAGATAAGAAGATCCAACATTCTCCAAAGCACCCACGTACGATCAATTTACCGAACATAAACTGAAATGGTCAAATTTAACGGTACAGGAATATCTATAAAAGGAGGGAATTCACCATAATACTCAGAAATAATTGCAAAAACGAAAAATAAAAACCCTTTAAAAGGAGAAGGAAATTCTAATTGAAAAGGAGTCTTTCTTCTAAACCAATGCGCAATGAAACACGGAGAGGCGATGGTCAACGATGACTTGACGATGTAGAGCTTAGGGTACATTTGATAACCTGCTAGAATTTTTAACTCTCTGCCAAAAGTTATTCTGGAAGAGAAATGCGTTTGGTAAAGAATGACTTCTAGAACAGTTTTCTACTTCTGAATGAGATTTGTGTTTGATAAAAAATTGATCCTCTATACCATAATCAATTCTTGCTAGAAGTGATTCTTTTACTTTTTTATTAAATAAAATATTTAAAAAAAATTTAAAACATTAAAATTTTTAAAATAACAAGAAAAACAAAAAATAAAAGAATAAAAGAGGGGGTGGGTCGGGGGCAAGGGCGGCAGGCCATTGCCGCTTCCGGGCCTCGGCGAGGGCCGGCGATCCTCGCCGGCTACGGGCGAGGGTCGCGCGCAGCCCTTCGCCCAGCGCTGGGCGAGGTCGCTGAGCCCTTGCCTGCCGCTGGGCGAGGCTCGTTGGGCCCTCACCCGAGGCTGGC
>BCNH02000004.1:4293891-4304825 GCA_001662345.2 Metrosideros polymorpha var. glaberrima | reverse complement strand
ATGTCGGCCGCCGAACGTGCGGAAGCCGATCGTCGAACGTGCGGACGCCGAAAGTCGGCCACCGATCCCCGAGCGCCGTTTGGTAAACTTGCCAAAAGTAGAATGAGAATGAGGATGCGTTTGGTAAATATAAATTTTGATTCTCTGCCAGAATTGATTCTCAAAAGAATTAATTCTTGCCAGAATAAAAAAATTCTGGCAAGAATGGTTTTCATGCAGGCCCTAAGACTCCACCTCCTTCAATGCCCGGAATCAGAACATTCATGAATAATTACTGTCTCATGCAACGACAGACACGCCTCTTTCGTATCTTTTTTTTTTTTTTAATTTAGGCTTCATTTATTTCGCAAAAAATAAATGAATTGAAAAATATTTTTCTAAAAATAATCGCTTATGTCGGTTAAAATAATTAGTCAACAAGAAATATTTTCATTATCAACAACATTTTATGTCTCAAAATTTTCGTGGACCATGAAAATATTTTTCATTTGTTCATTTTTGTTTGTGATACATGTGGTGATTTTTGGGAAAAAAATTTTAAATTACTCATTTTTCGTAAAACAAACGGAGGGGCCTTGTTCATTAATTTCTTTTGAGCACGAGTCAACGACAGGTGCGAGTTACAGTTGACTTGGGAAATGAGAACACAATGTTAGCCTTCGGTGATTGCCAACTTTGATTTTGCGTATTATTTTAAAGGGGAAGAGCAAGTGATGAAAGGATTAGGTTGGTCCAACCCGACATTCGGATCAGTTTTTGAATATGTGAATCATTATGCTTCACGAACTGAAAGAAACTGATATCTTAAAGATAAGCCTTTGTTTTGTGTTTGTTTGTGTGTGTGTGGTCAATTAGTTTGGTGGAATGGCATGCATGGTGGCCCAAACTTAATCATCTTAAAAAAGCCATAATCATATGTCCGCAGCTATAACACTTGTAATATGGAGCGGCACCCTTCTAATATCCACTTGCACATAGAAAGGAAAAAACAAAAAACGAATTAGGAGTAGCACCTGAGAACCTATCGGTTCCAAGTTCCAAAATATGTAGGGTGGGTTCCAGGTTTCAAAAATTGGGGAACTAGTTTCAACGAGTATGTTCCAGGTTCTAGGTAAGTGGAACTTGGAAGCTGTAACAAGTTTTTTATTTTATTTTTCTTGGTCTATATCTTTGCGTGATCCTACAATATTCATGGTATCCAATTATGAGTTATAATCTAGAACTACTAATCTGAGCTTCCATTTTCGACGATATTTATGACTGGAACTTTTACTTTATTAATATTTTATATTTTCGTGTGCTTATATATAAATTGTGATCAATGGATTGTAGCAGCAAGTGGTGGTTATTAAAGATAATAATTCACTACAATCGTTCAATTAAGAATGCAGGCAGAACCTAAGTAGACTTAGGAACCTGTAGATTCCAGGTTCCAACCCTAAAACTTATGACGGGTTAGGTTTTAGGTTCCACAGTTTGTAAGGTAGATTCTAAGTTCCAAAAAATGAAGAACATGTTCCAACAGATATGTTCCAAGTGTAACTTGTATGAAACCCGGAACTGATCACCCCTAATTAGGAGGGATATGCATCTATGAAAGTTATTAGTATCTAATACTCTCTATTGAGACTTCATTACTTATCTATCTATATATTTACTTAGGAATAAATGGTGTCTAAGCCTTATCCTTGAGTAATCTCAACGTGTGCATGTTAGCCATTTTGTTCTTGTGCATTAGATAAGAGGGAAATTACTAAAAAAGTGTTAAACCTATTGCAATTGTACCAATTCAATCATAAACCTTCTAATTTGACCAATTTATTCCTACACCTTCTAACAATTTGCCAATTCAGTCCATCCTATCAATTTTGGCCGAAAATTACCAGCGTGGACGCTAGCCATCCTACATGGCGTGATAGAAGTCGCGACCTCCGGTGCAGGCTCAAGCCTCACCAGTGGCTAGGCAAGGCTCGACCCTCACCAACCCAATCACTAGCGAGGTCAAGCCCTACTCGGCCAGTTAATAATACAACCTAAAGGAGGTGAATAAGTTGAGTGAAAATAAAAATAAACTTTCAAGGAATACCAAACCATCTTCACACCAGATGGTGTCGCAAATATATTAGCGTATGTGATGCTGGTAAGTAAGCAAAGTGAGATAGATAAATCAAAACCTTAAACAACTTTTACGAAATATAACAAGTTAAAAGAGAAAATTGTTTAAAAAGTCTTAAATCTATTGCACTTTTACTAATTCAGTCCTAAACCTTTTAATTTTACTAATTGAATTCTAAACATTTTCACACTTTGCCAATTGAGTCCATCTGGCCAATTTTGGCCGAAATTCGTTGACATGGACACTGATTATCCTACATAGCACGGCCAGCGCTGACGTGGACAATTTTTAATATTCTTTTTTCTTTTTTCCTTTCTTCTTCCCCTTATTTTCTAGTAGCCAGCCACCAGCCATTAGGGATGGCCACGCCAAATAACCTCTGTGACATCCGAAAAATTTCCGCATTTATTTATAATGCGTAGAAATTCGTAGGCGACAAGTGTCGCAAGTGAAATCTCAATTGGGTGAATTGCGTGGTAATCGTAGAGGTCGAAATGTAATTTTCAAGCCCATAGTTTTCTATAAATAATTTCGTTAGAGTTGAATTAATGAATGTTTGTTTTGGGATTGATTTTCTAGAATGGCGATGAGGCACATAACACCACATAAATTATTGAAGGAGATTGATACACTCCAAGTTTACATATCGAATGAGTGTTAAGTTTGAAATTTACTGAATTAGATATTCCCTTGCTTTCGAAAAATTTTGCTAAATGTTTTGACGTGTTTAAAATACTTTTCTAATTTAACAATGTTTAAAACGGACATTGATTTTCTTGTTTTCATACTGATTTAGTTGATGTCTTGGGAAAATTTACCAAAAATCTATTTTGAAACCATTTGATCGAGCCATTTGTCCATCTCTAAGTTTTACCACATATTCATGATGACATTAAGCATTGACATAATGCATTGTATCACCTATTTAACTTTAACCCATTAATACATTTGATGACTCATTCATTTTTTTGGCCAACGAGCTTTCCTTCTTCTCCAAGCCAAATAGCTAATTGATGCTTGAAATTATTACTCTTTAGACTTGGCCGAAGCTAATGAAGCATTCCCTTAGCTCATTAATGCTTAGAATGATTACTTCTCACATTTGGCCGAATGAAATGAAGTCATGTTCCTTTCTCATAAATATCTATTACTTTAGCTTATGGTAACAAGTCACATGTGTCCTAGCTAAGACTATAAGGACCACCTGAATCAACCTTATTGGACCTCTTGCCTCTTCATTTATTAAGGTAATTAATGCTTCAATTATGATTAAATCCACCTCATCAGTCTTCTCTCTTGCCTTGATTGATGGAAGGCCTTTAAAAAGGAACTCAATGCCCCACTTCATTAACTTCGGAAAAATTACCAAAAAAGTCAAATTCAATCCTAAACATTTTTGCAATTATTCTAGTTCAGTTCATCCGGCGAAATTTGGTCAATCAATGATGACATGAACGCCAGTAGGCCTGCGACTGAATATTTTAATATTTTTTTAAAAAATTTCAATTTTTTAATTTTTTCTTTTTTCTTTTCTTTTCTTTTTCTCCTCCCTCCCCTCCCCTTTTTCTTCCTCAAGCCGGTCGCCAAGCTAGAGGACGGCCGGCGAGGTCGTCCTTGCCAGCCGTCGAGCAAGGCTCTCCCACGCTGCCACTAGTGAGGGCAAGGTCAAGCCTCATCGTCGTTGGTAAGGCCCGACCTCGCCAGCGGCAGCGAGGGCAAGCCTCACTCGATGGCCGACGAGGAGCGAGGTCCTCCTCATCGGCCATCCCTTCTGGCTGGTCATCGAGCTCCAATGACCAGCTTGAGGAAGAAGAAGGAGAAGGGAGGGAGGAAAAAAAGAAAAGAGAAAAAGGGAAAAAATATATTGAAAATATTAAAATATTCAATCACAGGCCGGCCAACGTCCACGTCATCGTTGGCTTGCCAACATTCGCCGAATGAACTGAACTAGAACAATTGCAAAAAGTTTAGGACTAAACTGGCAAAAAAAAAGTTTATAGCTAAATTAGCACAATTGCAATAAGTTTAGGACTTTTTTGGTAATTTTCCACATTAACTTCCTCACTTCATAAACTCTCACCCACCAACTTCCTTTCTTCAACTTTCGCTTGCAAGTTTCCGTAAGTAATAACAAAGGCCCCACACTCGTATCATTAAAGATCCATCCCAATCTTTCAAGTTGGACGAGGTGACCGAAGCTTTAAATTGTTTGAATCTCTTTCGAGATAAGTGAAAACTCTAGGGAATAAGTTAGGATAATCTACTTAGTATTCTTGATTTGGTTGTTTGAATGGTTGTTATTTAGTTTGAATTTTGATGGTAAATGTAAGAAAATTTCAAGGATTGAGTGTTGAAAAGTTATGGTTGTTTGACTTGATGAGTTCTTGCATGTCTTATAAATGTATAATTGGACTCTATGAGAGTAGGCAGCATCATCGATGGAAGTTGAAAGCCATTGATGGAAGTTGGAATGCCTTATATATAAAAGAGTAGAATAGAATAAGAAGAAAAAGCTGTCGATGATCCACAGAAGGTTAGCGACAACCTCTAATGGTTAATCGATGGCCATAAAAAGTTGACTTTTGTATTTTTTTTTTTTTAAGTTGTAAGAGTCCACCAATGACCTTGAGTTGATGATTCTTAGAAGTTGACGATTTTAACGTGCCCATTAAATTGTTTTAATTACACACAAAAATTGTAAATGGCAAGTGATAAAAAGTCATGGTGATTGCACTTCGATGATAATTTGAGTAAAGTGATGTTGTGTTGATGATTTCTGGGTCATCGATGTTCACGTGGCCGCTCCTTTGAAAATGTATCATTTTCTTGCAAAAGATAATAAGCAAGACAAAATATCATTACTAGTATGTGAGGTTATCGAAGGGGTAAGTTATTTGCATTGTGAAAGTGATTTACATAAAAAGATGTGTGTATCGTATGTTGCCTCTTAAAGTGAATATTAATTTTCGTGGTTGACATTAAAAAAATTATGTGATGTTATTGTCATCATGTTCATGATTATTATATGAAATGAATTATGAAAGTAATGTTCCGTCATCCACTCGATGGTGACGACGATGCCCCAAAGTTGGGACGCCCATGCTATGTGATCTTGAATGCCCCGTGATATGTTATGGAATGCCTTGAGAGTTCGAGATGCCCCATGAGAGAGATAGAATGCCTCGAGTGGAGTATCAAGATGCCTCGAAGTTGAGATACCCCTGCTGTATGATCAGGGATGCCTCGGGAGTATTCGAGAGGAGAAGTGATAATAAATATGAGTCATGATCATGTGTTTACGTATATTCATACTATGATATGCTATCTGTATACATTGAGTGAATAATATTATGCAATCATGTTATTGATTTGTCATTGACATATCCCAAATGAAATGTCATACATCACTCATGCACTTGTCATACATGAGGTTTATGTTGTTTTGTATTATGCATTGTTTGTCACCAAGTTAAGTGGTAAACTGATTTCCTACCTTAAAACTAGAGATTTCATTTACTGGGTCTTGTCTCATTCTTTTAATTTTCAAACTTGTCAGATGGATACTCCACCAGCACCATGTTTCGGAGTCCCTATGCTTTTTTATTTTTATCTTAAAGATGTACTTGTTCGTGGTTCTAAAGTTGCATATAGTAGGTGTAGCACTATCGTTTGGATAGACGTAGGACTACAGGAGTAGATTCCCCACCAGTATATCACTTAGTACTTAAACTTCAATGGCGAGTTGATCAGGCTGCGAAGGGGCTTTAATGGACCTCCTGGTTTCAACGATGGCAGCTCGGCATCAGATGAAGTGGTCGACCCATAGGCGATTGTACAACTTATGTATAGACAATCTTTTGGAAGCATGGTAGGATAGTTATGGAGATAGGTCATAGGTGACCTTAATCCATTCCTAGGTGTTTTGATGTAAAGGAAGTAATGAGTAATGATGTTTACTTACTAGTGGTGGTATGTAATGAAAGTAGTACTGATGTTTGTATAATAGTGATGGTATGTAAATACAATACTAATATAATGAAAACGCATATGTATTTAGTTAAACTCGTGTGGGGTGATTGTTAAAAATTTTACGCTTCTGCATGTAAATCAATTTTATTAATTATAATGGGTAAAAACACGTGTCACACATGACGTTTTGGGGTATCATAGCCTCACCTGGACAAGGGTCTCCATCGCCTGCCACAGGCGAGGCCAGCTAGCCTCACTCGATCTAGTGAGGGGAGCCCTCGCCGAGGCTCGCCCTGGGTGAGGCTGGCCGAGCCTCACTTGTGGCAGGCGACGGCAACCCTCACCCAGGCGAGGCCAGTTGACCATCCCTTATTGTTAGTGGTTGACCACCAGCAAAGAAAATGAAGAAGAAAGAAAAAAAAATCGAATAAAATGATTGAAAAATCGAATAAAATATTAAAATATTATTAAAAATTGTCTGTATCAGCGACGGCCATACCACGTAAGATGGTAGATGTCCACGTCAACAAATTCTGTCCAAAATTGGCCGGATGAACTCAATTGAAAAAGTTTGAAAAGGTTTAGGACTCTATTGTCAAAATTGAAAGGTTTATGACTGAATTGACAAAAGTGCAACATATTTAGGACTTTTTAGACAGTTTTCCCCAAGTTAAAACTTCACTAGCAGTAGAAACAATTTAAAGTAATCAGGAGTGCTGCTAATGAATAAATAACGTAATTGGATGCTGATAATAAAGAGATAGAAAATAGTATATTGAGTTTTATAGTAGTTCGGCTTTATCTCCAAGCATATGTCCACTCTCAAGACTAACAGCCACAATGAGGTTGGAATCTACTAGTAATCAGCATTGCAAGTTACAGCTGACAAGCATTGTTCCTTTCACACGATAGATCACACTATCATGACACAACTATTTGCACTCACATCTGTACACTTGACTACTTACTATTACAACTCGATAGCACCACACAGAGACATAATCAACATCAGAGCTGCTAACAACATAAACAAAACAGAAGAAGAGGACTCGACAGCTCTAGACTAATTTGTTCATTTCCACCCAACACCCAACCTCTTTACTCCTATTTGATTGAGTATATACAGCCATCCAATTCTCATATGATTGTTTCCCACTCAACTCTATGAAGTAGCCATTGGTTTAGCCATCATCAACGCTCAAACGGCTCTCCGTCACTAACCAGCATCAAAACGACTACTAATTTGTGGTAGTTTTCCCAAACTAGTCAGACTAGTCCTGTCAGCGTCTATTTTCTGTCAAAATTGTCACAACTACTCTAATACATTCCTAGTGCTCCCAATGCGAACTCTAAGCCTTTGTAATGGCTAGTTTCATCTGGATCAACATTCCCATCCGGTGAGCAGATAACTAGCACCTTCTAGGACTTGACATCTACACCGTCCCTTACCCATAATTAGGACTATATATGATCAATAGTCTATTGAAGTTATCCACTGACAAACTCGTGTGGAATGACTTACATTAATCATCCAATGATCCTTTTGGATTCTTCAGCTTCTAAAGACATCTAAGGACACCAACACACCCCCTGACTCCTTATCTTCATTGAATGGTTGAGTCAGTATCCAAAGATCTCTAAGGACATCAGCATCACTGCTTATTCCTTGTCTTCACTAAACTCACTAGATGATCGACATTGTCACTGTCTTTCCACCTCATCTGAAGAGAACTACTCTAGTCAACAATCTTCTGTCCTGATGATGATCCGTTGCACTTATATCTTACGGTCCTTTCAAGCATATTGGTGATCATGATTCTACCAAGTTGTTTATCTTCCCAAGTGCGGTCCTTCCAAGCTTCAAAGAACATTATGATTTTAGGCTTGTTCATCATCAACAAAGTTCATCCAACTGTTCATCTTATCTTGATCATTTCAAGCCATCACAAACATTCTCGCTCTTCTCGGCTTGTTCTCCTTCTATCAAAGTCCTTTCAACTTGTTCACCTTTGTAGAGATCATTTCACATAGGCGATTTTTCCAACGGAAAGAAGCATACTTTATGTACTACCACCATTGGTATGACTTCATGTTAATTGACTAGAAGTATCGCAGAGGCTCAAGTTCCACTTACTAGTTTTTGAAGTAGATGGATGCAAAGTTGCTTGGTGCATCAAGTATTTATCTTCAAGTGGGAAATTATTGACAGGCGAAGCCAAACTTTTATGCTTATGGCTTTTTGCCTTTTCTCTTCTTCTTTTTTAAGGTTAAATTAGAAGCTACACCTCATATATCAACTATTAAGGTGTGGCATCAGAGTAGCGCTAAGTAGAGAATAGAGAGAAAAGAAAAAGAGAAGTCGTGACAACTCTGTGCCTTGATCTTGAGAGAAGAATATCATTGTATTCCTACTTACTTCGAAGTCTAGTGGATTCGTAGAATACTTCTGCGCGGAGACGTAACCTAAGTTTTGGTGAATTTCGATAACAAATTTTCTGATGTGTTTTTTTGATTTTATTATTTTATAATTATAATTTCAATAACAAATTTTCTGACGTGGCCCAAGATTATTATTTTCTGATGTGTTCTTTTGATTATGTTTACTAGTGTTATTTTTTTGAAATCAATGTGCAATTCCTAACAGGTTTGCCCCTTTGTCCGAAATCTTTGAATAACCTATTTGCCTCACACCACCGCCCCTTCTTTTGTACCTGCAATCCCGGTTGGGAGTAAATTAGTCGTACTTTAATACGCTAAAGTTGTCGAAGTGGCTTGACCGACAAGATTTCGTGAATTGTGCTCCTGGGTCAAGGTTATTGCGTGTGGACCAGCCAAATCATGAATGGTGCAAATTAGTACAATATTAGTTCAAGAAAATAAATGAGAGGTGGTCTTTCTCTAGGATTGCCTACTTTGAGCACATTCGATGGAGGAAGAAGGCTAAAACAAAAGTCTTAGATTACGTCTTGACTTTTGTAACTTGTAAGTGCAATGAAATTGCATGGACAATTTCAAGGGGTCACAAGTCGGTTGTAGTCGGCATCAGCTTGCCACAATTGGAGAAGAAATTGTTGGAGAAGCGTCGAAGAAATCCAACACCTTCGTAATTGAAATAGTCGAGAGGGAGATCGAAGTTTGAACTTTAAGTCATTGAGTTACAAGCTAATTTTGTGTATCGGTTGTAATTTTTTTTTTTTTTGTACTCTGAACATCTAATGTAGATTTTTATTGTAATCTCACATGCCGGGTATGTGCCCTCGAGATAAATGAACTCGTGATAGAAGTGTGCTTGCAACGCACATGATGCCAACAAGATTTTGTTATGCACGTCAAATCTGTCATTGTATTAGTCATCGTGTTGTACCGTTCGATGATGTCACCGATTTTTACTAAGACGGGTTATTCAAACATTTCTGATTGATTAATCCTCTCCAAATGCAGGGAAATTGCCTCAATCCTCATGCATTAGGTGAAGCCCCACCAATCAAGATGTCAGTCATTGCTTTCGACGTTATTTCAAGTAGGAGACACTATGATTCTAATGCGGAATATGTCATACACAAATCAGATATTTGACTCCCCGATAAATCCAATTGGAGTTAAATTGTCATTTTAACATGGTCGAGGCAAAAAAATACAAAGGGTACCTCCACTGAACTTTTAACAGTATTTAATAATTAGGGTATCCTTACAGCATTCATTAAGCAGCCCAATAACAATATTTTACGATTTTCAGTACACTGATAATTCTCACGATATATATTAATCAATAATTTAGAACTCAAACATCTATCATTAGTATGTTCAATGATTACGTTAACATTATCTGATAATAGATCTACAATCATATACTCAAAAAAGTTGGCATTCTAAATGTTCGCCGTGTCAAGAGTGGCTACTAATCGAGTGGTTTTACTTTTCAAATGCACCGAGAATGTGACATTTTTATCTATCTAAATCAATTATGGTGCGTTTGGTAACGTTTCTGTTTCTGGGAACAATTTCTATTCAGAAATAGTTTTTTCTATTTCTATTCCCTAGATGAGTTTCTAAGCATAAGAACGTGTTTGGTAACTGCACAAAATTTTTATTCTCGAAATAGAAAAAAATAAAATTGCATTTGGTACAACTCTAAAAATTTATATTCCAAATTTTTTAATTTAGTGATTTTGACCGGAGATTGGCGGTAGAGGCGATGGGTGGTGGCCGGTAACCGACAACAGGCGGCCGCGACAACTAGCCGACAAGCAATGATCGAAGGTGGTGGCTGGCAACTAGAGGAGGCGACAATTAGCGACCGGCAATCAACGACCGAAGGCAACAACAGGTGGTGGCCAGCAATTAGTGATCGACAGTGGGTGGTGGTTAGCAGTTAGCAACTGCAGGTGGTGGTGATCAGAGATCAAAGGCAACGGCGGTGAGTGGCAACTGGCCACCGAAGGCGGCGACGGCGGGTAGACTCGTGAATATAAAGACGAGCATTAGGTTACACTAAGTTTGTTTCTCTAAAATGATATTATTTTTCATTTTGTTCCCGAAAATAAAAAAGCAAAAATTTTTTGCTTATTATTTCTGTTCCAAATTTATTTTCGGGAACATTTTTTGTTCCAGGTAATAAAAATTGTAAATGACATTACCAAACAAATTTTTATTCTTTTTTATTTCAAAAAATAACAAAATAGAAAAATAAGGGAATAGAAACGTTATCAAGGAATTCCACTATGCTTGAGTGTCATGCTCTTCTTTCTTTTTTTGGGTGGAAGTGTGTAAAATAGATAAAAGTCTCTCCTGTTGGCCCTCATTGGTTGGTCCAATTATGCATTGATTTTTCTTTTTCTTCTTTTTTTTT
>BCNH02000004.1:4269030-4286561 GCA_001662345.2 Metrosideros polymorpha var. glaberrima | reverse complement strand
AAGGTACCCACTGAACAGTCTGCGTGGACTGAGTCTGAATTTGCACTGAATCTTCCGTCCGCACTTCTTCAGTAATCTGCTCCAACCGAGGGACATCTTCCAGGTTTGTGTTTCCTGTGTTTTGATTCCCTTCGGATGAGGTAAAGTTCGTTGCCATGGTATCGACAAGGTAGGAAAAATGGTTTTTCTTGTGGCTTGTTTTTCTGGTTGCTGATTTCCACACTGGAGTGCTAACTCTGTTTTGCAGGTCAGATTTTGCAACAACATATTAGGGGATGATGGCGAGGATTATCAGTTTAAGGTCGAGGTTTGCGGAAGCGAGGTTTAGGATCGTGGGTTTTGCTCTGATACCATGTAACAAAATGAAAGAAGATAGGAATTTGGAAGAAGAATTTTCTGTATATTGAAATTCTCTCTTTACAATTGTATGTGTACATATATAATGTGAAAACTGTACATGGAAGAAAAGAATAATACAAATTCTGATTCACATTGATCTCTCAATATTGCAATTGATTCTTATGATTTCCCCAATCTAATTTTCCATGATCTACATATCTGTCAACAACAGGTTTGATGGAAAAATCTGTCTTTTACAGATAGAGCTTTTCTCTATGCCTAAAATAATATTTCTACCTCATGAAATTACCAACTCGAATGGTGTACTATAAATCGCTCCAATTGACTGAACCAAATTTTTTTTTTTTTTGGGCTCTAAATCTTAATTCTATCGCTTACTGATAATCCTGATGTTACCACATATGAGGGTTCAAAATCGTTCGATCACTTATTGATATAATGGGTAATGAGAACAATTTATACATAAGTGCTCCATTAAGTAATAGCCACTTGACAATTGTGTCCAAGAATTTTTCCATACATCCGAAGATTTCACTTCCTTCCATTAAACCCTAACCTACCCTACCTCTCTCATTCCCCTAATTCTTTGTGCAGCCATCACAATCGGAGTCGTCGCATGCCACTATCGTCGACCACTCACCACCATTGCATATTGTTGTGCAACCACCAATATTATCTCTGCCCCTTCTCTCTCGGCTACGCTTCCCTTTCTTCACCAACGGCTCCTTTTGCCCTTCGAGCAGCAACAATCTCTCTCTCTCTCTCTCTCTCTCTCTCTCTCTCTCTCTCTCTCTCTCTCTCTCTCGGGTTGGGTTTTAGATTTCAGACTAAAATTGAATTCCAATGTTACCATACTATTATGGGCCATAACAACAAAAAATTCACTATATCCTATTCTTTTCTGGACAAATTGAAATTTAACTCGATAACTATTAGTATAAGAGTTATGAAATGCGATATGCTGATACTGTATTCCTGTTATTCAATAAATCATCATCACATTCAGGACAACTTTCGAACTCGAAATAATGATATTACAGTTCTCCATGCTAGGGCAAATGGTTCGTATAAGAGGCGATATAACACGATATGTCGATGTGTTATTACTAAGTTTATCATATAATATCTTCCCACACAATCTCTTATACTTGATGATAATTAGGTTAATGATATCCTCGACGTGCCTTGTTCCATTCGCTAGAACTCATTTTTTTTCTCGTTTGGACGGTGCTATCACTTTCCCAGCAACCGAATAAACAAAAGCAAACAGACAAAAAACCTTATCCAGACATCAAACCCTAATCTTCACTCGACATCAATTGTTCCGTACCACAACGCAATCTCCATCGTCCAACAGTCCCATGTGGCGAGAATGATTTCGATCATCCACCTTAATAAATCTTAGCCGGTGTTTTTCAGCCACGTATGCGAACTTGTCCCTCGATTTTCTCAGCTCATTTGCTTACGTTGGGTGACCAATTGCCTGGTGGAACCAACAAGACGAGCTGACGTGGACGTCGTTTTCAAAGTCGCTCTCCGGCCGGCGTTGGCAAGGCGATCCAGACCCAGAAAAGAATTGAATTCTTTATTTTTTGTTTGACCCAAGAATTGGATTTTCTTTTCTGTTTCAAACTTTAATTTTAATATAAGTTATAATAAGATATTATGTCGATTGCTATGAAATTCCTTTTATTAGGTTTATCACTACTGGTTGATTATGACTTTCACAAAGAACCAGTGGTATCCATCCATGTCATGGATTTTAGTACATCCATTCAAAGATTCATGGATTTCTCATTTAATTGGGTGAACTGTGATGTTAGTGGATTTTCTCTCAAAGATAGGGTGTGTTCGAATTGATATGTTACCAAAATTGAGCTTGACTCAACTTACATATTCACTATTTGAACCTTGACTCGAGTTTGATTGTGTATCAAATTTTTGCTTGCACTCAACCCTAATAGAGAAGTCAAGTTTGAGCTTAATAAGCTGGAACGTTCTTGCTAGCATTTGTGTATACGTGGGTATGCCATGTAAACTTAGGGATTTGTGTTTTCACTTTATCATGATTATTATTTTTTAAAATAAGATTGAAGCTCGATTAAATTCACAAGCCTGTTGAGTTGAGAATTGGCAGGTTTGAACTCGATGCTCAACTTGGCATAAGAGACTTTGTTAGTCCGCTCGAGCTCAAATCAACTAGACATTTGGGTAGTTAGTTAGAGCCAGAGTTTGAGCTAATTATGAAGAGTTCGACTCGGCTTTATCACCAGCAATATCAAATCCGATACAACTAATTCCAAGGGCACCATAGTCTTGGTTAATACCAAGTGGAACCATCCATCTTCTATCCGTCTTCAAGTTTGTACTAGCAAGGATTGAGAGAGAGAGAGAGAGAGCACTGGGAGAAGAAGCGTCGGCTCAAGCAACAGATACGATTATACGATTAAATTCAAAGGTTGACAAGTCAGGGGACGACAAAAAGCGTGGTCGGCGGGTCCTAGTGAACTCAAACCCTAGCACGACAAACTAAGAAGCTTCATTCCCTGACCTACATGAACGCAAAACATATTTCCTCGGAAGTGACGTCATTAATTAAACCAAACACATCTCCAAACAACAGTATCTATAGTCTAGATTCTTAAAAGCATGTCAAATCTTTTATTTTCTCGTACCAGCGAGGGCGTCATGGCCCTCATTGGCCAACAAGCGAGGGTGTCGGCCCCCACCTGAATCTGGGCGAGGGCCCGACGCCCTCACCTGGACCCCTCGCCTGTGGCCGGTGATGGTCAACCGGCAATCGCCGGCTAGAGTTGTATAAAGAAACAAAGGAAAGAAGAAGAAAAAAACAAAAAAAATCATAAAAATTTAAAAATTGTCCACGTCAGCATTGGCAATACCATGTTAGACAATTGGTGCCCATGTCAACAATTTCTGGCTAAAATTGGCCAGATGAACAACATTGCTAAATCGTCAAAAGCTTTAGGACTAAATAAATTAGTCCAATTGAAAGGCTTAAAACTGAATTGATACCAATTCAATAAGTTTAGATGTTTTTTAGTACTTTTCCCATATGTTGTGCGATTGAACTCAAGTACCTACACATATAAGCAAACACATTTTGTCATAGGTGTTGGCAAATTGAAGTGGTTGTTCAAACGGGCACAAATTGCAAACTTTTCGTGAAGGGTTACCATCACGCTAATTGAAGTGTTATGTCCAATAATTGCTAGAATTGTAACTTATAACCATCAACGTGATGACTCTTCAATCATCAAACGGTTTATTAAAAGAATAATGACACCGAAAATGTCTGATTTTATTTATTTATTTTATAACCGAGTACCTAATAATCAAGTACCTTGACTTTTCAATCGTCGATTCATGTGAGGCCTCCGTTAAAATCGCAAATGGAAGATGTCAACATCGACACTAATGCAGTTAAACAACCGTTAACTGTCCATATTGGCATCAAATGTGGCCTCTTAAAACAATTCCACAGCAACAGAGACATATTGGATGCTAAAATCATCCAAGTCCTCTCTCTCTCTCTCTCACACATTGCCCAACGTCTAATTTTTTATTTTGGTCGAAAACATCTAATTGGATATGGCACAATTTATCCTAAGTAAAAGAGCCACGTCGTCAATTGTGCTTAGCTTTTGCCGAGTAAGCCAATCACGCCAGCAAAATCACATGACATGGCAATTTATTTAATGGAGGTCTCACATCGAGCCAAATTTGAAAGTTGAGGTACTTGATTAAACATAAAATAAATAAATAAAATTTAGGAACTCGACCATAAGAGTGCAAAAGTCCGGGTACATTCGATCTCATTACCTCTCTATTTAACGGCTTGTCTCTCGCATCAATGATCGAGAATCCTTGGAGCAATTGGACGAAACCCATCCTCATCGACGAATTTATGTACGTTCGACACCATCTCTCTCCATCAAGAGCTTGCCAAACTAATGGAGAACAATAGGGAAGACAAGTAGAATATACAGATTCAATCGAAGGTCAAGTGGAGCGCACGCATAATCCAAGTTTCGATCATGATTCACGTCATGTTAAGCATATTCATCGAGGAAGTTTCCTAACTTCACAACTCTGACATCATCGCTAGACAAAATTCAAGTCGAAAACGAGACGAAGTTTCCTTAGCTTCGCCGAAATCTAAGATTGTAGTTTACTCTATTGAACTGATAGACATTTTTTTTTTTTAGCAACTGATAGACATTGACCCATCATTTAACACAGATCCAGGGACATGGTAGAACAGAACGGGAATGGCCAGCTATGAACCACAGAGAAAAGAAAGAAACATGTCAGGACTTCGACGATCAGCGACCGGAAACAGCGGTGTAAGTGAAGCAAGAGTTATGATCGGCTATACGTCGTCTGATCACAGGAAAATTTGTCTAAAAAGTCCTAAATTTATTACACTTTTGCCAATTCAATTCTAAACCTTTTAATTTTGCTAATTGTGTCCTAAACCTTTTCACATTTTATTAATTGAGTCAATCTGATCATTTTGGCCGGAAATCGCTGATGTGGATGTGTAGCCATCCTACGTGACATGGAATTTTTAATAATATTTTAATATGTTTTCGAATTTTTTATCATTTTTTTCTGTTCTTTTTCCTCTTTTCTTTTTCCTTTCTTTTCTTCTTTTCTTTGTTTTTTTTTATAAACCTTCGCCGGCCACAGTCGGCTGGTGAGGGCGTCTTGGCCCTCGTAGGCCATGGGCAAGGGCCTCCACGCCCTCATCGGCCAAAGGAAAAAAGAAAAGAAAAGAAACGAAAAAGAAAATACGAAAAAGGATCTTCTCTTACATAGTCATATTCAATCTTCTCATCGGAGATGATCCAGAAAAGCACATAGCCGTTAGAAATCCGTTGGTGGTGCTGTCTAGAGACAGAACTGCGCATACGGCCATTTTTTGTAGAACATTTTCTAGCTATCCCAAAATAGGTTATGCTACTGTCTTGTCACCGTAAGCTCTGACAATTCTAACAAAAGCTTGTTTCCAGTTCTCTAACTTTCAGTCCTTTCGCTGCATGTATCCAGTCGACAAAGGCTATATTTTATTCCTTCAACAATCATTCTCTGATAGTCATTGTTTTAACACTACCAACGACATGATATCTTCAGCATCAACACAAACATCGTCATTAGCTGATCTTTAAGTCCATCGGTATTGTTTATGGACAAAACAGAATTGTGATCTTTGCCATTACAGACATCACTTATGTGTTTGATACTTTTTCATATCATAGTAAACAATATACTAATGATAGTTTTGGAATCATAGAAATTCATTGAGATGTTTCTCCAACACATAATTCCAAAATATGAAGTTCTATGTTGAAAAACCTAAATGAATGCAATCTAGGGTCTGTTCATTTGAAGGAGTACTGTTTCCAAGAAACTATTTTCCAATTTTTCAGTGTTTGGAGATGGAAAGCTAATTGATCCACAAAAAAACGTTTTCCATAAATTGAAAATAACAAGCTTAGACCGTGGCAAAACTATTTCCCCTTTTGGTAGAAGGAAATGGCTTTCTCAAAATCACCAAATAAATGAAAACTAAGTATTTTCTTTACAAAATATTTTCCTTTATTATGAAGTTTTCGATGGAACAAACACACCCCTAATCCCGAATCAATGCAATGCAATTTTTTTTATATGATGCACATGCATAATCTAATGACGTATAAAATCTAACACCCTACATGAATGATGATTTATATTAAATATCACCATCCCCAAACAAGAAAACAAATTTAATTGAGGGCCGATCTTTAGCCCCAACAATCCGATCCCCAATTATCAAACACACGCACATATAATATAATATAATATAAAACGACTCAAACAAGAAATTGCCTATTCAGTAACGCCTAACAAAGAAAATCAAATCAAGTTACAATCATATAATTCCAAATTAGGCAATTAAATATTCAAATTGATTATAATTTCGGAAACTAATCTAAATTGGGATTTTTTTACTCCATCGAGATGAACGACTTGAGGTGTTCATGGCAACCAGCGAGGGGTGGCGACAAGCGGAGAACAAACATCAACGGTCAGGGTCAAGGTGCGACTGAGGAGATCTCCGAGTTTGCAGGATCGGCTTGGGGGTGACTGGAATATCATCAAGGGCATCACCCGTGCTGGCCTTGTAGCAGGAAGCTCGGGAATGGCTGGGGCAACACCGGGAAGACCCGAAAAGAGTGAACAAACGACCGGGCTTCACCGAAAGTGCTGGAGGGGCGGCAACCGCAGCGACTAGTCTCATCGGCAACTGGATTGGACTACCGCGGTGGCGGAGCAGCAGGCAACAGCGTCGTCGTCTATGGGCTGATACTGGTGGCGGTGTCGCTGTAGGAAGGAATCGCCAGCTCAAGGAACACCGCTGAAAGAGTCAGACTTGAATCATTGTCGCGGGTTAGAATTGCTGTCGGACCTGCAATCGTGGCTGGACCAATGCAGATGGGACGTCGCGGACATCAGGGCAGGGGCAACAGTGATGCGAGGTGCGACGGCGGCGTGTGGGGAACTGCAGCGACGGCGCGGAGAAGAGAAAGCGCTTCATGCGTGATGATGGGTTTTGAACTCTGAGGCTCCTCTTGTTTATTAAAAAATATTTTTCTAAAAAATATCGCTTATAAAAATAAATAAATAATATTTTAATCATTTTCAAAATTATTTAGACATAAATTATTGTAAATAATAAAAACGTTTTTAATTGACTAATTATTTAAGCGATTTAAGCAATCATTTTTTTTTAAATTTAAATCGTTCATTTTTCGCCAAACAAATAGAATCGAGTTGTGTTGTTTTTTTTTTTTTTTTTCGGTCTTGTCTACGACTCCTCTTATATTATGTTCTTCGAATTGCAGAAGTGGAAACGTGAATATTTGGGAGAGGTCCAAGAATAATTAAAAAATCCCATCAATCTGTAATTCCTTTTTTGCTTTCCTGTTTTTCTTTTGTTTCCTTTTTCTGCCTATCCCCACAACCATGAGAAACTGCCTGGCTCCTTCTCTATATTCGTTCCCTCAAATGGCTGAGCACGTATGAATGACTTGGGGGATTGTGCTGATTGCTCCTTCCTTTTATTTGCCATGTGACCAAATTTTTTGTGATATACAACCTATTTGCTTCTCAAGTTTAATCAAGAATCAACTTTCCTAGTTTAAGACACCCCCCATGTGCTGCGAAAGGGGATTTTCTACCGCCACAAGGGATTGATGGGCTTGGCAAATTTTTCATCTCATGGGCTTGTCTTTGAGAATCTTTAATAAGATCAAAGCCTCCCTTGCAACACTTTGGGCTAATTTATGTCTGGACCGACTTAAATGCAATTTATGCTAACTGAATTTACTATTAAATGAGAATATGCCTAATATTTATAATGCAAATTAGGTTTATGTTTGTTTTGGAGATTAGGGTCGACTCCTAATTTTCTTATTCAATGAATAATTAGATGGGTCACCAAAATTTAGTTATCAACAAGTTTTACACCAAGTTTGGTGGTAATTTGATATACCCATTAAATGCAATTTTTTGACAAAGATAAAGGAAACTATCTTGGTCTTAAAAACTCATCTATACCTACTTTACTACATTGGGCCACAGATCGATCACCATGTTCATTGGTAGATTGGTCATCTTCCCTATTAAGACCGGCGAAGTCGAAGATTAATAAAACCTCTTAGAAAAGGTTGGTTATCAACCCATTCAGGATAAGTTTTCCTATATATGGGCCTCATAACTCCCTTATCTAATCATAATCGTTGCATGACCTATTCAGCAATTTGGGCCATGTCTAATTGAATATTTGTTTGGACATCCTACCCCTCAGGCGGCAAGGTTGGCCTAGCCGAATTATCTATGTTGATGTTAATTGGTAAGTTAGGCTTAATAGGGTTTTTGCATTTAGTGGTGCCAAAACTACTGCTGGCCTCACATTTTCAACTTTTGGCATTTCACCAATCTTGTTAGCCAAATTGTTGTTATAGATTTGATAATTTTGACCAACATCATTTTCACTATTTTGGCATTGATTTGAGGACTCGGGCCTTTGCAAAATTCTTATAGGGAGTTGACTAGACTAACCCACGTTGTTATATAAAGGAGGACTAGGAACATACCCTGCTATCACAGAATTCCTTTGTAGTAGTTGGTTGGAAATCCTAGCCTAGACAGGACATCATTCACAACATATGACTTACAAAGTAATTAGCAATTTCGCCTTATTGTTCTTCAAATAACCTTCTCATGGTTGACACCATAGTAGAATTCGGCGTCATTTTCCTTAACTTCTCTTCGGTAGAATTTTTAGAAAGATCACCTCCTTCGTATCGACCTTATTCTGCCACTTTTTCTAAGGCTGAAGCTTGGCAACAACATCATTTCTAGTGTGTGATACTAGATTGTTGTTACTAGCGGCACTGTTTCTCTCTTGTTTATTTTGATTCTCACCATGAAAGCTTCCTCATATCAACAAATAAGGGTCCCACCAAGCATGCCAAAAAGATGTTTCACAAAAAAGTATCGACAAAATACATTTCAAAATATGGATTAGTACGAACTGACAAAGGTCTTGAATATGTCCTTGGTTGATGATTCTTGGACAGCAAACATAAACGACAAGAAAATTAAAGGTATCAAGATTGGCAATAATCTTTGCCAACCATGTAAAAGGTATTGAAATGTAAAGATAAACTGAAAGATAAAAGTGAGCAATTGACATACTTTGATTGATTGGTGATCCTTCTACAAAATGAAATTTAAGTTTTTATACCTACTATCAACGTTAACAACAGTTACAAGAAATCAAACACATTCTACACGACTCTTATAATCCAGCAATTCTTATCTACAAGTAGTTACCCAGAAATAAATGACTCCACTATTTTGACAATACACTCTCATCTATGACTACTTTCGTGGACAATCACCCAAAACAATATTTGCCCATCCCGTACACGCATCACAAGCAAATCTAGGCACCATTACTTGATCTAGATTTTGGTGGCAACACCATGAACAACTACAGCATGTTGAAAATGTGAAAGTGCTCGTCATCAACTATCCATGTTTCTATTATTAAGAAGCAGAACTTTAATCCAGTTGTCCTATCTTGTTTTTCAATGCACTTGTTCAATCCACCCTCTCAAGCTCTTATAATCGACTGTTGGGCTTTAGAACTGTATAAATCAGATGGACCAGAAAACACATTGCATAGTTACGAGCCGCGACAACAATATCACAAATGCTAACGAAGAAGATATAGCTCAATGAACTGGTCTTCAAAAACTAGGAGGATTCCATCAGGTTAAAGATCCAATAAAGAAGCATAAATGGTCTGAGGACATTTCTCGTGCCACATCAGCATTCTTGCAGATGAGGAACTGCAATGCATCAGGGTCATCGTGCTTTCTTCTTTTTAGATTCTGTCCGATCAAAATATAAGCACATCGACCCAGTCCAGAAGCTAGAAACCAAAATTGTACTAACCAAAATGATGACCTAAAAAAGGTATAGTGAGAGTGAAGATGGATAAGCTAATGAGTGCCCATGATAGTTACCCTATAGCTTTGTTCATGAGTTCCATTTGGCTACTGAAGAAAAGAAGATACAATAATGAGAGTGTTCGTTTACACTATTACAAGAAACTATTTTGGTAGTCAAATGCTAAGATAATGTAGATTAGGAGTGATCGATTTTAAGGTGAGAACCACCCACCCTAGAACCGAAAACCGCACACTAAGGGTCGATTCCACAAAATGGGATCCAGAAACCGCCCATTGATTCTTTCGTGTGGGTCCGTGGAACCGGTTAGGCGAGACGAAGAAGAGGTAGGGAGGGGTGAAGGAGGAGGGAAAGGGCACGCACAAGTCATCGGGTGGGTTAGAGTAGAGGTGGGAGAGGGTGAGACGAGGGGCGAGAATGAGTACGGCTAGGTGGAGCGGGAGTGAAGGGTAAAGGGAGAGAGGGAGGGTGAGAGGTGGGTGTTAATTGAAAAGAGAGAGGATGCAGGAGTTTGAATGAAGAGAGTGAGAGAGAGATGGTGGTTGCTTTTTCTGAAGAAAAAAGCTAAGAAGATGGACTGTCTTCCTAGCATGGCCTTTTTCTAAAAGATATTGAAGAAAAAGGAAAGAGAAGATGTAGGTGTGTGTATATATATTAGAGAGAGAGAGAGAGAAAGAGAGAGAAAGAGAGAGAGAGAGAGAGAGGTGGAGAATGAGATGATAGTTGCTTTTTCTAGAAGACACATAAGAAAGAGGAGAGAGTGTGAGGTATTGATTGAAGAGAGAGGGATGCAAGAGTTCAAACGAAAAGAGAGAAAAGTGCAATAATATATATATATCAATCTGGTCTGAGTAGACGATTCTACTCCTGGAATCAGAAACCATACAAGTGGAACTATCCACCTGGATCAGTTCTCACCTATTCCAATTTATTGGAATCGAGAACCGAATCGATTCCCAGTTCTTTTGCACACCCCTAATGTAGATATATTTTGAGCACAATAAGTTTCATTAGTTAATAGCCTCTAAATCTTATTCATGCTTCTATATACAATCATTCAGGAGACGAATCTGCTATTAATGTGTAATTTATATGCATTTATGGGCTCTTTCTGTAATTATGTTTCTATCTGTATAGTGACTGTAATTAATCACTCTTATAAATACAAATCATACAACCCTAATTGATGTGACATCCTGAAATTCTAGCATTTATTTATAATGCGTAGAAATTAGCGGACAATGAATGTCACAAGTGGAAATTCTAGTTAGATGATTTACGTTAATTATTGGAAGTCGAATTATAATTTTTCGTGTCCGTAGTTTTCCGTAATGATTTCATTAGGATCAAGTTACCAAATATTTGTTCTTGGTTCAATATTCAAGAGCGACGTTGAAGCATGTAATGCCACAATGGTCGTTAATGGAGACTAATATGCTCTAATTGTTTGTATCGATTTAGATTTAGTGTTAAATCAGAAATTTACTGCATTTGGTATTTTCATACGCTCGGTAAACTTTGGCAAATGTTTTGACAATCTTAAAATATTTTTCGAATTCATCGATGTTTGAAACGAACACTGATTTTCTCGTTTATGTATTGATTTACTTGATATCTTGGTATTTTATCAAAATATCTACTATTGAACCATACAATTGAACCATTTATCCCTCTTTAAATTATGTCACATCTCTTTTCTTTCCACCAATTGTATTAAACCAAGTGCTCTTAGTGACATAGAGCTTAACTTAGCAATGACATAATGCATTGCATCATCTATCTCAACTTTAGCTCATTAATGCATTTGATAACCCTAATTCTCATCCATTCATTTACTTGGCTGATAAAGCTTCCCTTGCTCTCCAAGCCAATAGCTCCTACTAGCCACTCACTTAAGAACATTTGAAGCATTCCCATTGGAACACTTAGCATTTATGAACCCAAAGTCATGATTAATGTTAACCTTAGTTAATCATTCAACTCCATCACTTACCTTGGCCGAAGAAGTGGGTTTTAAATTCTTGAAGTTAGAATCTCTTCTTTATTTACTTCTAAACAATCACATTTCTTCTCGAATCTTTCATTTTCAATACTCACGAGTAAAAGCAAATGCCTCACTTTCGCATTATTAAAGTCTTGATTTCAATTTCTCAAGTTTGGACGAGGTCAGTTATTAAATTTTCCACTACTTTCCATAAATGGGTTTTGTCGTTTTCAAATAAAGTGTCGTTGATTTTCGATTTCTTTTACTTTTGCTTTAAAGGAAGTTAAAGCTTTAAATTTTGTTCAAGTCATCTTTGAGGTAAGTAAAAACTCTAAATGCTAAGCAAGGATAATCTACTTACTATCTTGACTTGATTGTTTGATTATTGTTAATATTAATTTGTGTTTTGATGATAAATAAATTTTAATAATTTGGTGATTGAAAAGTTACGTTTGTTTGATTTGAAAAGATGAGTTTGTTGTATGTTAAGTGGGTAAGTGAATTTCCTAATGATTGGTGTTGTTTTGGTAGAAAAAGTGTAAAACAAGTTGAGTTATTAATTAAAAGTGTTAAAATGAGCTAAAGAAAATTTTCGGAAAGTATCGAGTCATAATAATGAAGTTGTCGATTTCTATAAAAAAAAAAATTGTCGAAATCAACAAGGAGTTATCGATTTTATGAGTTACTGAAAAAAAAAAGTTGTCAAAAACTTTTTGGGAGTTGCTGATCCCCATGTACTTCTCGAAGGTCAACATAGTTGACCGATAAAAAAATCATAATATTCTTATATTATTATGATGAATCCTAATCTTTGGAACTTGTTGTTCTTAAATGCTTCATTAAATGGTTATTGGTTACTTGAGAATAGCAAAGAGGTAAGTGACTTAGTACCACTTAATGATATTGTGGAAGTTATATTATTTGAAATTGTCGACGTTCATGTAACCATTTTTTAGAATGTATCATGTACTTGCAATGACGTAAAATGATATAAGCATGTCATCATCATTTCTACATGTGTGATCATTGCAATGACATGGAAATGAATTACATGTCAAGACATTGTGAATCTCAATATAAATGTTGATTTCGACATTGATGTGAAGGAGATTATATGTTTATGATGTAATTATGTGCATTATTGCTACGTGAGTAAATGTGAAGAGATTTATGAAAAGTTATGACCGCCGCTCACTTAATTGTGGCGATGATGCCCCGTCAATTCGAGATGCTTCAAGGAGTATTTTGGGATGCCTTAGAATAGAGATGCCATGAAAATTTGGGATGCCTCGAAGTTGAGATACCCCAAGGAGTGTTTCGAGATGCCATGGAGTCGGGATGCCCTAAGAGTCAAGATGGAATAAAATGAAATATGATGAAATAATTGATATAATACATGATCATGATGCATGTCTAACAATAAATGAATATAAGCAAAGAGATAGAGAGCGATGCACTCGGAGTTTTATAATGGTTTGACTTGGTGTAAGCCTACATCCACTCTCCCAAACTAACAGCCACCAAAATTCGGGATTCCACTAATAATCTTTTGAGCAATTACTTAGTAGTATATACTCTTTCTACCCAAAGCTGATAGATCACATAATCACACACCCAAGCACTACTACAACACTAGTATGGACCTTAGCAAGCCTTTAAAAAGTTACATCTAGGTCCACGTCCGAACCTCAAAATCGCCTGGATGTAAAACACTTAGAAAAAGATAATGTATCAATTAGAGGTTACAGAGCGTGCGGGTACCGACACGTTAAAATAAGAAACACATCCCTGGAGTAGACCGCGAAGACCCTTATAGGAGTAAAAACTTACTTTCAGTGGTGAGGTTATAATACACTTCTCACTCATATTACAATCAGTGATAAGCACTTTTAGTAAATGAACTCTCGCTTAATAACTCAACAAGAGTATAAGTGTATAAAGCCTTTTCTAGTTCACGAGTTCTATCTTCTTCGATGCGGGTTCATCTTCTTATATAATGTTCGATCTCCAAACTAGCCGTTGGATAATCTTTAAAATGATCAATTTAGCTGTTGAATATAAGCAATTAAATCACCAAAGATCTAGCTCGTACAATCAAATCTTCCAGCAATCTTGTTGCTTCCATGAATAGTCACATATTAGGAAAAAATCCTTTTCGGCAAATGATTGATAATGATTAGATTATTCCTCAAATAATCTTCTGGATTTCCAAATCTATGACTAGCTGTTAAAAACATCCAGATAAAGATCGTCATGAGATATTCTTCGTAAGCTTGTGATATGCATTTGTGCGCAAGTAATATAAGCACTCCACTAGTATCAACAATTCTTGATTATATCAAGAAAGTTTCCGCTAGGCTTCCGCTTATATCAAGCATCCTGGTGATATCAGACTCCGGTTATATCAGGTTTTCATTAATATTAAGCACTTCTTGTGAATTGATATCGATCGGTCTTCCTTAGTATCTTAGTGATCCAAAACTCTATAAATTGCTCACCTTGTTTGGTAACTTCAAGTCTCCATGAATTTCTCATTCTCCACGACATGTTCCCCTCCATAAAGGTCCATCCAATTATTGTTAGTATTTCACTTCATACTTCGAATACCTTTAATATCAGCAAAGTATATTAATTTCACTCTAATTTCTCTCTTCTTGTCCTTCTAAGTACATTGGCAATCGTGGCTTACCTCACTATTCACCTATCCATGGTACTTCCAAGCTTTACTGAACTTCTCCTTTTAGGTTTGTCCACCTTCTACTCAGGTATTTCTAGCCGGTAAACACCTCTACGCCCAATGCCTTATTCACCTTTGATAGAAAACTCATAATTTTTAAATGTCTTGTTAGGACACCATCTGCATAACGGCTTGTGCATATTTCAATTGGTTATTCAACCATTAAACACATTAGTAGCCTTTGATTATTTTATCATCTTCAAAAAATCATAAGAGATTTTCCCAATAGTCCTTAAACTTTTATTCGTGCGAATTTAATCCTAAACCTTTTGAAGATTTGCCAATTTAGTACTAAACCTTTGATAACTTGCCAATATAGTCTTTTCGACCAATTCTAATAGAAAATTGCTAACATGCACGTCAGCTTTCTTACGTAGTGTGGTCGGCGCTGACATGTATAATTTTTGCATTCTTTTGAAAACAAATTACTTTCTTTTTTTTCATTTTCTTTCCCTTTGGCCTGTGGCTGATACTCTGCCATGGTCAGCGACTAGCCATAGGCGAGGGCTCAACCCTCGCGGCCTAAGTGAGGGTGGCCCTTACCAAATCTGGTAAAGGCTGCCAATTGGGGCTAACAATACAACCTAAAAGGAAGGTTGAATAGATTATGTGAATATACTAAAAATCTTACACGAAATAATAACAATCAACAATGCAAATTGTGATAGATGTAAACCAGTGTGTGTGATGATGGTGCACTATGGATGCAGCTAATAAGCACTAAAGATAAATCACACAATAAAGTTTATAGTGGTTCGGCTTTAAATCCAAGCATATGTCTATTCTCCAGCTAACAGCCTAACAGTGGCCGATTCCACTAGTAATCAGCAATGCAAATCATAACTAGCAAGTGTTGTTACTTTCACAAGATATATCGCACTATCAAGACACAATCACTGCACTTACACTTGTACACTTGACTATCAACTATTACACGGCCAACCGTTTTAGAGAGATATCAATGGAGAGGATTTCTAGCTTAAAGCACAGCTACAGCAATTCTCGTGTCGAACCTTTTATAAGCTTCGCCGATCCATATTTATAGAAGTCTTCAATCCGACTGTTAGAGATCTTCAAGGATACTATATAGCCATTTGAGAGTTGTTGGAAACATATGCTAGAATCAAGATTTCTTTTATGGTCGATTCCCCTTACTTTCCAAGTTGTCTAAACTGGAATTTTGTGCAATTGTCCCATCGCCTGAAAGCGGAAACCTATTAGTTGCTTTTTAGATACATATTTCCCGATTTTTTAGCTACGAAATGAAGTGCTTGTAACGACTATTTTCTCTACTATCAGTTATCATCTTCAGAAGCATATCTCGCCATCGTCAGAGTTAACTCCTCAACAACACAACCTAAAACTCATCGTCGGCAGGTGCAAATTGTAAGCGAGTTGATTGACATTCTCTAGTAACGATACCAACGAAATGACGCTTGATAACATGATCAATGATTCTTCTACCTCTATTAGTAACTGTTGACCTCCAAGAACACTAACTTGAAAAATGTACCTCCAAGCCATCATGAGATACCACGTTTCTCGTCTTCGCTGATATAAGGGAATGATTGATATATGTAAAGCTAATTAACCATCTATACTCATCATGATATAAATTAGTACCAAAGACAGTTTTGGAATCATCAAAATTACATAGGAATGTTTTTCTCAAGACGGCCCTCGCCTGAACTACGAAGGTCGAGCCCTTACCAGATTCGACAAGGGCGACCCTCGCCTATGGCCAGTCACTGGCCACAGACCAATGGGAAAAGAAAAGGGCCAAAAAAAGGGAAATTTTTTTTTTAAAAAGTGTAAAAATTATCCACGTCAACGTCATCCACGCCACTTAAGGTGGCCGATGACTGATCGGTATCCATATCAGCAATTTTCAATCAAAATTGGCCAGAATGACTAAATTGGTAAGTCATCAAAAGGTTTATAACTAAATTGGCAAATTTTTAAAAGGTTTAGGACTAAATTAACACAAATGAAAGGTTTAGAACTAAATCGATAGATTGTCCAAAAGTTTAGGAATAATTGGCACAATTGAAAGGTTTATGACTAAATTAGCCACCGTATAAAAAGTTTAGGACTTCTTGGACAATTTTCCCAGGATGTATAGCTTCTAACATCAACGAGAATGTTCATGCATTGCAATTATGAGATACAATATGCTTATTATTGTATGCATGTTATTCAAAAAATTGTTTTCATATGTAGGGTGTATTTGTTTTAAAGAAAATAAATAATTCGATAAACATTTTTCTAAAAATGATAGCTTGTATGTCCATGAAAGTATTTAGATCTAAATTATTGTATGTAATAAAAATATTTTTCATTAACTAATTATTTTAAGCGATATAAGTTCATTTTTTGGGAAAGTATTTTTTAAAAATTATTCATTTTTCGTGAAACAAACGAAATCGATACAACTTTTGAACTTGAAGTATGATATTATTATTCTCCATGCCAAGACAACCATTGAAAATCAAAAATGGGAAATTGGATATTGCGTGGGATCTAGAAAGTAGTTCGTATATAAAACTAATCTCACTCAACAACTATTGTTCCGTACCACAACTCAATCTTCATCATCCAGCTGTACCACGTGGCGACAATGATCTCCATCATCCACATTGACATATTTTGCCGGTCTTTATCAGCCACGTATGCGAATTTGTCCCTCGATTGTCTCTGCTTATTTGCTTCCGTGGGGGTAGACCGATTGCATCGTTGAACCAAGGAAAAAGTGTCAAAAGAAAGTTGGTATTTGTACCAATTTAATTCCAAACCTTTTAATTGTGTCAATTTAGTTTCAAACATTTTGCATTTATGCCAATTGAGTCTATCCGGCTAATTTTGATCGGAAATCGCTGACGTGAACGCCGATCGTCCTATATTGCATGG
>BCNH02000004.1:4258181-4268890 GCA_001662345.2 Metrosideros polymorpha var. glaberrima | reverse complement strand
CTGGTTATGACACATAAGACGATCAGCGTCTACGTCAGCGATTTCAAGTCAAAATTGATCGAATGGACTCAATTGATACAAATCAAAAAATTTATGACTGAATTAGCACAAATGCAATAAGTTTAAGACTTTTTTGACATTTTTCCCGTTGAACCAGCAAGGTGAGCTGATTTCCTTTTATTGGGTCTATCAACGGCCCAATAACCAAAAAAACCCCAAACTTTAATTGTTGGGATAATTATATCCAAAACTTTTTTTCATCTCATAAAGAGCCTCAAATTTTAGGTGTTATTCCAATTATATTCAAAACTTTTTTTTGTCTTGTAAAAAATCTCAAATTTTTATTTTTGTCCCAAATTTACCACAGTTAACTTTCTGTCCAAAATGATCGTTAGTGAACCTACGTGGAATGCCATGTAATTAATGAAATTCTCTTTAGCAAGCTGACATTGACAAATAGTCCACAAAACGACATCTTTTTGGATGAGCAATTAGAATTTGGCTTTTCAATTACTCTCATTCTTTTTCGTATCGTCTCGTCTCCCTTTCATCTCATTCAAATTTTTCACGGCGCTCACTCCTCCATCTCTCACGCTCAGAGTCCTCCATCTCTTGCGCAAGTCAAAGTAAGAACAATTTATAAAAGAATCATTGTTTTGTCCAATAAATGAATCTCTAACCAATAAATTTCAAAATTTCTCAATCAAGAGATGTTCGAGCATCTCAACCACGAGCTCTCCAAGCACGAGAGATAAAAAAAAAAAATGAGCGTCACAGAAGATTCAAGCGAGATAAAAGGGAGACGAGACGATATAAAAAAAAGTGAGACTAATTGAAAAGTCAAACTTTAATTGCTCATCCAAAAAGACGTCATTTTGGAAATTATTTGTCAACATCAATTTGCTGAAGAGAATTTCATTAATGGTGCGGCATTCCACATATGTTCACTAATGACCATTCAGACGAAAAGATAAGTGGTAAATTTGGGACAAAAACAAAAGTTTGGAATTTTTTATGAGACAAAAAAAAGCTTTTGATGTAATTGGGACAATACCTAAAGTTTGGAGTTTTTTTTTTTGTATTGGCCTAGCAGTTGAGGGTTTTTTACGATACAAAAAAAAAATTGGATATAATTATCCCGACACCTAAAGTTCAGGGGTTTTTTGGGTATTAGGCCGTCTATCAACAAATTACATATTTGGTATTCGAACCTCGAATCAAACATCAAATTCTGCTTGAGCGCGACTCATCTAAAGAGCTCGAACTCGAGCTTGATAAGCCTGAACATTCTTCCTTGCATTCATGTATATGTGGGTATGCCATGTAAACTTTGGGATTTCTCCACTTTACAATGATTATTTTAAAGAAAGACATTGGCGTATTATTCACCACAAATCCAGGGACATGGTAGAATAGAACCGGAACGGCCAGGTAACAACCACAGAGAAAATAAAGAAATATGTCAAGACTCCGGCGACCCGCGACGGGAAACAAAGTGAAAGTTACGGTCAGCTATATGTCATCGATCACTCGGGCTGCTCGTGTCGAGACTCCGAGCATTTGATTGCATATCGGAATGTAAAATGGCCACTACCGGTGAGAAAGTTCAGGGGAAGCAGGATGAAATCTTTTGCCATGGATTTGGTGATGAAACTTTTTCGACATCCTTATGCGCAACCTTGTCGCAAATAAACTGACAATCAACCTCGACATTATCCGTCCAAACAAGGTACACCGGATTGGCAGTAAGATAGGTGGCTTTAACGTTGTCACGTCACAAAATCGGCAGTTCCAAGAATAGATGCATGAAGTTCTTACAATAAGCTTTGCATCCAAGCAAGTTTCACGTATGCTCGTGCCAATCCCCAACACGCGACGATGCAGCAAGTGTTTTGCAACAGAGGACAAACTTAAAAGAGGCATCAGGATATCGAAAGTCTTCAGAAGATGCAGAGAACCCGGCGAAGTCAAAGTCCTGTAGCATCACAGACATGATCAACATTGTACATGGATCGCGACCAATTACATACTTAAATGAAGTTGAACAGAGATCCGTCTTTCCGGAAGGTTCTACAACAAGTCGTGCAAACAAGTACATGCCGTGCATTCCCTTAGCACAGACACGAGGATCGAATTCAAATTACACCAGCAGAATAATTACACTTGCTGAATCCTGAGAACCACTACTGATTAGACCAGGCCAAACTTCTCACCACATCCTGCATCAGCTTCAGCAATCTCAAGCACCAACAGCACATCATCAACTAAAATCATCCACCTCGAGTTCTTTTTTTTTCCCCTGAATAAAAACAGTACGGGAGCCGGAAGGAGAGGACATGTACACAAATTCTAGCTTGACAAAGTGCAAGGTCATCCAGGCAATTTCACTTAGAAGGAGACTTCAGAGTAGATCGCCCACTTCTCTGACTCCAATTTTCATAATGCCTACCCAAAAGATTGCCTCATAAAAAGAGCTCAAAACCACAAGAAAGTACTTTGCCTGGAAGCAAAAGCTGTCCAGATGAAATCACAAGACTTGTGGACCTTCAATCCTAGCAATTCTTGACAATTGCAAGCATCTTCAAAATCACATAAGATGGTACCCCCATACACCACATGGGTTTTGCACTTGCTGTGGTTCGCGAACTTCAAATTCACACAGACAGATAATCTCCACTCACATGACAGCATGGCTAAACCATATTAAATCAGCCAAAAGAAATGAAAAGCTTAAGAGGTCAATTTCCGCTACCTTCCCTACTTCTGAATACACAATTTTCTGGGGGGGTTTTCCCGATATACCAATGTCTCTAGGATGCTACATCAAATAGCATATCACTCACGGGATGCAGGTCGAGCACTCTCGTGCAATTGCTCCCAACCACCCTGCTCACATTGGCCTTTGGATGGAAGTTCTCTCCAATATGACCAACAAAAAGGGCTTCGCCATTTAACCTAGACGAGCTCATGTTAGCTTCCTTTTGAGAAACATCACTTCCTTCGGTCAAAGATATACCAAAGAGACGGCAACTACTCTTCAAAGGCGGGGCCATGTCCTCACCAACTATGCCCTCCGATGGCAGCAAAATGGAAGGATGAGGGAAACTCAATCTATTTTGTTCATTCAACAAACCCAGCGGCCTTGTGCCACCAAAACTTGCCTTCAATGGCGAAGAGAACTTCTCATCCCATGACAATGTATTACAAAGAGAACTCCTGTTGGAGCTTTTCCTGCTCGACTGGTGGAACATCAACACCGAAGATGGTGAAGAAACTTGTACAGAGGAAACTGGAAGACTGAAACGATTGTCCGAGCCCTGATTCAGGGCAGAGCAACCATTCCTGGAAGGAACCATTTGAAAGCCATCACGACCACCAAATGCACCATTTCCTTGCGCTCCATTGGAAAACCAGGGTCTTGTAGATGGCGGGTTGGCAAATGTTTCTTGACCTTGCAAGACCTCACGAAACCGAAAAGAGTCGCAGAAGCCCATGCCTTTGTAACTGACACTAGCATTTATGGATGGGTTTGTGATGCCATTTCTGGCAGCAGCAGCAGCTTCAGAACCACCTGAATCATCAGGATGATGCCTCCTCACTTCAGATAGCCAATGACTCTGAGTTTCAATACCATCATAAGGAGTGCTAAAACCTGAGTTTTCTTGACCTTGCAAGACCTTCTGGAACCTGAAAGATTCCCCAAAGTCCGATGCTCCAATTCCATCTGTCAGAGTCGACACAGTTCAGTAGTGTAAAGTCAAGCAGAAAAGAGAAAATCGTGTCTCAAACAAAATGTTTAGGGCACAAAACCTACTTGGAACCAGATATTCTGGTTTCATGGAAGGTATTCCAAACCTGGTCCGCTTAGAACCGGGCATCATAAAACCAATTGGACTGGAAACTGAACCGGATGGCTCAATTTCCCATGGACAAATCCTACTACCGCGATCAGGCTCAACGTCATCCCACCTAACCTGCAAATTAAGAACCAACTAACTTCAATGTCATGCATCAGACGATTTTAATTATTGTACGATGTTAATTCCTGACAGAGACAATTGAACCGTCTGGTTGGTTTGGTTTTGGAGGATTATACGCTTCTGCTTTCATTCAAAATGATAAGTTACTGAAACACATGCCAATTGCTTAGAATTAGCTTTTCTTTTAGCAATGAAAAACTAATAAATGGAAGTAACTATCAGGAACAGACCTATTTGAATTCAGTAACCACCACGAGGATCATGCAGTTTATGAAAGAAGTGGCGACAAACACCTTTCCAAAAATTTTCAAGTGAAAAACACATACAATACAATTTAAGTTCTCAGTGTTTTCTTTTACCTACTTTATGACAAGTAACAAATATTAACTTGTCCCAAAGTTCTGTCCCCACTACAGAAAGGTTCACCAGAAATAACAGTACACAATCAGACACACTTAAGAGAGAATTTACAGGAAATAGAGTAAAATCTTCAAACATGAGTTAAGTTCTCATCTTTTATTGGCTATATAGTTCTTGAGTTAGCATAAACAGTCCAATGTACGAGCGCAGGAACGGATGCATCTTTCAACTAAAAACAACAAAAACAGGATGGGATTGCTGTCGACTCTACTGAAACAAAAAAAATGAAGATGTCCTTTCCACTACTTTTTTACTATCACAAAAACTTTCCTAAAGGTAAGGGCATTCATTACAATATGTAAGGCTCTCTTTATTAAGCCACAAATCCATTTGAATGCTCCAAGTCAAACAACACGCTCCACTTGTATAAGATGGAGTGCAATAGGTTAGATGCGTAATTACCATTATTTTTTTGTTCAGGGGAAAAGACTAGATGCATTATAAGGGCCCAGACCTAAATTCATGGCCACATAGAAATGTAAACAAGCTTGCAAAAACATGAACTCACCAACAGACGCCTCCATTTCGAACTCGGCCATCTAACAGGATCCATGTCACTTATGTTGGCTATAAGACCCGAATGTCTGCCATGGAAAGAATTTATATAAGGAAGGCTGCCAAAGCATTCCTCAATACAAACAGTAAGCGAGCCAAAGAATTAGACCTTCTCTCCGCCGTATCCTCAGCTTCAAAACGCATCTTGAACCTCATGCCAGGAGCAAGAGAATGGTTAAGGCACTTGAAAAACCTACGTGCTGGTATTAGGAACTCAGATGAACTGGCTCTGCAAAATCAGCGATGCACATATCAAAGAGAAATCATTGCGTGAACAAGAACTAGACAGTCAATCCATAATAAAAAAATACGAGAATGGTGACAGCCCCTGCAATTGGACCTACAGTTCATACAGACATTAGTTCGAGTCCTAAAGGACTTTAATATCAAAAGCACACCGAGTAGAATCGTAGGCAAAGCAAGCCACTAGTTCGGAAAATGAACCAGCATAAGCAGCACAAAGCATTTACAATTGACCAACAAATGATGACCTGGGTAAAGCTCCTGGTCATCGCAATATCAATCATGGAATATAACAATTACATCACTAAGCACTTTATTTATTTGATCATGGGAAATGGGGCTCTTCCGCAAAGGAACTAAGATGACATGGTAATAGAACAATTTGATAAGCCAAATGTATCAGCATTCGTAAATGAAAGATCCATATTTGACATAGTTAAGCGTAGTAGCAGTATTCTAAGAAAATTAGTCAAGGTTGAACATCATAAATTAATAATCCATGCCTCCACACGTTTAAAACCTGCCTGAGAATAGAACAAAAAGAGCTAGACGACAGTCCATTCAATTCTCAGAAATTCTCAAGCAAGCTAACTTCAACTCTAATGTATAAAACGGAGGTAATTTTTGACATGATAAATTCAAGAAAAATTACTCAAATCCTTGTTTGATACAATACAATCACAATTAATTCGAAACCTACACAACTTGACATGTTTTAAATCCATGCTTTATCAACATAAAGTTTCTATCGATACTGAAAAAAATATATGCTATTTCAACTATGGCGAATTGGGAAAAAAAAAAAATCGCCGCCTTGAACATCGCAACTCAGCACGTATTATTACAGCCACTCCCAGCCAAGTACACATGGAACAACTTGAGCAATTCAAATGACAATTCCCAGAAAATGTTACTAATCGTATAAGATTCGTATTATCCAGCAAAACGTGGGCAGCTAAACATCATAAAGAACAGCAACCAAGGGATTGTCCAAATCAACTAGCTCTAACAGTTTTACCTATGTACTGTGCAGCATGCATCGACGCAAGCATAAGTGTTAATTATCAACGCAAGAAAAAGGCTTAAACTGGTGGATGATGAGAGGAATGATCAAGCAAAAACACAAGAGTCATCTTAAATAGTGCACACATTAATTATCACAAGATAACTCAGCATGATCACTCGGGAAGTTCATTAACTCCTCACTTTCAAAGAACGTACCACCATTTCACCAATTAAGATCTGTAAAATCATTATCAGAACCACTGGCTGACCGCTTGCGTGTGTTATGAGATGACGCGAAAATTTCAGAAGAGAAAAAGACAATGCAAGGCTTCTTCACATCCTGTGATGAAGAGAGACGATCCTGGCTTAAAATTGACCGAAACCAGTTTCAAACACCCATGAGGAGTAAAAGTTCAACTAGTTGTCTGGGCTATTTTAGCACCAAAATGTAAAACTACAAGCTGAATAAAACTACAGTCTAAGCTTGCTTTCATTCGTACAAGTGGCCTCACTGTATCGTCAGAATTGATGAGCACAGTCCAGTCAAGTAAGTACCTTGGATCATAGTAAACACTGAAGGCACTTCCAAGAGATATAGCCTTTGGTACATCCATAAGGGCACTCTGATTCAGGGTCTGGATGCAAAGAGATGGAAAAGTAGAAGCCCCTTTAACTTGAATTGCCCTTCGAACTCCCAATCTCAATTCCCCGTTCGAAGCCCTGGGTTTCGATAAAGTAATTGAATTTAAAAATCTTAACCAAAGTCGACAAATTGCAGCACAATGCTTTAATACCTAAGGAAGAGCACGGCATCCCCAGAGACTAGCTTCTTCCGGTTTACAAATGCACTCCATCCTGTGGTGAGCAAATGCCTGCGAGGCTGTCCTGCTCACGCATACACACACAATAAAAGAACTACTTGAAAAAGAAATTTCCATAACAACCACACCATAAGATCTAATCAATGCCGAGAGAAGCCAAAGGAAGAAGAGGACTCCGATACGGTACCCCGGTATATATGTCTGAATCTCCATTCTAGGCCATGCAGATCTTTAGCTACAAGCTCCTGAGAAGGCCTTTGTTGATTATAATCCTGCATTCACAGAGTACTGAATGTAAGCAAGCTATATATATATATTAAACCCCACCCAACGAAATGGCATTAGCTGGATGTAAGCGTAAAACAATAAGGCTGTCTCAATGCAAGAGGTTAAATTGCAATGCAGTACCAGTGGAGGGAAGCAGTCCTCAGCAGCTCGCCGAGGAACAGAGAACCCGCCATGAGTGCTTGTGTCTGAAGCAGTCAAAGTCTTGCAGAACATGTGGGGCGTGGAAGACTTCACAGTCGGTTCAATTTCATCCTCATCCAAGTCTATTTCGTCGTCCCCTTCGCGCAATTTATGCTCGATTTGCTGCAGAGAACACAATGCAGCTGGAGTTATCTTCCATCAACATAAGACCCTTTTCCAATACACTACTCGACGAAGCCAAATCCGAAAACTTAATAAATCTCCCCAGAGTACACGGTCGAAATTCAAGATCACAACAGGGTCACGTTCCCTTATCTTTTCCGGTGAATACCGTCAGCATCTGAGACTCCAAAAGTCAGACAAGGTTAGCAAAACCTCACCTCTCTTTCAGGAATCAGCGAAACCTGCGCATAAACGTCGTCTGTGCTCGCATCCGCCTGTCGCACAAAAGACATGCATTCGACATCAATTCACCCCAAGAAAAACCAAAAAGGAGAAGAAAAGTAAAACAGAGCCCTTTCTCCCCAACAGAAGAAACTACGCGACAGAAACATAACGACCCACAAATCAATTATAACCAAACCAGCTGAAATTGAACAGAATAAACACTCGTGACGAAACTTCGTTAAGGACTGAAAATTCTTGCTGCAAGCAGAGACAAGAACATGAACAGTGCGCGAAATTCTTACATGGAGCTTGACATCAACAACACGACAGAAAATTTGAGAAGGGAGATCAAACACGGAAGCGGGAAAATCCGAGACGTGCTCCAAGTGTCCCTGTGGGAAGTAGACCACCAAAGACCCCTTCTTGGGAAGCGAAATCAGAGGCCCAGCACAGGCATGCCACAGCTCCAAACACAAGGGAGAGCACGAAGATGAAGAAGAAGAAGAAGAAGTGGGGTTCGTGGGGTTGGAGTTAATATTCGACGCGCTTATAGCGGAGGACAGAGAAGAGGCGGGGGAAGAGCCGGACGACGGTGCTTCGTCGTCCTCCACCGTGTTGAGATCGATCATCTCTGCTTCTTGTCTCGATTTCTATGGAGCAAACGGCGAAAATGGCTGGGGCAGTAACACTGTGCCGCGGAATCTGGGAAGATGGTGAGCGAGAGCTAAGAAGAGGAGGAGCGAGGGTGGGAGTGAGAGAGTAGGAGGAGAGCTAGAGTGAGAGAGTGGTGTGGACGGAGGTGGAGGAGGAGGAGGAGGAGTGGTCATGACCGCAATATGAAGGACAACTTTTGCATTTGCCAAAAAGCAGAGGAGCCAAGAATTAGAAAGAAAGGAAAATAAAAAGGCAATCTCTCTCTCTCTCTCTCTCTCTCTAGCTTCTTTTCCTGGGATTTGTTTTGGGAATTTCCTTTTTATTTCTCTTTTTTCTTGATGGGGTGAATTGAAAGGGGGGGGAAGTTCTTGGTTTTGGGCAGATGAAATCAAGATCCCTTTTTTTTTTTCTTTTGGGCCCCAAAAGGCAAGAATAAATCAAGATTTCAGAATTTCCATTTCTCATGGGGGGGAGGGGGTTAAAGATGTGGTTTTTCAGGTTGAATAGTAAATGGTCACGAGTACAGTTTTATCCTTTTTCGCTATTATAATATAAATTTCAGTCGTGGGTATCTTTTCTCTCTCTCTCCCTCTTTTTCTTTTGGTGGGTAATGCGAGTAGTGGACTGCTGTCTTTCTTTCTTTTTTTCCCCCTCTCATCCGCGAGCCAGAGCTGCAGGGCACTGCTCCTGCAACAGCAGCAGGCTGCTGCAACTGCTGAGCGATGTGTGGCAGGATAGAGAGAGAGAGAGAGGAGGACTTCAATTTAAAAATTTGTATATTCTTCGTGGGGTTTGTATTGCTGGTGAAGCTTTGGGGGGGAATTGAATAAAGATATGGTGGTAAAAAACACCAAGAGACTGAAAAGAGAATGGCCTGCTTCACTTCAGTGTTCTCTGCAGCTGTACGGCCCCCCCTGTATTTCCGCGGGGGGATGTCTTTTCTGTCCCCATCGAACCCCTCAAATCTCACTCTTATCCCACTCTCCATCTTCCCTTCGATGTAATACCACGAAGTTGGCTTATGAAGATGTTGGTGAGAGGGGGGAGGTAGAAGTTAGAGAGGCTTTCTCGTTCCATTTGTGTTTTGGCAAAATTTGTTGCATACGAACTTACTAAGGTACGTTCGTTCTAGGATAGACAAATTATTGAGAACCCTTTACCTCGGTTTTCTCCTAGAGGTTGTTTACGTTGACGATCGAATCGATGAAAGATGTGTTTTCTGACGGTGTTATGACGCTCTGCGGCTCGAGCGACAGAAATGGAACGAATCGGTGGAGATTGATAACTAATCTAGCATATCGAGTTTTTCGATCGAATCGAATTGGAGCAAGTTGGGAGTGGAGTTGCATAAATTCCTTTATTCGGGGTGTCTAGAGATTTCTCTCGTGCAGGTATTCGAACATCATCAGAAAAAAGTGATGTCATCAAAAACGCGTTTCTTAATTTAGATTGTCAAATTCATATTGTGTTTTAATGATTTTGACAACTCTGAATTTTTATATTAAAAAAAAAGGACTACATAAGTGATTAAACAAAATGATGTGATCCAAAGAGAGCTTGCCGGACTTGACCTGAACAAGATATGACTAATGATTTCTAGGAGACTTTTAGAATAGCAAAATGAGTATATATGAACCTGCATATTAAACAGGGAAAAACATTATCTTTTGGTTATATATGTAAAATTCGTAATCAACTATAAATATGCACCTTTTGGCGTAACCGCATCATTTAGCATTGAAATTTTAATGTTCATCACGATCTGGTGAGAGTATTTCCAGGATACGTGACATCTCGCCAAATATTATGAAGATTCTGGCAAATGAAAATTGATACACAACTTCCATATGGTATTTGACAAATGTATAGCGACTGTAGCACCATTACCGTCGTACCAACTTACAACGGTTTTAAGGGAGTTTAAAACCAAACCCATCAATTAAGCACGTACTTAGGACCTAACTTCACAAGATAATGGATTATTACAATTGGATTAACCTGGAAATTTGTGAATTTTTAACCCTAATCTGTTGGTGAAGTATCAATTGCTGTAGGTTCAGGTACTGCTGGTCCTCCCAAATTTGAGGAGTAGTGTCCTGGATTCAAGCTGCATCAGTGTGTACATACAAGAGCCATGATGTTTCCTTTCCTAGGGATCAACTAACTTTAGTACACGAGCCTTGACTTTGGTCATTAGACAACGTCAGTGTCTATC
>BCNH02000004.1:4178357-4245136 GCA_001662345.2 Metrosideros polymorpha var. glaberrima | reverse complement strand
AAATCATCATGTAGTTTTTTTTTTTTTTGACATTTCTTCTTTTGAGAGCTTTCTAATTTTGAGCGTCCGCATAATTCGATCAAAACCGAAGGATGTCAAGTTCGAATTAGATTTATTGAGGCATGGTGTAAGCAATGCTCGTCATTGTTTCTATTTGTTTGTAATACAATTTGATTTATTTTCTAGTTATAGCTATATCTAAAACCCATTCGAGAAATAAAGGCGTTCAAGCGCTTCTAGATAACTTCAACTCTATTGACCAAGTAAAAAGTTTTTCTAGTTGGGCTATGTTTCAAATAAATATGCGAGGCCAAAATTTTCCATACGATTCTAATGAGCTATGTAAATAATGATTTGGGAATTTCGTATTTAGAAACACATAAAAAAAATTCTCGAAATTACGAACTCTTTGTGTTAAGCAAATATCACTAAATTACAAGTTGGATGGAGTTTGTGTTGCATGAATGGCATATTAAATCATTGAGAAAGTAGATTGCGCTACAATAAATCGACGTTCCTTATTGTATCAATTACAATTACATGGTATTATCAAGGCAGTAAAATCCTTTTCTAATCTCAAAATTGAAAATGGCGAGTGAAGGTTGGGTAAAAATTCCAATAAATTAATTAACGGTATCCCACATTATATCTTTTTGTTAAGTCGAGTATATTTTGCCGGACTTTATTATCAGGTGCCCAACCACTCAAATAAATAAATTTTACTATTCTTAAAAAATATTATACTCGTGTTATGTATACGAGGACAAAGAGGACACGTGGCGGGAAATGAGTGGTGAGTAGGTCCCACTTAAGACTTGCCAAAAAGAACTAGATGGGTCATTGTCTCAACCAGAGGCTGTCGGTTGCCTATAAGGTTACATCGCTTGATCGTACGGCTCACAACGGCCAAAACTGTGATTTTTAAAGTTTTTAAACCCCCAAAAATAGAAAATAATTAAACGCGGTACAATAAAAGGATCCTTTTCTTATACCAAAAAAAAAAAAGGACCCTTTTCTCTTGCAGTGACTGCATATTTTATGGGGGTAGCCTTTTGAAATATCTCATGATAAAGAGCACACCTTTTTTGTTTTGTTTTTTTATCTCCTTCAATAGTTTTTCTTTTTGTTAATAGAGAAAGTTGCAGGATTTTTTCAGTATAGAAGTCCACGTCAGATTGTACTCAATTTTAGATGGGATTTAGCAAATCTGGGCTTCATTGTTTTTTCACTCAAAAGATTATATCTACGTTAGTTCAATTAAAATATTGAGAATTGAATTTGAATATGTATAAAATGTTTAAAATTGAAATTACAGTTTTCTCGAAGTAGAATAGCATATTATTTTTTACTTTTAGAAGTAAATGGTACTTTTTAAAAATATCGTCAGAAATTAATGTGTTATATATATTCTCAAAATCATGAAGAAAATCACTTGGATTTTTGGTTTTAAAGGGAAAATTGCATTAATAAATCTAAACATTTTGCTCAATGTGGAACAAAGTCATGCATATTCAGTGCATTCAAGTCCTGCGATGATCGGTCAGCCAATTTTACGGACGTGGCATGTCAAAATTCAACTTTTTTTAATATTTTGTAAATAAAAGTGACGCTGATGCATCGCTATGTCAGAGATTGACCTTTTCAGAAAAAGAAAAACCATAAAAGCTAATTTTTCAAATAAGAAAACAAGAAATTCGAAAATTTTTAGAAAATTAAAAATTATCTTATTTTGTTCTTCTTCTTTTTTTCTGCAATTTTTTTTTGGCTTTTTGTTTTCATTATGTTATATTTGGCCTATTTTCTAACACAATGCCACGTTAGCACCACTTATATTTAAAAGTACTAAAAAACGGTACATTCAATTTTAGACACGCTGCATTGGCATAATTGGATTAAGTAGTCTCCAGAAGGATTTGATTGCATCAATGGCAAAAACATTGAAGGCTTGATTTCACATTAGATAAAAAAAATTGAGAACTATTAGTGCATTTTCTACCTTAAAAAAAAAAGGTCAAGGTGCGTGAGTTGCAAGATTGAGAAAAGGCAAAAAGTGAGAAACAAGCATTACTTCACACGCACCATTCAAGTTGAAAATCATTTAACGTGTTATTAGAGTTTGACTCTAGCCCTATTTATATTATCACCCGTTATCTCGTGGATTTTCATGTATTATAGCATCGCGTTTAGTTAAATGCAATCTTGATGCATTCTTATCTAGCTGTAATCTGATTGATATACACGTTAGGGAGTATTAGGTGCACACAATACTTTCGGGTGCACCCACCCACACTTAAAAGATTTCAACTTTATAAATTTGGGAATCACGTCGTTTTGATGCGATGCGGACTATTGTTGAAAATCACATGTCCAAGGACCAACTCTTTGGTGCATGGTAGCATTGAAGTTGAAGCCCAACATCAATGGAGGTGATGGGCCAAAAGCCTTGCTTACAATGCAAATTGCAAACAGCTGTTCAATCTGTTCGAAAAGGAGAAAGATTCTCAACACAGCTTAGGAGTAAAGCCTCCACCACAACACGACTCACTTCCCCCTCGCATTGCGGATCTCGCACATGCCATCCACGCAATAAATTAACCGATGAATACATAGATGAAGACAGATCAATTCTGGTCAACCCTTTCTTGCCCCCACTTCGAGGCTCCATTGCAATGGCAGTGGCTGCAACTCGACCACGACCACCTACTGAACTGCCGATCTGTGTTTTAGTTCGTGGGGTCTCTCCAAAGGGATGGAGTGGAAGTCATGGTGATACAGAATCAGCAGTAAGATGGTGGACGAGGCAAACATGGGCACTGGACCAAAGAACCAGAGGAGCAAAGCAAGAGCGAAAAAGATTGCCCTAAGCCCAAGAGACAAGAACTCACCGCCCCTTATGATGACCACCTTCACGTCCTCCTTGCCGATGCCATCATCTTTTGTGGTGACGAGATAGTTTGCGTGGATGAAGTGCCTAGCTGACTGGAGGAAGAATGTGAAGGCCAGGATAAAGCAGGCCAGGAGGCTCATGTACTTGATGGCTGTGGTCGATGGGTCCCTGTCCCCAAAACCCCCGAATTGCCGGAACATGCTGTCGACAGATGAGTTCGCGATCCACGCCCCGAGCAGAGAGCTGAGAGTGAGGGAGACCGAGGCTAGGAAGGTCGCAGCTGTTGTGCTCGATGTGATCACGCTCGTGGCGAAACTTCTCTGGTCGATTGTCAACTGTGCTCGCGCATTCAGAGATTACTTGTCAGTTTGCCACCATCTTACAAAAAGAAAAAGAAAAAAGAATGACGACCATCAAATGATATACAGATCATGAATGAGAATCTCAAAAGGGTTTGAGATTTTTAGCGAAGAGGCAAGAAGAGTGACAGAGGGATTGAGAGCAACCACGAGATCTTAAACCTACCTTACTGACTCCGTCGACCCAAGCTCTCTTGTCGACATTCTCAATGCCCATGACCGTCGTTTCTGGGGCGCGTCTGTATCTGTAAAGAAAGTACAGATGGTATGTAAACGTGATCGCCAGCCCGCTCGGAACCAAAACCAGATCCAGATCTTTCTTAGGGAAGATCATGTTTTTCTTCCCCTGTTTCTGAAGTTCCCACTAGTGGAGAATTGAATGTTGTGTTGTTAGGGTCTTCCAAACCTCTCTAGGAACTAATATATATACTAGAAAAGAGCGATTAAATGCTTACAATATACTTAAAGGATCATTGACTTCGGCTCATGGGACTGAAACTACTTCACATGTCTCCAAAGATAATGCTAGGGACGTGTAATTGGTATTGGCAAGCTCTAGCAAGTGGGCTTCTAACGCAACTGCTGATGTTGCAGTCGCATATTAGCAGTCAGCCATATTCCACGGAATGCAGAACAAAAAAATGATGCTAAAAACATGCGACCTAGACAATGATGAATCAATAGATAATCTCCTCCAACAATGAAAGGCAAAGGGCAAGTAATCTAGCAATAGAATCACGTAACAATTATTGATCGAATTGCTAGTTTTGAAATCGATGGCTCCTAACTTCTTTTCTGGTTCAACAACCCTTCAACTAAATAGGACAAACCCTGAATGATTTTGGCTATTGCAACTTTCATAGGGTCGATTTTGGATACCAATTCATGTAATGCAGATTAACTGCACATGTAATCGAGCTCTTGCCCTTCTCATAATACCCCATCAATTCCTAGGCAACATGTAATTTTCAATCTTCTATCTTCAGATCAACTCTAAAGATCAAATCACAGATAAAGAGAGAGAGAGACATTGATCCAGGCTTGGAGGTACTAATTCAAAAGAAACGACATTCATTGTAATTTTTCAGTGAAACCCAACACATCAAACGCGATTTTGCATCAACATCTACTGCGAAAAACACCGCTTTCATCAATCACTGCTAACTCAAAACACAACATGTACATGAAGGACAAGAATCAAGCCCTCTCGCCTCTGACCCTCCTCGCGAGCTGGATGTCCTACTGAACTGCTAATCTGTGCTTTAGTTCGTGGGTCTCTCCAAAGGGATGGAATGGAAGTCATGGTGATACAGAATCAGCAGTAAGATGGTGGACGAGGCAAACATGGGCACTGGACCAAAGAACCAGAGGAGCAAAGCAAGAGCAAAATAGATTGCCCTAAGCCCAAGAGACAAGAACTCACCACCCCTTATGATGACCACCCTCACATCCTCCTTGCTGATGCCGTCATCTTTTGTGGTGATGAGATAGTTTGCATGGATGAAGTGCCTAGCTGACTGGAGGAAGAATGTGAAGGCCAGGATAAAGCAGGCCAAGAGGCTCATGTACTTGATGGCTGTGGTTGATGGGTCCGTGTCCCCGAAACCCCCGAATTGCCGGAATATGCTGTTGACGGAGGAGTTCGCGATCCACGCCGCGAGTAGAGAGCTGAGAGTGAGGGAGACCAAGGCTAGGAAGGTTGCAGCTGTCACGCTCGATGAGATCACGTTCGTGGCGAAAGTTCTCTGGTCAATTGTCAACTGCTCGCACATTCAGAAATTCACTTGTCAGTTTGTCACCATCTTACAAAAGGGAAAGAAAAGGAAAAAGAACGACAACCATCAAATGACATACGGATCAGGAATGACAATCTCAAAGGGCTTGAGTTATTAAGCGAAGATGCAACAAGAGTCAACCGCGAGATCTTGAACTACCTTACTGACTCCTTCAACCCAAGCTCTCTTGTGGACATTCTCGATGCCCATGACCGTCGTTTCGGGGCCATGTCTGTATCTATAAAGAAAGTACAGATGATATGTAAACATGATCACCAGCCCGCTTGGAACCAAAACCAGATCCAGATCTTTCTTGTGGAAGATCATGTTTTCTTCCCCCTCTGTTTCTGAAGCTCCCACAAGTGGAGAATTGAATGTCGTGTCTGTTGGGGTTTTCCCAACCTCAAGGAACTAATATATACCGGAAAAGAGCGATTAAATGCTTGGAATATACTCAAAGGATCATTGACTTCGGCTAATGGGACAGAAACTACTTCACATGTCTCCAAAGATAATGCTAGGGAAGTGTAATTAGTATTGGCAAGCTCTAGCATGTGGGCTTATACCACAACTACCGTTGTTGCGGTCGCATATTAGCAGTCAGCCATATACCACAGAACGTAGAACAAAAAAATGATGCTAAAAACATGCGACCAAGACAATGATTATCGATCAAATCGCTAGTTTTGAAATTGATGGGTCGTGACTTCTTTTCTGGTTCAACAACCCTTCAACTAAATAGGACAAACACCGAATGATTTTGACTGTTGCAACTTTCATAGGGTCGATTTTGGATGCCAATTCATGTAATGCAGATTAACTGTACATGTAATCGAGCTCTTGCCCTTCTCATAATACCACATCAATTCCTCGGCAACATGTAATTTTCAATCTTCTTTCTTCAGCTCAACTCTAAAGATCAAATCACAGAGAGAGAGAGAGAGAGAGAGAGAGAGAGAGAGAGAGATTGATCCAGGCTCGGAGGTACTTCTAATTTAAAAGAGACGACATACAGTGTAATTTTCCAGCTAAACCCAACACAAAAAACGCAATTTCGCATCGATATCTACTGCCAAAAGCACAGCTTCATCGATCACTGCTAACTCAAAACACAGCATGTACATGAAGGACAAGAATCAAGCCCTCTCGCCTCTGATCCTCCTCGCGAGCTGGATGTCCTTGGGCATGATGGTGACCCGCTTCGCGTGGATCGCGCACAGGTTGGTGTCCTCGAAGAGCCCCACCAGGTACGCCTCCGCCGCCTCCTGCAGCGCCGAGACGGCGCTGCTCTGGAACCGGAGGTCCGTCTTGAAGTCTTGCGCGATCTCGCGGACCAGCCTCTGGAACGGCAGCTTCCGGATCAGCATCTCCGTGCTCTTCTGGTACTTCCTAATCTCCCGGAGCGCCACCGTGCCGGGGCGGAACCGGTGGGGCTTCTTCACGCCGCCGGTCGCCGGGGCGGACTTGCGCGCCGCCTTGGTGGCCAGCTGCTTCCTCGGGGCCTTGCCGCCGGTGGACTTGCGCGCCGTTTGCTTCGTTCGCGCCATTGAAGATGAAGATGATACTTAGGGTTTTTCTTCTTGTCGCAGAGAGATTGGGAAGTTGAAGAAGGTGGTGGGAAGCGAAGGGGAGTGAGGGGATTTAAATTGGGGGATTCTGGAATTCTCGCGGTAAACAAAGCGAAGATATCGACCGTTGGAATTCGCTTCGTTTGGACGGTTCAGATTGTTCTTGGTAAGGATCGATGACGTGGCCACAGAGGTTTATTTGGTTGGCACTTGTCGCGAGGGGCTGATCATGAGCGTCTATAAGGAAGAAAGGCATGGGAGATCGACGGACGGGTTCACTTTGGCATTAGCACCCGGATCGCGGATGAAATGGCACAGATCTCAATCACTCAATCAAGTAAAATATTTTAACCAAAAAAAAAATATCAGGTAAAATATTTTAAAAAAAGACTTCTCCTTCTCGGTTTGGCTTCATTAAAGGAAAAATACAAAATAGATGGCACTAATGCCTAAGGCTAAGCATAATGAACCGCCCGGACCGGATCAAACTAACCGATTGGGTCTAATTTATGGTTCCATAAAATTGGAACTGGGACCGATAGGTCCGGTTCTAGATTTTGAGGGGAAACCGGATTGAACTGAATAATATATATATACATTTTTTTAAAAATTTTCCTAAATGTAAACCTAAACCTAAACTTTTGTTTTATGTTTCTTTAGTGATGAGAGGTGATCCAGTAATTATGTCTTTAATGAGAAAATTTAATGATAAATCACAACAACAAAAATGCGATCAATTCGATCTAGTCCAATTCCCAGGACCATCGATCTGATCCCCAATTTAAAAAATTGGGAATCGGGACCATCAACCCAGTCTTCGGTTCCTAAGAGAATCGGACCAATTCGGATTGGTGCAAACTCTTACTCAGTACACACCTTTTAAATTGAATTGACAAGTCTCTTCGGAGACATCTGACAAAAAATACTCTAAATAAAATTCAATTATCTTTTATTTCCCTTTTTCTACTAAGGGAAAACATAAATAGATTAATTTTCAGATTGTATTTATTTAGAGAGCTCCAACTTGTCCCGAAACTTAGCGATATATCCTTTTCCAGTTGAGTTAGATATGAATGAAGAGGTAGTGAATATACATTTATGCATGAGTGAGTAGAGGGGAAAGAGATTTTAAATAATTGGGGAACATGGCAAACAAATAAAAGCGACTCGTTTAAGTGAGAATATGGTGGATAAACATTAAGTCCGTACAAGTACATTACCAGGCATTTGACTGCAGAGATTAAATTTCTTTTTTCCCTTTGATACAGAGATTAACTTCTTTCTCGTTACATTAGTATGATATTCAATGATTCTCACCTCATATTTTCAGGAAAATTACCAAAAAAATCTTAAATTTATTATACTTATGCCAATTCAGTCTTAAATATTTTAATTGTGTCAATTAAAATTGGGTTTGGTTCAACATTTTTAAGGAGTTTTCGGCTTCTAAAGCTCTTTGAGAAAATACTAGAGTGTTTGGCAATTAGCTTTCGGCCAAATTTTGGCCTTGAGAATGCTGAAAGCCCAATGCTGAAGGGACTAGCATTGAACTTTCAACATTTATAAAACTGAACCAAATTCACCCTAAGTCCTAAAAGGTTTTAGGACCTTTTTGATAATCCTACACATCTTTTCCAAAGCAACATGGCAAACAAATAAATTGAGTTGTTTAAGTGAGAATATAATGGATGGATATTTAGGCTCCGTTTGTTTCGCGAAAAATATACTATTTCTGGAAATTATTTTTCAAGAAATTATTTTCCAGGAAAATGACTTTAGTTTCCGGTGTTTGGTTGAAACCTAAAAAAACACTTAAAAAGTATTTTTCGTTGTTTGGTATGAAATATCCGATGGAGAAAATGTTAACAAAAAAATCATAATTAGTATGATATTCAATGATTCCCACCTCATCTTTTCTGGAAAATTACTAAAAATAGTCTTAAATATATTGTACATGTTTCAATACATTTTAATTGTACTGATTGATATCTAAATCTATTCACGTTTTGCCAATTAAATCTATTCGGCCAACGTTGGCTGAAAATGACTGACATAGACACCAACTATCTTACGTGGCACGATCGATGGTAATGTGGACATTTAATAATAATATTTTTTGAATATTTTTTTATTTGTTTTTCCTTTATTTACTTTACTTTTCTTGTTTTTTAACTTAGGGCTAGTGAGGGCGCCCTCACCTAGTGCCGGCAACCTTCGCCGGCCCTAAGATCCAAAAAAAAGTAAAGAAAAGAAAAAAAGAAAAAAATATTATAATTTTATTAAGAAAATGTCTATATAAGCGCCGGTCATGCCACATTGGACAACCGATGTCCACGTCAATGATTTCCGGTTAAAGTTGGTTGGATGGAGTCAATTGGCAAAACGTGAAAATGCTTACAACTGAATTGACATAATTAAAATGTTTATGACTGAATTGGCACAAATGCAATAGATTTAAGACTTTTGTGGTAATTCTCCCCATCTTTTCCCAAATGCAACGATTGGATAGATCTCAAATACACACACATTTTATTAGAATTCTAGCATATAATATTTATATGAAGCGAACAGCACATGTATTTTGTTTAGCCATTTTCATATTTGGCCTTTCAATGGTCGATGACACGCAACAGATGATAGCTAATTTCAATACCGTCGTATAGGTAGGACGATAGCTGGTTTTTTTTTTTTTTTGGGGTCGAAAAGCAACGACCATAGCTGTTTCAAAATTATCTTGTGTAGATAAATGGAGGAGAGGGGGCTGAGAATTGATTTATTCGAAAGAAAAAGGAAAGTAGAAAGGGGATTTCGGGTAGATATTTCTCTTTCATAGGTATTCTAGTCAATTAAACTAAAAAAGTGTTGATTAAGTGAGGTATGTTCTGACAAAAAAAAAAGGGTGAGGCATGTAGCTTGTAGTTTTGAAAACATGCAAGAAATTTTTGGCATGTTTAAGACCCTTTTGTGGATCTTCGGTGTCGGTTTCCACGGGAGGGGTAACAAGTTATAATTTGGGGTTTCCGCGACCTGTCCCGTTTCTAGGCGGGCTCCACAAACGGGCTCTTTATTTTGACGTGCCGGTGTCCGCACGCCTAAATTCTCCTTATTGATACAGTAGCTTTTTCCAACATTGTCTTCGACCGTACCCTCTAACTATCTAACGTCTAAGGGATTTCAAGGTCCAAACGAGGTCTCAGATGAAATAGTTTAATGACTTACTTAGATCTGTAGGAGAGGAAGCTGAGAATTGATTGATTCGAAAGAAAAATGGAAATTAGAAAAGGAATTTCGGATAGATATTTCTCTTTAATAGGTATTTTAGTCAATTAAACTAAAAAAGTGTGGATTAAGTCATTCAAAGTTTTTCGATCAAAGAAAAAAAAGTCATTCAAAGTGTAGAATTAGCGCAATCCATACAAAAAGTATGCCTAAATTTTATTGCATGTTCTCAAAACTACAAGTTGCATACCTCACTTCAGTAAAATTGTGCACCTATTTATGATTTTACCACCTCACTTTAGCAAAATTGTCCACCTATTTCTCTAAATCTCTCTGTATCAAATGTCTATTGCGTCTCTCTCCTCCTATAATCTCTCTGTCTCCTCCGAGCTCGAGCTCGTGCCAAATCTAGCCTCTTTTGGCGATGGCTACGCTAAATCTGAGCTCCAGCCATGGCCTTTGGAGCTCAATCTCTAGCCAAGGCCACGCCGGATTTGGCGTCTCGTGGCCACAGCCGGGCCAAATCTAAGCTCGTGCTATGGTCATTGGAGCTCATCAAAGGTCGAGGTCGCGACCATGGCCCAAATCTAGTGTCTCACACGAGGGGAGGGGTTAATGACGGAGATCGGCTTCATAATAGCTTGGTTCTTGATTCTGGTGGTCGATTTTAAAAGATTGCAACCAAGAACCGAATCGATTGGTTTTAAATGTTGGTTCTCGAATCTGCCCAATTATGCTTTTAATAAAAAAATCAAGATCTCATAGTAAAAAACAAAGTGGTACCATTGCATTACAATAAATTCTGATGGTCAAATGGTTATGTTGTTATTTGTCCACGTTGAAGACTCTGATTCAATAACTGATGAGTGCGAAAGTATCTTTTTTTTCTCTGACGAGGCTTCAAAATCGTATAGAATCGGTTCAATCCTGGAATTGAAGTGGTTGAACTGGTTTAGAACTAGTTCCGGCCTTGGATTCGAGAATCGAATGGGTCCTAGATTGGTTCTAGGTTCGTGGAACCGAAGACCAAACTAGGTTTCCTTAAAATCGACATTAAAATTGTGGATCAAGCCGGTTCGGTTCGATTTCTTGGTTAAATCAGACTCAGTGCTCATTCCTAGCGGAGAGGGGAGTTGACGTCGGCGAAGGACGCGAGGGGGGAAGGTTCGATGGCAGTGTTAAACAGGGGTGTGTGGTGGACTAAGGGTAGGGTTTGGGAGAGAGTTTGGTGGTTTGGTGACTTGCAAAAAGGGCCAATTTGGTCTTTTCAAAGTAGGGATTTTATTTTATTTCGAAAAAAAGTAGGGATTTTATATAGAGGTAGCAAATTCATATTTTTCAAACTAGAGGTATTTTCGACCCAAAAAAAAAACTAGAGGTATGGTTTTGGCGATCGATAAAAAGGTGAGGTAAGTGTTTTTCATATTTTCCCCTAAAAGAAAGTTAATGAAGAAGGGATGATCTGTCTAAACGAGTACAAAGGGAAAAAAGAGTAAAGTTCTGCGTTAAGAGAAGAACATATCCCATTGTCCTAGTTAAATCCTTACGACTAAAGTGCTTTCACATGTATTGAGCGTATAAGAATATAGGGAAATTACAAAAATCACCTTTAACTTTACTTTCGAAAAAATGATCAAAAAGTCCTAAACTTATTGTATGGCAACTAAAATATCACCTTTAACTTTACTTTTGAGAAAATAATCCAAAAAGCCCTAAACTTTTTGTATTGCGCTAATTTAGTTCTAAACCTTTCAATTATGCCAATTTAATCATTGTGATTAATCTTGACCGCAAATGGCTAATGTGGAGGTTTAGTCAATACTGCTTGTCCTATTTGGCGTGGCCGGCGTGGATTTAACAAGGACAATGGACCATTTTTTTTTAAAAATAATTTTTTCTTTTCCTTTTCATCGGTGGCCGGTTTCAAGCCATGGTTAGTGAGGTTCGCCGGGCCATTGCCATCCCTCACCTGCCGTAATAAAGAAAAATGAAAAGAAAAGAGAAAAGAGAAAAATCTTTTTATAAAAAATTCAGATTTCTTTAAAAATATTGTCTACATAAGCGTCCGTGTCCATTTTAGCAATTTTCAAACAAAAGTGGTTGGAAGGACTATATTGACAAATTGTCAAAAGGTTTAAGACTAAATTGACACAATTAAAATGTTTATGTATGAACTGGCATCCGTACAATATGTTTAAGATTTTTTCGATAAATTTCACGTTTACTTTTCATATCAAATATCCTATTCCCATGTCAAATCTACAATTATCATCCTCACCTTTTACAATAGATTTTATGATAGGTCTCCTATATGACATATGATTTATCAAATTGCCATTTTATTATCCAAATTATCCCTACCTCCGAAAAAAAAAAAAAAAACCTAACACCCACCCGCACTCTCTCCCCCACCCGAGAAGTCTACCTAGCCGGACACACCCACCACCATGTCCCTGAGCCGATGCTCCGGCCGTAGCCGACCTCGGACTCAAGTAGCACGGGTTGAACTCTAACTCGAAAACAACTTGTTTATTAATCTTGTCAGACGGATTTATATAATCACGACATTAGGCATAATAGCATAACCCCCGAACTTACTAATGTTTCGAGCCTTATCAAAATATTTTTGGAGATTGGATTAGGCCGAAGACAATTCCTCAAAGGAGTCAAAGTCAACATCCTTTGAAAAGCCTCTGTGAAAGCTTTTCTTTATTTGGATTTTGTTGACAAGCATAGAAATTATAAGGACCTCGAACTTGTACAGTGTGATACATTTATTATAAATTTCTTTTTTATAATACAAAAAGCTTCAAATTTGTATCAATGTAACATATTTACTTTAAAAATTGATGTTACAGAAAAAAGTTTAGGATTTTTGATATCACAAAAAAAAATTTAAAGTAAATATGTCACAACGGTACAAGTTTGGAGTTTTTGGTGTCACAAAAATAGTTTACGGTAAATATGTCAAAATGGGCAAAGTTTATGATTTTTTTTTTGGCTTTTTCTGTATTTATATAAAGTATAATCATCCCAACATCATACTTCATCGTGGTATTGTCGGAAATGAAAATGTTCGGCAGGTGCGTTTATTTTACGAAAAATTAAGGAGAGAAAAAAGAAAGGGAAAATGAGCTCCATCGAATCATGTTCTCCGCTTTGGCCTCCAAGTCGGAACGACTTCTTCGTGTCCATGCTTTCTTCTTCTTCCTCCGACCTCTCTCTCTCTCTCTCTCTGCGCATCAGCCTTCTTCCCCAAGAAACTCATTCCGTTGCTCAGTCAACGAACTTCCCCACGAGTCCCCCCTTTTTATATCTTCGATTTCCTCTCCCCGCGCTCTAGCTTCTCGCCCCAATCAAGAAGCAGCGCCTCCGAAAAATCGCTTTCTTGATCCGTCAACCATCACCCAGTTCGAAGAATCCTCCGGCGGACCCAGATTCGCTAGATGGTGCTCCCGCTGCTGAAGCTCGGGACCCTTGTCGTCAAGACGCTGAGCAAGCCCGTCGCGAGCCGGCTCAAGCAGCAGGCCGCCCTCCACCCGCGGTTCCGGGAGTTCATCGTCGGCTTCGCTCAGGTTTGCCGTCCCCTTCACTTCTCGCGCGTGGAAACATATCGTTCGCGATGTGGCTGAGCTTTGTTAGCGGAGAAAGCGAAGATCTTTCGAGGTGCCCCTGATCGGGTTACGCGAAGTTAGTGGTCGAGTGTGTGCTCACGAGTTGATTAGGCGTTTCGGGTGAATTGCGCGAGAGTAATGTGATTGAATTGATGAGAATGGAGAGAAATGAATGTGATGTTCGTGCTTAACATGGGTTGTTTCGATCTATGTAGGATTCTAGTTATTGCTAATGAATGTCTTCAAAGGACAATCGGTACGGGAGTTTGGTTGGATTCAGAGACTGAGTTTTAGCTTAGTCTGATTTAGGGGATTAGGCGCCATGTTGAGGTTTTGATTGGGCTTTGCTTTCTCGCAACTAAACTTGAATTTCCCGGGGTCGACCCAGATATCTTCCTCTAATAGTCTTTGAGAGTCGATGTTGAGTTCTGCTGCTCTAGACCAGAATGTTGCAGATTCTCGTTGTGAATGCCTGTATTTCCACTTGCCGAGGTTGGCTATTGCATTGCATCTCCAAGTTTTCTGTTTAGGCTTTAGTTTTGAGGTTGAGAAAGATGCTGCATTTTCTCTTTTAGTGCGGAGAAGATGTTGAAGCATCGTGTGACTGAAAATGCTAATCCTTTTGGCACCATTTTGGCGTGCAAAGCCTTTTTTTTTTACCAGAACTGATAGTGATGGCGTGATTGCATTGTGGATTCACCGTTATTTATTATCTGCTCATTCTCATGGGTAATACTGGTTATCTTGATGCATTTTGTAGCACTGAACTTCCAAAACAGTACTTGCTAAAGAAGAGCAAGATATCAGCTACAGTAGGTCTATTCCTGGATAAAGTCTATTCCTGGACAAAGTTGTGATTTTTTTCCTCCTTGGAAATGGCAGCATTGGTGTTCCCTTGCCATCCTTTTGTTTAGAATTGAAAATTATCCTCTAGCCTGTCTTTATGTTTTGAGGACTTGCACTTGAATCTGGTGATTTGTTGGCGTTTAATCCTTAGTTGACTTACAATAGATGACATGTGGGGTCTCTAATGGCAATGCTTCTTCACGGTGGATCAGTGGTTCAAGTGGCTGTGGCTGTCATCTGTCATGAATCACATGCAAATCTTTACCTTTATTTAAAGTTTAAAGTACTTCTCGGTATTGTAGCTGTATCATGCCCATAATGATTTACCAATTTTCCTCTCCCCGTACCTTACCGTGAGCTCTTTATTATAGCACATCCTAGGAGATTTTTTTTCCCCTGATATTTATGTGAAGATACAAGCTCTGGTTGGCTACATCTGGATCTGATGGACATTAATAACTTGATCATATAGGCTAACCATCGAATGACAACAACCATACAAAGAAGGATCTATGGTCATGCAACTGACGTCGAGATCCGGCCTTTGAATGAACAGAAAGCTGTACAGGCTGCAGTGGACTTGATTGGAGAACTCTTTGTCTTTTCGGTAGGCTAACTTCTCAGATAGCCATATCTGTAACTTAGAATGTGCTTTTATTACGCATGACTGGAGTTCTTGGCATTCTTGCTATCGTCAATAAGTTGATTTCCAGTGGTAGGTTTGACGTTGACATTGACATTGACATTGGAAAGTTTCTTGTCCAGCAAAATGCCATTTTGCAAAGGCATATATCTTTTGCAAATTTTGCTATACATTTTTTACAGAGCATGGCTGATATTCACATTCATTCCATCCTAAAGCAGTGATTCAGTGATTTACTTCTTACTCTGTTTTTACATGGCCATTTGTCTCCGTGGACAGGTTGCTGGAGCTCTAGTGATCTTTGAGGTGCAACGAAGTGCTAAATCAGAAGCTAGAAAGGAGGAAAAACGCAGGGAAGAACTGGAGGTAATTTGTAACGATCCTAATTATATTCTACCATCTCATTTTGGTTTTCATTCCCACATTGAACTTTTTCCCCTTTATTTCCAAATGTCCTCTTAGACTGAAAAATTAACCATGCGTTTCAGCTGTAACTGAAAATTCAGCGGTGAGTTTTGGGTAAAACTGAAGATCCATAAATATTCTCTAGTTATGGTTGAATGTGCTTCTTTTTTTATCATTATTGTTGGGTTAGCAAACATGAAGCGGTCACCTATGATGGATCCTGTCAAACTCTTGAAGTTCCTTTGAAAAAATATGCTCGTGTCTATGTTATATATGCTGAATCAGTTGTGGGAGCCACCCCATACTGCTCCTTTGATATTACCGTATTGCACGGTTGCTTTAGTTGATCAAACAGGCTTCTTAATATTTTCAGATATCCTAATGATGAATTTGTACAGAATAGATCCCCTCCCTTCTCTTCTGCCTTATTGTATAATCAAGTCTGAACTAGAGTTTACCCTCCTCTCTCTCTCTCTCTGTGCAATTTGGGTGATAACCAAGCCACCCATGCAGTCTCTTGGCTCGATTACTCAACACTGATACCTGGTTTCTCTTGTTCGTGGTCTACCCAAGGCTTGAATTGCACCAACAATAGAGATCCTCAGTGTCCTTTACTCACAGGGGTTCAATAGGTACTTCCAAGTACCAAGCTTAATGCATAACTAGAAAAAAAATGAAACCAATTTTTTCCTCATGCCAGAGTTGTATATCTTGCCTCATCTTCGTAGTTTTTCCTGGCTAGATTTCTCTTATACCGAAAAGATGGAAAATCCAATGATTTGGCTTCTTGGATACCTGAGATGGATTGATTAGGATCCAGCAGAATGAGCCCAAGCACCATATTATTACCGCAGAACCAGCTAGTTGCTTTTGGATGAGATGAATTGTCTTTCAGCTTATTCAGCTTGAAGACAGCAGTAGTTCATGGTATTTGTCTAGTATTGTGCCATGTGAAGTCTGATGTAGCCGTTGTTTTCAGTTTATTTCATGTGACTTGGGGCTTAGGATGGACATTTCATATATATTTGCATATTGTGAATGACCAAATCCAGTTTATTATGTTTTGCATGATTTCGTCATTTTCATAAAAAGTTGACTGCAATCCACCCGAAGCAATTACATGTTTTTTCCTGTCAAAAAGTTGCCAAAAAGTTGATTAATTCAATTGATGAATGTCATCAGTTCAAGAAGTTGACAGTTCTCTGCTCAATTGCTTTTATCAGGATTAGAAAATATAGTTTTTTCAAGTTCATATCCAGTACTTTTAATGGTTACCATCATCCACTTGTAGGCAATGAGGCAAAGGGATGAAGCTTTAGAGAAGGAGGTGGAACTTCTAAAGCAAAAACTTGCAGAGCTTGAGCAACTTGCCAAGGGACGAGGTCTTTCCGGCCTTTTCAACTTCAAACATGCTAATACTGAAGATGCAAAAATAGCGAAACCGGTTTGAGGCTTTGACCAGCAGAGTAGGAGCCATTACTATAATAAAAACAAGATTTATCCATACTGTCCTCTCAACTGTGGAAAGCAATTCTTCTGGTCTTTTTTGCCAATTCTTTGATTTGTATCTTGCTTGGTTTGTTTCTTCAGAAATAGAAGGCTGCATAGTCAGACATTTTTGGAAGATGAGAGGAAGGTGCTTACTGCTCGAGTTTGTAACACTTATTCCTTGCAATAACATTAGAATTAAGAGTCTGCCATTCCTGCAGATAACCATTATATTTGTATTGCAACTTCTGTTGACACTGAAATTTGATCATGCCAATTTCACAGGCAATTGAATGCAACCACGGAGGATTTTGCAGAAAGTCACCGACATAATAATCCGGTAGAATTTGCTTTTCATCTAAAACTGGGTCCTCATGGTGACCATAAAGGATAATTTGAGCAGCAATGCCTACATATGCAGTCTGTGCATCAAAATAGGAACAGCCATCAGGTTAGGGTTCCAAGAAAATCTGAAGAAAATTATACTGCTCATCAAGGGCAAAAAATGTTCAACCATAGAAATTTCACGATACATCGTCAAGAAATCCCCACCTTAAGATCAGTCTCAATTCTTCAGAAGAATCAGTCTCCATTTCTTTTCAAGCAGTCTCATTTCTTCTGGACTTGTGTTCCGTCGAAACAGTAAACTTAATATGTATTTCTCTTGTAAAAACATGAGATTTTCCTCACTTTGAGCTTGAGGAATGGTTTGAGACGTCACCTGAAGATATCTGAAGTATGTGACTTTCTTGGATATTCAAGAAAATTAAGCAGCAACATAATCAAGTCAAGTGAAAGCTCTTTGAGCATCTGAAATAACTGAAATTCTCAGTATACAAACTTAGAGATCCCTAAACAAGAAACAAATGTTGAATTTCCTCCCTGCTCCCCAACAGCTTCAGCTGTCCATCCAATTCATCCAGCAACAAATAAATCTCGCGGGACTCCAGATGATCTTTATCGGAAGCTGCAAACTGATGAATCTCACCTTCCATTTCAATCGAACTAGCCCCGGGACAAACCTTTTCCACTCTCTGTTCTTTCATGGATGCTCTGATCTTCGCAACCTCTCTCCACCGACTCACTTCTGCATACATATTAACTAAAAGAGCCTGGTATCCACTATTTTCTGGCTCTAAAACCTTCAATGCATTAGCAGCAACTTGAGCTATCTCCAAATCTCGATGGAGCTTACACCCACCAAGCAATGCACCCCAAATAACAGAATTTGGTTTGACTTTCATATTCTGAATCAATTCGAGGGCCTCTTCCAGCAACCCGGCTTTGCTCAATAAATCAACCATGCATCCGTAGTGCTCGACGCCAGGAGTGATGGCATAATCATCGGTCATGCTACGAAACCACCGTCGGCCTTCATCTACTAGCCCGGCATGAGTGCACGCGCTTAAAACGCTGACAAATGTCACCCCATTAGGCTTTATCTTTTCTCTCCCCATCAACTTGAACACTTTAAGCGCATTTTCTGCACAACCATGCATTGCAAGCCCTTCAATAACCGAATTCCAACAGAAGAGGTTTTTCTCACGCAACTTGTAAAACACCACAAGGGAACTATATAAGCTCCCGCACTTGGCGTACATATCAACCAATGCGGATCCAATATAAACATCAATGCAGAATCGGTTCTGCATTGCATAATGATGGATTTCCTTCCCTGCGTCTAGCGCACCGAGATGAGCGCAAGCCGAAATTACGGCAGCAATGCTCACTTCATCAGGGGTAATTCCATGAGCAGTCATCTCTCGAAACGTGGTTAATGCTTCTCTGAATCGCCTGTTCTGAGAATAGCATGTGATCATAGTCGTCCACGAGATGATATCCCTTACCGTCATCTGTTCAAACAGCGACTCAGCCAAATCCACATCACCCAACCTTGCGTACCCGTCTATCATAGCATTCCAAGTAGCCGCATTTCTTTCCGGCATCTCCTCAAACAATGCCCCGGCAGCGCTCATGTCGCTCGAACGAACATGAGCAGAGACCATCGTAGTCCAGGCGAAAGCGTCTCTCTCGGGCATTTCATCAAACACCTTCCTTGACTCCGCAATTCTACCGAAGTCCGCGTACAAATCGATCAGAGCCGTCTGCACGAACACATGCGAGTCGAACCCATTTCTCCAGGCATGACCGTGGACACTCTCTCCCAACCCCAGACCCCGCGCCGCTCCACAAGCCTTGACCAGCGACGAGAAAGTGTAACTCGTAGGACGGACATCGTCTCTCAGCAGCATGGACTTGTAGCACTCGAGAGCCGGAACCGGCAAACCACGATGCACCAAGCATCTGATCATCGCGTTGTAGACGAAAGCGTTGGGATTCTCCACGCGGTCGAAGGCCGAGATGGCGAGAGCTGTGCGGCGCATGGTGGAGGAGGCGGAGATGAACTGGTTCATCAAGAAGCAATCTTGGTCCGCGCTCTTCTTGACCATGGAGGCGTAGATGGATTCGAGCTCGCTTCCGCTTGCGCATCTCTTCAGTCGATCGGCTATGGCTTGCTTCCAGATTGAAATCTTGGGGTGTTGGATCATAGCCTCATGGGGTCATGGCAAAACCTGCGAAACTGAGTACAACGTTTGATTCTTGAAATGTGTGAAACTCTCATTCTTTCCTCCACTCTTTTCCCGCTCTCTTAGAAAATGTGTACCGCTTTTAATTCTTGAAATAAAAAAGACACGTAATAAAGCTGGAAAAATTAAAATATGCATCCTTCAAACTTTTTTTTTTCGGCCGGAAAACATTCTTCGGTTGAGATGTGGGGTTGTTTGTTTAGAACTACTTTCTTGTCAAAAGTTTGAATTTTATATGAATTTCGATAAATTATGAAGAAATATACGTGGCCGTACATGTCAATTGTTGATTATTATGAGAATTTCGGGTATTTAAGATTAAAAAAAGGGAGAAAATACTCGAGATTAAGATTACGAAGACGCCCTCGCTCAGCACCACTAGCGATCCATTAGTCAAGAGTCATGTGAGCTTCGCTATTATATCAAGCTGTGAGAGGTCCAAAACCACTTCTTTAGTAAAAAAATAAATTATATTACATTGGAAGACTATCCATTCGTGGAACTCAATTAGTTTTGTCTTTCACATAAAGCATATGAACTGAACAACTATTTTCCTGTAAAGACTGTTTTCCCTTCGAAGAAAAATATAATGTATAAAATTTAGTCATGTGACATGTTGACGTGATGTTACTCATTCGATCAGATATTCTCAATAATGTAATCTAGAAAATCACGACAAACAATAACACTTTACTTTCTACGGTCCAATGGATGATACAGTATCAACATCCCCCACGTGGTGTATATCTTATCTGGATGCTTTTGTCTTGCTTAGGGAATCCATGCCGGTAACCATCACTTCAATGGCAAAAGCAATAAGTAATAAAGATGAATAATTTGGGCCGAATGATATCAAGATGAATGATTGGGCCCATGGGTGTGTACAATGTATGGGCCCGATTAGACGAGTCATATGCTCAACAAGTATGAAAGATCTGCCAGATCCAGAAAGTTCCATACTTTTATATATTGCTTTAAGGGTAAGATTTCTCTTTTGGTCCATCGATCTAATTTACCTCGAATATTGGGATAATATATTTTGTAAATTTCTTTTGAGCAATCAATTAAATTCATTAATTAAGAGTAATTAGGGAGTATACATATACTTTAAAAATTGAATTTCTAGATTCGTTTATAAAGACATAAGCCTTATATCACATGATTTGTCGATATAATAATTCGCGATTTGATGATACATGAATAGGGTGGAAAAAGCAAATGTGGCTAATATTTTCTCTATCTCTCAATCAATTTTTTCTTGCTGTAGTCGCGTAATACTGCTCATGCATGACAACTTAATTAGCTACCTACTCCCTGTATTGGGCAACAGGTTGCAATGCATGCATGTAGGCAACGATGGAAAAATCACTAATTTTCGACTGCTATTCAGCACCACGTACAAAGACCATGTGACCGAAAGAATTAGAAAACTATTGATCATTCGCATCACGTAAACAGTTTAACACGGAACCGAATCCAAGAGTGCTAACATTTGCCAACAGAATGAAGACTAACGGTGTCGATTTTTCATGGGTCGGAGATGTGGCTTAGGCCGATACTTGATCATGAGTATGCGAAACTAACAATCTAAAGAGATTAGCAATCTAGAGAGAGAGAAAATATTTAAAGTGAGAAGCTCTAAAGAAACTTGTAAAAGAAACTATTGAAAGTGCTATTAGAATATTATCTACTTCCTAGACTGCTTCATTTGTGAACCAAAACTCCATACTGTTACATTAGAGAGCAGGCAAAATAATTAGACTATCAATAGCCACCAAATCAAGACGACCAAGCCGGGGAAATACACCGTTTCCGTACGTCTAAACAAATTTCAGAACAAAATATATAAAAAAAAAACCCAAAAACCCTAAACAAAACTTTTGGCCGAAAAACAATTCTCAAGGTTGTGACCATCGGCACGCCACGTGCTCGACGAAAATCCCGAACCAGATTCGTATATACGCGCTCTCAGTTTTCGATCGTTCTAAGTGCATATGGTCATGGGTTTCATGATAGAAGGATTTTATTGATTTCTGAACTTGATTTCAGTTTGATTTACTCACTTCCGATACTAAATTTGACTATGTCCTTCTTGTGTGAACATTGAAATCCGGTTCTGTCCGAGGGTGTTCATTCGCGAGGTTGTGACCATGAATCTGTGATGCGAACGATGGTGTCTTCCACTGGTTTATTTGCCACTCACTTACTGTTTGCTTGCTTGAGCTGTGTTCTGAATATGTCCGTGAGTGAGATGGAGGTTTAGTTATGGGAATAGCGGCCTTCGGTGGCCATTAACGTGGTGGCAGGGGTGTCGGCCGGTGATGGTGAGGACTAATGGAGGTGGTCGCCGATGATAGCTGCGACCCGGCAACAGCCGGAAGTGGCCGGAGATGGAGCTTGTTCAGGGCCCTTTCGAAGAAGACGATGATGAAGGAACGAAGTGGCCAGGAGCAGTTTCGGTAAAAGGAAATAACGGGGTGGGCTTAGTTTGATTTAATGGACTTTAAGTCTAAATGGGTTCAATGAGTTTGGGGTTAGAAAATTTGGGTGTAGGTAAGTCTAGGCCCAGACCCGTAGAGTCCAGGTGAGACTTACTTTCGGCCAGGCCCAAGGGGCCCAGTGCGGGTCTACGTTTTCGAAATAAAAACTTAAATAAAAAATAAAAAATACTAATAAATAAATAAATAAAATGAAAATTGAAAAAATGGCTAGAAATGAAGACCTTGATTAGGTGGTTAAGTTTTGGAGTTAGGATTAGCTTATTTTATTAGTCACTATACATTTAGTTTAAAAGTTTTACCGAACATTTTTGATATTGTATAGGTTTAGATAGATTAATCTTTTAAGTAAGAGATTGGACTCAATTTGAACTTTGCTCATGGGAATTGCTGTCCTAGGGCTCCATGTCATATTCTTTGCCCGACTCGTATCGGGTTACTTTACTGCACTTTATTTTTACTCATCTTTTTATTACTATCTTTGATGAATTAATTATGATTCTTTTACATAGTTTTTTTTTTTGGTATTTGTGATTCGCCTATTTTTGTTGAATGATTAGGTTACGTTTTAGGATCATAGACTCAATTTGAACTTAGCTCATGGGAATTGCTGTCCTGGGGCTCCATGTCATATTCTTTGCCCGACTCATATCGGGTTACTTGACTGCACTTTATTTTTACTCATCTTTTTATTGCTATCTTTGATGAATTGATTATGATTCTTTTACATAGTTTTTTTTTTGGTGTTGTGATTCGCCTATTTTTGTTGAATGATTAGGTTACGTTTTAGGATCATAGTAACACAAAAACCTTTGCATGGACACTTAGCAGACAAGAACCTTAGGATTCATAATTTGCAAAAAGATTGCGTGGACACCTTAGTCGACAAATAATCATGTTTAGGTACCAAAGGAGTACTAATTATATGATTTGTATAAAGTGAGGCATCCTCCCATGCCTAATTTGATTTCTAGTTGGGGCTAGTGGCGATTCCTTACATAGAATTGTGATAGAGTTGATCGAATCTAAATAAAAGATCTCAACATCGTGCGAGGTAAGGGTTTGAGTGAATTCATGCCGATTGAGGACCCTTGCCTCTCAACTCGACATTACCTCTAAATCCAATTTTCCCCAATGTGCCCTCGCGTCGCGACAAATATTAGCTAGCTAGGAAGTATGCTCACCAGGTTATCAAGATCTTTTAACAAAAGAGTTCGATTAACAAGGCCTTAAGGGTGGTACTTGAAATGATCAAATAAGTGATTACATATGATCAATTCGTATTGAAAATTTAAAAGGAACACTTGTCAAAATAGTCGCATGATTTAAATTGAAATGTTCATCATTTTGTTAAAAAGTATCCCTCGGACACTTGTTGAGAAGCCGTTCAGAGTAAGTTTGCAAATTTCGGAATATTATGTACAATCAACGCTTAGAAATTGAAATATTCTATATTACATGTGTTTAAGAAGACCTAAATATTTGTACATCCAAAGCACAATTAATGATTCTTACCAAGTCCCGCACTTTTTAATATTTTCCTTAATAAATTGCCAGAAACGCTCAAATGCCACGTAAGAGAGAGAAATTGATTAAAAAAATGCATCGTCGGCATTTTCTGTCGGACAAATTGACGATGTTAATGGAATAATTCAATTGCACCGATTTGACAAGTTTTACAAGTTAATCACACTTTTTGAAAAATTTAGGACTTTATTGTACTTTCGCAACAAATTTTAAGATTTTTAGTACGATTGTCTCTTTTTTTTAACCCAAGAAATAATTGATTGAAAGGTTGGAAGGCATTCCCCATTCCATGGTAAGGACATCATCCCTGACCTATTTATTTTCTTGTGGAAAGTTCATCAGAGATGAAGAAGAGAAAAAAGCAAGATCCATCATCAGAGTTGAAGAAGAGAAAAAAGTAAGATACTTTTGCGAACCAAAACTCCATGCTGTCACATTGGAGAGCAGGCAAAACAATTAGACTATCAGTAGTCACCAAATCAAGACCACCAAGCCGCGGAAATACGCCGTTTCTGTACTTCTAAACAAATTTCAGAATTGAATGAAAAAAAAAAAAACCCAAAAACCCTAGACAGAACTTTTGGCCAAACACAATTCTCAAGGTTGTGACCGTCGGCACGCCACCTATCCGACGAAAATCCCGAACCAGATTCGTACATTCGCTTGGGTTGCATGATAGAATGATTTTATCGATTACTGAACTTGATTTCAGTTTGATTTACTCACTTCCGAGACTCAATTTGACTATGTCATTCTTGTGTGAACATTGAAATTCGGTTCTGTTCGAGGGTGTTCATTCGCGAGGTTGTGACCATGAATCTGTGATGTGAACGATGGTATCTTCCATTGGTTTATTTGCCACTCTCCTTTTGTTTGCTTGCTTGAGCTGTCTTCTGAATATGTCCACGAGTGAGATGGAGGTTTAGTTTTGAGAATGGCGGCCTACGGTGGCCGTTGACTTGGTGGCAGCGGTGTTGGTTCGGTGATTCTGAGGACTATTGGAGGTGGTCGCCGATGATAGGTGTGACCTGGCGATGGCCGGGAGTGGCTAGAGATGGAGCTCGTTCAGGACTAGGATCGACTTCGGTAAAAGGAGGCTTTGTTTGATTTAATGGACTTTAAGTCTAAATAGGTTTAATGAGTTTGGGTTTAGCTAAAATTGGTAAATTTGGGTTTAGGTATTATTGGGCCCAAACCCGTATCGGTTACTTTACTGCACATTACATTTACTCATCCTTTCATTACTATCTCTGATGAATTGATTGTGATTCTTTTACATAGTTTTTTTCGTGTTATGATTTGTCTGTTTTAGTTGAATGGTTAGATTACGTCTTAGGATCATAATAGCACAAAAACCTTTGCATGGACACTTAGCAGACAAGAACCTTAAGATTCATAATTCGGTAAAAGAACTGTGTGGACACCTTAGTTGACAAATAATCAAGTTTATGTACCAAAAATGCACTATTTATATGATTAGTATAATCAAGCCCCCAATTCAAGATCTTTGGTTGCGTAGGAAGTAAGTTATCCTCCCATACTTCACTTGGTTTCTAGCTAACCTCTAGGCTAGTGGCAACTCATTATATAGAATTCTAATAGGGTTAATGAATCTAAATGAAAAATCCCAACATTGTGCGAGGTAAGGGTTTGTGACAATTCAAGCCGATTGAGGACCCTTGGCCCTCAACTTGACATTACCTCTAAACTCGTCCTTTTGTGCCCTCACGTCGCAACAAATATTAGTTAGCTAGGAAGTATGCTCAACAGGTCTCACAAAAGCACCCATTATCAAGATCCTTTAACAAAAGAGTTCGATTAACAAGGCCTCAAGGGTGGTACTTAGAATTATTAAATTAGTGATTACATATTATCAATTCGTTTTGAAAATTGAAAAGGAACACTGGTCTAAGTAGTCGCATGCTTGTTTATGATTTTAATAAAAAGTATCCCTTGGACACTTGTTGAGAAGCCTTTTAGAGTAAGTTTGCAATTTTTGAAATATTATATAGGATGAACGCCTTAGAAATTGAAATATTCTATAAAAGTCCTAAATGTTTATACATCCAAAGCACAATTAATGATTCTTATCAAGTGCCGCACTTTTTAATATTTTCCTTAAAAAATTATAAAACACTCAAATGCCATGTAGGAAAGAGAAATTAATTAAAAAAAATGTCTCGTTAACATTTTTTGTCAAATCAATTGATGATGTTAACGGAAAGACTTGATTGCATTTTTTGAAAATTTTAGTAAATATTGTACTTTCGCAATAAGTTTTAGGACTTTTAGTGCACTTGTCACTTTTTTTGTTTAACTCAAGAAATAATTAATCGGAAGGTTCAAAGGCATTCCCTCGCTCCATGGTGTGGTGAGGCGGGGACATCATATTTATTTTCTGATTTATAGTTCAAAAAGTTTACAACGGTGAGGCTGGGAAAGAATCTCAGTGCTTCCACCGTGCAATACGCTTTGCATTATTGCAAAAAGTCTTTTGAGGACCCTGTGCAATCCGCCTTACATTACCCCCAAAAATTCTCTTACGTATTCTTGAATACGTAAGAGAAATACGTAAGAGAATTTTTGGGGGTAATGTAAGGCGGATTGCACAGGGTCCTCAAAAGACTTTCTTATGTAAGCTTGCTCACGTAAGCCTTAATAAGCCGTACGTAATAGTTTTGGTTCAAAAAGAGTTTTTGGGGATAATGTAAGGCGGATTGCACATGGTCCTCAAAAGACTTTTTGCAATAATGCAAAGCGTATTGCACAGTGGAAGTACTGAGATTCTTTCCCAGTGTAAACTTTTTGAACTATAAATAAGAAAATAAATATGATGTCCCCGCCTTCACCCCACCCCTCACCACGCCATGGATCTTACCTCCATTCTCTCTATCCTGGTCAACTTCATCGAAGTGAAATACCAGGGGAAGTTGCTTTCACCCTTTGAAACTCACCCCGTCACCACCAGCGTTGCCATCTGCAGTCTGCTCCTGCGTTTCTTGTTGGTGCGCATGGCTAATCGGGCACCACCGTCTCTCAGCCGTGCTCCTTCCTGTGATGGAGCATTGCACCTCCTCATCGACTTCACCGGTTTGATATCGGTGGCTTCGCTCGCCTGGTTGCTGCTACACGACTCCTTCCACTCCATCCCCTGGTTGGTGCTACTCCTGTTGCTTTCCGTGAATCTGTTGCACCGCCTCATTCAAAAACTTCGTCTGTGGTTTTACCGCAGCATCGTTCTCATGATCATCTGGGCAGCGCTCTTTCGTCCATGGCTTGGTGGAAGAGCGCAGCCACCTCTGCGTCGCCCGGTCGTGGATCTGCGTTTCATGCTGGAAGTCTGAGTGCCCTAGTTGTTTCCCTGTTCCCTGCTTGTAAAAAGTAATCTTGTTTACATGACCGCTTCAAACCAAATGATATGTACTTTAGGAAACTTGCTAAATTTGTATAGGAGGCACTTGGGGCTTTCTTCTCTTTATCTGAAGCCATAAGGAGTCCCCAAACCTTCGACATCAAATTATCCCCCGACCACAACGAGAAAGGAGAACAGGGAACAAGTACAAAAACTCCTATGTATCGTTCCTATTCCTAGCCATGAATGGTCATGCACCTTGTAGCAACGTAATCCGATAAATATAGGCTAAGCCCTCCTAAGAAATTGCAATCTTTTTGTTATGGAAGAGATTGGAGATTACGACGAGAAGAATGGGGAGATGTTTCTTTGTTATATGGTCGTTTCTAGTGGCCATAAAAGTAGAAATCGTTCTTGAGGTTAAAGCTTCTGACCTCTTTGAAAACAGTGCGAGTGTTACAGATTTCCTTCTTCTTCTTCTGGTGAATCTCCTTGTAGCTTTCTGTTTGGCCAGCGGATCAATATGTGTTATTTTACATTCTTTGCTGGTATACTGTGGTTTTGCTCATTTATCCATATGAACTAGGAGATGGGAGCACAGGTGCAATTCCAAAAGCTTTGTTCTAACATCATCGAGTGATCCAAATGAAAATGAAAGATTCCAGCTTTTTCATCTCTGTCCCGCATACACCGTTACTGCTTTCTACCTATTCCAATGGTAATATAGCTTTAGCTTGTAATTGCAGAATGAGAGACGTTCTTCCTTTTACCTCTGAGATGTGACAGCTAGATCTTTGCTGTGGCAAATGCACCAATTTGCAACCTAAGACTACGTTGTCTCACTGACTGATTGGTTTTTGGTCAGGAGCTTGAATTGTTGATTCAATCAGACATTCAAGTTGCTGGGGCCAAGCTGAGAAAAGAATGCTGAAATGTAGATTTTTTTCTTTTTTCAGGGAGGTCTTAGTTCAAGATAACTGAATTTTAATTGACTGTAGATGTTACTTGTTAGAACCGAACATTTCCCATTTTCATGTGCTAAAAAATTTGCAGTATATGTATGCAAAGCTAGATAGATAGTATGCAGATGCTCGAGACAGGTCCGTACAAAGTACACACATCCGATTCGTATTTGAGGAAATAATTAGACTGGCAAGCTTCCTGACAAGTTGATTCATAACCAAAGGCAAAAGGACACTTGTCAAAATAGTGGCATGCTTTAAATAGAAATTTTATGATTTTGTTCAAAAAGTATCCCTTGGACACCTGTTGAGAAGCCGGTTAGAGTAAGTTTGCAATTTTCGAAATATTCTACATTAAATGTGTTTAACAAGACCTAAGTGTTTATACATCCAAAGCACAATTAATGATTCCTACCGAGTGCCGCATTTTTCAATATTTTCCTTAAAAAATTGCTAGTAACGCTCAAATGCCATGAAGGATAAAAAAAATGCCACGTTCGCATTTTTAGTTGGATAAATTGACGGTGTTAACGCAGAAGGGATTGATTGCACTAATTTGACAAGTCTTAAAATTCGATTGTACTTTTTCAAAGTTATAGGACCCAATTATACTTTTGCGATAAATTTTAGGACTTTTAGTACATCCAAAAAATAATTAATCGGAAGGTTCAAAGGCATTTCCCCGCTCCATGACGTGGTGAGGGGGTGAAGGCAGGGACCTCATAAAGTCTACAATGGCGAACGAGGCGGGGGAAGATTCTCTTCTTTTGGTTTGCTGCTACAGTTATACCAGAAAGAACCAAAAGATGAAACTGTAGCAGTACAAATCAAAAGCAACCAAAAGATGCAAACCAAAATAAAACAAAAGAAGAGAATCTTCCCCCGCTTGGTTCTCCGTTGTGAACTTTTTGAACTTTCCATAAGAAAATAAATAGGGACGATGTCCCTGCCTTCACCCCCTCACTGCGCCATGGATCTTACCTGCATTGTCTTGTCTCCATCCTGGTCAACTTCACAGCGCCATGAAACTCACCAGCGTCGCCATCTGCAGCCTGCTCTTGCATTTCTTGTTGGTGCGCGTCGCTAATCAGGCGCCACCGTCTCACGGCCGTGCTCCTTCTTGTGATGGAGCATTGCACCTCCTCATCGACTTCACCGGTTTGATATCCGTGGCTTCGCTCGCGTGGTTGCTGCTCCATGACTCCTTCCACTCCGTCCCCTAGGTCGTGCTGCTCCTATTGCTTTCCGTGAATCTGTTGCACCGCCTCATTCAAAAACTTGTCTGTGGTTTTACCGCAACATCGTTCTCAAGATCATTTGGGCAGCGTGCTTTCGTCCATGGCATGGTGGAAGAGCGCAGCCACCCCTGCGCTATGTTACATGGACATGTGTCCGAACGTTGACCGCGTGTCCGAGTCTCGGACACGCGTGTCCCAGCCTTTTTTTTTTTGACAAAAAAAAAGGTGAGTTTTTTATATCCTGCCCTAGATTGGAGTAAGATGAGTTGAGGAGCAGCAAGAGCGACATGTCACGTATTGAGCTCCACTTGCTTATTTGTAATAGAGACAATGTTTTGCTTTTTTGTGGATAGATTCTATTTTAGTTTGATCGTTTTGTTCTTTTGGCGAGTTCTGTTAGGTATGGACGCATAATCATACGAAAAAGAGTAAAAGTTAAGAAAGAGAAATTAAGACGTAATATTTTATCTTAATTCATCCTTAAACTAGGGCTACGTCAAGCAAATGATTCCACTATAATTAGTACCTCACACATCTCGTTATATTGCTCAATTACAAGAGAAAGAGAGTATATATAAGCAGTATGTAGGGTGCTTTTCTGTCGATAGAGAGTATGAACCACACCTCAACAAGTCCCACCTCATCTATATCCGATCGACCATAAACTCGGGCAAACCTTTTCTCTTGCTTTTGGTGAAGTGCCCTTTTGTATGTTCTTTCTTTGTTGGATTACTATGGTGCTCGACATGATTGATATCAATTTCATGACTCATAAGTCTATTACAACACTTTTTTTAAAAATAATTTATCATGTATATAGACAAATATATATTTAAAATACAACGTGTCGGAACGTGTCGAAATTCTCTATTTTTGAGATTTTACGTGTTGTGTTGTGTTGTGTCGCGTATCGTGTGGAGGTGTCGGTGTAACATAGCCCCTGTGTCGCCCGATCGTGGATTTGCGTTTCATGCTGGAAGTCTTGAGGGCCGTAGTTGTTCCACTGTTCCCCGCTTGGAAAAAGTAATCTTATCTATATGACCACTTTAAAACAAATGATGGGTACTTGAGGAAGTTTGCTAGATTTGTATACAAAACCACCTATGTATCGTTTCTATTCCTAGCCATGAATGGTGATGCACCTTGTAGCAACTTAATCTGAATAAGATAGTCTAATCCCTCAAAAGAAAGTGGGATCTATCATTATCGAAGAGATCGAAGATACCTCAACAATTATAACGACGAGAGAATGGTCGTTTCTAGTAGCCATACAAAGTAGAAACTGTTCTCGAGGTTATAGCTTCTGACTTCTTTGTAACATTGCGAGCGTTTCGGATTTCCTTCTTTTTTTGGTGAATCTCCTTGTAGCTTTCTATTTGGCCAGGGAATGGATGTGTTATTTTACATTCTTTGCTTGTATATTATGGTTTTGCTCATTCAGCCATATGAACTGGGATAAAAAGATGCCCTGGAGACACGAGAACAGCTACAATTTCAAAAGCTTTGTTCTAACGTCATCGAGTGATCCAAATCAAAATGAAAGATGTCGGCCTTTTCATCTTTGTCCCGTATACACCATCACTGCTTACTAGCTATTCCGGTCATAATATAGTTTTAGTGTGTCATTGCAGAATGAGAGTCGTTTAGTCTTCATTTCACCTCTGAGAGGTGACAACTAGATCTTTGCGGTGGCAAATGCGTCAATTTGCAATCTAAGACTATGTTGTCTCACTGGCCGTTGATTTTTGATCAGGAGCTTGAATTGTTGCTTCAGTCGGACATTCAAGTTGCTGGGGCCAAGGTGAGAAAAGAATGCTGAAATGTAGATTTTCTCCTGGAGGCTTTAGTTCAATATAACTGAATTTTGGTTGGCTGTAGATGTTAGAACCGAACTTTTCCCATCTTCATGTGCTAAAGAATTTACAGTTCGTGTATGCAAAGCTAGATAGATAGTATGCAGATGCTCGAGACAAGTCTGTACAAACTACACAAATCTGATCTTCGTATTTGTGGAAATAATTAGACTGGCAAGCTTCTTGACAAGTTGCTTCATAATCAAATTATGCATCCCAATGTTAATACTCCGATTCATAACATAGAGCGCGCAAGTCTTGCACTTCAAAAATATGATATTTATCTGCTTTTACTACAGAAACAACAATCTTGGATGTTGACTGTAGCAGTGAGTCCAATTGACTTGCTTTAAGAACGCAAGTTGAAACATCAAACATCAAACAGAAAGGTGTTCTCCTGACTCCTGAATTCTTCTTATCTTTGTTAGTGCCTCCCCAACTCTGCGACTACATGCACTTCACTTGCGGCTTTTTGAGACCAGCATTGCATAGTCTTCTCTTGAGTGCCTCCAATTATGTGCTCATTCTTTCCACTTTTTCCTGCAGAATTGCAATTCTTTTCATCTAGTCAGCACTAGCGGGTCTTCAGGTACTTCCATTATTCAGCAACCTGTATTAAAATTAGCGCATTTTCTGTCAATTGTTACTTATTCTGCTGGATGAGTTTATATATATAATGTTAAAAAGGAACATGGCTATTTACCACATCATATGGCAGCATCTTGTATCCATATGTTGGCTAAAGTCTGTTTAGTGAGAGAGCACTTCTGTGATGAAAGCGCACCTTGGCTAAAACGCATATGATATGAGTAATCAATGGGCAAGGGCATTCATTGCAGTCGTAAGCACCCAGATTCGGGTCCCTTATCTTCTTGCAAAGGTCACAATAGTACTCACTGGTATCATCTTCGATAAACGAAGCGTAAAGTGTGAGCTGATGGAAGTTAATGGCAATCTTTTACTGTAGTGGAAGGCAATCTGTGATGATTAAGATTGCACTGCACATAACCTAAAAAAAACCTGCAAATTTTACCACAGACACTGCATAGGAAGCACGGTTAGGTAGATCTAAAATAAGAAAGAGTATATGCTCGTGGAGGTGATGTTTCAAAGTGGGCCTTTCAAAAGTGCATGGAATGTTGAAGTTGTAGTCACATTCCCTGCAGTGAAAGACAGAGCGTCGACACTCTTCACAGCATATGTCAACAACGCTCCTTCCTAATACGAGAAGAAAAAGGATGTGCGGTGTGAACAGGTTGTTGCATAACTGAGGGCAATTCAGCACATGATTTATGGAGCAGACAGAGCAGCTCTGCTCCAGCCAGCGATAGGTTAAACATTTGACGCATTCATCACAAGCCTGGCACAGACCATCCTTCATATGACAGTTCCAGCGGCAGAGGATGATCGTGCAGGGAGAGGCAATCAAGACAACCATAGACCTCACCTAGTATGTTCTCTTCACAAGCTTTGCACCCAATTCTGCTTTCGAGCTTCGTGTGGAAGACCAATGGATGCTGGGGGTGTGCATGGTCCGGGCCAGTGGATGCTAGGGGTGTGCATGGTCCGGGCTAGTCCCCAAATTTTCGGGACCAAGGACCGGACCAGGACTGGCAAACAAGCCGAAAAAGTCGTTGTAGCTTGCGATTTCACTTGCTGCGGATCTTGGAGAGCTCGACCTTGATCTTGCGGAAGCGCAATGGGTTCCGACGACGTTTTTGTAGGCGATGGAAAAGAGGCGCGGCGGGTGCCGACGTTGTAAATAAGTGTCTGCTAAAAGACAGTCATTATATTTTTCTAGAAAGTTTTAACAGTAAATACACAGTGTTATTTAATCATAGTTTTTGTTCTCTTAGTTTGACTATCTCAGATGAGAAAAGTTAGGCTCATTAAAAGATGAATTTATCTGCTGCTTTTTGAATTTCAATACTAATTGATTTCTTTTGGTTGAAAACTAAGAAAAACTTTTACAAATTGTATCCATCCTATAACCTGTATATTTTTACCTCAACAATAATATCGATTATTGCCAATGTAAGAATCTCTATCAATTTAAATGAGTTCAAGGCAGAATGTTGTCGGACCATTAAAGAGAGAGAGAAAGGCCATTGATGTAGTTTTATGTAATCCGATTCTTCAATTGTTTCAAATGAGTTCATGAATTTTGACAAATAGCTCACATAATTAAATTACCATATTCATTTTCAAGAAATGTTTGTGTTAACACATAAATTTTGATTCTAGATCAGTCATTTATCTCTTAAGAAGGTTCAAGAAATTCATCTCTTAAGAAAGTTCAAGGAATTCATCTCTTAAGAAAGTTCGAGGAAAATGTGCATATATATATTTTTTATTTTTGGATCGGTCCGGTCCGGTCCGGTCCAGTCCTGTATCCCTTGGAACCGAGGACCGGATTGCCTAGCCACCGGTCCCGTTTATTGGGATTGAGGACCGAACCGGTACCCTCAAGGACCGGATCAATCCGGCCGGTCCGGTCCGGTCTTGGTCCAATCCGGGCGGTCTTGGTCCAGTTTGCTCACTCCTAGTGGATGCTGATGGTCGAAATGGTAAAAAACCGAGTCCTTAGTGATCTTGCGAACGTAGAGTTAAAGCCATGCAGTCCATGTCAACGCTGAATTTGCATTCTCTGCGGTAGGAAACCATGGCAGGCATTACATTTAGCTCCTCCAATTGATCGAAAGCAAGAGAGAGAGGGTGATCATGGAAAGACGGGTGTTGCATCTCTGTGGGGGAATTCAGCGCAGCTTTGTGGAGAAAGAATATGCACGCATAGCATTCATTCACCTCCCCCGAGATTGCTTGCTTGCAGGCTTTGCATTTGATTTTACTTTTCATCCCGAGATGATGGGATGCGAGCATTAGCTGATGAGCATTTGTTGGATGGTCACATTCTGAGAATCCTCATCGGGCTTAGTTGTGGCTAGGCAGACAAGTAATATTAGGCCGTGCAGTAACATTCGACGCATACGAATGGCTAGAGAAGGTTTTCACATATAAATGCAAAATATTGATTGGAATATATATCACTAGACTGGTGAGGTCGCTAATTTCCTCGTGACCAAGTTCGTTAGGAAAATGGACGAGCCTCGACAAGCCATTTCCTCTTGGGTCCATCCGTTGATCACATCTAACTTCTACCATAAGACTGAGTGTTACCAGACAATGAGTGACCAAGTTTGTTAGGAAATAAAATGATAGTGCAGCTTCAGTGATCCTAGAGTACTCAAAATGAGCAATTTCTTAGGAACATATCAGAGAAAGCATATAGCCTTTGGAGCATAGTCATATATGTCATTATTTGAAGAGCTAAACAGAAATTCGGGATGTGATTTGAGGACCGAACCAATGATTTAAATGCAGATGGTAATAAATTCTTTTCTCTGAGTTCTGAATGTACCATTTTGTATGAGATGCGTGGAATCGCAGGTTTCATAAAGCAAATCAAATGATGTTAGCCATGAATTTGGTGTTGTCATCTCCAATGAAAGTAAAATGTGTGATATGTGTTGGCCATGAAAACTGGAAAGAGTAATAGATGATTCATCTTCAGTGAAAGCATGTGTTGACAACAGTATCTTTCTCTTGTCAGTTGACCATTCTTCCTACTCGGGCAATTGTTTCTATCTACTTCATCAGTTATGTATGCTACCCTTTAATCCATAGGAACTTCTCATCAGTTGCAGGGTTTGGTTGCCCAAAATCGATTTAGCTTCACCAAAAGTCCTCATCTCGAGAAGCCTGGCCGGCAAGGCGTCCCTCTGGCGGTAGGGTTCTCAACCTCGCCTTGCTCTTCTGACATTCTATCTGTCCCCTCTGCCTTCCATAGTCAAGGGTGAGTCCCATGCGTCAGTTTGTGGATAGCGCACTAACCCCTACAGATTCCTGTAGGATGCCCAAATCATCATGATTTTAATTTTCATGCAGGTTCCTTCATCATTTGATATGAACTTGGAAGTTGACTTTCTTCTCAAATTCATCTACAAGCCTGAATGCTTATTGTGGAGAACAATTCCCAGGAGAGTTATCATGATACTGAGTCAAATAATGAAGCTAAGTACGTGATCTACAGTATAACTTAAGACTGAAGGACTGTTAAATGCTTCTGCTAATTCAGTAGCAGCTACTGTAGATTGTTACCGTTAACTGGAGGGCAAACGTTACTGAAGAGACTGAAAATACTTCGACAATTATAACGACCAGGAGGATGGGGAGATTTTCCTTTGTTTGTTTCAAGGTTACCTAAGATCCCACTAGACCAAAAGATTTGGAAGTTTTTTCTTTACAGAAAAGAGAAAAAAGAGGGACGTTCATGAAAAATGGCACTTTTACTAGCATTTTCAGATACCAACTCTTTATTATCACATTGCCACGTGTCAAACGTTGTAATATGGTCGTTTCTAGTTGCCAATAAAGTCGAACCTGTTCTTGAGGTTAAAGCTTCTGAATTCTTTGAAAACAGTCACAGTTTTGCTCTTCTTTTTCTGGCGATTCTCTTCGTAACTTTCTGTTCGGCCAGTGAATCTATGTGTTATTTTACAGACTCTTTGCCGATATACAATGGTTTTGCTCATTTATCCATATGAACTAGGATGAATAGATGCCTTGGAGACGCGAGCACAGATGCAATGTCAGAACCTTTGTTCTATCATCATAGAGTTATACAAATCAAAATGAAAATGTCACTTTTTTCATCTCTGTCCCAATGCACGGGTACCACTTACAAGCTATTCTGATGATAATTTTGTTTGAGTTTGTCATTGCAGAATGACAGTGGTTACATCATATAGTCAGCATTTTACCTCTGAGAGGTAACAACTAGATCTTTGTTGCGGTGAATGCATCAACTTGCTTCAGCAAATAAGATTTATAAAGACAGCGACTTCTTTTGTGGTGTATCCTGTATGTATCCGGACTCTTGGATCTGAATAATGCAATCTAAGACTATTGTCTTGCTGGGCTGATTGGTTTTCGTCCAGGAGCTAGAATTGTCGTTTCAGTCGGAGATTGAAGTTGCCAGGGCCAAGGTGAGAAAAGAATGCCGAAATATAGTGTTTTTTTTTTTTTTTGGGAGGCTTTAGTTCAATATAACTGAATTTGGTAGACTGCAGATGTTAGAACCGAACTTTTCCCATCTTCATGCGCTGGAAAAGAATTTACAGTTCATGAATGCAAAGCTAGATAGAAAGTATGCAAAAGCTCGAGACTAGTCTGTACAAACTACACACATCTGATATTCGTTTTCGAGGAAATAATAGGACCGGCAAGCTTCCTGACGAGTTGATTCATAATCAAATTATGCATCCCAATGTTAGTACTCCAATTCATAACATAGCGCACACGATTCTTATACTAAAAAATATGATATTTATCTGCTTTTGCTGCAGAGAATAACAATCTCGGATGTCGAGTGTTAGCAATGATTCCAGCAATGATTCCGATAAACTTGCATAAGAACGTAAGTTGAAACATCAAACAGAAAGGTGGTCTCCTTCCTCCCCAATTATTTTCTTCTATATAAGTGCCTCCCCATCTCTGCAACTGCATGCACTTTGCTTTCAGCTTTTTGACACCAGCATTGCTCATCTTTTTTGGAGTACCTTCAAGGCTTCAATTGTGTGCTCACTCTGTCCACTTTTTCCTAAAGAATTGCAATTTTTTTATCTAGTTCAGCAACACAAGGGTTTTCAGGTACTTCCATTACTTTAATTTTTTTTTGGTATTGCCATATTTTCTGTTGATTATAACATAGTGGAGAATGAGTCTATATATGATGTTAAAAAAAGAAAAAAGAACAGGGCTGTTCACCACATCACGTGGCCGCATCTTGTGTCCGTTTGTTGGCTAAAGTCAGTTTAGCGAGAGAGCACTTCTGTGATGAAAGCATAACACGGGAAAAACGCATTCAACATGAGTAACCAATGTGCAGGGCATTCATCGCAGGCAGAAGCACCGAAATTCAGGTATTTTTTCTCTCATAGGTCACAATATTACTCACCGGCATCATCTTCGATGGAGGAAGCGTAAAGTGTGAGTTGATGGAGGTGATGGCGATCTTTTATTGTTGGTGGTAACTGTGAAAGTCGGATGTGCAAAATTTATCAGACACTGCATAGGAAGCGTGGGTCAATAGATCTAATATAAGAAAGAGTATGCTTGTGGAGATGATGTTTCAAAGTGGGCCTTTAAAAAATGTATGGAATGTTGAAGTCGAAGTCGCATTCTGCACAGAGAAAACAGCATCAACGCTCTTCAAGAAATGCGGCAGTGAGCATTCCTTCCTGATACGGGAAGAAATGGATGTGTGGGGTGAGCAGGGCGTTGCACAACCGAGGGCAATTCAGCACATGTATTGCAACTTCTGTTGACCCTGAAATTTGATCATGCCAATTTTACAGGCAATTGAATGCAACGGCAGAGGATCTGTGTCGCCGGAACAATTAACATTGAACCTTTGTTCCGTCGAAACGGTAAACTTAATACGTATTTCTCATATAAAAACATGAGATTTTCCTCGCTTTGAGCTTGAGGAATGGTTTGAGACGTCACCTGAAGTATGTGACTTTCTTTGTTTTTGGTCGGCAAGTTTGTGACTTCTTGGGTATTCAAGAAAATTAAGCAGCAACATAATCAAGTCAAGTGAAAGCTCTGAAATAACTGAGTATACAAACTTAGAGCATCTAAATAAGAAACAAATGTTGAATATCCTCCCTGCTCCCTGACAGCTTCAGCTGTCCATCCAATTCATCCAACAACAAATAAATCTTGCCGGAATCCGGATGATCTTTATCGGAAGCTGCAAACTGATGAATCTCACCTTCCATTTCAATTGAATTAGCCCCAGGACAAACCTTCCCCACTCTCTGTTCTTTCATGGACGCTTTGATCTTCTCAACCTCTCCCCACCAACTCACTTCTGCGTTCATACTAACCAAAAGAGCCTGGTACCCACTATTTTCTGGCTCCAAAACCTTCAATGCGTTAGCAGCAACTTGAGCTATCTCCAAATTTCAATGGAGCTTACACCTGCCAAGCAATGCACCCCAAATAACAGAATTTGGTTCGACTTTCATTTTCTGAATCAATTCGAGGGCCTCTTCCAGCAACCTGGCTTTGCTCAATAAATCAACCATGCATCCGTAGTGCTCGACGCCGGGAGTGATGGCATAATCATCGGTCATGCTGCGAAACCACCGTCGACCTTCATCTACTAGCCTGGCATGAGTGCATGCGCTTAAAACGCTAACAAATGTCACCCCATTAGGCTTTATCTTTTCTCTCCCCATCATCTTGAACATTTTAAGCGCATTTTCTGCACAACCATGCATTGCAAGCCCTTCAATGACCGAATTCCAACAGAAGAGGTTTTTCTCTCGCTGCTTGTAAAACACCACAAGAGAACTATCTAAGCTCCCGCACTTGGCGTACATATTGACCAACGCGGATCTGATATAAACATCAACGCAGAATCGGTTCTGCATTGCATAATGATGGATTTCCTTCCCTGCATCTAGCGCGTCCAGATGAGTGTAAGCCGAAATTACAGCAGCAATGCTCACTTCATCAGCGGTAATTCCATGAGCAGTCATCTCTCGAAACGGGGTTAATGCTTCTCTGAATCGCCTGTTCTGAGAATAGCATGTGATCATAGTCGTCCACGAGATGATATCCCTTACCGTCATCTGTTCAAACAGCGACTCAGCCAACTCAACATCACCCAACCTTGCGTACCCATCTATCATAGCATTCCAAGTAGCCACATTTCTTTCCGGCATCTCCTCAAACAATGCCCCGGCAGCGCTCATGTCGCTCGAACGAACATGAGCCGAGACCATTGTAGTCCAGGCGAAAGCGTCTCTTTCGGGCATTTCATCAAACACCTTCCTCGACTCCGCAAGTCTACCGCAATTCCCGTACAAATCGATCAGAACCGTCTACACGAACACATGCGAGTCGAACCCATTTCTCCAGGCGTGACCGTGGAAGCTCTCTTCCAACCCCAGACCCCACGCCGCGCCGCAAACCTTGACAAGCGATGAGAACGTGTAGCTCGTAGGACGGACATCGCCTCTCAGCAACATAGACTCGTAGCACTCGAGAGCCGGAACCGGCAAACCACGATGCGCCAAGCATCTGATCACCGCGTTGTAGACGAAAGCGTTGGGATTCTCCACGCGATCAAAGGCCGAGACGGCGAGAGCTGCGCGGCGCATGGTGGAGGAGGCGGAGATGAACTGGTTCATCAAGAAGCAATCTTGGTCCGCGCTCTTCTTGATCATGGAGGCGTAGATGGATTCGAGCTCGTTTCCGCTTGCGCATCTATTCAGTCGATCGGCTATGGATTGCTTCCAGATTGAAATCTTGGGGTGTTGGATCATAGCCTCAAGGGGTCATGGCAAAACCTGCGAAACTGAGTACAACGTTTGATTCTTGAAATGTGTGAAACTCTCGCTCTTTCCTCCTCTCTTTTCCAGCTCTCTTAGAAAATGTGTATAGCTTTTAATTCTTGAAATAAAAAATACATGTAATTTTATATGCATCCTTCAAACTTTTTTTTACCAGAAAACATTCTTCGGTGGAGATGTGGGGTTGTTTGTTTAGAACTACTTTCTTGTCAAAAGTTAGAATTTTATATGGATTTCGATAAATTATGAAGAAATATATGTGGCCGTACATGTCAATTGTTGATTATTATGAGAATTTCAGGCATTTAAGATTTAAAAAAAGGAAAATACTCGAGAGAAAGATTATGAAGAGGTCCTCGCTCAGCACTACTAGCGATCCATTAGTCGACTTATGCGAACTCCGCTGTTATATCAACTATCAAGGTGTGAGAGGTCCAAAACCCATATGTTTTTTTTTTTTGGTAAAAACCAAAACCCATATGTTGATCATCACTTTGTGCACTAAACCTCGTTAGTCAAATACAAATATTACATTACATTGGAAGATTGTCCATTCATAGGAACTCAATTAGTTTCGTCTTTCACATAAAAGAATATGAATCGAAGAACTATTTTTCTATAAAGATTGTTGCCCTTTGGAGAAAAATATAATGTGTAATGTTTATATCATATGACGTGCTGACGTAATGTCGCGTATTCAATAAGGTATTCTTAATAATGTAACCCAAAAAATCACGACAAACGATAACACCTTACTTTCTACGGTCGAATGGATGATAGTCATGATACCGTATCAACATCCCCCACATGGCGTATATCTTACCTAGGCGATTTTGTCTTTGCTTAAGGAGTTGATGCTAGTAATTATCGCTTCAATGGCAAATGCAATAAGTTATAAAGATGAACAATCTGGGCCGAATGATATCAAGATGAATGATTGGGCCCATGAGCGTATAAAACTGTATGGGCCTGATTGGACGGGTCATAGGTCCGACAAATCTAAAAGAACTGCCCAGACGCATAAAGCTTAATACTTCTATATTTTGCTTTGAGGGTAAGATTTCTCTTTTGGTCCCTCGATCCAATTTACTGCAAAAATTCGGATAATATGTTTGTAATTTTCTTTTGAGCAATCAATTAAATTCAATAATTAAGATTCAGCTCTAATAAGCTAGGAGTATACACATACTCATAAGTGAATTTCTAGATTTGTCTATAAACACATAAAGGTTATATCACATGAGTTGTCAATATGATAATTTGGGATATGATATTACATGAATAGGCTGAAAAAAGCAGATGTGGCTAATATTTTCTCTATCGTTCGTTCAATTTTTTCTTGCTGTAGTCGCGCGATATTGCTTTTGAAATTGCAGCTGTTCTCGTGTCTTCAGGGCATCTTTTTATCCCGATTCATATAGATAAATGAGCAAAATCATAGTATACCGGCAAAGAATGTATAATAACACATATTGATCCGCTGGCCAAACAGAAAGCTACAAAGAGATTCACCAAGTGCCTCTTATACAAATCTAGCAAGTTTCCTAGAGTACTTATCATTTGTTCTAAAGCGGTCATGTAAATAAGATTATTTTCTCCAAGCAAGGAACAGTTAAACAACTTCGGCACTCAGACTTCCAGCATGAAACGCAAATCAACGACCAATGCGCGGCGGAAGTGGCCGTTCTCTTCCACCATGCCATACACGAGACTGCGCGGCACGGATAATCATGAGAACAAGTTTGCGGTAGAACCACAGACAAAGTTTCTGCATGAGGCCGTGCAACAGATTCACGGAAAGCAGCAGGAGCAGCACGAACCAAGGGACGGAGTGGAAGGAGTCGTGGAGCAGCAACCACGCGAGCGAAGCCACCGATGTCAAACCGGTGAAGTCGATGAGGAGGTGCAATGCTCCATCGCAAGAAGGAGCCCGGCTGCGAGACGGTGGTGCCCAATTAGCGACGCGCACCAACAAGAAATGGAGGAGCAGGTTGGAGATGGCGATGCTGGTGGCGACGGGATGAGTTTCAAAGGGTGAAATCAACTTCCCCTGGTATTTCACTTGGATCAAGTTGACCAGGATAGAGGCAATGGAAGTGAGATCCATGGCGGGGTGAGGGGTGAAGGCAGGGACATCATATTTATTTTCTTATTTATAGTTCAAAAAGTTTACAACGGCGAGGCTGGGAAGTTTTTCTTTTGCATTGCTCCACTAGTTGTCATTGTAAACTTTATGATGTCCCTGCCTTCACCCCCTCAACACGCTATGGAGCGGGGGAATGCCTTTTAACATTCCGATTAATCATTTCTTGGGTTAAAAAAAAAAAGACAAGTATACTAAAAGTCTTAAAATTTGTTGCGAAAGTGCAATCGAGTTTTAAAGCTTTAAAAAAATGCAATCAAGCCCTAAAACTTATTAATTTGGTGCAATCGAGTTCTTCCATTAACACTGTCAATTTATCTGACAGAAAATGCCGACATGGCATTCTTGTAATTAATTTCTCTCTCCTATGAGGTATTTGAGCAGTTCTAACAATTTTTTAAGGAAAATATTAAAAGTGAGGCACTTGGTAAGAATCATTAATTGTGCTTTGGATGTATAAACATTTAGGTCTTATTAAACACATTTAGTATAGAATATTTCGATTTTTAAGGCGTTGATCTTACATAATATTTCAAAAATTGCAAACTTACTCTAAACGACTTCTCAACAAGTGTCCAAGGGATACTTTTTAACAAAATCATAAACATTTCTATCTAAAGCATGCGACTATTTTGACAAGTGTTCCTTTTCAATTTTCAAAACGAATTGATAATATGTAATCACTAATTGAACAATTATAAGTACCATCCTTAAGGCTTGTTAATCGAACTCTTTTGTTAAAGGATCTTCATAACGGGTGCCTTTGTGAGACCTATTGAGCATACTTCCTAGCTAGCTAATATTTGTCGTGATGTGAGGGCATGTCAGGGAAAAGACGGGTTTAGAGGTAATGTCAAGTTGAGGGCCAAGGGTCCTTAATCGGCATGGATTCTCCCAATTCCTTACCTCGTGCGATGTTGAGATTTTTCGTTTAGATTCGATTAACCCTATTAGAATTCTATGTAAAGAGTTGCTACTAACCTAGAGGTTGGCTAGAAACCAAGTGAGGCATGGGATGATGGCTCACTTCCTACGCAATCATAGATCTAGGATCGGGAACTTGATTATACTAGTAATATAAATAGTGCTCTTTCGGTACCTAAACTTGATTATTTATCACTAAGTATTTACGAAGTCTTTTTGCCAAATTATGAATCTTAAGATTCTTGTCCACTAAGTGTCCATGCAAAGGTTTTTGTGTTATTATGCTATGTAAAAGAATCACAATCAATTCATCGAAGATAGTAATAAAATTATGATTAAAAATAAAGTGCAGCATAGCAACCCAATACAAGTCGGGCAAGGAATATGACATGGCCTTATTATTAAACCCCAGGAATGTAACCCCTATGAGCTAAGTTCAAATTGAGTCCAACTTCTTACTCAAAAGATCAATCTATCTAAACCTATGCTATATAAAAAAAAATGTTTAGTAAAACTTTTAAACTAAATGTGTAGTAACTAAATAAAATGAGCTAATCCTAACTCCAAAACTTAACCACCTAATCAATGTCTTTATTTGTAACCATTTTTTTAATTTTACGAATTTTTCGAGTTTTTATTTATTTATAAATAGTTTTTAAAAATTTTATTTAATTTTTTTATTCCGAAAAAGGGGACCCGGGCTGGGACCCCTGGGCCTGGTCCGAAAGCAGGTCTCACCTGGACTCAGGTCAGGCCTATACATCCGGTTCTCTTTCAAAACAAGACAAAACGAAGCCCAATCAGCCAAATCGAATTAAACCCGAAACTCATCTAAACTAACCCCGGCCCAGACTCACCTAAACCAAATTCACCAATTTCAGCTAAGCCCAAACTCATCAAACCCATTTAGACTTAAAGTCCATTAAATCAAACTAAGCCCACCCTGTTTGTTTCCTTTCACCGAAATCGCTCTGGTCCAGAACGAGCTCCATCTCCGGCAACTCCCGGCTATCGCCGAGTCGCAGCTATCATCGGCGACCACCTCCATTTAGTCCTCACCATCACTGGATCAACACCGCTGCCACCACGTTAACGGCCACCGTAGGCCACCATTCCCAAAACTAAACCTCCATCTCACTCACGGACATATTCAGAATACAGCTCAAGCAAGCAAACAATACGAGAGTGGCAAATAAGCCAGTGGAAGATGCCATCGTTCGCATCACAGATTCATGGTCACAACCTTGCGAATGAACACCCTCGAACAGAACCGGATATCAATGTTCACACAAGAAGGACATAGTCAAATTTAGCCTCGAAAGTGAGTACATCAAACTGAAATTAAGTTCAGTAATCAATAAAATCCTTCTATCATGCAACCCGTGACCATATACACTTAGAACGATCAAAAACTGAGAGCGCGTATATACGAATCTGGTTCGGGATTATCATCGAACAAGTGGCGTGCGGATGATCACAGGGAGAAACGCAACTGTTTCGAGCCTGAATTACTACCTAAGTTCAACTTAATCTCCAGCCAGACATTCGTAGTCAGTGAATCGAGCTTGCATGGGTCCAGTTTTTATTTCAACAGAAAATCAAAACTCTCGGTTATTTCTTGCTTAAAACAGGGTGTTCTCGAGCATAGACATTTACCTTGCTAATGAAGGCTGTTGGAGCAATGGGTCAACGGTTTGAAGAGAAAAAGGGACTACACGGAGCTTTTTCCTTGACACCAATTTTTTGGGGTAAATATGTCACACGAATATAAGTTTAGAATTTTTAATGTCACATAAGAAGTTTAGGATAAATGTGTCACGTAAGTATAAATTTAAGGATTTTTTGCGTTATAAAAAAAATTGGGGTAAATGTGTTACCGTTGGCATAGTTTGAAACTTTTGGTGGCCTTTACCTTTTGCTTTAAGGGTAAGATTTCTCTTTTGGTACCTCGATCTTATTAATCTTGAATATTCGGATAATATGTTTTGTAAATTTCTTTTGGAGAAATCGATTAAATTCACTAATTAAGATTTAGCTTTAATAAGCTAGGGAGTATACATATACTCAAAAGTAAATTTCTAGATTCGTCTATAAACACATAAAGCTTATATCACATGATTTGTCAATTTGATAATTTGCGACTAGATGTTACAAGATTAGGGTGAAAAAAGCGAGTGTAGCTAATATTTTCTCAATCGCTCGTTCAATTCTTTTCTTGCTGTAGTGACGCAATACTGCTCAATGCACAACTTCATGAGCTGCCTACTCCTTGTATTGTGCAAAGGGTTGCAACGCAAGCACACAGGCAGGCATCGATGGATAAATCACTAATTTTCGACTATGATTAAATACTACGTACTAAGACTAGGTGACTGACTGAAAGAATAAGACTAGGTGCGTGACTGAAAGAATTAGAAAAGTATTGATCGTTCGCATCCTCCGTAAACAGTTTCACAAGGCACTGAATCCAAGAGTGTTAACATTTGCCAACATAACAGAGACCAACCGCGTCAATTTTTCTTGGGTTTGAGATGTGGCTTAGGCCGATACTTGAGATTGCGAGTCCGCGACACTTACGATCTAATAGAAACTGTTGCAAGTGCTGTTAGAATTTTATTTACTTCCTACCCTATTTCATCTGTGGACCAAACTCCATACTGTCACATTCAAGAGCAGGCAAAACGATTAGACTATCAGTAGTCACAACATCAAGACGACCGAGCCGCGGAAATACACTGTTTCTGTACTTCTAAACAAATTCAGTGAACAAAATGAAAAAAAAATAAAAAAACAAACCCAAGAACCCTAAATAAAACTTTAGGCCGAAAAACAATTCTCAAGGTCTGATCCTATCTTCACGGCCTAATCACTAAATTGGCAGCTCCAGATACTTTTATTGCATATCTCTGCTTGATGATTTTAGTGACTTCATGGGATACTAACCAATGTTTCCTTGGCATAAGACCAAGACCGACACCGATCCAATAAGTACTTATGGTAGATGAAATCCTGTTGCCATCTTCAAGCTATACTTTTGCTCGATCAGACAGCTCATCCTGCAAACTGTCAATTTCAGATGGAGGAGTTCCATGTCCATTCAGGTATCTCTTTTCCTTGGTAAATTGAGGCAAAAACCCTCGACCAAATGCTTTGAGAGCAACGGCAAAAAACACACCAGCAAGGGCAAGAGAAAGCATCTTAAATAAGGATAAGCTCCACTGCACAGATGAATAAAGCTACTATTGTTAAATACAAGTTACAACAACATCACATCAGCCGAGTACATATTAGTAAAGCAAACACGTGATGTTCTACTACTGTCGATGAAGCATATGTTACAACATATGATTAACAAAGATCTCATACTCATACACGGGGACAGTGCACAGAAAAGTTCTAAAATTGCTCATGGTGAACTACAACTATTCCTGACCAAAAAAAAAAAACATCTATTCTAATATTTGACCAAAAAAAACAAAAACTACATCTATTCTAATCCAAAGGATGTCTCATATCAAATCATTGTTCAGTAACTGTTTCTCAGCAGACTGAATTGAACAATGTTTAGCTACCAGTTTCTCCTAACAATCTGGAAGGCTTGACAATACAAAACTTCTGATTTAATAGTACCATCTTATCTAGTGGCAAACCCAAGTTTTAGAAAGAGGGTTGGGAAATATGAGCACATTATTGCATGAGCTTCTGTGTGTGATTCAGGCACATGATGCGGTTCAATATCCCATTTTACCACTTCGATTTTTACCAGGTCCATGAGATTACTAAAGTATTTTACATCCAAGGTTTTTTCACCTTAAGAATATCCTAGTAAGAAGGCTTGAAAAGAAATAGACGTTTGAATATAATTGAAGGCCAAAAACATATCAATTTTCTTATCCTTTGGCACAGACTATAGTAATGTTCATATCCTTTTTAATAAGTTGCTACAAACTGCTTGGAAATCCATTTCAGTCACAATCACTAGGGGCCACTTTCATGGTCAATCAGTGCCAGTATCTTGTTATTAATTTTGGCATAAAGAATGCATGCATTGAATTGATTAGTAGGGTAATCCAATTGAAATTGGTCATCAACGTGTCTTAGAGAATTGAAAATTGCTTATTGAAGACATAAAAATACTTGTGCATGTATGGTATCAGAGAAGTTGACAAAATAAAGACTGTGGAACATAAATGAAATCATACGAAATGCAATCTCAGAGGGAGAGTAAGGTTTTCTATGTAAGGGAGAGAATAAAACTCATTATCTAGTCAAAGAAGAGAGATGAAGGATCATTCATTTCATGCTTAAAAAGACAATGAAAGACCACACGAGCAGTAAACAAAGCAGAGCAAATATAAAATCACTCTGTTAATTAACAAAAACCACACCTAAAGGTGCTAATGTCTACATTAATCATCCCAGCATTGACTAAAAATTTCTGACTAGTTTCGGTGGAATCCGAAATCCAATTTCCTGGTTAACTTCTCTCATTGAGTCCAACGGTAACAACCAAGATTCTGCAACTTAAAAATGTTATCCCATGAATGTGGGCAAAAGCCATGTTCCCTTGTCCAATACCGAGTACATAAACTACTTGGATAGTTTGCTGTCTCCACTACATTCGTTTAACCAATCTGGAAGTACTCTATTGGACACAGAACTCTATATAAGGTAACAGATCATGGAAGCATGGTGATATAAAATTGTCGCTGATTTACTCCAGTTCTAATAATAGGAAAAACTAGAATATGCTTCAGCTACCTTTTCATTGGACAAGATGGTAGGATTCAGGACCATGTGACATGAAAGCTCTTTGGTGGGCAGTGTATAAACGTCTTCATAGAACAAATCTAGTATGTCGGCCAATCCAGCCTGCAAATTCCATCAAGAGTCAAAATGCATAATGCACATCATTTACTACTGAAATTTAGATACATCAACCTAAAGGTTAAACAAATTCCAAGTCTGAGACTGAAAAAGGGCAACTAGTTTGGAAAGGACATCAACATTTAGTATCAAAATAATCACTTATAGACTTCAAAGATCAAACTAATATTCAGACTGAAGTGATGACAAAAGGCACCTGCTAAACATAACGAAAATTCAGTTGAGGCATAAGCCTAAAACAAGAAGAAAGGTACCATCTGGGAGTGGGTCAAAAGAACCTCTTGCATACTCCCGTCAAGTTGTCTCCAGCCATCTAATTTCAGATCCTGCAGCTTTTGAGTATCAATTTGTAGCCTGTAGGCAGGTACATATTCACTTAACCAAGCACAGAAGTCAGGACCACCAATCTTCTCCAGTTTAGACTGCACAGCTCGCGTCCACCCAAAGAACTTTGGTCCTGATTTACGAAGCCGAATTTTTCGCTTGCTCGCGCTAAATTGTTCCAGCAAAATTGTGGCATTTTCAACCATCTCATATTCAAATAACTTCCACAAAATAACTGAAGAATCTTTTGAAGAAAACCTTCTGGGTTTCCTGAACCATCGAGAGACAGTACTAAAAAATTCTCCATTTGCATTGCCAAGTACAAGCTGTTCAGTACTTTGAAGAGCAGTTGTACAAACAACTTCAGCAAGCATAGAAATGACTCGTTCATCCGATGAGCTGAGGGCAAAGGACACAGGGACCTAATGCATAAGAGAACTGAAGCCATCAGTATCATGTTGCACCTGCAGGAAAGACATGCTAGCATAAAGTCATATTAGACTGATATAAATGGAAAATTTATAAATGCTCAAAAGCTATTCAGTAGAAAGAAGTTTCACCTCTCTGGGGCTTTCAAGATCTTCCATATTTCGTTCAGCTCCAGGATGAAACAATACAAGTTGAAAATTCCAAAGCTGCTGCACAACTACTTGTCTAAATGTCATGGCAAGTATGTTCCTTGATGTTGGGCTGCCCAGCATGTCATTGGGAATTTTAAGTTTGCTTGCCTTCTCTTGAACTTTCCTTGCCGGCAAAAACTATATAAAAGATCGTAGGAATAAGTATATCTGCGTAAGATGGTAGCTCATTATACAATTATTGAAATACTATTTCAGATAAACCTATTTTGAGATATGAAGCAGTTAAGTAAAAGCCGTAAAGCGAAAATTATCAAATCAATCCATCGGAAAGTGACGGTTGTTATAACTGAAGGGCCTATTGATGAGCACCCTATTACAAGCAAGTGCTTACAGAAAAATTGCAAATACGGGGAGGGAAAGAGATGTATATTACATTTACAAATTGATTTTTCAGAAACATTCATGATTGTGGTATCAGGAGAGCTGTCCTTACACCTGTAATATCTCAAGCCATTCTTTTGCAGCTAGTAATTGGACAGCTAGAGAAATGCATTGCCTACACCAAAGCATAAGAAAGCACTATTTTAGGAGTACTACTTTCTTTCATTCAGGCAAAATAGTTCAACCTGACTGGGGTCATTCATCATCTTGTATCTAAATCACAGAGGTACATAACGCGCACAAAATAATTCAATGCATAAATGAAGTTTGCTGTCAGAAAAAAAACAGTCTGCAATGTATGTTCCAAAAGGATGCTGCAATAGGATGAAGGAAAGCGAAAATGCTGCTCAAGCAACATCATTCATCTGCCAAGAACCTGTGATTTGGCTAGAAAAGATACTGATTGATCAGGTTCATGCAGGGGTCAAATTCCATGGAAACTTTCAGTCTCCATTGCCAGTACTTCGCATCTAACAGTACCCACAATAGCAAAACATAACTCAGGGATGTCAACCAAAATGCAAACCAACCACGGCGAAACATGTTTAAGGAATTCAAAACCTATACTTCCTAATTTCCTAGCCACGAATCAATGGCACATCGTTCTGAAACCGCGAGTTCCTCGACCAATATTATCACAAATCAGAAGAATATCGATTTCGTGCAAGAATGCTGATTCATGTTGCCTCATTGCAGATTGCCGTAATTCCTATTGGCTCAAGCCATTATTAAACCTACTCGAAAAACCTAATGAACATCATCAGAAAATGATTTCTACCACGATACATTCACGCCATTCCGCATCATTTTTCAAATCAATCATATTCAAAACGTGTTTAAACACGTCACTCTCCAGTCGATCGCAATGATGTCTAGTCAAATTCACATTTCCTTAGCTATTTCCGCCCATATCATGCCTCAAACAGCGAGCAAATGCCAGAGATCACATTAAAGAAACTAAGAAGACTCGCAGCTTCAACAATCAAAAACTCACCAATCGCGTGGAAACGGTGCTCCGACCCTCGGCGCTTCCAGGATACACAGTCTCGACCACCATCGCGCGCGCACCGGACTCGACGTGCTCCCTCGCGGCCTCGCCGCCGTCGGCCGCCGCCGCGGTCAAGGCCTGCCCGAAGTCGACGGCTCCGACGAGGCCGAGCCGAGCCGAGTCGTTCTCGTACGTCCGGACGCAGGGCAACAGCCTCTCGTCGGAGTCGGCGATGGCCTCCAGGAGTTCCTGCTCCGAGGACGGGAGGGCTCGCGGGTAGCTGCGGCAGGAGAGGGTGGAGGGCGGCCTTCGAAGGTGCTTGAGGATGGAGCGATGATGGTGATGGGTGAAGAGAGAGGACGACTGTGAGAGAGAGGGAAGGAGTGACATTTCTCGGCGGAGAAGGAGGAGGAGGAGGAGAGAGATGGCCAGGGGGTAGGGGTCGCTGTGCAACGTTCTTTAAAGAGAAGATCGAAAATGGACTCATTTGCAAAAACTTAATTTCTAGAGTGACCTGCAAATATTTCTTTTTTCGCCCATATAATGGACAAGAAATTTCGTAGTGCTCCCTTTGTTGAAACTTTATGTCAAATAACAATGGGTATCCGAATGCAATTTTTTTTTGGAAAAATTTCAAATAAAGATATGAAGTGCATTCATTTTCTCAAATAAGCACTTGAAGTGAATTTTATTAAGTAAGGGCAAGAAATGGACTTTGTCATAAATAATGGCTTGAACTATCTTCATTTTCTCAAATAAAAGCTTGACCTCAAGAACATTTTGGTTATTTTACTTTTTTCGAATAAATAAAATAAGAAATATTTTCAAAAAACACAAAAAAAAAAAGTAAGGCAAGGCAAGGCAAGGGCGGCCCTTGCCGCTACCCCTATCATCGAAATGGGCTAGCAAGCGCTCGGCTAAGGTTAGCGGGGTCGCCAAGCCCTTGCTTGAGGTTGTCAGCCTCACCGAGGCCTCGACGACCCTGGCCGAGCCCCTATCATCCCTTTTGGCGACGGGGGCAACGGCGGCAAGGGCTTGCCATTGTCGCTAGCCCTCACCGAGGCCTTAGAGACCTTGGCTGAGCCCCCGTTGGCCTTTTCCAGCGACGAGGGTGGCGGCGGCAATAAGGGCGTGCCCTTGGCTTGCCTTACTTTTTTTTTGTGTTTTTTTAATTTATTTAATAAAAAAAAGTAAAAGGATGAAAAAATGTCATCGAGGTCAAGCTTTTATTTAAGAAAATAAGGGCACTTCATGCCTTTATTTGAAATAAAGTCTACTTTAGACTTTTATTAGAAAAAAAATAAGAATACTCCAGGTCCTTCTTTGAAATTTTATCTTTCTTCCTTTTTTATCTCACGATCGATATCCCAATCTAGATGGTTGTGATGTTTTTACCTTTTGATCTAACGGTGAAAATCTCCATAGCCACGGTACTCATGAGGGACCGCAGACTTACCCCCATTCTATGCACATCTCTTGCTCATGTTAGTCTTTAATGTTTTGTTCTTTTTTGAGTTGGTAGCCTTAAAAATCCCGAGCTGGTAATTTATGACCCATTTATCTCATACTAATTTTTTTTCTAATAAAAAATAACAAATCTGTACACACGATACATTCATCTCAAACTAATATCCGTCTCATGAAAAATTTCAAATTGATACATTTTGAAACATTTCAATCTTATATTTCATTGGAAATTGTTTTTACAATGATGAGCGTAAAAATTGAAATTTGTAGCACACGTTAATAAAGTTTTAATAGTGGAAAGCAAGCATGAAATTGTCTCCCTGTTCGTGTTTCGATTTACTGGAAGCTTGAGAGGCCGGTGGGAGTCTATCATCGAACAAGATCGAATTGGCAAAAAGCATTCCAACTCGGAAGTTATTTTTTTTTTTTTTTTTGTGGTATCGTCTGGATCCATGCAGTACTATAAAATGGATTTTATTCACAGGATATATTCGATTTGACTAGAATAAAATGTCTTCAGCATTAAGTTTCAAATAATTTGTAAAGTATATTTTGTTGAGAAGTAGAACTTTGACTTAAATGACTTTGTAATTTGAGATTATCTCCTATGCTCGGAGCACTTATAATAATTATTATGTTACTCTGTTTTTCTATTTTTCAGTTTCAGAAAATAAGTTTGGAACAGAACTCCGTTCGGTAATGCAGTTTTTTTTTTCTATTTTCAAGATAATTTTTTAGCCCAAAAATGAATTTAGAAGAAGTATAATTTTTCTATTTTTCCAATTTCTGAAAAAAAACAGAAATAAAACTCTTCTCATCCCTCACTCACTCTCGCCAACAACGTCTCCTCTTCTGACGTCCCCGTCGACCCCTCTCGCGACCTCTGGTTCTGCCCCTCCTCCTCCGCCTCCACCTCCCTCCCCATCCTCGTCTTCTTCTATGGCAGCGGCTTCTCCTTCCTCAGCACTGCCTCCAAGGCCTACGACGTTGTCTACTGCCGCTTCCCCCGCAAGCTCCCTGTCATCGTCGTCTCCGTCAACTACCGCCTCACCCCCGAGCACTGCTTCCCCTCCTAGTACGACGATGGCTTCGACGTCCTTTGCTTCCTCGACGAGAGCTCCACCCTGCCTCCGATAGCCGATGTTTCCAAGTGCTTCCGTGTCGGGGATAGCGTCGGAGGGAACATTGCACACCACATAGCGGTGAGGGCCTACTAGTCGAAGAGGAAGCTCGAGAGAGTCCGAGTGATGGGGCTGTTATCAAACGAATTTCTATTTCGAAATATGAAATTTTATATCATTATCAAATGCATTTATCCGTTTAGAAACTCGTCCCAGAAATAGGAATAGATTTTTCTATTTTTGGTAAAAAATTGTTCTCAAGAACACAATGGTTATTGTTCACGTCCTCAATCAAGCTGTTTTCCTCGTTCAAGAGTTTTAGTTGACAAGATTTGTTGTTTTTTTTCAAATCCTAAACTGGTACATCTGTGATAAATTTATTCCAAAACCTTAAACTAATACACTTGTGATAAATTTACTATCTATTAGTTTCCGTCAAATTTTACCGTCAAACTGCTGAGTTGGATGACACGTGACAGTTGACTGGATGTACTAATATGAAGTTTTACCCTCTATTTGTCATAGTTATGCCAGTTTGAGATTCGCACTCGTATTTCTCAATTATGGGATGGTGAACTTTTACCCAGATTGTACAATAACGGACAGACATTCGGAAAATGATGTGGGCCACAAGATTATAATCTTGAACTGCCAGGAATGCAGTATTTGCGTTTCAATTGTATATAAATGACATAAAGAAGATTAATGGCTGGCAAAAGCCTCATTACAAGCTCCACAAGGAGAGAACCCTCAAGTGCAGTATCTACTTGTCTTCAGAATTTTGATAATCCTGGACAGCTCCACCGGAAAAATATCAAATGCTTTGTTCATGTCACGACATAACGGAAATGACTCCCGTCCTGGCGCTGCACCCGCAAGGGCTGAGGTAAATATATGTCAAGAAGCTGAATCTGAATCATAACCCGAATCGGAATCTGATTCTTCATGCTGCAACTCCACCGGTCTTAACCTATTAGTATTTGGCTCTAATGGCGGAAGTCCATCCTCATCCTCGTTGTCCGTGTCTTTGTCATCACCGTCATTTGAGTCGTCACCGTTATCACCGTCATTTGAGTTGGGATCATTCTTTTGTTTGCAAGAGTTATTAAGTGCAAGCACCTCCTCACTCGATGAGTCCATAGAGGATTTGAAAGCTTCGGGCCTGCATCATGCGATGTAAATACAAAAATCAGGAACAAGACATTGTCCATCAAAAAGCAAACAAGGGACAAACTGCAAAAGCAGGTAACATGCTCAAGGCTGTTCAGATTCAGAATAACAAACTAAGAGCAACTTCTGTAACTTTTCAGTCGTTTGAAGTTTTGAAGTTGAAGCTATTTACCACCTCTTAAGTTCTAAATAGGCGAAGGCTTTGAATCCCATAGATGGAAGTATAAGATTGGGGGAGAGGGGAGAAGAGCCAGAATCAACTGCAAATCCAAAGGCAAAGGGAAAAACTTACCAATCTGGAAACTTCTTGAGCTCACGCACTTGCTCATAGAACAGAACTCGAGAAACAATACATCCCACTTTACTACCTGATTCAAGTGCCTTTTCCTTGCCACTGTCATCAACCACTATGAATGTCCCTGCCACATAGACCAAAAATCTTCTTACTTAAGCAATCAGATCAAATCAAATCAACAAGAACAGTTGATGTTCTTCTTCAAACTTGTTAAGCATTTTAGGAAAATTAGATGCGCAAGAGCATATCAGTCTAAAATCATCGATGCAATGTTCACGTTTCATATAACTGTTGACCAGGACACACTTACATATTTGTTCTCTTCTTTACGGAGCTCAAGTTTTCAGATCAAATATTCTCCAACATGCTATTACAACCAGAATAAACCAAAATTTAGCACAAATAGATTTGTGTGTGTGTGTGTGTGTGTGAGAGAGAGAGAGAGAGAGAGAGAGAGAGATGCTGTACTGAAATAGTAGAACCATCAAGGCTCTACAGCTACGACAGCAAAGACATAATAATCAAGTAGCTGAAAGAAGTATATACAAAGGACAAGAAAGTGCATTTCAGATGTATGATATCATATCAGTCCTAAAAGAGTAGTGACATTATCATAAACTGTGATTATAAATTAGCAGAAGTGGCATCGAGAAAAGTTTGCTTATTCACATCCTCCCAATCTCAACTACAGCTGTAGGACATAGTTGAAATCTGTTCTCGAGAAAAAACCTCGTCCAATCCAATATTTCTTTTGGATTTTAGCTGGGATTAGTGCCAGAAGTTTGTTGCCTCGCGCATCCATCACCTTAAGAGACGAAATGAAAAAGCATAATCAGTAATTTGGACATAAATGAGAGGAAAAGAAAAGGAAAGGGACTAAAGGACAGAATGACAAAGAAAAAAAGCCAGATAAAAGAAGCACTAGAGTAATTGGTGCATGTACTCTTACATGTGAAACCCATAGACTCAACAGACAACACGGGAGAAACCAAAACTTAAATAGCACTCTTACATGAGAAAGCCACACTCTCACATACAGCAGATGCCTAGACAAATATACTGTCGAACTCTCGAAAACAACTTCTGCTTTAATAATTTGTAACTTGGTTCCTAAGATCTGTCTCAACTTTAATCGAATGACTGTCGCTGCCGCCCGAACGGTGGCGAACTACCATCCTCGAAGAATTGTATGAAAAAGCTTTTCTCCAGCAAAATATATCCACCCCCAAAACATATTCATTCAACAAATCCTCCCTTTACCAAGTAGTTGTTCAACAAACTGATTATCACCAAACCTTTCCATAGCAAAACACCGTTTCCACTTAAATCAGTTACTCACAGTCACGAACGCTATTTGCATTACCAAGGCCAATACGGGAAGCAAAACATTCGTAATTATAAACATAGGTGGGCATTGAGAGAGAGACAGAGAGCAAAAGGGCATTAGCTACTAGTGAGGACGACCTCGACGAGATTGGAACCTCGGTGGGAAACAGCTTGCACAATGCTTTGTCCGTCTTGCAGAGAGACCTCTCGTTCCTCTGCAGCCCACTGCAGATTCTTCCGCCCTCCTTTCATCTCTGCAATCCGAAGAATGATCTCCTGATCAACAAAGCACGGAAAGGAACGACGTAAACATCCACCACTACTGCTAACACGACAAAGGGAAACGTAATGAAATGCAAATCGCGCACGAAAGAGGGACTTTTATGAATTTCTCACGGCGCGTGACGACTCAAGAGGCTAAAGGCCCGAGCTTTGGCTCCGCAACGAGAAGCAAGCTCCGCGGCGGACGGCGAGGTTGAGGAGCGAGCTGAAGCTGAGCTGCGAACCGAAGATAGAGGAGGGAAAAGGAATTCACAGAGCGCGCCTCCCGTCGCTTGAAGCTGCAATCGGGGTGGGTGAAGACGACGGTGATCCACCACAGGAGCTGCAGTGGATGAAGAGATGTGGCTGGCTATCCAACTGCAAACTGGTAAGGGCAGTTTAGTAAACCTCATATATAATCAAACCTATGTTACAAGATACTAATTAAACCTCTTTTTTTTTTTTTGCCCTTGTCGCTATTATGGATGCTCAAAAAACACATTTTGCTAAATCTCATATATGATTTATAAAGTCATACCGTTACGACTCGGTTCCTTAAAAAATGGCAAAAGAGATACAACTTACCCGAGCCAACTAAATTACCAATCCCGTGGCAAAATAAAAAAATAATTGAAACTCATTGTGGCTTCACCACTCTCTCTGCTTTCATAAGCTCCGTTTATTTTGTGAAAATTGAATGAGGTGAAATTTTTTTTCCTAAAAATGATGGCTTGTGTTGCTTGAAATAATTAGTCGATTAAAAATATTTTCATTATCAATAATAATTTATATTTAAACATTTTTATAGATCACAAAAATATTTTCCATTCATTTATTTTTGTAGACGATACAAATAATCGTTTTCAAAAAAAATTATTTTTGAATAAGTCATTTTTTACTAAATAAATAGAGCCATGGACTCGTTTACTTGTTCAAATCAACAATATGGATTCGCTAAGAGCCATTAAATGGGTCGTGTCATACCGACCAATGCAATGGTGCCTCGCGGGGTGCGGATCCTCTGCAATCCGTGCCCATCCCTATTGTTAGGAAAAAAATAGGAGGAGCGTCCAAAATCCTTGAACTTCCCTCGGAGACGACACCAGCACCGGATTGACTAAAAGAACATATCCATTGTCAGTTGGCAACCATTGTCGAAACCGGAGATGCCCTGCGAAATGATTGCTCTCTTCGTTGAGCTCACTGTAGCTTCCAGCTTTCGCGGAATATAATCAGCCCCAAAGCTACTGCTACAAGAACCAAAATGCTTACAATCATGGACCCACGATGCCCATCAATGATACTTTGATCCATGGATTGACGGAGACCAAGATCATCTCCACGATCCGACTACTGAATGAGAGCCCAGGAGTTGATGGGTTCACGACCGAGTTAAGCGCCAAGTCGCGACCTATGGGAGAATCGAAGATGGAATCTGCTTTGTTCAGCCGTGAAGAGATGCAATGGAGAGCGGCAATGATCAGCGGTGCTCAACGGCGGCCGAGAACCCGGCGAACCACCCAGTCACCCACGATGAGAGAGCCGAGTTCCCCTCGTCCTTCTCGGACCCCCCTCCTCTCTCAAGAACGATCCCCTCCGTCCCCTCCTGTGACGCTCGCCCCCAATCGGTTATATCAGAGAATCTCCTCATCATTCCCCATGGACGCGTCTCTCTCTCTCTTACTTGTTGCTTCGCTCACCTCACGACTTCTGTGTCTCGCTCGAGCGAGCGTCTTTGTTTTTTTTTTTTTTTTATCGCGCGTCTGCACGTGTGGCAGTAATGGAAGGGCCAGGCTGGGGGGAGAGGGAAGAGAGGAGGGGGCCGGGCTGAGGAAAAATCGAAAGGAAGGAAGGAAGGGCCGAAGAATAAGAAGGGCAAGGGGCCCGGCTCACTTGGGCAAAGCCCCAGCTGGGTACCTCAGTGCACGGGCAGGTTCCTGGGCTGGTCTCGGCGAAGGCCCGGCTTCTTCTTTTTTTTGGCTACTTTACCCACTTGCCTTTTTCTTGTGGTTTTCTTGCTATTTTGCACTCTTTTTTCATATTTCCATAAAGAAAAGATGGCTTACTAGACCGGAAAAATTTGGTGTCAACAAAGTCGAGACAACCGATGCTGACTCATAGTATAATGCTGATCCATGTCTTTTTGCCGGAGGTTAATCAAAGAAGGGGCTACTCGAAGGCCAAGTTGTAGTTACCAAACCGTCCACCTGTTAAGCCAAGAAAAAGTGGCACCAAAGACAGAGAAAGAACCAACCAATGATCCAAGCTAAGGATGCGATTGAGCAAGCCAACCACCCCGAGCTAAGAGGACGTTGCTCAATTAGATGGGAGAGAATGTCACGGTCCTGACAGACTATGCACAATGCAAGAAGACCGGGCCAAAGGCCTAGATTCCTCTAGAATGATCTTAGGGACAGACGATATGGTAAATATACTCCATTCTAGAGAGTTCCTTTATGTTTGATTGGTTGAGAGAGATGTGCGACTTCATTGGCCGATAGAGAGGTGCAATCTCCACCACTAGATCTAAGAAAAATCAATGATTGTAATGAGAAACCCTCTAGTATAGATAGGAGTAAGGCCACACGTCTAGGAATCGACTTTCGTTTCCTTGTTCTAGTCATGGGAACATCTTGCTTTAGCTACTAGCAAAAGGGCATTAGCTACTAGCGAGGACGATCTCGACGAGATTGGAACATTGGTGGGAAACAGCTTGCACAATGCTTTGTCCGTGTAGATGCTTTCGCCCTCCTTTCATCTTTGCAATTCGAAGAACGATCTCCTGATTAACAAAGCATGGAAAGGAACGATGTAAACATCCACCATTGCTACTAGAACAAAGGTAAACGTATTGAAATGCAAATTGCGCACGAAAAAGGGCCTTCTATGAATTTCTCAAGGTGCGTGACGATTCAAGAGGCTAATGAGAAGCAAGGGCCACGTCAAACGGCGAGGTTGAGGAGCAAGCTGAAGCTTAAATAGATGGAGTTTACGTTGAATCGGCCTGAAAAGATTAAATACTCCTAAATAATTTTATTTTCCGGAAATAGAAACATAGGAAAATAAAGAAACAAAGTGATTCTAATGCAGCCTTTTTGGTTTACGAGATTTATTGTGTTTTTCGAGGCACGGATATGGACATACACACAAAACGACAAGTTCAGATTGGAAATTACGTTTCTACTCTCGTTCGGCCTCTTCTTCTTTAGTCTTCTCCAATTCCACCTCTCCCTCTGGTTTCCTTCCGCCCTCGTCGACGGAACTCGCCATCTCTCCGATTTCGATCGTCTCTCGATATCCATAGGTTTTCTCTCTGATCTCGGTAACTTCCCTTCGCTCTCTCTCTCTCTCTACTCTGTTTTCGCCGTTTCGTGGATATCAATCGGCTGCTTTAGTCGGGTGGGGTTATTTAGCTCACCGAGGGGAGAGACGTTTTCTCCCTCATCGCCCCAAGTATGGCGTTCCCGATGGAGAACCAAGATCAAGGGTCGTCTTCGTAAACGACTGTGATTGAGTTGTTGGTGACCCTTTGGATGAATCTGTGTCTGGGAGACTTCGAGGGGTGGAATTTCAGCAAGAACCTCTTGTTTCTTTAATTAACTCTGTGCGCTTGCTGAATGTTTTCGCGGTGCTCGTGCTCGAGAGTTGTTCCAGCCGATTTATCTTTCGGCGAAACCGGCATGTCAGTTCTAATAATTTTGTCCCCTCCCGGGTTGCTGATTAACGTAGTACCGGAACCGACTTCAATCTCTCCTGTACTTAAAGAAGCATGAATTAGATTTTGTTAAGCAGGCCTGTGCGAACGGATCTCGTTTGTGGATGGTAGGTTAAGGAAAGACGGTCTGCTTAGGTGCTTGGTTCATAACTGAAAGGGGAAATCTTGGTAGTAGCTAGATCATTAAATTTATGGAGTTCTTGAGGGATAAAAGTTTCAGCTGGCTTTGAGGCTTCTGTGTGGAATCCATGGGCATTGATTTGCGAGTAAGATACTTCTTGTCAAAATGCTTATATCGAGATCCGTGCTTTTCCTTCCATAGCACGTTGTGATCGTTGAGAAGATCAGTAGGACTCCTTTTCTAGAGTGTGTTTTTCTTCTATCATGGATATCCTGCAATTTTTATTGTGAACGTGGGACTCCAAGCCTGGAAGTTCTGCTTGGATAGAAAATTGTCGCTGTAGAATCCGGCTCCCCGAGGAAAGTAGTTCTCGGTCTCAGAGAACTTAACTCTCTTTTTGACGCATGAAACATTTAGTCCTTCTGGGAGGGATTGTATGGCCTTTTTCATGGTCTAGAACTAAAGCTTATGGGGTTATTCCTGTGTCCTTTTGGTTAAGCTCTTGAGTTTTGCATTTTGTGGAATTTTGTATTCTACTATATTTTGCTCTTAGCTACTGACTCTCTTGGTAAATATCATTCTATGCAGAAGGAACTTAAGCCATGGGAAAGAGGAAGTCGAGGGCAAAGCCACCTCCTAAGAAGCGAATGGACAAGCTAGATACAGTCTTTAGCTGTCCATTCTGCAACCATGGCACAAGTGTTGAATGTCGCATGCAAGTATCTCTTGAATTCGTCTTCTCCCTTTTCTTCTTATTTCTGATAGTTTCTCTTGGAGCCTGGCGTGTCTGGAAATTGTAATATGATTATGCACCAGATCCATGTGCTTGCCAAGAAACTCCAGTTACTTGACTTGAGGGTTAGAAAGAGTTCGTCGCCAAAGTTGCTGTGTCACAGATAATTCTTCTCTTTGGAAGTGTCAAATAGGAATTAGAAGGGCATTAACATGGCAACGGAGAGGGAAGGGAAGTTGGAGGATTGAGTTATCAAATGAGGAAATGTTATTGTAGCCTGAATATTAAGTTTAAAGTGTTGCCCTTCTCAGGGTGTTTATTTAGAGATATTGCACTCACATCTTAATTTTTTCATTCAGCGATATGAAGAACCTTATTGGTGAAGCCGAATGCGGGATTTGCCAGGAAAGCTTTAGCATGACCATCACAGGTACGCTTCCTTCCTCTGTACTTCCTGCTGATTGCAACGTGCAATATATGTTTATGATGGTGGTAAAGCCTATTTATGTTCTTATAATGACTCGATGAAGAAAGTTTTGGCGACATGTATGTGCTTTTTGATGGGATATTTTTGGTGTGGTACAAATAACTTCTGCATGCACGAGATCTAGATTGCCATTAAAAAATAAGTTCAAGAGTATCGGTAGTATTGTTTAGCAGTATAGATTTGATTTGTCGTAAGGAAGCAGAGAAAACCATATTCTGATGACACTGGAATTCTCGTTCAGACTTTCATCTTTGCCGAAAGTCTTAACTGGTGCTGAATAATGTTTGTATGATACTTTACATCTATTGTTTTGAAATGTAAAAGCAGTGAGTTGACATTCTTTTCACAAGAGCTCTCACTGCTTGACTGCCTCAATGTTTCGGGTGATTTAGATGCTAAGATTGTGTAGTGCCTTGAGCTGTATGTGATTCACTCTGTTTCTTCGTTTTTGCTCCTCTCCCAGAAATGATCGTTTTCTGTGACTCGTTCCTGACCCACTTTTCTTTGTAATTCCTGCAGCTTTAACTGAGCCAATAGACATGTAAGTTTATCATGGCTATAGCTTCCTCTTCATTTCCATTTATACATCTTTTTCTCCCTCTTTCTCAAAAGGATTTAAAATTTTGCAGATACAGCGAATGGATTGATGAATGCGAACGGGTTAACAACCTAGAAGAGGAAGCTGCTTAGGATGGAAACAAGATGCGTGCAGAAGCTACTCTGTTGAATACATGAGCTTGATGCATAAATTTCTAAAGCATGTAATTACTGACCGTGTGTCGTTGCCAGTGGTTTCAAGCGCTTGAGTGTGGGCGTTGGCATGGTGGCGACCTAGAGAATAATTTGTAAGGTGAGGTGAGGGAATCACCTAGTGTGCATGTTGGCTTGTTCTACTTTATGAAAATCATATACTAATACACTCCACTACTGTAGCCATGAATGTGGTGCTCCTTTGGGTTGTATATAAACATGGTTGGCGTCTTGTATGGTTGGTGTTTTGAGCTCGATGCCATCAACAACGTATTTTCAACTAGAACGCATGATGTTTATTGGGTTGCTGATTATGTCCTGAGCTGGCTTTACTCGGAATGTTTTGCAAGTCTACCTGCTAGTGCAGTGCTGCATCACTAGTTTAGGCATCCAAGGTCGAACCGAGCTTACGCATGCCTCGGCCGCATCATCGGGCAGCTTCACAGTAATGGCTGCGTTTGGTTCAGCTTTGGAAATGGGTTTGGGAAAATGTGAAGGTATTTAGCCTAAATAGCTTTGGGGAAATACAAATTATGTTTGGTAAATTGTCCTTTGTAAAGCAACTTTCGGTTAACTAGTGTTTTGGCAAAATTTTTCTTGTAAAGGACTTTGGCCGTCTTTTTTTTTTTTCTAATTTTTTTTATTTAAAAAAAATCCAAACCCTCCGACGGAGCCAGTGAAAGGCTCAGGCCGCCAGCAGCCGTTGTTTGAGGTTGCACGACCTCAGGCGCCCCCGCAAGGGCTGCTCGACCTAGGTGGGGGCTGTTTGAGGTCGCACAACTCAGACTGCCCTCGTCGGGTTAAGTTTAGAAGACTTGTCGGGTTAAGTTTAGAAGACTTGTAAGGAAAAGGTTGACTTAAAAAAGATTATTTAACCATAGAAATAGCCTTCTGTAAATGCTGTAAGCCACACTTGCCTTGCTTTTGGCTTTCAACTTTGCCAAAGCTATCATTTGGCCAAAGAGGTCTACAAAAAGTATGCCAAGCACTTTATATTTTCTCGTAAGCCTTTTAGAGAAGTTGAACCAAACGTAGCCGGCGTATCAAGTTTTCTTGTGTTTCCGGCTGTGGATTGCGATGGTATTGACTAGACAGGGTTTAGTATACCAAATGGCCAACAATGGTACAGACAAACAGGGTTTAGGATCCTATTTAGGATGGAACATATGCACTTTATTTCTCGCATGAATTGTTAGTGTTTGTCTATGCAAGGTTTTGAGTAACATGGGATATGTCAAATTTGCACAAATCGTGCAAAAGTTGCAAGATCCAGGCTTCAAAGTAAGATACAACAAATGCAAATGAGACAAAAAGGAAAGAACACAAAATGGACTACTTAATTTTTAAAAATAAAAAACCGTATATCTTATTTTTTGATAGGTATATAGAAATTAAAATTTTCGTAACATTGAACTTTGATAAATGTCGATTTAAATAATTTATAAATTTTTTCAAGAAATTTTGATAGCTTTAAATCATTGAAAAGGGGAAAAAAAGATGACAGGTGTCTATGATGGATATTAACAAACATATAATTGAGTATCTTCTTAAAAAAAAAACAATAAACACATATTTGATTTTGTTCTAATGTTTCCTCCTATGCTCGCTGCGCGATACTTCATTATATTGCCGTGATTGTCGTGCCACAAAAGACATAATATAATTTTGGTATATGACACATATTCGATCAATACTGTCTATTCAATTGATTGGTCATCCTAAAAAATTCTATTTTTGGTAGATTTGAATTTTAAAATAATGAGTAATATGAAAAGTATTTTCAAATATATTTTTTAATGACATAGTTTTTCCAAACATAAATTCATTAATCTATGTCATAATTTTTATTTAAACCATATAGTTCATTTATTTAAATTCAGCCAAATCTATTCTTTAGTGATATGTTTAATGAAATTCAGCAGATCTAATGTGTATCGATCAGAGATAAAATGCAGGTATCAGTTAGAGTTAAAATGAAATATTATTTATTTATTTATTTTCAGTGTGTATGTTTTCTTTTAGAGTTTTTCGCACGGGGAATACGCACGTGTTGTGCAGCCAGTCTGCCGACGTGTCGCTCATCTCCTTTTTATTTTTTGGACAAATGTCGCTCGTCTCCTTGAGCAGACAGACACAGTGTCATATGGTGCAGAGTTGTCTGAAACCGCATCCACCGATCACATATATCCATTGCCGTTGATTACAGCAAGCCTACAACAATCAACGGTCGTGATTAACATTGGGCGATTCTCACCCGAGTCACACTTCATGCCCAACTTTCTACACACATTCCGGCCTCAATCCGCACTCAGAATCACCACCACCTCCTTCACCGCCATGACCGATCGCCAAGAATCTAGCCCCGCCACCGCCTCCCGCCCTCCTCCGCCCTCCGCGGAGCTCCCGAGCGGCGAGCCTCACCCTCAAGAGTTCTCCGGCCACCGGGTCAAGTACCCGAACCCTCCCGACGCGGCGAACCCCGACCCGGTCACGCTGCGGGAGCAGTGGCGGTACGCGATCCGGCAGTACAGCCGGTGGTACTCCCACGCCTGGGGCACGGCGATCCTCGCCGGGGCCGCGTTCTTCGCCCTGGGCTGGTTCATCAAGGGCGGCAATCCGCTGCCGTCGCTCGGGGACGATTCTCACGCGCCTTCGACGCATCCGAGCGACGCCGATTCGCCGAAGAAGAACGTGTCGGAGAAGGCGAGCGAGTAGTCGCGTTACGATTGGCGTTGCAGGTACAATAGTCCTTTCCTTGCCTTTCTTTTCTTTGATGAATAGTGAGATTATGTTTATGGTGAAGATGCGAGACAGTGGATTGTTAGCAACCTTGTTTTGTTGGTAGTATTGATGCTGTAGTGATGCGTACAATAACTATTGGTTTCGCAGTGGCTTAGTTTGTAGAAGATGGATAGCACTATGAGGTCCAATTATACTACAGACTGGTATAATTGCGGATTGCTTTCCTAAATTGTTACAGCTATATGATATTGCGAAGAGTGATAGGTTGATGGGAAGAGATTATGGCTTGTTTATGAGCATTTGCATTTGGCGAATTGATGCCGATGTTGTGTCGCGAACGAGGGTAATTAGAGCATTGAATTCAACATGTACATCCCCCGGCAATGGTGTCGAGGAGATGCTGTGCTTACATGGTTGGAAGATTCGATTCGAGCGGGTGCACGATAACGATGTGGTAGGTTCAAAATCGATCTTGAACAAACTCAAGATGCCATTTTTCTTTTGGAGGTTGGCTTGCCGACCAAGTTGTAGGGAGGTTCTCTGCTTTTACCACACGAGTAGATTTGTTGGGACCTTGAACTGAAATTAGGGAACAATATTGAGATAGCAAAATTTCCCATTGACAATATTGAGGCTTCTCGTCATGAAATGAGGAAACATTCCTGGGACTAGAGTTAGGAACTCAGGAGGAGCGAGGGCTTAATGCTATTGTTAGTTGATTGTTCATGTAGTCCTTTATTATTGATGAAGCATTGCTCACCAGATTTACTGAGATGTAGAAACTAACTGGTGATGTTGAATATTCTTCGGTAGATAGCCTTTTCTTGTCTTTGGTCATGGTCAGGCCTATAGAGTGACGGGCCGCTTTCTCAACTTTTCACACTTTGATTCTTGGATGCATATGATATATGAAAAAGAAAAAAATCAACAGTCTCTGCATAGGCAAGGTTTTGCCATGGTCTGACCAAGATTTGCACGGCTCTGAGTCTGTCTTATTCAGATGCCACCTTGCTTCAGCAAAGTTGGTTGTTTTCACGTGGCTTTGTCCGTATGCTTATGGCAATGAAATTAGAACAGATAGGTTAGAGACTTTCTCCTGACTAATCAAAAACAAAAATAAGGCTTTCTTCTAAGATAGTATGAATTGACCTTTTATGTTGTTCAAAATTTCTTTTTTCTTCTCTCTTTTTTGTTTTCTTTTCCGGAATTGTCTTGCTTGCATATCAATGATCGTGCGGCCTGTTTCTTCTTTAACATTATCCACAGAAGAGAGCTTCCTGTATGCTGCTTATCATGCAATTCATAACATATTGTGGATCTAATTGGAGATGTAATCAAACTGCTTATTTGGCAATTGCCTTAGCTTAGGTTCTTTGATTGTATATGGCTCTTGTGATCATCCTCTTCCCTCAGACAAGGTTTCTTTTTCTTTGATATTCCATCGTTATTATTCTCTCTGAGTGCAAGTTTCATGGTCTTGTTTCTCAGCTCTTACTATTTTGTATGCTGTTAAGAATGTGCTGAGCTTTTCTGGCTAGTTGTAGACTATTACCTGGTACCTAGATATTACTGGTCTCACAAAAAGGAGGAATATGTATATGATGGACTATGGAGTGTAATTCCGGTTTAATACGTTCTTTCTATCTATCCATTGTGACCTGTGACATCTGCACCAGACCTGCTGATCTGACATCAGGCATATACTTCTCTTTCTTTCCTGGAATCAGGCTTTATTTTCCGTTCCTGTTGTCATTCTAACGTTTAGCTGGAAAGCTGTTCTTAGCATGATGCTGCTCTGTTACAAGGTTAGAATAGCATCTTGTGCAATCCGTTCTTTATGTATGTCTCAAGTCCTCGCCTTGGTGCTCATTAATCCTTACATGTTACTCACAGTTCGTAATCCAATCTGTTACATTTTTTTTACTTTTCTAGAACTGACCAAGATAAATACTTGTATTTTAATGAGAAGAAGAAAGATGAAACCCCATACAATGTTTTAACCTGGTCTGTCATGACAGCAATTTGTCGTGACATGTTTTTGTTAAGAAACTTTTGATTGGTTGTTGACCATTACTCTGTTGCATATTTCCAGTTTTCGGCAATAATTCTTTGCACCCAGAAGAGATGTCACAACTCTTTTTTGTCGCACTGGATTGCTCTAGGAGGATCTCTGTTCCATGGATCTGAAGGAAACAGAAGACTGTATATGGTAATCTTATGTGCAGTGTTTCTTAGCAAGTTTTCTTTCTTGAAATGAATGTCCATTTCGATCAACAGCACTCTTATGTAAATATAGAGCCCCCTTAAATCTCTAACGTAAGTTTTAATGTAAATGAATGACGCTTCCCCCCTTAAGTGTAAATCCATGCCCAGTTTTGTTTTGATCGAATACTGTCAATCCGGTTCCCTTACCACACCAGCTGCTGTAGCATTATAAACTGTATTGTTAGTCTCGGAAGGAGGCCTTCTTCGTCTTCCACCTAAGTTCGTTCATTCGTTCATTCCAGAGATTTGAAAAGCAGAATCACAGTCCCTTGTTTCTTTTTGATTGAGAATACTCTCCCTTGTAGCTGCTAAAAGAATGTGGAGTGCCATTGAGGCAGTTCATTGGAAGTACCAACTAGGGATGGCAATGGGGTGGGTCTGCGACGGTTGACCCATCCCAAGTCCGATTAGCCCCAATCATAACCTCAAATTTGTCCCATATTTGATATTGATTGCTAAATGCACCTGAAAACCAGTTCCAATTGAGACTGAACTTGAAACGTGCCTAATACTGTCGTGATTGAGTAAATAGTTATATTGACTCAGTGTATACTAGAACTAGGAGACCAATGATATTGTGGACGAGGTATCCGCCAGTTAAAATTCCAAATCAGCCTAAAACAACCAATAGGGCTCTCTTTTCCGAAGTTTGTCTCGCAACCATTAACTTGATTATAGCTGCATTGTGTTGGGTCTGGTCTGGTACTCAGATTTGACATCATTCTTAAATGTCTCGCAAGATCTTATTTGGTTATCGCATGCATTTTGTATGGATGTCCTGTGTTTTTCTACA